>RSEF01000031.1:30072500-30123969 GCA_003993805.1 Himantopus leucocephalus
TCCCCTTGGTGAATCCATGTTGACTACTTCTGATAGCCTTCTTCCATACAATGTGGAAGAGGCTGAGAAGCCTCTGTCATAACTGTATAATGAGTGAAGCCTTGTGTTTATGAGATCCTCTACCTCTGCCATGGAGAATAGATATACCATGTGGTTCTGTTATGTCAGATTTTTGGTTCAGAAGTAGCCTCTTCAAACCTTCGTGACTCAAGAGAACCTTTAAGTGATTCAGCAACCACTGTATACCACATACAGGATCAGAAAACAGTCAGTTTCTGCTTCATGGGAAATGCTATAACATCCATGCTTGTTTTTATGTCTTTTGCCCTGTTGAATTTGGAAGAAGTTTCATGCCTCTTGGAAGAAGTTATCTATTTTGTTGTATGTTTATGCAGGTCAAAGGACAAAGCTTTCATCAACTTTTTGAAACCATTTCATGTTAAGTATTGCCATAAAGCCACCAAGTGATCTGGTTTGATGCTTCCTTCTCATCTTGCTTTTCTTCCAGATACTGAAAACCACTAACTAACTAGTGCCATGCTAAAACAAAGTCACTATCTTTTTACTTTTTTCTTCCCAGTCTATTTAGTGTGGTCATAATAAGCCTATCTTTTGTTCCTTATCTTTCTTGTCTCTTCTCTTTGATAAAATAACTTGGCTCAAGAATAGTTTTAATATCCTATTACATTGATGGAAGGAGAGAAAGAGGGAGAAACTTTTGTTTGCACAGCTTTTGCCTACATTAAATTTCACTCACAAAATTTCATTTTGTAAGTATTTGTCTGAGCTTGTTGATCCCGAATTTATATTGTTTGATTTTCTAGAATCCCATTAAATAATAATTTTGTGTGATTTTATAGTGATCAAAGTAGGTGTGTGATTGTAAGCAAGTAAAATCCTCACCTGAAGGAAATGCCTGTCAAAATAGCCGAAACAGGTTGATACTAATCTCCCTCACAGGTATTAAAAAGGGGGCAAGGTCAAAATACAAACCATACTAGAATGATGTCAGCAACTACCTAGAGTGGATGCCATCAACAGAGTTTATTTCATACATACCTCTTCTTTTGGAAAAAAAGCAAAAAAAAATCCAAGTATGTAATTAAAGTATATGATGCTTCTATGAGCAAATTTACTCATAAGCAGAAGTTTCCTTATAACATGACTCAACTTTTAACATTTCATTTGATAAAGCACTTCCAAAAACAAAACTTCTGAAATGCAAAAGCAGATCTAACTTTTGTTTCTGTAATATCTTGTGTAGAAGAACAGATCATGTATATACAAAAGAATGCAACTCAGCACATAATTAGCCTTTTAGCCTTTTCAGAATTTACTCCTAGCAATTATGAAATTAACACAATCACACAAAATATTCTTTACTTGTTTAAAAACATTGATTTTGTAATCAGGTGAAGGAGTATGTCTAGCTGGGTCCTCAGAAGACATTGGCAAGAAATATTAAAGCAACAAAAACATCTCTAAGGAATAAATTAACTGTATTTCTAATTTCTGACAATCTCTATGATTTCAGTTTGAGTACTCTTAATCTTTAGAGGGGAAAAATCCTGTCTGCACATGGAGCACCTATGATGATTTTCCATTACTTCTAAAGAGTATATGTACTTAATACAGACATAACAAAGCTACACAGGTTTTTTTCACACATCCTTTAACAGCTTAGCAAACATCAGATATTTACCAAATATCTTTTGTTGGGTATATTACTTACTTGATAGTACTTAGCTAAGATCCTATGAATAAGTGACTAAAAATAGAAAAAAAAAACCTTTTCTGTTGAAGTCTGAATTTTGTTTACTTTAAGATGATTCATTTATAGCTGGTATGTAAGAAATAAATACTCATAATTTGAAACTTACTAAAAAAGCAACTTGAAGTACATTCTCTTGTCTTAAATGTGTTTGTACACGTGTTTGACCAAAGGAGTAGCAGACAGGAAGGATGGTAGATCTTTCACTTCTTCCTAGAGATCTTTCACTTCGGATTACTTCTTCAACTAGCCAGACAGACTAGCTGCTGGTGCTTTCATGTGAGTACCATGTATAAGAGCAAGGTTTTAACTTGAGTTCCAATGGCCTCATCTGTAAGGTATGTTTGCAGACTTGTACTTTTTCTATATAATTTGTAGAAATTGACTTTTAGTCAATGAATGTTGGTAGTCTTTATGTATTTGTTACACTGTTTATCCTTCACACCTTATTATCAAATGTTTCCAGACAGTAACATTCTGTTTCCTATTTTGTAACTCGTGGGCTTGTCCATTGTACTCTTCCTCCCGCTCCTTCACAGAATCTGCAGAAAAAGATTCTCTGCAGTTGGCTTCCTAGTAGCATCAGTTACAATTTCTGGTCAATGTCAGCCTTGGAAGTAACAACTGACAATAACAATCAGTAACCAAATGTGTGTCAACCCTGGCCAGCAGCTAAACTCCACACAGCCATTTTCTCATTCCACCTTCAAATGGAATGGAGAGAGAATCAGATGGGCGAAAGTGAGAAAAAAGGGTTGAGATAAAGATTGTTTAATAGGTAAATTGGAAGCTGCATGCACAGGCAAAGTGAAATAAAGAATTCATTCACTGCTTCCCATCAGAGGCAAATGTTTAAGCCTTCCCAAGAAAGCAGGGCAGCACGCATAATGGTTACTTGGAAAGACAAATGCCATAACTCTGAACATCACCCATTCCTGCTGTTTTCCCCCAGCTTTTATTGCTGAGCATGATGTCATATGGTATGGCATTTCCCTTTGCTCAGCTGTCCCAGCTGTATCACCTCCCAACTTCTTGTGCACCCCCAGCCTACTTGGTGGGGCAGAGTGAGAAGCAGAAATGGCCTTGATGCTGTGTAACTGCTGTTCAGCAATAACTAAAACACTGGTGTGTTATCAACACTGTTTGGATCACAAATCTAAAACATAGCACCAAAAGAGCTGCTATGAAGAAAATGAACTCTATCCCAGCCAAAACCAGTACATTAAAAATAAACACTTCTTATTTGTATCGATTTTCAATAAAATCAAATATTACCTTTTACAACAACAACAACAGCAAAGTGTCAAAAAAACTCACAACCAACCAAACTCAAAATGCCCCAAAATATCACTTGGAATATTATGTTATTTCCCATACCTATATTAGACCTAAATAGGAGTCCATGTTTTTCCTCTTCTTTATCCAAGAGAGAGCTCTACTTCACAATGCTAAAAGGTTGTTCTGTTGCCTGCCCATTATGTAAAAGTTATTCTGCAGCCACATCCTACAATGGTTAAGAATGATTTTGTAGCCGAATATATTGCTCCCTCCAGGCTGACTATGTAGGTTTCGTCCTACTCTGCCATTCCAGTTTTCTGCATGGTGCTATAAATATTGGGTACAGATTCTCTAAAACTCTCAGGGTCTAAGATCTAAAGGAAACAGTCACAGAGCAAGTATAAGCATTTGATGAAAAGGGAATACCAAACTTTTACAGAGGAAATGGAATAAAAGGAGTTCACACAGAGGGCATGCATGTGTGAAATGTTTGCAAAATGTTCCCTGGAAGTGTGGACTGTTGAGCGGATGTTGTATTAACTTGATAACATTTTGTGCATATGGAACAGAAGTACATGGTTTTCTGTTTTCAGTGAAAGATGGCCGTTTTGCCAGATTTGTGTTCAACGGGTTACTAGGTACTCAACATTAGTCACTGATTTTTGCAGGTTTTGGTTTGCTTACTTTGAATAACCATGGTGTCTGAACAAGATGTCTTGTAGTTGTATTGCTAGCTGGTTGGTTTGGCTTCAGAGTCAGTGATGGCCCCAATTTGCATCGTGAACTTGGAAATGCCACCTCCAGCCTCGAGATGACATTTTGTTTTCTTTTTCTGTATGGATGAGAACTTGCTCTATGTTTGTAAAGTGCCTACCACAGTAGAACGCTGGGCTCATTCGAGTCCTTTAGACCCTACCAGATTTCAAGATCGAACTGGATTTTTGAAGACCACAAGTATAGTAATCCTCATGCATTTTCAAATAATTTCTTCCAATGAAGAAAAACTTACATTCTGTTATCTTGTTTTTATGTATGAGAGAAGGAAAGGCGTTTCCAGGCAGTTTTGACTTTAAAGATTTACATTCTAGATCTAATAAGGCTGTTGAATATATAATGAACTGCTTTTATTGGCAAAGAAAGGTTGTTTGTTTGTTCCTGCAACAATAATAAAGACTTCTGCTGACAGAAGCAAGCTGAATGCATTTTGGGTTCAAAAGCATCCTATTTATAGTCTAGATGCAAAATGATCTCTATTCACTACAGTGTCTCATTTGCAGGTTATCATTCTGCTTTCCTCTGAAAGCTAGTCGGCAGATGTTTCCTCCCATCTTGACTCCTTGCATTAGTGATAGAAAAATATTCTGCGTCCTACTGTGGTACCCTTCATAAGCAGAGTTGGAGGACAGAACCAGCTTGTTTAAAACACACAGGACAGTGTAAAGAGAAAACACTTTCTCTTGAATATCAGTACAACTACATTATTCAAATTCTTCAGTTTTTGAATTAAATACCTTTCCACATAGTTACAGTCAGTAGCACAGCATTAATATTCCCTCCTTAAAACAATGAAATAAATAAAACGAACAAGTAAAAATAGAATAAAAAAATAAACAAAAAAACCAAAATAAAATAAAATAAAAATTTGCCACAGGTCTTAAAATAAAAATTTGCTACAGGTACGTAGCCTCATAACCCATCAGTGTTTCGTTTCCCCATGCACAGTGACAGAATGAAAAATGTACCATTATTTCATGCTTCTGAAACTGCTTTAAAGATATTCTTTGACAGTGAAGTAATGTTGATACAACTTTCTACCTTCTATGGACATTTTTGCCAATTTGATCCAGTGCTATTTTTGAAGTTTGATTGTCTGAAGATGTTAAATATCAAGGTTTCAAAATGCAAGGATGTTCCATAGAATTCAGCAGCTCCATAGGCAAGATAGGTAGTTTTTTTCATCTTAAGTTTTGTGGAAGAGGAAGTCATTTATCACTGACTGGTAGGTTGGCCTACATGTCAGCAAATTTGCTGGTTATTTCTTCAAAATTCCAAAGTCTGTGAAAAGTAATTAAAGATCATTCTGCTTATAAAGCTGGTTAAAAGGAAAAAGAAAAAAAAAAAGTCCTGTTCACAACTGAAGCAAAAAGGACTTAGCAATTTCTATGCACATTTTTCTGTCCCTTTGTTGACCAGTGATGGCTATAACGTTCTTCAGGTTTCACTGGGTACGGATCTGTTGGGCACTGACCTGTTCTGGACACTGTGGTTAGTGAACAATTTCTTTCTATATATTCCTTATCAGTACTTTATCAATATTTTGTTTATCAGTAGTTCACTTTTGTTTTAAGCTCACACAGACTGGGAGAAGAAATACAAACCACAGATGGAAATCCTCTCTTGCTCTAGAATCAGGACCAACTGTCTCATCTTGAGACATACCAGAGTGAAAGAACACCAAAGATTCTGGGAATCTGGGAATTCGCTCCAAGTGTGTGTATAATACTGAAAAGATGCAAATGTTATTGTGTTTGAAAGTCTGTAGGTATTGATTTGCTTTGAGATGGGTTAATTTCACATCTCAACAGCATCTCTTAACTTTAATGATCTCGAAGTATATGACATAATATCTTTTTCTTTGTGAAGGAAGCATGAATTAGAACTATTCTTGTTAAAACACATTAACTTAAAATGTATTAACCCATACATAGCCAAATCTTTTTGTCAATATTCATTTTCACACTTTATTTTGGCCCATGCTAGACGCACAGAACAGGAAAATCCAAAGAAGTCAATGCTGACATTAAAGGGCACCATCTAAAGCCACTCAGATAGTTAAAGAAACCCTTACATAACACAGCTTTAAACCACCTTGCACAGACTATGCAAAAAAGGTTCAAGCCAAAGGCAGCCTGCAAAGCAGTAATTGTAAAATCCACAGAAGTCAGTGGAAAAACATTAATAATACTCTGTAAGAATACCAAGGCTTCACATTTACACTATTATTACCATCTTAATGTGGAAATTAGGCTAAGAACAATACAAGTTCTTAGAAATCAGTCTAATGTTTATGTCTCTGCACATCCTTCCAGCACAGAGAATTCTTTATTAACATGTACTTAATACTAATCACTAATGGACTGTGTTCCTTTACTAACGAAGCAATCTTGGGAGACAGAAGCTGTCCTCTTTCAAAACAAGCAAACAGAGCAAGACTTTTACATTTTCCTTGACTAGATTGCCATGCCATGCCCCTTGTAGCTTGCCTCAATACACTTGGCATGCTCATTTAAAACTTTTTCAAAGTGTTTGAAAACACTTGCACAGTATTTGTGTAGCAGCTTCAGACCCATGTTTGCACTCGCTGCACATGCAGTGCAGAGCAGAAATGAGTCAAAAATCTGTCATGACTGCTTGCCACAATTTCAGTAACTGAACTCTGACTAGTGACTTGGGATTTACTCCAGAACCTGCCAAATCTGCAGGACCGAAAAATTCACAGTTTGACCCAAATATGTGGATATTTTCCCCTATTTGGGTTGCACCTACAAATGGACAGAAGTCTATTTTTTCAGTGTAATGATACATTTCTAAAGCATAAAGGGGAACTTCTGAGGCATGTAAAGTGTGATAATTTCAATTAAATTCATGAAGCTATGGGAATTTATGCCAAAGAGTTTGCCCATGCTGGCTCAAAATTTGCTGCTAAAGATGATATATATTTGCTAACCTAAGAATGCATTTTCCACTGTCCAGCTGCTAGTTAAGAAGATTAATGACTGCTTTGTAGTTCCAATTAAACTCCTTTATCACCAAGAGGGAGGAAACAAGTTTTGATTTCAAAAGTGCTGCTTAAGAAAGAAGACCAGGGCTGCATAACACTGACATTTTATTAGAATTCATTTGTAACAAATGGAACTTGTGTCAGCAAAGAACTGATTTTCATACAGACTTTCTTTCGCCACCAATGTAACGAAGTAAGAAAATAAAAAGCACGCCTTTCATTCTGTAAAACATTTACGCGTACTACTAATTAGAGGTAATTGTATCTTTTTTAACAAGCCATTTTACAAGGTAATTTTTTAAATTTTTCAGTCTATGCATCCAAAACAAGAGCAAAGAACACAATTTTTATTATCTTTGTAAAGACACTCCAAGCTTGAATGGCAAAGCCACATAACGGATGGTTATGATGAGACCTGCAGCCTTCTGATATCTGTGGAGTATCAGGGCACCAAGAAAAAGAAAAAAAAAGAAAAAAAAAGAAAAAAAAAAGAAAAAAAAAGAAAAAAAGAAAAAAAAGAAGAAAAAAGAAAAAAATAAGAAAAAAGAAAAATAAAGAAAAATAGGAGAGAATAAAAGGAAAAAAAGCAGTTGCATCTTTTTTTAGTCATTGCAAACTATTTTTTTCCTTTTTACATGTTCTGTGTCATTTAAATACACACAAGTGGATTTTATAAGCAGTTTCTTACAGATGGGTCCAAGTTATAATATTATTGGGTGTAGAATCAATAGGGCAGTGCATAGTACAAAGGTATATATAGAAAGTGCAAATCTCCCTAGAGGGCCACTCCTTCCCCCAGCCAGCCTCTCCACTATCTAACCACTCAAATAATTTTTAAAAAAAAGAGCTAAATTAAACTTCTTTATAAATCATTTTTATATATTTTGTGGGTTTTTTTCCCCATTGCAACTAATTACAAAATTAGACATAACTACACGTACAAACATAAATAATAGCACCGTACTGGTTATGCTGATGAAACCAATTTTAAGCTTGGAAATGTATGATGTATGTAGACAAAGATGCTCACAATTTAAATTAACTGTAGAATGACTGCATATAAGAATACAGAAAGTGGAATGCACATCAATGATGCCAACACTTATCTTAAGAAACATAAAAACTAAAAGGATTATTTAGTTGTACAACAGNTTTTTTTTTTTTTTTTTCCCCTTCGCTTCCTTTGGAGCTTGCAAGACAGTCTGCTAGGGAGAATGCTCTGATCCTTTTACAGATCCAGTGTGCAAGAATCTTCCCTAGTCTATGTTTCCAAAGTGATGCTTTTTTGATTATAGTGTTTTTCTGATCCTCTACATTTGAGTTGAAGAACATGACCACACCACATAACCTGGCACTTCAGTAATTATTTTAAAATACAAATCAAGAAAGACAAAGAAAAAGAAACATAGTGCACATTCTTCTCTGTTTCAGATGTAAGTTATAGAATCTCGTTCTGAGGTAGCCTTCTATTCCATATATATATATTTATATTTTTGTTTTGATTTTTTTTTGTGTTTTTTTTTTGTTTTCTTTACAAAAGTGCTCAAATACAATGCTTGCTAGAGTTTGGTCTTCCATATTTTTATTTCTGCTAGTAGTGGGAAAAATGGAAGAAGAAAAAAAAGTTGAGGTCACATTGACAAGTCATACCAATGCTCCTATTTGAAACCCCAAAGAAAGAATTCCTTTGATACTCATGTACTGACAATGGCAGAAGGCATGATGGAAACCAGGGTCAATGTAAATGGCATCCTATTAAGAGTCTCAAAAAGTACTTTGTGCTCTTTACAGAATTTTCTTTGTTCCTGGGAAGAAAGTCTAGTGTCACTCTCAAATATATCCTGTGGGCTCAATCTTGCCAGCCTTACATGAACCCTCCCACTGAAAGCAATGGTTTGACCTTAGCACTCTATTGACACAACCGAATGACCAGGACTTGGCCCAAAATAAATAAAAAAGATGCATGAGCACTGCTAATGTCAACTACTGGTAGTGTACTGCTACATTTCTGCAATGACCACACTATAACCAGTGACACAGTGGGTTTGAAAAGCCAACGAGAAATAAATCTTTAATTTGTGGGCTGGTCTGTTATTGGAAATATGGAAAGATAAAGGGCCTTGACTACCTACATGTTTTGGGTTATCATTTATTACCATTCGTACTTGATTAGAAACTGGAAATGCATATTTTTCAAAATTGTCTGATACATGTATTAAAATGTTTGAAAAGAATAACAGAGATATGAACAAACTGAACTAAATACAAATGAAGGCTAACTTAAAGAAATGCTATTCAAAATAGGCATCAAATATAAGGCACTCTAAATGTAAAATTAAAATAAAACCCAGCATCCCCAAACAATGCTGTATGCCACAAACGATTGATTTCACAGAGCAATGTGTGTTTGGCTTTGCCCTGTTACATACGATAAATGTAAATTATATAGCGCACACTATAGACAGTATACTATTGAATACAATTTTAAAACATCTTAATACCTAGTATATTACAACATTCTCCCCTCCTAAAGGGATATGCACTGACCTTTCCCACATGCACACCTCCTACATTTAATAATATGATTTCTTATTGCACTATAGTGTTACAAATATTGAACTTCACTGGAAGCCTAAATCACATACTCTGTGCATGTGTGCGTGTGCATGTGTGTGTGTGTGTGTTCAAGTGGCAATGTGGATAGAAATATTATTTGGGATAGAAATGATGTTCAAATATCAATGATGTGCATTCCTCACTTCCCTTTGAAACAGAAGTTTATGGACCTTGGAAAAGCAGAGATGATCAAATAGTAGTTTAATGTAATTGTAGTATGCTGAAAAGCTTTCCCAATGCTTTGATAAATCCAGATATGGAAGAATTGACATGTTTATGTGTATGTGTGTGAATATCTACCTTTCTTTTTCTCTGTAACTATACAGAGAGTTAGTCAAGGGTAGACAGTAATACATACATATACTTATATATATATATAGAGAGAGAGAGAGGGTGTGGGTGTGCATGTGCATATGTGTGCATGCGTGTGTGTGTTAGCAGCATCTTTATACTTTGCGCCTCCCTGTTGATTCCAAAAGAAACCAAAAAGCCCCATTTTGATGTAACTGATTACAATGAATATTTTCTTAAAGAAAAATAAACCAAACAAAACTGTAAAAGTAATACCTAACAAGACTGTGGTACTGTAGATAAATATAGGACTGCACAAAAATGTGCAAATTTTCAAATTATTTAACATTTCTACAGCACAATATTACAGATAACAGTTCTACAGCTTAAAAAAAATCTAGTTTTTAAACAAAAAGATTAACAGTTATGCAACCTTTTTCTTTAATTCACTTCAATGAATGATAAACTCTTGTTAAAAAAAGGAAAAAGTTTACACAGTTAAAAATGAAGCACAGGTCAGCAGTATCTTTACAATACTAAAAAACTAAATCAAGGACTTCCTTTTTAATCATTCCCATGTTTTCCCTAAAGTGTTATGATGAGCCTTATGATGGGAAGGGGTGATGTTGAAGTAAAGAGTCCGCTTTGTTTGAGAAGCCAGGACCCAACCTTTTAAGAAATATCTTGCACTGAACGGCAGTTCTCTCAAAATTCCTCTTTGCAAAAGTATGTAATCCTGAACAAGACGATCATTCTCTCTGATTAATTTCCTCTTCCCTTTAACTTCAACCAATGTCGAACCCTTGAGGTATCTGTAAATGAGATCCTTCAGACGCCTCAGTGGTCAGGATTCTTTTATTATGGTTAGGTTATTAAACTGTGAATTCTTGGTCCACATGGAATAGGGTTTGTTGTTGTTTTTGTTTTACATATCCCCATTATTTTTGTTTGTTTGTTTTTTATTTTATATATCCCCAATAATCGCTCCTTAGCTAAGAGTTAAGAAGTACTTCTAAAGCACATCGTATGGCTCAGAAGCGGCTCTCCGGATCTTAAAGGGCCTGCAATAAAAATCCACGATGGTTTTTATGTTGCATAGTGATCAAAGCTGCCCAGATATTCCAGTGCGGCTCGATAGCAGAATTGGTATTGATCCTGGAGAAAGATAGAAAACAAAAGCATCAAAAAGCCAGCTGGTTTGTTGGTTTCTATTTTCTTTCAACTAAGAGTGAATACTTTTTGGCTACAGACAAATATACCACAGAGGCATCTGCAGTTCAGCAATATTCTTTCGCTGACATCAACAGAAATCTAGTCTGAGATACAACAGATGAAGATAGGCACTCACTTAATGCAACAACGTTTTCCACAGAATGCAGATTCTTTTTGTGCAGAGACTATATACCTACCTACTGACCGTTTGATATTCTGAGTTAATACATCATCAGCATAAAGCTTTCTTCTTAGGGGAGCATACCAAGACACTTTTCCCCCATTTATTGGAAAATAAATATCCAGTTAAGTCTATAGCAAATACAACACACTAAATGACAAAATCCATCACAACCTTAATATGGAATGCTGTACCGAAAACCACCAGGTTAAAAATCATGTTAAGGGAGCAAAGGGAATCCCAGCCTTTGAGTAATACAGGCTTTGATGAAGATGTGAAGATACCTCAGCCTGTGGCAAGAAAAGGGCCTAAGAGAGAAATATGCAGCTAAAGCACCTTATTAACATGAAACAGATTGCATTGCAACCTACACCTGGAAGCAGAGAAAAGTGCAGTGTGGCGCGAGATTTGCTTCTACCTTTGGTAAATCCAACATTTGGTATTCCATATTATTCTCACCCCCACCCAGCAGTCCCTTTGCACATTTATGTAATATTGCACACTTACACTAAAATGGCACATCTGTGTACCCATTTGCAACTGCCACTCAGGGTTTAAATGTTAAAAAAAAGAAAAAAATAAATAAATTGCTTCTGAAAGCCATCTAAAATATCAAGGTCTGCTTATTTATCTGATATTGCTATGTGGTAACCCCACATGGGTTATAGTTATTAAGATCACAATAAAAATTCTTTTGGAGACCAGGAAACTCATCATATATTTGCCTCAATGTTAGTGGTGTGATCACTAACAGTTCTTTTCTGCTTCCTTTTGGAACAGTGGGAGAATGCATTAGACATATGCGTAAATTTTAAGTGTATGTGTGGTCCACAGGGAGTTCAAGTGCATTGTTGAATAAGGATTAGATTTCCTGGCAGTTTATACTACTGAATGAGATTTGTTTTCCACAGAATCCTGAAAGAAATGAGTACACAACACTTCAACTTTCAGCTCGGGGGGGGGGTGAAGGGTAGCACACAGAAATAAGTCAAAGTAGGAGGAGGGAGAATATATTGCATAGCTGAATTCTGTATTTGTCAGATAGGCTCCAAGAAGCATAGTTTTTCTGTACACTGTAGTTACTTCTTGGAACCAAAACGACAGAAAGCAGTCATTTTTCATTTTGCTTATGCAGAAGAATGATGGTAATGGAAAAGAAATGGAATTAACTCTTCAGTTTGGTCACAGTGATTTACTTGGCTAACTGACAAGATTAAAAATAAGTATCTTTATGTTTCATATAAGTTTTTATGAAGTTGTCTTCTTAAAAATAAGACTACTGAGCTTTTATTGAACAAGTTTAATTTTCTTGTGGAAAATGGCAAACTCTGGGGAACCATTTTAGATTTCATAGACTGTAATTTAAAGGCCAGTGTCAATCAAATTATACTAAATAAATGTATGACCTAAAATGTTACCCTTCTCTTGCCCTTTTGCTTGGTTCTCCTAACCTATTGGCTCTGGCTTAGTTCAAGTCTCCTGTTCAGAAATTTAAGTAGAAATTAAGCACAACTGAAAATGTTTAAGTATTCTTTGCGACATGACACAGTTCCAAGCATGCAGGCCCAGGAAATCAGCTGATATTGTTTATCCCTTTCCTTATTTCTCTGTGGCACTCTAGCTAGCACAGAAAATATTTACACTATTGTTTTCCTGAAGGCTGAATTTACTATGACGATATTCAGGCCAAACAGCCACTTGCTTGGTGACACAAAGTCAAGAAAAACATGAAAATAATACAGTGTCAGTCTTAAGCCATGAACAACACTTTGCTCCTGGAACAAAAAAATCAGTGGATCCACCTGCAGAAACAACTTGCTTCCTTCTTTATTGCCACATATTTCTGCCAGGAAACAAAGTTTCAATTAAAAATGGGTAATGCTTCTTGGAAAATAGTTTTCCTCAACTACCATAACTTAGGATCCACTACTAAAATAATTTTTTTTTTTTCCCCAGCCTGCAGTATCTACGGCTGTAACAGGAAATAGTCCTTGCAGTACCTTTACGGCAGAGTTTGCACTGTCATATAGTCACTATATGAATTAAGATGCAAATGTAAGCACATTTTATATAGTCTCTATCTGTGCATTTTTTGGCTGTGGAAATACCTCTTCTTTTGCATCACCATTGTACACGGATACTGTTTTGCTCACCTCTGTCTGTACCATGGCTGGCCGCTGCGTCCTTAACATTTTGACAGTCTGGAAGATATCTACAACACCTTCATATCTCATTCTTTCTAACACAATGCTCAGGGTTATGAATACTCCAGTTCTTCCAACACCAGCGCTGTTGCAATAAAAGGAAAAAAAAAAGGAAAAAAGGAATGTTAATTGACAGTTAATGCTGAAAGAATTGGCTGACAAATTATCTGTGGTTACAACACACCATATGTGTACAGATTTGTATATGGGGAAAGGCTCACTAAGCAAAATTCCACAGCAAAATACCACATTGCATTTGGAAGAATAACTCAAGCAAACTTCACGTGCTACTAAGTACTTCTTGACTCTCCAGCCTTCTCTGCAAAGTGACTTGGCTTGTTCATCCAGACACACAGTAATGGCGCATGGTGAAGGGAAATGAGAATGTTTGTTGCCAATGACCTATGCTGGAATTGACAAGAGAAAAAGATGCCAAAAATGTATTTTACTGCTTAACTTTAACTTATTCATGTATATGCCCTGTTTTGCACATTTTCAGTGTGTTAGTTTGTCTTCTACTTTAAGTTAGTCAGTAGATTTTCAGTTAATATTGAAATTGTTCATACACACTACATTTTAAGTAACAAATACAAAAAAACCTGAAGACACAGCTTTTATTCAAGTCTGGCAGTCTGGATCTTCAGCTTTCCAATACTGATACTTGTACACCATGCCTCTGTTAGTCTGAAATGTCATCTTTGAATATATAGCTTGGTTGCTCTCTGTTCTGTCAGGTTTCTGTTATTAGCTAAAACCCCCAAGGAGTGATAGAAATCCCTGTAATCAACAGAGCCAATAGTTGTCAGTTATTAAAATAAACAATCACTTATTCATGAGGATGACTTTTGGACAAAGAGACAGGTAACTACACATAAAAAAATATTTTCCAAGCCTGAACTTGTATGGGTGGAGATTAGGCACTCCATCATCTCACTGCTGATGTTAATAATTTCACCAGACCTATTGTCACTAGACAAGACCTATTCACAAGAGAGGAGAGTGGAAGAACATGAACAGCGGGGAAAGACTGAAAAACTCTGAACATTGATATGGACTATAACAGAGATCCAGTGAACTCATAAGACTAGTGCAGAAATCAAATGTCCAAATTGTCCAAACAAAATTAGTGTTTGGTCTAGACCAGTGCACTTCTACGACTATTAAATATATGCAATTGGATTTAACAATTTGGTATAACCTGTGTGCCTTCAAAGAGCTGAAGCCAAAGGACAATTGAGACACAAGTTGACAAATTATCATGCTCTCAGTGCTGGTTTACCTATATGTGATGACAATGGTCCTGGACATATAGAGCAACTGGAATGTAAGGTCTCCTTTCTGTGGTGAGGTAAATTAGAATTCTAATGTTTAAGAAACATACTGAAAAAATGCTCAAAAAATAGCGTTGAAACCTGCTTGGTTGTTACAGAGCTGACAACAGTGTGATCTAAACCAAGTAGCCCAGAAAGTGACCAGCAAAGTGAAGATTACCATTTTCCATTCTCATTGCTCCTGCTCCTGCTCCACCATTTAAAGATATCCAACAAAAAAGTATGATTTTCTAAATACATGTGAGGGCTTCTAGACTCACACATTAGTCAAGTCTTTATTACTTAAAAAAAACTACTCAGAGCTATTTAATTGAGCAAAAAGAAGGAATTAATTTGTTGTATTGTGTTATTAAGAAATGAAAAAGTATCTGGAGAAGCTACTTAGCAAGGAAGACAGACTAACACGGAAAGATCTCAATGCCTGCAAATCCTAACTAGCCATCAAGTGTAATATTTTGTTAAAGTCTACAGGAAACTGACCCTATTCCCCTGAAAGCAGCAAGCATATTATAGCATTGTATCAATTCCTATTAGAGGATGCTTAGGATTTCTAAAGAGTGATGGGAGGCCACATCAGTACTAGTAGCATTGTAATGATCAGCTGATACCACGACATTTAACGAAGCAATGCGACACAGGTTTTAAACAATCCTGAATTTAGGAAATGTTGAGGGCACTACTTCATGGTGTACTATGATTCACCAAATTTTAAACAGTTAGAAACCAAAGTCAGGATGCTTTAATGAGCCATGAGGAAGTATTGTTGTTTTTGTAAGAGAGAAGAGTTTGTTGTTAAAAATACATCTTCAATGCATTCTGTGAAAGAGTGGTCTTCCTTACTGTCCAGCTAAAAGCTAGAATAACAAGACTATAAATACCTAAAATTGGTTGAGGTGAAAATTTTGCTTCAAAGTGAACAGTACTTTGCTCTTTTAACTATTTTTTAATTAACTGCCTGATCAGGTTAGAAATTTTTAAATTGTAACACACTGATCTATTTGTAAAAAAGCCAGAGAAGGAGAACATTTTAAAATTGTAGGTGGCACGGGTTTACCGTGTAACAGAGAAAGCAAACTTGTGAAAAATGTGTAGAGTGGGAAGGAAACCACAGGTATGTGGCACTCGGGGAGTTTGTCATTTGAAGAATTTCTCTGTGCAAGAGAAATCTTTAAAAACTCATCATGGTACAAACTGGAGGCATTATCACAATAATTCCACAAAGACTAGGGAAGTGCAGGTACCCAGGACCTTGTGCTTCCTCAAAGAAACAAATAAACTTACTAATTTGCTAGGGACATTTCCTGTTCTTGTAAATTGACTAACATTGATAATTACCATTACCAAGCATCACCAATCTCTACATTGTCATTACAATGATGATAAGACATTTAAAGACCAAACCATGATGAATTATACTCAATTTGACTTTGCTTCTACTAAAGCAAAGTCTGGTCTGGTAGAAATCTCCATAATTGCAGCATGAAAGATCACACGCATTTAGAAGGGTGCAAGCAGTATTTCATTGCAGTCACAAGTGGACAAGTTTGCATGGTACAAAGAACTTAGAAGAATACCATCACTTTGCTTTCTTATGTATGTCTGCGTAAGGGCATAAATATTGCTTAGTACTCCTCTGCTTTCAAAACTCATTAATGTCAGGAAGAATAAGGCTTGTTTTTATCATGGTTGTCCTTCATTTTCCCTTGCCAAATGAATCCTAAACACCGCTCTGCAATGCTGTTCTCCTTAGCAGGCCACAAAAATTTTTAGGCACACAAAAAAATAGGATTCAAGTAGTCCAATACATTTATTTTGTTGGTCTTTCAGATTAGAGGAGAATAAAGAACTCTGTTAAAACACACTGGTATTTTAACAACTTCTGGTTGCTCCTGGATTTGGAAGGACAAGAATCTCTCTTTCTGTACAGTCATATGCTCTAACTTGATCATTTTGTCTTCATGCTAGTATTGGGGCATTACTTGGCTTGTAGGAAGGACTTGGAACATGTATCTGTATTTTGCATCTCTGTTATATAAATAATAACATTTAATTTACCAAAAAATAATTTAATGTTGCAAAAATGAGTATCTAAAATCCTAATGGAATTTATAGAAAACAATTTATTAAATAAGAGATAAAAGATAAAGATATTATTTCTGGCCATCTGCTATAGACTCCAGAATACTGTAGAGAAAATAAATAAAAAATACAAGAATATTAAAAAAGCCCACCCTGGATTATTCCTACACACCCTGCAAGCTGTTTTCATCTGCAATCAATTGTAAAGGAATTGAGGGAAGTCATCACATCAAAAAATGGGCATTACATTCTGAAGTTGGAACTCATCAATCCAAACCTCAGTGATTTTTTGACAGGCAAAGTTTCTAAACACCGCTCTGTGTTCCATTCCCTTTCTTGAGATAGCTACCATTTTTGCTTTTCTCATCTTTACTACTACTAATGTGCTACTGAGGTGTAACTAGCTTGTTTACAGCTAATAGTTCCCAACAATGTAACAGCCTCACTTTTTAATTACCAGTGGAAAAAATATCAGATACAGCAGTCTGTGATAAGGTTCTTTATACCGCTTTCTGTGTGTAGCATTGACCAGATTGTTTTTACCCTGCATTAGAGACATTTTTAAGTGAATAAAAAATCATGTGCCTCCATGCATTTCAGAAGAACCTTTTCTGTGTAAACTGGATATCACAGAACAGTTCCTATTTTGTAAAGCGGTCCTATGTGTTCCTTTTTTGATCTTCTATTTGATTACATTTTCTGATAGTTCACCTGTGAAATTCCATTTACATATATACTTTCTCTGCAATCAGCAATCAACTTTAGAAAAAAACAAATCTGCATATGACTTGTTTCAAGGCTTTGCTTACTTACCTGCAATGAACAGAAATTGGTCCATCCTGACCAAACTGCTCTTTTGTTTTATGCACTTGGCCTATGAAGTCAATAAATCCTTCTCCAGACTTTGGCACTCCTTGTTCTGGCCAGTCAGTGAATTGGAACTGCCTCACTGTTCGGGACTGGCCATCCTTTAACAAAAGACACAAAGAATGTATCCCAAAAGCATGTTCCAGCAGCTGGAAGTCAGTCAGCCAACAACCAGAAAGACAATCACAAAACAAAGATGTTGAGAAGAGGTGGGCTAAGATCACATTTATGATGACTCTTTCAATCGCAGTACTGGCTGGTGCTCTTGGACACGTTGGCCCTGAAGTGCAGTTTCATTAACAACATTGCATAGATCCCCTTCTGCCCTGGATAGAAGAGCTGTCTGACATTGTGCCCATGTAAAAAGCATGTCTGAGGCTAAAGACGTAACAATCTCACAAGGTTACACAATTTTTGGTAAGTTATGTTTTGAATCTTGTGGACTGTAAATTCCTTTATATATAGAACAGGTAGAATAAGGCTATCCAATCTGACTCTCCATTTCATAGATATGCTCATCTACTGCATGGCAGGAATACCTTCACTGATAACAGGCATTTAGTCATTGCCCTCTTTGCAGATGATATCTTTAATAGTGTGGTGCTTTCTATGAGGTGGACATTTCCGGTGAAGAAGGTGGGTCAAGACAACCCAGTTGTTTAACAAACCATAAACCTCCTTTCAGTCATTGAAATTTCATTCACTAACAGCTTGGACTCAGTTGAAAGTTGAGAAGAAGGGCTTCCTCTCTCAAAACAATTTGGCTGAAGCTGTTCATTGCCTTTGGTTAGGAATACTAGCAGGATTGTTTAAAAATGCAGAATACCACAGTGTGGTTATTTTTAGAATGAAGCCACTGGAAGTATTAAACACCAACTTCTGCTCTATGCCTATTTAATGTGTTAATGGTCAGGACACATAAATAGAAAAAATACAATACAAGTGGATGAAGTAAATTTGTTCTGAATTTTCAAACATTGTTTGTAATGATTTTGACACTGTCAATCTGCACAGCCGAAAGGTGTAAAAACATGGGCATAAAAGCATGGGTACGGGTACATCAGGTACTGATGTAAACTAGTGCCTCTTGACATGTTGTTTCCTAAGCACCCACCATGCCATGTCTTCAAAATAGTCTTCCACTAAGTGAAACTCATGAAAAATAGAAATGATTATAGGAGATCCCCCCAAAAAGCAACAAGTTATGCTGGAGGGCAAGAACAATCTTTTTTTCTTTTGTTTCTTTTCCCCCTCCACCACAAGCATTCAGCTATTACAGACCTTTGAAATTAAATGAAATAAAAGTGATTTTTAAAATAACCAAAGGAAAAACCAATACTTTGCTTTTATGTTTCCTCTGGTACTGTGGGCTTTTTGCCTCCCATGTCTCAGATGAGTATGGAAAACAAGATGTGCCAGCTACTGCTCCATGAGAGGACACACATACACTTTGACTTACTATCTCTTATATTCCCACTAGACCACTGTGACAATTTAGTAGTCTATTTCTGTGGAATGTTTTTGCCCACTTAAAAAAAAAAATAAATCTGTTTGTTTGAAAATATTTACCCTATTTTATTTCTTGTGGACATCTAAACAATGAACTAAATATTTCCTACCACAATGGCATTTTGTTAATACAGACTTCTCTCATAATGGTCTCTGTGATCCCATTTTCCCCCAAGAAGACATAATGAAATTGCATCCTTCAGATAGCCTTAGGCACATCAGATTAATTAATCAAGAAGAGAAAATAATAGGTTGATATCCTCCAAAATAACCTCCCATTCTTCTAAATTAAATGAAAAAAACCTTAAGTCTGACTTGCATCACCTTGGTTAAGGAGATGGAAGCTCTTCAGCAACTTCTGACTAGAATACACTAGAATTATGCTGACTAGAATTACGCTAGAATAACAGTAACTTTTTAGGTGTAGAAAAGATAAGAAAGATGATGCTTAAGTCTAGGCTGTCATTGGAAAAACCACAAATTTCTATGATGTGTAAAATAGATTTGATGGTAAATATTTGTTTTCCAAGTGTGTCTAAATCAACTGTACTGGTATATTTCATGATTGCAATAGCTCAATAATCCAGTGGAAATCTGTGAAACCTGTTCTTATTTAGTTTTAATGGCAGTAACTTCTGTTATTTAGTGCTATTTAATGAGCATAGAAGTAAAATTAGTTAGTCTGCTCTTAGACTAGCATTAAAGTATATTGGGAACTGATCTGCAATTTCTTACACAGTTCCCACTGCTACTGACATTAGAAGTAGTGCTGCTTTCTTTTAATGAGGTGCTTGCCAATAGCAGTCCAAATATAAATGCCAAATTTTATTAAAATCTTTACTTTCAAATATTGTGACAGTTTGCACAGTTAGTTATCAAAATACGAACTTTCAGATCCCTATGTGGAGCAGAGGGCTTTTAATGTATCATCCTATTGATTGGCTGACCGTTTGGATTTCTTCTTGCTCCTCACAGGGGATATTCAATTGTCTTTTGATGAGGCTGTAGAATTTATAATACTCTCTTACAGCCATCACTAATAGTTTAGCCTTAAATGAGACTGCCCCAACACACTGACCTCTGGAGTTTACAAAGAAAGTGAGTATAAAGCAGTCAGAAGCAGTAGATTGAAAGAGTTACACAGGTCAATTTCACCTTACAACAATTCACAGCTCAGTTTCAGAAATAACAGGGAGTTCCACACCAGACACTTGCTGCTGACACCTACAAAGGCAGCGTGCGTCTCTTCTTGTCCCTGGGGAATAATTGGCTGGCTTGGCTCTGCCAGAGCATGGATGGTGTTCTAACATCACGGATGGGTTTGGAGATAATAGGGAGAGAGGCTGGTTACAACCACTGCAGCATTTACTCTTCTTTGAATACAAGAATTTAGTTAGATGATCTCAATTACTGAGTGTGACAGCCATAAAAACCTAACTACAGGAAAACTATAATGTACATTTTAGTAAGTAGTACCCCCTGCTTCCAGTAAATTTGGAAGGAGCTATAGTTTCCCAGCGCATCTAGAAAATTTAAGATGGCCCTGTGAGCTTACCAGTGTGTTGTTCAACAAAATTTGGACCATCAAGGTAAAGAGATTTTTAAAATATGAGAAAAATGACATGTGATGGTAAAATGTCACAATGGGACTGCCAAGGTGCATGTATGCTTGGCACTTTTCAAAGCAGGTGTATTAATATCAGGTCCAATAAAACTACGTCTGGCAAATTAAGTTATTCAACCCTTTCAGACTTTTTACTTGTTTTTAAGCTATAAGTAATCAGACCTTCATAAATATCCTCATTCATTATAAACCCTTGAAAGAACTTTTTGGAAATATATACCTTTTGCAGACACTTCACTTCAACTACACCTGTGGCTTTTTGTTGTCTTTGTTATTTTGTGATCTGAGCTTGGTGAACTATGCCACATAAGACCTCTTCCAGCTTGAGATGGAAGATATCTTTAACAGATGGTCTATGAAAACTATCAGCACAGTTGTGGTGAAATTGGCTTTGACTGTCTATGCTTACAAGTGTGGTTAAAGATTGAAGTTACGAGCCTGTTCTCCACTTTTGTTAAGCACAAATAGGTTAGAGAAGCTATGAGTCATGTGATCCTTACTAGATTTCGAATAGAATGAAAATCAGATCCAATGCATCTACAGTTTCTTTTCAAAAACACACACCTAAGTCTCATTTGCCAAACTAAGATGTTCATATGCTCACTTGGTTAGTGATGATACTGTCCAGCTAATTGTCAGTAGTACCTAATCTTACTTGAAGCTAACATTAAAAGTAGCAGTCTAGCTAACTATGAGGAAGTCCAATATTTTGGATGCTGACTGGCAACTCTGAGTAATCGCTCATGTTATTCCTGGACAGTACATCCTGCTATTTTGCCTGAACAAATAGTATTCTATGGTGCTTACAGAAATGGAGGCTGTCAGTAATTTTTCCTGCCATGCAGACTAAAATGCTAGAAATCAAGAGTCTGAGAAATGCCACATATATATTTAAAGTTTATGTACATTTACTCATATCAGTGCTCAGTTTTGGACTCAGGAATTTAGACAAGAAATGCAGTATGAAAATGAGGATGCTAGGGTCACAGCTGCATGTATCTCCTCTGCAGATATACAAGAGTGCTGAAAATATGCTATGCCAAAAATCAAATTATAATGTGCAAAGCTTGTCAAGCTTTTCTTATGAATGCTATTTGCTTTGCAGTTTTTAAATCTCAATGTATTAACCTTCATACTCAGTCAGCCTAGAGTGTGGTGCAAAACAACACATTTAAAGCCGTAAGTGGCAAAAATTGCCCCCCAAAATGATCAAGGGGGAAATGAGGAAAAAAGAGAGAATGGTCCTCAACACCTAATGTGTTGTGGCACACAGAGTTATTCAGCAATTTACAAAGTTGTGCTGCCCAGATGTTAAATCTGAATGAAGTCAATTGTTCTTACACAAAGATCCCATTCATTTAATAATAACTTTATCTGCTTTTCGTTTATTGTTTGTAGAAAGTACATCCCTAGGGTTTTTCTAATAATAATAAAAATTTAACAAAAAAGAGGAAAATAAATTGACATTTTCTTTTAAACTTATGTGAACTAGAATAACGCTACATTAACTTACCCTTGCATCTGTAACCTTGAATTCCCTCAGAATATACTGTGGCATGTTGTACTCTGCCATTGGATCTACCACAAAATACTGGTACCTGGCTGAGCGTTCTGCAGGCCAGTACTGGTGGCATTTTTCCTGCAAAATATAAGCAAAATACATTTCCTGTTACTCAAGACCACTACCATAAACTGGCATAAAACCTTTTTCACTCAGATAAGTATAATACTCATGGAAAGTGCCATTAGTGACAGGAAAATGAACTGTTTGTCTTGCTGTGAACACAAAGTTCCATACCTAGAATGAAAAATGATCTTCAATATTGCATTGCAAAGGGGTTCTCTCTGGTCAATGCATGTCTGAACTTGTTTATACTTCTGCTCAGTTCTATTATTTATCAGTCACAAGAGCTATCCCTAGCCTAATTTTCAATACAGAATGGAATTTAAATCTTGAGGCCACCTTCAGTTTTCTTCCTTCTTCCCTGTTGAAGCAAGTCCCCCTGGCCTCAGTCAAGACTCTATTTCTGCATCCACTAGCTATATCCTGAATCATCTCTATTCCCCAGATACGTGGCCTGACTCAGTTTTCACTTATCACATACTGGCTTTATTTGGATATTATCCTGTCCAAATAGTAAACTGCTTCGTTCTTTCCATTGCACAAAGCAGCACTTGAATGAATTTAGGACTGTAAACTGGGTGCTGAAACTTTACATTTCAGCACTATGAACACACAGAAGACATTCAGATCTCATAATTATTACATTTTCTTTTAACATTGTTAAAAACAGAAACTGTAAATAAGTTTCGAAATAAGAAGTCTTCAGTTTTGAATAGACAGCAATGCTCTCTCTGCATACTTTGGAATATCAACATGCAAACTCAGTTGCTGAATCTCAGTGTTCCCACAACAAAAAGCCATGTCTAGTTTGTCTATTGTAACACACCTACAGATTGGAAAATCTTACACATCGTGATTAACAATGCTTCCGATATTTCAGAAAGAGAAGGAACCTAAATCCTCACCTTTATCTTTAGACATTCCCATAACAATGAAGTATTTCAATAAAAAATCATTATAACAAACATTTTAGTAAAGGAATATTACAGCAGTACTTACTCTGCCCATTTCTCGTAGCTTAGTAAGCATGACCACAATTGTAGAATTATGCTCCCAGAGCATTCTCCAGAAGTCTTCAGTTGTTTCTGCTAAAGGACCCTGTGTAGCTATGTAAGCTTTTTGTTGTCTATGTAAGTAAAAAAGTAAATTAAGAAAAACATTTTAATCAAAAAAGTGAACTGATATACACATTCTGTTTATATGTAAACATTATCTAGAGGAAAAAATTATATACTATTAATACTAAGCACATTAAAACCTTATTATGATTGTTTAATCAAACTATGGCTTTTTATTTTTAGAACTTTGAGAGGGAAATTACTCTGTTAATATTATGATGTATGTCTTTATCATTATTATTTAAATTTTAATGCAACTCTAATAGCTCAATTTTGTGTGCTGTAAAAAGCACTTAAGAAACACTTAGTTGTGCTGGTTCATTTTGTAGAAATAACTGTCTAACAATCTATTAAGTTTAGGAATTATAGCATCAAGCAGTTTCTTTATTAACTCCTTTTCAACAGTCTGATGCCTCCAGCAAAAGTAAGGCAAGAAGAAAATTCAGGAATGGAGCACCCTGCTTTTCCAGGCCTAAATATCCTACGAGTGGAACCCACCACCAAGCTCTTAAAAACTTATGGATCAGCAGCTTTATAAGATGATGACCAATTCATGTTGTTCTTGCTTCTTTCAATCAACAGAAACACCTTTGTGGATGACAGTGGAGACAGAGATTGTTTCCAATTACGAGCAGAGGCTCAGAAAATGATCTCTGTGGATACCGATACTCAGGTACAGCTAAACTGCCTTAGGGAAACTACACCACTTCTCCTTCAGGCCTTTTTCTACCAGCTGCTTAAGTCAGCTGAAGGTATATTGCCCTGTTTTGTCACGAAGATCTTGGTGGGCTACATAAATGTTTATGTATAAAATGTTCCTGGCAGCAAGGTCTTGTCTTAATCGGTGTTCCAAGATCACAGTTTATCACCTTGACACAGAGAGCATGTCTCCTGTATGTTATTTCTATGTATCTTTTTCAGCAGAATAGTTGTGAAGAAACAGAGGTTCTAAATCACGAATGTGCTTAAAATCTCAATAACTTTCAGTATGTAAAACATACTGGGAGTTCACAATGGTTTAAAGGTAGGTAAAAACATAACATTTAAGACTATGTCATTTAAAGAATTTTCTTGTATCACATGGCTGAAAATCTAAACCTTTTATTAATATTTAAAAAAACACCCAATCAAACATGGCATGCACAAATAATAAAGAATACTAATTTTCAATACTAAATTTTGCTATTTTCAATATAGTTACATAAATAATTTTGTAAACTTTTAAAGCAATCTACATGAGAACACATTAACATTAGTACCTGTATCCATCAATGAAACTGGCATTAATATAATCAGAGCCTTCTACTCCTCGGATTGGTTGCAAGCATACCCTTGTAGACTCATATGGCATAATATTGACAAGGCGATTTTTGAATTTATTACATGGAAGATTGGCACTGATGAATCTTGAAGTGTGAGCCTTAGAGCTAGCAAGACGCTGTTGAAAATAAATTAGAATAATTAAGCACAGGTATGACAAAAAAAAAAAAGACACTATCAGACTTGATGATCTCTTCTCAGTATCCATTAATGAATAATTTCAATTTTGGATGCTTACTTTTCCCTATTCTGTTGGATTACTTAAATATTTGTAAAGCTTCTTTTAACACCTTATAAAAGTTTAATTTCTGTTTCATTAATGTATATGGAAAAATTTGAGTATTAAATGGTTACACAAATACACATTTCAAGCTATTGAAACAATAAAGGAACAGCAGGGTTAATCCACCCTCACTGAATGGTTCTTCTATGGACACCAGTTGAGGATAAAATTGTACAGTTTTCAAAGGATTGTCTTCTTAATTTAAAATTTTTCCTTGCCATTGTTTTATCTTTTGATTACTGGAAACAACTGCTGGAGGACAGACCAGCATTAAGTGTTACACCATTTGGTTTTGGTACCCCACAATATAAAATCCAAGTACCTTAAATTCCAGTTCCATTCCTGTGACATTCTCGCCTGTTTCTATCTGTGTCAGCTTCTGGATATATGCATACAGGTTTCTGGCTGGCACTTCGGTATTTCCACATGTCACTGCTTCCAGCAGTGCATCGTGGATAAAGATGTATTGGTCCTCAGTTTGAACCATGTAATTCCTCTGTGCTCTCATTAGAGTTACGTGGCCATAAATATCTACAGTCTTTTCATGCTTTATTCTCTCTAACATGGCATCTATCACAATGAAACAGCCAGTCCTGCCGACTCCAGCACTAAAAGAAATGAACACAGGAGGGAAAACATGAAGGACTATTTCATGCATTGTGCTTACTTTCATGGCGTTCAGGTTTTAAAGTTTCATAACACTGATTTGAACAGCATGTTTTCTGAATACGAACATCAGCTTTTATGAAAGAGGTTGGTGCCCTGAAACAAGTAAATTCCTTTAACACCTACTACAAGCAATTGAATACATGGAATGGTTTTATATGAGATCTTTGCATCTTGCAGTTTCAGGCTTGACTATAACAGAAATAAAACACATTGCAACATGTTCTAGAAATATACGTTCTTAAAAACGCTTTGGAGGTAAACTTTTTATCCCTCTCCCAACTCTGTCAATGGGGCTCCTATTAACACAGTTTTTCTGTCCTTTGCTCTTTCACTTAGCCTGGCCACACTGTTATTCTTTGCAATGCAGAGCCATGCCTAGTTAGCTGTGCTAGCTGTAGGCTGGAGAAATCCCCAGCTGGCCACTTCAATGTCTGTCTTGCATCTCTAGGAAAATGTAAGAAAGATATGGAATGGCCAGAATCTGGACCAGGATACTTAGTCATCACATTATGTCAAAAGACAGATTATAAAAGGACTAAAATCTGCTTAAAGACAAAGGTTGAAATCACAGCACTGAATTAATGTACAGACTGGGTGAGTAATATTTTTCACGCAGAGGCAAAGTTAGTGCTTCCTCACAGGTTCTAAGTGTAGTCAGTTGTTGATTTTAGGCAGGAGCTGAAGTGAAGTCATCAATCCTGTTGAGGCCGAAGAAACTACTGCTTCTTAGCAGTTCCTCATGAACAACTCTGAGCTAGAGATTGCTTTCCCCTCTTTGGTGGGACTTGAGAATAGAAGAAGACATGGGTCAGCTACTGTGAGCTTGGCACAGGAATAAACCTTGATCATGAAATATTTGGTTGGATCTATGAGAATTAAATCTGTCTCAGTAATAGACCTACTTATTTTTATGATACCTTCTGTCAAAATGTGCCAGACTTTCCAGGATTTCCAGTCATTGCCTCCCTGTCTCAAAGGCGTTGTCTGTTACATGCATGGGTTACCTTTCATAATTCCTGAAGACAATCTTATGCAATCAGAAGAAGGAAAAAGAGATTTACAGTTCTCACCTTGGTGTGATTACTATTAGTCATACATGATCCTTTATTACACATTTGGCATAACTGAACAGGAATGACGTAGAAGGAATATGAAAAAGATTACAGAATACAGAAGACCAGAAAATATACTGAAGGTCTGAATATGCAACTTGTGTGCTAAATGAAGCCCTATTTCCTAAAATCTCTACAGGAATTCTTTCATGGAGATGTTTGGACATGAACTGTACTGAATCAAACCTTCAGATGGATAGTTGTCTTTTTACAGCCAGGTATATGACTGAACTCTATGAAGTTTTCTTTCAACTATTTGCATACATGTAGCTGTATAAAGCACAAGTGTAAAATATAATGGGTTTTGTGTATCATTTTTATATCTGGAATCGCATCAAGACTGTGACAATGAATGATAGTTTCTGGCATTCTAAATACTTAACTGTTTTCAGTTAGTGACATGAAATGCAGTAGGTAGTATAGTAAGCAACAGTTCATAAACCCTTAAGACACTGACGTTACCTAAGTTAAGGATATTTAAGAACACCATGAACTGCAATTTTTTGAAAAGAGCTAAAAAGAAATAAAAATAATTACAACCCATCTTCTAGAAGACAGTTATATAAAACCCAAGATCTTCTTACAGTTCCTATATTTTCATGAGATATTAAATATCATAAGTACATCCTGAAATTGATAATTAAGGGTAAGCCTTTCTTTCTTGCATGATGCTTTAAGACTCTTTGCCAGTTACCAGCAAACTGCACTTACTTACAACCAAATCAGAAAGAAGTACAGAAATATGTTTTAGTCTCACCCGAGGTAAGTTTTGTTTCTAAGACTCCATATTTACATATTGTTAATCATGTATTCTTGCCACCACTTACTCTTCCCAGGAGCAGATCCCCGTCAGGCAGCTGAGGACTTCTGCTAACAGA
Organism: Himantopus leucocephalus; assembly: GCA_003993805.1. Lineage (NCBI taxonomy): Eukaryota > Metazoa > Chordata > Aves > Charadriiformes > Recurvirostridae > Himantopus > Himantopus leucocephalus. Next base: position 30,100,249 of record RSEF01000031.1, read on the forward strand.
CCAAACGCATCAATCTCGACTTTCTTAGATGCCACTCAGACAAGAATTAATCAATGCTCTGAGCTTAAGAAAACTTACCAATCAATAGTATTGATCAATGGGAGTTGCAGAGAAAGAAAATATACAGACAAATGAAATGATGGCTATCCCAGCTAAAGGGGAGTTCATTTACCTTGTATAATATAAGCTCTGCATTCCAGGAAACCTTGGTGACCCTAGCATTGGTAATAACCATGGAGAAAAACTCAAAAAATTGTCTATTGCTTTTTTTTTTTTAATTGCAGAGAAATAACCACAAGTAGCACACATTTGTATGTCAGACTGATTTATAAAAAGTTTTAAACCAGTCCTTAAATGATACCTCTTTGCATTCAGTTTTTATTAGCCTAACAAGTGCTGACCAAGTTGTCATGGTTTGGGCCTGACTCACCACTGAAACGAATGACAGATGCTCTCCCCCAGTGAAGAAGTTCTTAGAAGCTTAGAATATGGTTCTCTTTCCTATCGTGTATTAATGAATTAATGTTCAAGCAACGTGTTTGTAACTGGATATGCCATTTTTCAGATCAAACATTAAAAGGTTCACTGGTACCTACAGAGCACAACTGCAAAAGCTTGCACTTTCAGATGGAATGAGCTGTTTTCATTTCTTGTCTTCCCGTCTTGTATTATCATTTATATATTTATTCTTCTCAAGAGCAAACTCAAAGAGGAATATTTATTAGTATACTGTACCACAGAAGTTGCTAGTTTACAGGTTTATGCAGAGGTTGTGAAGATCATGACACCAGACCAAAACACATTACTATGCACCAACGTTTTCATAGTAAGAATGGAGGAGCCGACACACTACATGTTTATTGAGGCATTTGGCTCCACTGGGCTCCTGATGCACTCCTCTCTGGATCATTTTATCCAGTAAGATATTTTACTGCCTTAAGGTGTTCAGGACATTCCAACTCTGCCAATTATAAATGAGCTGTGTGTCTACTAGATTACCCGTTTTCGTTTCCAGGTAAAAATGAAACCAATGCTATGAATATTTTAACTTCCTTCCTTTTTGCCCCCACATACCTTCTTACTCCAAACTCCAATAGATTCTTATACAAGAATAAGAAACTATCCTGTCTTTATCCCCTGCTTCTCCTTCTTTTCTGCTATCACACAGACTTCTTAATATGGTACTGATACACTGCTGGGAAGCCATGCAGTTTGAATCGTCACTAATATGCCACTGGAACATAAAAAAAAAATTCCTATCTACTTTCTGCTAATGATCATAATTCAGCTGATGAGAATAATTTCATAAATTAATTCTACACTGGTTATTGACTTTCTTGTCCTTTTGGTTTTCATCTTTTTGGTGTTACTGTCAAACTTAAAATTTAAAAAAATATTCTGTCACTTCAGCTAGTGAAAGATACTGTTACATTTACAAGCTGAAACCTAAGCAATCTATTAAATAGGCACGCCTATTAGGAAACTGTTATTGCTTCAAATATTATCATTTGTCCTATTATAACATTTGTTTTCAATTTCTAAAAACATGCCTGACTCAGTCCCATGAGTTGAAACATGTTTAATGTCCTGTGATGCAATACAGCTGCAATTCACAAAAAGAAAAATTAAGAGGCATAAGGGGACCATTCCACATTAAAATCACTGTATGGATGTGTTAAAGGTTGGCTTTTGTGATTAATTTGTAGCTGTTTAAATGATGACCCTTTACTGATACTTCAGTGATTTGGCAAAGGAAGGCAGTGCAATTGCCAGTATTCACAGATCATTTAATTGGAAGCAAAGACAGTAAAATATGGACCAAAAATCATTTAGGACATTCTTGACTCATATCAGGGGAAAAATTTATTGAATATTACAGTTTCAGATTGAATGAAGCTTGCATTTATGAACTGAAAGTACATAAAATTGCTTGTGATACGGCAAACGTATAAAAATGCCTGGATTTTACTGAGGAACTTGATATGATTAATTAGATTCCAATCCTACAGAAATTCTGTAGTAGTCCTGATAAAGGCAATATTTAGATTACTTCATCCCTGTTAGGAAATTAGAACATAGTTGAAAGTTGCCCCTCTGTCCAAGAAGCAGCAAAAATGCCCCTTATGAAACTATTGAACATCCTTTTGAAGGGATACATCTTACTGAAATAGCACAAAGACCTTGTGCAAAGAGGTAAATCTAAATTTCATTTTAGAAGAGATGCTGGACTGCTTCAAGAATTCTGGTACCAGCTTGTAAGAGACATTTCAGAATTGATCTGCAAGTGCACAATGACTTTCTTTTCTTCTCACTGTGGTTATGGTCGGATACCAGTGATCAAGTATAGTATACAACACATTTTTAGGTGTAATGCTTCACCAAACAAAAGATATTAGCCATTGCATTTTCTTCATCTTTATGCTATGCAAGGATGCAACCATATTTGTCACTGAAGTCACATAAAGCTGCTTAAAATGAATACGGGAAGAAAAAAATCCCATAAAACAGAAGATTTCACTACAAGTAGATAAAGCTCAGTCTAGAGCTCCCCAGAGTTTTCACAGGTAGCTGGCAAAAGCATAGAAGGCTCACAAATCAAAAGTCAGACTTAGATCTTTCTTCCTTTACTGAGCTTTATGAAGATTTTCCTTTCAGTCTGCACATTCTCGGAATTCTACCATTACTGTAAAACCTTCAAATATAACTGCCCCAGATTTAAGCCAATTTTTTTTGTGATATGCAATTGCAGAAGCGTAATAATGTTCAGGAAGGAAATCTGTTCTTCATCTAATCCTAAATTCAGCTCCGGAGAGACCAAGCACAAGAAGCTGTCTTACTAGATTGTACCATGAACACAAACAAACAAACTCTCAAGTATTAGAACATATAGAATCAAAATGCCACAAAATTTCTCTAACAAATCCCATGTACAGGGAGTAACTGTTGATTAAAATAATTTTAAAAGCTGAGTTTTCAATGCAGGATATAAATGTAGCATTAGTGATGTTCAACAAAACAAAAACGTTTTAAGAAACACTTCTAACGTGGACTTTCCATTACAGCAGTTCAAATCCTCTCACCAGACTTTAAATACAGGTCTGTCATGAGCCAGAACTTTATAGAAATGTGGAAGGACTCTATATAGCTTCAAAGCAATACAGAAAGGTAGTTGTGGAAAGGCATAATGTAAAGAGCAACTCCACTAAATGATAGCTCATAAGTATTAGAAATAATTTATGTATTAGCAGTGGAGGAAGATGTACCATGTTGCACCATGAAAGTAAAAGACATATAAAGTAGCTCATTAAAGTAACGGAGTGAAGGAAAATAACATTTGAAAACACAAATACTACAGCCACAGGTAAATTCTGAGCATACTATTAAAATGTGACAGCCACTTAACTGAAGTTACATTTTTGCACTGCAATTAGATTTACGAGGTTTCTGTAGGATTGGAAGGATTTTGTGTGGTATCTTTATTCACTCTCACACTCATTCATTCACTCACCACCCTGTGAATCCCCTATTTACTCAAGGCTTCTGTAAATTTTACCATGAATGCCATTCTGAGGCCATTTTGCATGCCAAAGGGCTGCCCTTGCATTTGCCTCAATGACAAGCAGTGTGGCCCATCTCAAGAATGGTGGAAAAATCATAAGGTTGAAGAAACATACCAAAGAGAATGACAATGTATGAAGGGGAGGTTAATCAAACTGGATAACTCAGATTGGAGCAGGGAAGACTCAAGAGAAAGAGAGATATCAAAGAAGGGCATAAAACCATGTGTCATGTGGACGATGTGAAAAGGAAATGGCTATTTCTTTTTTGCTTGTAACACAAGAAATAGGATCATGATATGAAATGATGAGACAGAGAATTTAAAACAAACAGGAAGTAGTTTTTCATGTAGTACATAATTAAATTGTGAAACTCATTGTTGCAGAATACTATGGATGCCAAAAAGAAATTAATGGAGGAAAGGATCCGTTAACCAACAAGTTGCAGACACAACTTCTACAGAAATCCTTTTATTAGACTTTGCTGGATAGGCACTCTAAGAAAATAACATTCTAGACATGTCCTGGGAGAGAAGCTTAAATGTACTGTCTAAATTCGGCCTCATGGTCCCACATACTTAAAGAAAGCACAAGCATTCTGTGCACCCCATCTGCTAATCAGATCATCTGGACCTCTTCCTTTCAATCAATGCTTCTGGCTTTGGATATCTCACACTTTTAGGAACTATGCCATTGAAAAGGGACAGTACTACTTCTGAACCTTGCTTTTTCTTCCTTAAAAGGGACAGAATATCACAGAGTAATTCTGCCTGCTTCTTTCCTGAAATTTGATGAAAAAATGGTGTCTTATTGTTCTGCTAGTGAGATGGAATTTAGCAGAAATTACACAATATGACAACTGAAAAGTTCATTGACCCTTTTTCATACCACTTCTTTTTCTTATCTCAGTTTCCCTTCCCTTCCCTGTTCATTTTATATAGCAATACATGCCATAATCCAGCTTTTCATAGAGGATTTTTATATATACACCTTATTATAAATCACTGTATCACCTGATTTCTTCAATTAATCAGATATATCAAGACAAGAAATTAGAATAAACTATTTCTCTGTACTGTTTTATCTGTGCACAAGGATTTACTGTGATTTTTTATTTCAAATTAATCCGGTTCTCAGATATCCTCCTTATTTTCCTGCTTCTCTAAATACAATCTTATATATTCAGTGTACTGCATTCTGTATTTAGCATCAGAGTAACTACGCTAAATATATCTTCTGTGAGTTTGTTGAGTTTCAGTGTACGTTTGTACTTTGTACTGTACAATGCATTCACAAAGCATCATTATGCATTCCACTAAAGAAAGAAAGATCTAAAGTTTACTGAAATACAGTTCAGTGAAAAAGAATGTATTTTGAGGTTAATTTTAAAAACACATCTTAATGTGACTTGTTACTTTCAATTAAAGATAGATCTATGCATGAACACCTGTAGTAAATACAGAAAATTATGCTTCTGGGTAGTCTATGAGAGGAAGTACACTGCGATCCTATCATCAATAAATAAAAGTGAAGATTACAGCAGAGCAAAGAAGTCAACAACCAGAAATTATGATGCTTGCTGCTAACAACTACTCCTCTCTTTGCATTTCAACCTGTTTTGTGTTTGGTGGAACGTTTTGAGGAGTTGTTTTGTACTTCTGCATATTTCTGTGCTTTGATTACATTTTCATGTGGAACGTGTAGAGGAGCTATTACCCTATCTGTGTGGGAAACAGGAAGGTGAACTGATGCTATCTGAAAATGAATTAAAGAAGGTGGGAAGAAATGTGTTCTGTACTGGATAACAGGATGACCTTGAAAGTACTTGCTGAACACTAAGGTGCTTCCTAGTTTCAGAGTCCTTCTGGATCCTTCCCTGATTCTAGGTGTTTGTATACCTATGGTGGTCAACAATTGCTTCTTTTTCTTAACAGCATCCCTGTTTTTATAGTCAGAACACTAACACTTGTCATTTGTTATGCTTCAGTTTCAGACTGACAGAACAGTCATGACATCCCAGATTGTCATCTGGACACAGTATTTCATCTGATAAGTACAAAGCGAAAAATAAAACGTAGTACCATGTCTCCTCAGTTCTCATCAGCTTTTTTTTTTCAGTAACAATCACAGTTCAAAGCCCTAAGTGAACTGGCCTCTATACAAATCTTTTTTTTTCTTCTTTTTTTTTTCCTCCTTTGAAAACTTGGAAATTACCAGAAATTAGTCCTCAAGCTTGAAGCTGATGCGACTTTAGTAGCAGACCTAGTGCTTTGGATCTCCACCTCAAGATGTCTCTTCCTTTTCTGTGGAGAATATCTATATATATCTACATATATATCTAGAGGATACATTCAGAAGATGAGATTTGGTTTAAACTGAAATGTTTGCAATACGATAACAACATAGTGACATGTCACACAGTAGAAAATAGAGAAGAAAAAACTATCAAAGTTCTCTGATGAGCTCATCTCAAGGCTTTTCCTAGGCCTCTCTTTTCTTAGACCAAGTGGTGAAAAGAATAAACACCCTTTTCAAGATCTCTGACAATCTTCACTGACAGCTGAAGAATTTGGTTACTGGTATTACTTCTGATGTTTCTTTTCTTTAACCTCAGCAGTCTTTATACAAGTATGCATTCTCTGTAACGTAGTAGAAAATCAGGTTGCGAGAGGTTAGTATCACTAAGCATTTCACATTTCTTAATCACAATTTGTCATTTAGAAGTTGGACATGAATATCTCTCTTTTTTACAGGATTTTTGAACCTTATGAGCAAATACTGTGGACAAGTTATAATGAAAATCATGGGGGTTTTGGTGTAGAAGTTTCAAAGTAGCTGCAAAATGAGCTTGGATAATATTATGATAATTTTTCAACAATTATAAACTATTTTTAAAATTCAGGTGGCAAAAAAAATAGGCACCACAATGCAGGATTCACTTGGAACAGCAGTCATTGACAAAATCTGATAACAAGCGATGAGACCCTGAAGTAAGTCTATAAAAACACGAAAAATGAAGAAAGATTAATATTCAGGGCAGAATACTGATTGGAAAGCCTCCATGAAAAGATAACAGGACTATTTTTAAAGCTGCGTTTTACTTCTAGAGACACAGGGACATGATTTAAAGAGGCTTTCATGCTGATTACTTTAGATAAAAATACAGCCTGTTCGAAGTTAGCCAAACATGCTGGGTAGCCAAGTTGATGCAATGTGTTCCAGTATACTGTGTGTCCATGGATATTCCGGAATTTACTGTAGGTACAGCTGGGAAATCTCAGAGATACCCCTTTCCAGAATTCAGCTATTGGGTTATAAAAATATTTTCACATTTCCTGCAGATGGCTGGATTCTTTTCTTCACTCATAATTTTAATTCAGAATTCATTACGGACAGCTGCTGGCTCTGATAGAACCTAATTGCTCTTTTACTAGACTCAGCTGCAAGCAGTCAGATTTCCTTTTCCTTTGTAGAGTATATTATATATAAACATGGGCGGGGAGAAAAATAACCAATTAACTAAATACATATGGATAAAATGACTCACTAAGAGTGCTGATCAAATAATGTATCAAACTACAGCTTAGGTCAAAGGAAATTACAGGCCTTGTAGGACATGCTAATATATATATGGAAATAATTATCAGCACCAACATATTTGTAATTTGAGATAACACATGGAAAAGGCATTGCTTCTGTTAAAAAAAAAGTCTTACAGAAAATTATTACATTTTAATAAGGGGCAGGTTATTTCACTGAGTGAAAAGTCATCAGTCTCCAGGAGACCTGCTCAACTGACACCATTTGTTGGCCGAATCCAAGTCAGGCCTCAGTACCTCCACTGGACAACTCAGCAAGAAGAAGTGACATAATTCTGGAGCTATTNAAAAAAAAAAAAAAAAGCCTAGGGAATAGTTACTATTACCAAGGCTACAGAAAAAAGGTACATCACAAACGAGGAAGCAGAGACAGCCAGCAAAAAGACCAGGGATGTGAAGATACCCTGCCATCCCCCTCCATATGACAACTACTGAAGCAGGTTAGGATGTTTTGCTGTCCTAGTTTGCTATGACGGATGAACCCAAGGGAAAGTGTAGACATGTAAAACAAGAAACAGTGTTAAAGAATGTTCTTTTTTCTCCCTTTATCCAAAGACATTTGTGAAATGAAGAGACACGTGTTTAGAATAACAGTAAATAGATATCTTCTAACATGACGTGTGAAACTACTTGTCAGAGAATAATATTTAGACAAGGAAAAAAGGGAAAGATAAGACTGTCTGGTTTTGTTGCTTGTACAATCATGAATATGAACAATAAAGTATCCACCAGTTTTTCTAGATAGCGAAAGGCATAACAGGCAAAAAGAATTGAAATCCTCATGAAGTAGGGCTAAACTAGTCACTAACTGCTTGCTGCAGGGGAAGAAACTTTAGTGAAACGTTGTTGACATTGGACTTGCATACTTTCCCCTGAATGTTCTGACACTTGCCATTGTCAGAGACAGGATACTGGCCTAGGCAGATCACTAATTCTATCTAGTAATAGCATTCGTTATGTTCCTTTACAGATTTCTGACTTCTACCAGAAACAAAATCTTACCCGACGCAGTCGTAGCAGTTTTTTAGGATTTCAAAAGATAATCCAGCCCTGTGTCACAGCAGTGTGGGTATAATCCCCTGAACCATAGGCTAAGTGGCAACCAAAGATGGCTTTATACGCACAGGACTGATTTAATCAAAAAGACCACAGGTAAAAGAATTCCATTATTTGAACCTTCATGAAGAAATACTGCTATTATTTGTTAGTTGTTTGCTTTTGAACTTCAATAATGATTCCAGTGATACTAAGGTTCTGTGCTTATAAACAACAGAAGCACATAGTGTACACATAGCAGCTTCAGTTCAGGTTTTAGGAAAGGCTGGTGTGCTGTGCAGAACTGGTTTTTAACTTAAGACAAGACTTGAAAGTGGATTAGCATCAGTTTGCTGGTGTTTGACACCTCATGGAGGATTTCCAGATAACATAGCATAGTATTTTCCTATTCAAGCTAAAAACATCAAGGTACCCTAGCCAATCTTTAAGGACCCTGCACACTGTCACATTAACTACTGTATGGTAATCCTTGTCATGTTCATAATTTCAGGTTTTCATATATGAGCACCTAAATTTACAGAAACAAATTAGAGACCTAAGCTAATAAGACCCAGACTTCCCTTATGTTAAAAAGTGATCAATTGGGGAAGGTAACTGGCATTTTTGCAATCAAGATGATCTTAACTAATGACACTCGAATTTGAAACAGAGAAAAAAAATTCCAGCATTACCCATCCATCACTGGCTCTGTCAGCATACAGACGGAGACTCGTTTGTCTGTGTAATTGCATGAGCATAGCACAATAATTAGGTGAAAACTCTTGTATGTTCAGTGTAAAACAGCCAGGGTCTTCAACTGTGAAGCTTTTGGAATCTAAATTTTCATAACCTTGAAAATTTTTATGGTGAGAATATGAAGGCAAGTCCCAACTCCTGTCCCTCTGTGGTGCCACTCATTACACAAGTGATTATCAAGTAGTGTCTCGCTATACTGATGACCTCAATCAGTGTGCTGGTGGGACATCAGAAACATCAGTTTCTGACGGCTAGTACTTATCAACCTTCCTTCTAGACTCTCATTTTCCAGTAGATTCTACAATTCCAATAACTAAATGAAGACAGAATGATCATCTAAAAATTTCTAAATGAAGAGAATCCAGTTTCAGTTCCTTAAACAGAGATCAAGCTCCCAAGGTATCAAAGTCTGCAAACCTTGGTGTGTTTTGTTTAAGGTACATGTAGAAATGAAATAACTCCCAAGAAGAATGGTATGTGTAGAAATGAAGTGACTCCCAGTCAGCTACTCTGACTGCATGGTCAGAGTAACTGAGGCTACCGATACACATGGAATAAAATGAAAAACATGGACATTTACTCATTGCTTTATTTTTATATTAAGAGGAAGTAAACATCCTAAGCAGGGTCACCAACTATGCATGTTTTAAGATGAGAATCTAACAGCCTTATCCCTTTCCCTTTGCTTTTTACTTGTGAATGAAGGCTTTGAGAAAAATGTTGTCTTAATGAGATATGTGGTGACCTACAGCTAACAGCTGGAGAGGAAATAGTGTTAGAGCATTTTCATAAATGGATTATACCCAGCACAGTCTAATATATAGTAGCAATCCAGTAGCTGCTGGATAAAGACATGTGGATAAAGCAGAGAAAGTTTAGAATATTTGTGATATTAAAATACTTGTCATACTATCTTTTCCTCTCCCGAGCTTTCAGCTGCCCAGGGAAGTCAGGAGAGATCCTGAGTTGTTCTTAAGGCAGGGAGAGGAAAGGGATGAGGAAGCTTTTAGTATTTTTCAATCTCCTTTGAGAGATTTCTGAATATGTACTGGGGGGATTTGTTTCCCCCACCGTGAAAAAGGATAGGCAGTCATCTGCAACCTACTCACTGCCAGGATTAGAAAATGAGCGCTTGTGAGGCATGTGACAAAAACAGGACAGAGGTTCAAAAGATATACAGGTAAAGTAAAACAATCCACTGTAAAATCATTGCCTTAGAGATGTATTTTTTTAAATTTTATTTTTTATTCTGAAACCTTGAACAAAAATTACGTAAGTATTCTACGTTAAGAAATACAAGATCACATGTTCTGTTATTTTTTAAAAATTAACTTGTTTTTACTGTGCTAGCTGGTTATGTTAGTATACTCAGACACGGATTTACTTAAAATAGTCACATTCTTCCAAACATCCAAGTTTTTCTACTTGCAATAGCAGCATTAACAGTACCTGCCAGAACTTCACAAAGTGTCTTAAAGATGTGCCCCTTGGTGCTGGTATTAAAAAGAGAGATTCAAACATATGGGATTGCACTTACATGTTAAGCTTTCATGTAGTGTTACTGAACCAACTACTAAAGTTTCTGTGATGTTTTGAAAACATAGTGGCATAAAGCTCCAAACACCCTTCGGCGCTATTTTATTGTGATCTGATTAGCACCTGTTTGCCTGCACTAATCCAACTTCAAACAAAAACGTGTGCTTTCCACACTATCATTAGACTACACATTACAGCCTCACCAATGCAGAATCCTAGGGTTTAAGCCTGCATTTTTTCATTAAAGAAACCCTTTTTTCTAGATCAGCTCTGCAAATTAGGGCAACTCATGCAGAGACACCAGTTGGATTGTGATATTACTCAACTTCTGTGCAAAGGGACTGAAGTGATACAGTCTTAAAATATAACATTCTGTAAATCAAAAAAGGCATCTACCTGAATCAAGTATTTCAACCACCATAGAAAAATCTTCAGATAAGTTATTCTAAATAAGCCAAGTCAAGATTTGAACATACATTATGAAAAGTATGGGATGNTTTTTTTTTTTTTTTTTTTCATCCAGCTTTACCTTTGATTTAGCTGCTTTCCTCTACCAAATCTCACGCTGAAAATAATGATACTGGGATATCATTCGGGAGAATGCAACTCAAGCAAGGATCATGGAACATGGCAGTTTATAACAAATATATTTCTAAATTTAACTTTACCTTGATTTGGACTTTGCTAAACTATCTTTCCTGGTGGATACAGACAGAAATGTATAGATTTTTTCCTGGAAAAAGAGTGCAATAGCATTATGCATTTATATTATTACCCCTACACCTTTTTCATACAGGTAGTCCTACCAGAATATCTGATTACATAAATGAAAAAAATCTGCATTTAGATTAGGCCTTGAATTACTTTGGTGCTTTATAATCTTTTCAGCAATGATCTACATTTTCTCCTTAAAAATAACATAGCTTTAATTATACTGTAATTACCTTTTCAGCTTACAAATCTGCCAACTTTTCTGCACAAGTAAGAGCTCTGACTGGTAGAATGTACATGTGACATTTCTCCACATGTTTTTGACTTCTATATTAGATTCAAATTCAATACTGCACAGGCAACAAAACTGTTAAATATCAAAAGCAGATGTGTGAATGACATGCAAAGATGTCTGTTGCATGGACTTTGGTAACAAATAATTACTGATGTTATCGTCAATTCTGATCACGTAATTCTGTATTTTTCTTTGCTTTCATCACACAAAAATTTTTATGAAGCCTTCCACTTGCATTTGTTTGATGTGTATTTATCAGAACATGTCTTATAAAGTCTAGTAATTTTTAATGGTAAGACATATTCACAGTTAATTTCACCAGTTAAGACTACGCAATTTTTTTTCTGGTCACTGCTATGTGAATAGAATGCATTGAAATGTTTATAGGGTGGGTTCTTCAGTTGTCACTTGTTTTCACCTCAGACTTTGTCCCACTAAGCACCCTGTACGTTATTAAATAAATTCTTCATACACTTAACAACAATTTCGTAGGAACAGGATATTAAACTAGCTTATCAGCTACTGAAGCTTTGATACAAACTGGTCTGGGGCCACACTTGTGAACCAGATCTCCCACTACCTTGATTCTCTATAGGATATATAGCCGTATCCCAAAACCACCATGCAAACTGGAAAAACTTCTTAATCGTTTATTGTGCAGTGGACTGAAAGACAAATGTTGGTCAATATTAAGGCAGATGTGGAAAATGCAGTAAGGAAAAGCGTGGGCTAAACATTTCACTTACAATACGTACTTATAAATACAGAATAAATCGGGGGCTACTCTCCAAGGATCAAAATGCAGATAGCTAGCTTTTATTTATTCCTCACCCAGGCAGACTCCTGTTGCTTTTACTGGGTGTTGAATTGAATCAAAAGTGAAAAGGAGCTGATCTTTTGAGCAGTAAGAAACTGAGCTAAATTCATTAAAGCTAAAGGAACTGAGCTAAATTCAAATATTATAGACAAATAGCTACTCCCTGTACTTAGTTGCCTGCTAGCTTTTATTTTCATTTTTTTATGGGTTAAAAGCTTTGCAGAAAAATGCCTCCCTAGTTTCTTCATACCTACTTTTTCTTTTTACCAAACATTTTGAAAGGTAAACACCCTTGTATTTATACTTCTATAACACATCATTATTACCGTGTCCTGAGCTCTGACAGTTTGTTAGGTTCTGGAAGAAACATAAAAGAAAGTAACAGTGCCATCTCAGATGCCTTACACTCCCCACTATGTATTCCATGTTCCTACTGGGGAGTAAACTCACATTACTTCTTCAGTGGAATAATTTGGAAAAGCACTGTCTATCATAGGCAGAGGATACAAGATATGGTCTTGTATTATATTGTTTTGCTCTAGTGGAGAAAGTCTGAAATACTTCTACAATCTGAATGATTGTAGTACATGAGCTTTAATGAAAAGGGACTTAGGGAGTCTTGAATGCAAAACGGGAGACAGTGACAGATGAGATACAGAACAAGGAAAAGAGGACTTTTAAAAGACTGCAGAGACAGACTCGGGGCCAGCAAAAGAAGCAATGAAAAGCAACAAATTTGTCAAGAACAGATAAAATATCTCAGTGGAAAAGGGTGACTACTAGAAGGCAGTGAAAGGTGATGCATGACAAAAATTGTCAGGAGATTGCTACCATTCGAACGACGACCTTTCTTTAGAGAAAATACTACAAAATGTAGTAGTGTAGAAAATACTACAAATTTAATATCGAAATGGTTCAGCAATATGGTAAAAAACAGAGAAATGAGTTTGGGAAAACAGTGGAATTGAAGGACAGAAATAGAATACGATTAGTGGAGTCCATGCAATAAAGAGAAGTCCAGACACTGGAGAGAAAAAAAAATGGAAAGAAATTGAAATGACTGAGGATAAGAAGTAAAGGAAAGAGTGGAATGGAGAAATTTACAAAGTGAACAATAGAGAAGAGAGGAAATAAAAATCTGAAAGTGGATTCTAAGAAAAAATATGTAACATTCAAAACTTGCTTACTTTTTTCTGTTTCAACATAAAATGAAAATTTTTTCTGAGTTTGAAATTAAACATTTAGGCATGACCAGTACTTTAATTTCAAAATAAATGTGAAAGTTTTTCATGATGCTGAATGAGACGTATCTTTCACCCTAAAAAAATTGTGCTGATGCTCTGGCATCGTTTATTTTCTGATTTTTTTTACCAATTTAATAAAGTCAGATTCAAAATGATAAGGTAATACAAATCTCAAAATATAATGTTCTACAATATGCCTGAAAAGAGACACCCACATTAACATTACTACTGTAAGAAAGACTTTAGTAATTTATTCTTGTTGGTATATCAGCTAGATAGTGAGCACAGTAGCACTGATGAGTTAAGGAATTTTAATAAACTTTGGACTGTCTACAACACTTCCTGCTACTTGCCCAGCCATGTAAAATTTTTAAATATAGAGAGATAATTTTGTAAATTTGCAGGAAATCTGGTTTGAGTAGTTCTTCTCCTCATAGAAAAATTGTTGGGAGTGTGATTTAAAAGGCTTGCTAAAAGAATATGTGAAAGTCTACATTGTAGAGGATAGGTTGTATGAAATGCCTAAAATCTTAATGTCTCAAGAAGCTATACATACAGCAAAAAGCTTCAATAAATTTACTACCAGGATATGCATTGTGTAGAGTATAAATAAATAAATTAATAGGAAATTTGGAAAAAAAAGTCTCTCAACAGGCATTAAATTATACTACCTAACCTGACGACCACTTCCTCTGAAATTCACATGCATAATCAATGACGAAGAGAAAATAATGACCTTCCAGTTCATCAATACCACTGAGTGATAATTAGCTTTGTATGTTATTTCATCTTTTCCAATGACTTCCTGTATGGCTCTTAACAATTAATTTAATTCGTCTATTTCTGCATTGAGAGAATGTAGATAATTATACTAACTTAACAGCCTTCCCAGAGTGGGAGGATTCACTTCTTCTATTAATTTTGATTTTGATTTACAGCATAACATCTTCACTGCTGAGCACCTTTGGAGGTATGTTCTATATGGATCAAGGTGATGAAATCATAGTTGACGCAATCTGTAATTCTAGGCAATATTAAAAATGTTTTAAGATCCTGTATAAAAAGATTTGACTCTGTTGAGGAAATACTAAGCAAACTGTATAAACAGATTTGTATTATTATTTGTGGTCATTCCACGTTCCTAACTCAGGTGTTTCAATAAGCATGTCTTCCATGTTCTCTGATCTTTTCTAAACAGTCTGTGCCTTTCAACATTGAAGTCCTGCTTATTTTGTTTTCCTGTTGACTTTATCTTCCTGTCTCATATACAAGAGCTTCTTTTAATCAATCACTTTTAAATGTTCAAATAACCAGCTTCCATGGCTGGCTTACCGATACGTTCGAAGCCAGAACTAGAGGGGGTGGTACGCTGTAATCTTTGTTATTCCTATTCCTCAGTTTTTCGATGACAAAAGTAAGACTGCTTTTCAAATATGCTAAGCATTTGTAGCTTCAGCATAGGGAGTAGTAGCTCTCAGCCTTGCTAACTGAAGGTATCACAAAATGAACTTCACAAAAATCATTGATCTTCGGAATTTGTTTTGAAAGGGGCAGCGCAGTAAGCTATGTAAGCTACAACAACGTAGCCTTGGAATGAGGGGGACCCCTTTTACAGCTTCCATCAGAATTGGCACGTATGTTCTGATGATGTTCTCATCAGTGTGATTTTAAGGCTTTCTAGAAGATCTGCTCTTGTCAAAGACTTCCAAAGAATTCCCATCTCTTCCTCTTCATTTTCCTTACTCCCAGAATTTTAAGAGGAGGTGATGTTTTTCTATGAAGAATTTATTAATGCATACCTTATAAAGCCTAGAGAGGTTTGTCACCTTACAAACAGCATGGAGCACTAATTTCCCTGGAACTGAAATCAATCTGTTCCCCAGGTTGCATCCTTTGCAGTTCCAGCTTGTCACAGTCCTAAACTGAGGGTTTAACCTCGAATACAGATTAAGGTTTCTACCTCTTTTCAATAAAAGTTGCCATTTATCTTTCTTAATTTTCATCTGCTTTACTTTTATACACAATAAAAGTAATAATTTCAAAAGTTGTTTCATTGCTTAAAAAACACTTTCTTCAATATTCAGGATCTTAAATCACCATTACTCTCTTTCTTTTTCATGCCACCTTCTAAATGCCATAGATATATTTGTATTGTCCCTGCAGACATTTTCCTTATAGACCTGTAGATATTCTAAAAATAACTCTTGCACAGACCAAAGGAAATAATTCTCGCCCATCCAAGTTGGCAGTGCCATACTCAAGTCCACGATTTGAAATGCAACTATCTTTTTCTTTGACAGACTCAGAAGCCTCTTTGAAAAAAGATAATGTTTTTGTCTGCAACACAACAGAAAACAGTAACCCTGATGTAAGATGCTTTGAAAGAAATTCTGGTCTTACCTGCAATGTACAACCATAGGTCCAGCATCAGGTGGGTTGCAGGTCTTGACTCGTCGCAGGAAAGCTAAGAATGGTGTTGGGTGTTCTGGGACACCATGATCAGGCCAGGCAGTGAACTGGAATTGCCTCACTTCTCTTTTCTCACTTGAACCATTCTATGAAATTAAAAAACTTCATGACAAAACTGTCACTTGATGTGATACTGGCACTTTTCAATGAAACAACTGGAGAAGCATGCATATTAGTGAAGTGTATTTAAATCCCATTTTGGGCCAGAGAGAAATATGGAGGGGAATGTTTCTTATATTCTAAATTGCAGGATTCAAACAATGTAAGAGCTTTAACTATACTGCACAGTAATGCATCACAACAAGTGCCAGAGCTTTAGCTAGTATTTTATTGAGTTAAATGGTTTTTCATAGTGAGAGCTCTGTATTAACTTACAAAACTCCGTGTTGTAAGAAAAACACACTTTGTCTGTAGAAGTCTCATTGTTCAGTGCTGTTAGGAGGAAACGAGGGAGGACAGTCAAAGGAGGGAAAGGGAAGAAAGGGAGTGAGGAAATAAGGGAGAAAGACAGGCAGTGAAGGCAGGAAGCAGAAAAAAGGAGGAGGGCAGGGCAGCATCAGGGAGAGAGTGATAGGGAGGAAGGGAGGGAGGAAGGGAGGAAAAGAAGAAGGGGAAGGGAGGGAAGGGGAAGGGGAAGGGAGAGGAGGTGAGGGGAGGGAAAAGAAAAAGGAAGGGAACATGAAAGGGAAGATAGAAGGAAAATGAAAAGGAAGATGAAAAGGTCGAGGAAAAGGAAAATGTAAAGGTAAAGATAAAAGTTGGTTACATTTAAATAATATTGTAAGTGTATATAAGTATATATACCTTGTAAAGTGCAAACGTACGAACACAGTATGTTGCCAATTCAACAGTGTCTAAAAGGGTCACTTGTATTAGTCCGTAAGTTTCTGTGCCTCTACTTGGCCAGTACTGATCACACTTCACCTGTAGTGAAAAATATGTAATTATTTAGCACATTTAAAACTGATATTTATTATATAACTAAGTGTACGTCACTGTAGATTTTTAAAGTATGTGGTGTTAGAATGTTCAACAACTGCTAAGCATCCAACACAAGAAATTTATTTTATCATCCAAAAGAATTGCTCTTCTGGTGGTAGCTCTTATAATATTTTCTCCTGTAATGGCTATTTGTAAATTCAGCGGGGCAGATGATTAAGAAGTACTAAGTATAGATACACTAAAGAAAAAACTATTTATAGTAGCTAAAAATATGACCTATATCTTCAGCAACTCACCTTTTACAGTCTAGAATTTAGTAACAGGACTAATCCAGTAAAGATAGACTGACTATTTTTTTTAATATTTGCCATATTTCACCTATTTCATATTAGTCCCCAAATATAAACTGTCGATTGGATATTAATATTTAGTATCCATAGAATTATGTCAGCAAACCCCTGAATTTTTTGAGAAATAGTTTTAGTACAGAGACAAATGAAAGAGCACCAACTATTAACTGCATACACAATTTTCTTCTCAGATCAGTGTTACAAAGTATATAACAAAACTGTGTTCACAGGTGGATTGATAGAGTTCATCCATCAAATTTTAAATCACACAGGACATTTCATTCAGAGAAATCTCCTTTAGAAAACACCATAGTTCAGAATATTAATGAGCTGAAATAATTCTGTATAAGATGATGCATAGGAAAACCATATGTTTACTGTTGTTGCTGAGGCTCAGTAATTTGTTTCAGTTAAAATGGTATTCAGGATGAAAGCTATTGTGAAAAAATAAATGCTGAACCCCTAAAACAAACAGAAAACATGGTACAACGTAGTATGGGGGTTAAACAGTTGAAAATATTTTGCTTTCAGGGACTGATAAGTGAAACTGAGATGGTCTCCATTCTACTTATAACAACACATTCTTCTCAATTAGCCTTGTATACAGTACCGAAGTGTATTCTGAGTCCAGTAATAATACGTTGCATTTGTTTAATAAATGCCTTCATTAATCACACTAAGCCAGACCCATATCAAATTCAGTGAGAATACACAAACTGTAAAAAACCACAAAAGCAGAACATTGCACAGTATTTCTGATAAAAATGTGAATTATCAAGCTAATCCAAGAGAAAAAATGTGATTTCCCTGAAATGGAAAATTAAGACATGCATCTTTGAAACTCATGTGTTCTCCAGGTTTCTCACTCTACACAGTACTTATTGAAAAAGACTTAGTACGCTCTCAAACTACCCAGTCCCGAATAGCTTTTGCTTGAAGATCATTTTATTTTGAGGCTCACAGGTCACAGATCACTAACGGTTCACAAATCACAGTCTGAGAACAAGTAATCTAGATAAAAAGGAGAAAAAATTCTAATCACCGAAGCAGGTGATGAACATTCATTAGAGGCGAAAAAACTGAAATAATTTTTTACAGGAATTGATAGTTTCATTTATAGATAAGGAATTGGAACAAAGTAACTAACAACGTTTACTCATACTACAGTCTTAAAAATGGGATTAATAGGGTATAATATTCTATTATTAAGAAGAATTAAGTAATTGCTTCCTTGTGCCATTTACCGAAATACTTGAAGAGTAAGTATTGCATGAACTTCATGAATATTGGTGATTTATTTGCAAGATTCGTAATACTACAAGAAGCCACTGTGATCTTCTGCAAATAAGACAGAAATGTATCTTTTCAATTGAGTTATTTCAATGTAATTATAGTAAATCTTGTTTCACTTTGTCATTAATATAGACACAGTGTAATTTGTGTCTATATTGGTTAGCTGTATTTTAGACAAACAAGTTGTGGTTTATTATTTATTAATTCCCATAGAATGACATATACTTTTTCATGGACAATGTTGATACATAATAGCTGTTGTTTGTAACCTTAGCAGCTACAGGTTTTGTATAAACCTCTGACTAAACCAGTTTGGTTTGAATGATTTTTTTTTTTTTTAAAAAAGAATAAAAATGGTAGAACACTTTAAATACTTTTAATAAAACGAATACAAGAAATAAATGCCTGGCTCTGCCTTTGCATGCCTAAGCAGCTAGTTCTCCTCTTCACTCTGAAGTTCCCACATCTAAATTGTATGCTCGTAGAAGCAGTGCCAGCTTCCAGAAAGCATGCCTGGAAAATTAACCAGCTTTCTCACTAGAAAAACTTTATTAAAACAATCTCCAAATGTAATAGAAAGAAATATATGTTCAACACAAAAATTAATCAGAAATTCAGAACATAGTAGGTTACCAGCATCTTTGCAAACAGAATTGGTTTATTTTTATTTTGTATAGTAACATACAGTATATGTTACAGTATATGTTAAGTATATACTCAGAATTAGAAGCCTGTAGAAAATTGCTCCTTCTCAGTTAGGCTGGAAGAAAATAAATGTGCCTGCTCTTCTAGGTGCAATTTTTAGGTTTTGCTGTTGGGTTTTTTTTGGTAGTTTATCTAACATAAACTTCAATCATTTTCTAATTTTTATAAAATACCTTCTGTGAGAGCTAGCTGATGCAGAGTACTGCTGCTGGAAGCATCAGACACTAACTGTTCAAAAAGAAATACAATTTGTAGACCAGTGTATATATTATTTGAAAGTGGAAACCAACAAAAAGAAGTATTAAATTTTTAGAAAGAAAACCTGATTTTGGTTTGATGTTGATTTGACCTTCTGGAAGAGCACATGAAGCATAAGTTGATGGAACTACATCTTTTATTCCTTTTGCCTCTTGATTTTTCTCAGAACAAGAGGTCTCCTTCAGAGATATGCCCTCACCTGCCTCCTACGCTCTTGCTCTGTGATCATAAACCTTACATTCCCAATACTCCTAACAATTTAGAGTCCAATTTATCTTTGTGAGAGATCAGAACAGTTTTCTACTGGACTTCACCAGCAGCAGAGAATCAAATAATATAACTTAATTGTTAAGACACTATTTTCTGAGACAGAGTTCTTGTTAAATGTTTTATCCTATGTTAAGATTGCAGCCTTCAGCACTTCAGCAAATAAACAGTAAGTTTATTTTCCAGAGGCCACAAATTCATGTTTTTCAGAAAAAAAATCTCAAGCCCTTTGAGTCATCCAAAATTTAACACTAAATGTCAACAAGTCAATTTTGAAATGATTTGCCAAATATGTTTTTGCTTTAGTTCTTTGGTCTGCGTCTAACTTCCCTGTAGTAAGGGCAATTTCCTCCTCAGTTGTGTATGTTGTTTGGAAACAGACAACTTTAATGTTCTAAGGTATGGTGATGATAACATGTGTCCTCCTTCAGTAATAGAATTACAAGGTATATTTATTTTCAGAGGTAGTTCATAATACACCTTTCATGAATTTCAGAGTCCTCACCTTCCTCTTACCCACCCAGCTCCCAGTTCCAAGGGTTGGTCTCTTCCTCTGCAGACTATATTCACCTGCACTCATTGAGAACTCTTCTGTGCCACTAACTGTACGTGGTTACAGAAAACAGTTTTCACCAATAATTTTCTAGTGTTTTTTAAAGAGAAATTAAATCACAAGTAATGACAAGCATACCTTTTACTACTGCTTTCACTATCTCATGATCATAGGTTGCACACTGCCAAAACACATCTGAGATCAGAGCAACTCTCAAAAGACTACTAAATATATTATGAAATCTTTTAAGTACCATAGTACTAGACATAGCTAGAAGACATAACTAATGACAGGCACATCTCTTAACGTGCCCCTCGAACATACACACGTTTTCTTTCTCTACATTTCTTCCACTCAGACCATGCGAATCCTTGCTTTTCATGGAATTACGAGCATTCACTGAAAGCAAAACTGAAAGAAAATGTAAACGCTTTCTTTTCCATTAAAAATGAGAAGCTTGAGACCATTTCAGACTTGAGGGGTTTAAATAGCTACAGAGTTCCTAAGAATATTTGTGGATATTCACACTTCAACAAGTCACAGACACTAGAGAAGGCACTGCCATGCATCAACAGAGCTGAAGGAAGTATATTTCCATATGAACATATGAATACAAAGATTCCTGACATTCAAGGGTAGAGAAATAATTTTCCAGTACAACGTTCCATCACTGAGGCTGAAAAGCCCCTTCAGGTGATTCTTAACACATGAGGCAGCTGTTACAGGTCATCTGAGATTATAAGGACAAAATGCAGATCAGGAAAGAGACAGCAAACTGGTAATAGGTAGATTCATATAGTACATGCCTTGCTGTAAGAATAGCATATGAATTGTGCTGAATCTGGATTGCAAATAACAGCAGTATGTAAGAAACTTCTCACTCTGGTTTTCTTAATAATAACAGTCTTTTGCAGACAAACCTTTCTAACAACATACTCAGATGATCTTCCTTTAAAAATAAAGTCTCTCTACTATGATGTTGAATAATAATAATAATCATGCAATAAAAAAGGTCGTGCCAGTTGTTCGCAATGGAAACTGCCTCAAACCCTATCAGGCTAGCTTAGTGCCTCAGACGTTCCAGCTAATGTTCTGTCTCCAAGCAGTTGTTACTCGGAAGTCATTTTCCTTTTTACAACAATGCCTTGCCACCTAAAGATTAGGATTAGGCTAATTTGAGTTAGGCACTGACACTAGACGACTACATAAGACTGTAATGCAAAGATTAAAAAAAAAAAAAAGAGTACAGAAAAATATTTTTTAGGCCTTATTTGAACAAGACTTGATCAAGTGTCACTTACTCACTTTGGTCTAACTCTAAATGACAGATTAAAAAGATAAACAATTCACAAATAAGGCTAAAGGTAACAGTATAAAGTTTTAGATTTTGCTTTCAGAGAGGCACTGAATTTAACAGGATCCTAAATTCTGAAAGAATTGAGCACCCAGTCCCGGGAAGACAGATCCTTCTGAGTCTCACCAAATATATTCCTAAAACAATTAATCATTTCTGAAAATTTTGCTGCTTTGAATCCATTTTTTACTACAGAAAAAAGATCTGTATGCACTGGCCTCTAATAATGATTTACAGTAGTTAGGTTAACGGTTGGACTTGATGATCTTAAGTGATTCTTTCACAGAATCATAGAATGGTTTAGGTTGGAAGGGACTTCAAAGATCATCTAGTTCCAATCCCCCTGCCATGGGCAGGGACACCTTCCACTAGACGAGGTTCCTCAAAGCCCCATCCAGCCTGGCCTTGAACACCTCCAGGGATGGGGCATCCACAACTTCTCTGGGCAACCCGTTCCAGTGCCTCACCACCCTCACAGTGAAAAATTTCTTCCTAATATCTAATCTAAATCTCCCCTCTTCCAGTTTGAAGCCATTACCCCTCATCCTATCCTATTCTTTGATTCTATGGTTGTTGAAACTCATCTGAACCAAGTACTAGGGAGTTTAAAAACTAGGTAGAAAATAAGCACTTCTGCAGTGCAATATAATTCTATCTAAGGTCTTAATTACAGTAGCCTTGGAAAAGAAGTTTCAAACAGGATTTGGAGGCATAAATGAACATAAATGAACTTTAGGCTAACCAATTCATAACAAACTTTAGTCCTCCAGTAAGTCTGCAAATCAACCCTTATTACACCCTTGCTTTTTGAAATTTCTGAGATATGATTAGTAGGCTAATAGTTAATACTGAAAGATAATTGATAATTAAAAAGATAACCCCCAAACTGTTTCCATTCTGATCCTTACAACAGAGTGTGGTATGGTTATTAAAACAAAAGGAAGAAGATACTAAAAGGAATCTTAGGTGTATTTGAAATGTGTTCTCTATCTTGTCTTTCATCTTTATCTATACAAGCCAAGAACAGTTCAAAATTATATTGCTAGTATCAATGTGAGATGCCCTTTTAAACTCTTCCTAACAGTAGGGAAGGCAGGGTCTTAGTGAATTCATTTTGAAGGATGTCTGTCAAACAGTTAAGTACAGCAAGATTTTCCAAAAAGGTCTTGAAAAGGTTTATATAAATGGAACCAAGGGGAAAAGTGAATGGGCTGACTACTTTTTGCTTCATCCTCTTCCTGTACTCAAGGCTGATCACTGTGTGCAGCCTGAATAATCCTTTCACTGAATGAGACATTATATTACAGTATGAAGAACATATTGAACAATTCAGCTTACCATTCAAGTGCTCTAATGAAGATTTTCTATTCTTCATACAAGAGAGCTACTGCTTTTAGCTGATAGGAATATTATGTTAGAAATCAGTGAAACAAAATAATCAAAAGTTTGAGACATCAGAGCAACAAAATTCTATTATTCTTACGGTTTTGGTTCACCTGAAAGCTGGAAGTGAATGGATGAAACAGCATGAAAACGAGAAATGGTACACTGGAGAATATTTTGGGGACTTTAAGAAGTTCCAGTTTGGATTTTGATTTTTGAATGGAACTTTGAGTCACAGTGAGATTTCTATTGCCAGTTTAAGACATGGATAAAATTCTTAATCTTTTAAATGTATTTCATACAGTTCCTGTATCCATTAACTTCCTTAGAAAATAGGAAAAGCTTTGTAAATGATGGAAAATGTAAATCGTAATATCCTCTTTCAGAGACACCTGTCTGAAGAACTCAAATTTTCCAGACCTATTTCTCACCATAAAGGAGAACTGGTCTTGAGTCTTTTACCAGAATCTGCTAAATATGGAAATGTGTTGTTTTTTTCCGTAAACAATACTAAGTTCATTCACTGACCTTTTCAAGCCTGAAATTCCTTCAAAGAATTGAGGAGAGGAGAGGAGAGGAGAGGAGAGGAGAGGAGAG
>RSEF01000031.1:30124069-30196412 GCA_003993805.1 Himantopus leucocephalus
CTAGATCAAGTTGCTCAGAGCCCTGTCCAGCCTGACCTTGAATCTTTCCAGTCATATGAGGCATCTACCACCTTCGTTGGGCAGCCTGTTCTCCCTGCAGAGAAGGGAGACAGGTTCTCCCTATTGTCCCTCTCTCCCAAAGAACTCCCTGCACTCAAGTAATAGGCTGCAGTGCTAAACAAAGCATGAACTAATCATTGCATTTTGAAAACAAATATGCCGAATTTTTAATTTTGCAAGGAAAACTTCCAAGTCAAAATGTCAATGGCGATTCTCTACATGTGGCATAGTCTCTCCATCTGTATTAAGAGAAGAATTATATGAGGTAGTAATATATGTCTTACCTGAAGCACAAAGCAAATGAACTAAAAATAAAGCAAAATTACAGAGTTACAATGCAGTTTTGACTAAACCACTTGCCTCAGGGAAATGGTAAGTTGAGAAAACTATCACTTTATCCTAACAGCTAAGAGAAACCACTTAATTTATAGACACAGAATCATAACAAAAACAAAATGGTTAGTTGCTTTGAAAAATACTTGTGCAGTACCAGCTATTGCCATATCATTTCAGGTAAGACTCTGGTGTAAACAGTTCTTGCAAGCTCACAGTGGAAGAGACTGCAGCGTTTACTCCATTGATGATGTTTATTTTGGAAGTTCTTTAACAGTTTAACATAAATCACCTTTGCTGCAAAGTTTATTTCTTCCTTCTAGAGCCCCACAGGCAGGGAAAACAGTTGACTGCCATGAAATTTTTAACAGCCTTTCACATGCTGGAAGAATATTATGTTTTCCTTCACTCTCTTATATATAAAACAAATCCAATTCTTTCTGACTTTCCCCATACATCATTTCTCCAGCCTCTGATCATTATTGTTCTTTTCTAGATTCTCTGTAATTTACCAACATTTTTTCACACGGGGCATTCATTCTGTATGTCCTCAACTCCAAATGTGTATAAGCTGAAATCACCAGACATGGCATGCCCAAACTACTTTCAACCTATGTAGTGGAGTTACAGCATTTCTTTTCACAGAAAATTACAGCATGGCATTTCCACAGCTATTTTGCTGGGTGACATAATAGTCTGAGTTTTAGCTGAGCCACCTCAGCACAGCTCTTCCACCTGTAACATGCCTAGAAAAAGAAACTTTAAGCTTTATTGGTTAGGCAGTCTACATACATCTAGGATTAGATTCTTACATGAACTTAGCACCTTATGACTGACTGCATTTCAGTGAGAGTTTAGTACATCCTTGCCCTTGCATCCCTGAGAATCATTCCATAATGAATAGCCATATGGTTGAGTTTTGCAATTCTGACTTGGTAACTGGTGACTCCAGCTCGTACAATGGTGTAGGAATTCTTGGACTGTGGCCATCACATTCTGTTACAGTGGAAAAAAAACAGTACAAACCTACACATTTTTATTTTTATTTTTGTAAATCTGGTGAACAGTGAACACATGGTCTACTTGATTTTGGATTTTTCTTTTTTTTTTTTTTTTTTTTTTTGCCTGAGATGAGCAACCTGGCATTTTCTCTAGCCAATTACTGATTTTCTGTACTNCTGACTCATATCTTAGCATGCTAAGAGCACTAAAGAAGTGAAATAAAATTCTGATAGTACATTATTGATACAGAAGTTATTGGTTTGCCATTAAAATTAGGGAATGAACAATGACAAAACTGCACATTTAATTCTTCTTTATTAAAACACTACAATTCAGTTTGAAAGAATGCCACCAGCTACACATATCTGCTAATATGTCTGCTGGGAGAGATTAACTTACCTCTTACCAGATAGAGACATGCATATTTTCCTAGCTGCAGCAAAATGTAGCTAAAAATTTTATTTATATTTTCATACGTTTAAATACATATTTCACAATTTAAAAAAAATTACATAGCTGTGCTGCCCAATACAAAACATCAGTACAGCTTTTATGCACAAATCAATTACATTTTGCCTAAATACTGTAGAATACAGGTGCATTTGGGAGCATACTGATATAATCTGTAATGAATTGTTAAGTGCATGTATTGATGAGTTTTCTACTCATATTAGTGAAAACATCTTATTGTCCCTTAGTTTCGATCCAGTGTTTTGACAGGTAATACCTCCAGTAGTACCTGTCAAAACATACTTAGGAGGAAAGATCTGAAATTTGCTGCTGAAGCCCTGCACGACAAGTGTAAAACTTCATTAATCACAATCCCATAAAATTCTGCTGCACAGCCTGTATTTGCCTGAAAGATCTTCATGCATTTCACACAGACAAGAAAACAATGTTCTTAGCTTTCTTTGCTTATTACTTTCTATTGCTTTGTCTTAGCTATGAGGTCAGCTACATTAGATATCAGTGACTACTCCGCCATCAACAAATGAAGATTCATTAAAAATGTTCGCAATTTGTGCATTTGGAGTAGAAGAATTTCAGGTTCTTCACAGAACTGCCTTTATGTTTTATGTGCCTACAGCAAGACTTAGTAATCTTTCAGTGGCCAGTTTGTTTCAAAGCTATTCTTACTAATTTAATTTAATATGAACTGATCCTTAAAAAAAAAANAAAAAAAAAACAAACCAAACCAACCTCAAACCCACCAAACAAAACAAAACCACAAAAATTATTTTACTCAAATTCTACCTTCAAGACACACATCTTCATCTGCTTGGTATTTCTACTGTCACTTAATCTCCATTTTTCTAACACATGGGATACTCTACAAATCTATAAAAAAATGAGTTGAAAGACTCAGATGGAGTGTTCTGCTTTGGGGAGATTTGGAGCTGTTGCGTGACACTTGGAACAACAGAAGTACATATTTAGCATTGCAGCAACCTCAGGAAAAGGCCACCTGGCTTTTTTCGGGACAGTGCCAGCTCTCCTGAATCTCGGGTATAAGTGACCAGTTGAGAGAAGCTAAGTCCAGGGATTTTTAACTATCCTTAGATACTCTTATGGAACTGATACAGGACCCATGCAAATAGTTCCACCTATTTCAATATTGGTGAGCAAAATCTGAGACAGGATACAAGACTTTACTACTGGGTTTGTTTCTACCTCCCTCTTCCCAGTGAAAACTCAGGATTCAAGATGTTAAACTTCGACAAACCAAGATGATTATTCTATGCTTATATTTTTATATATTCTTGGCTTATAATACTGATGATGATATCCACTTCCTGACAGTCAAATGAGCATCTGGATCAGGCTAACAGAATGCCACAAATGTAGTTTCCTCATGTATTCACTTAGTCATTAGCAAATTTGAATGAAGCTGATAGTATCAGTATCAAAACTAAAGCCTTCATCATCAGTATAGAAGTTCAGAATCTGGCTCATATTTGAATATTATTGGTCATTATATTGCCATTTAGCTTTGACCTAAATGGCGTTTTTGACAGAAGATTTTAATCCTAGGCACTATACTTCCAACATGGAAAATATTGCCAATGAGGTTAAGGAGGGAGGTAAGTATTTTCTATCAGTTCCAAAATAAGATAGTAAGTGTATTTAAAATAAGGAGTTACACAGCAAAGAAGGAAAGGATTGAATTCAGGTGGACAGTCCACAATAGTATCCCACCCTGAAATGGGAGACAGGACTAAATGTTTCCTGTTTGAGGCAATATTATCTTTTGCTATAAAGTGAGATTCTCTGTCTTCATCTGGTCACTCACATCATACACTACAGCACATGAGCTCTCAGAACTTTCAATTAATTCAGAGGGTCGAAAAATAAAAAATAAAAGGAAAATCTGCTCTGGTGGGGGCAGAGAGGAAGACAGAGGAATGGGGAAGAGAGGTATCACATATTAATGCCTTACATGCTTTAATAGTGTAACACACAACTTCTTTTTTTTTAATCTCTAATTTGCAGCTTTCAATAACATTCTTTTATTTCATTTAGATTAAACTCATGTATGTGACAAACATGCTACCAACACTGTTCCATGCACTGCCAGTGCGTATAATCTTTTTGGATATAAATTATGTGCATGGTAGCTGAATGATGGGACTGACTTTCTCTCTCTAGTCTGGTTTAGGTCAAGTGATATTCAGGTTATGACATTTCATACAAAACCAACAAAGTGTAAAAGGTTATAAGTGAAAGAGCTTCTCTTTTCCTGCAGCTTCCTTTTAGGCAAACAAATGAATAATGAATTCACTGTAACATCTTCATTTGATGTACTCAGCTGTAAAATATGTACATTCTCAAAGCTGAAGTTACTCAGACATCTAACACATGCTAATGAACCAACTTTGTTTCTGCAGATGCAATTAAAATCCCCATCTTTATCTATGCAGGCCAGGTTAAAAAGGCTGATAACAAGCTGCAGGACTACAAAATGAAAAAAGCAAGCTAAACAGAAATGACGACATGGAGATAGAAAGTAGACGAAGTCCCAGAGAGAAATGATCTTGCCTTGCAGCAGGAATAAATGATCAGGCTGCCAAGTCACAAAAGCAATCAAAAAGGAATCAAAGGAAAAAGAGAGACAAAATTAGCAAGTATCTTAATCTCTAATGGTATGTAACAGTGTTTGTATTTAATGTTTGAAATTTCACTTGGTCTGCTGCTATAAGGATATGCTATATAAAAATGATAGCATGAGTAAAAATAACAATGAAATGTTGTCATTGTATTCTTTTCGCACACAGGGATTCCCACTGCTGCCTCACCATCAATACCATTAATTACATGTAGCTACTGTATTAGAAGGGATAACTGGTACGCTATATTCACTGAGCTTCAGAGTCTAAGATTGGAGCTGAATTAAGTACTGGATAGCTATGCTCTGCATTGAGTGCATAAAACTCACTTGACCTATGAACACAGAATGAGATAGATTATGCACAAAAAATATGCAAACATAAGCATTGAATGCACAGACAATCCATTGACTAGATTGTCTGGTCTCTCATTACACTCAGGGAATGCATTGCTGCTGAATGCTAATCACTTCTGGAGGTGATTACTATTCTGTTTTTTTAGGGTGCAGTCAGCAAAGGCTAGAGTTAGCTTAAAACTCTGCTAAGCAATTATTGTCGAGAATGAGTAGAATTTCATTTAGTTACATCAAAACACCTTTCTAGACTGTGGCTGTCTGTGGCCTGCAGTATTAAGATAAACTCTCAAGTATTTAAGTATACCTTCTGCAATGGGCTGCTTATTAGGATCAGATTTTTTCTTAGCACTGCTATTTAGCAGGAACTTTATTATATAAGAAGTAATTAGTGAAGAAATGGGCAAAATTTCATTTGCTAAATTCCAAACAACTGTCAGTGCCTAGACTAGACAAGGCCTGTAGACTCAAGATAAAATGAAAATTTCTGATAAGATTACCCTCTGCTATGTACTAATTGCCATTAGGTATGTACAGGCGGTGGTGTTACTGTAGGTTGAATTTACATGCAGAAGATGATTCTATAATTAGAATGGTCTGCAATGCTTGAACTGCAAAAAAACAACTCTATTTTTAAAAAGTGATGAAATGGTAAAAGAATAAATACATATATGTACTTCAGTAAGTCTCCACAAAGGAACGACTGTTGCCAAGAAGTTCAACAAGTTCCGTAATCATTGCAATTATATGTATACAAGCAATTGAAAAAAACATTAATGCCAACATAGTACAGCATTAGGCTTTACGATGCATTCCACCCTGTTCCAAGCTTACACATACAAAAACATTTTCATTTTGAAATGGAACTCATCCACAACTTACTGAAATATCACTTATTATCCAGTTACCTTCAGAAGATACTTTTAACTAATTTCAAAGCTTTTCTGAATGATAAATCTCCTCTCCTCCTCCTTAGTCTCTTTCTCTCTTTCTGAACTGTTCTTGATCCTCTGTATTTATGGCATTTTTTAACATATGTTGCACAGTGCTTTAGGTACCTTAGCTTTTTGTATTTCTAAGGGCCTTCCACCTGCAATCCTGCAGCCTGCCTCTACTTGCAGCTCCCTACCCTTCCACACAAGCTGCCAGGAACAGTGTACACCAGAACACCCGTGGCAGTATTTTTCCTGTGACACTCTTGTTTGTTATCCATCTCCTGGACTTATACTTGCAAACCCCAATACTGTTGTTATGGCAGGTTCCCAAGGAAAGCAATTGCCACTGATATTAGAATCACCCCTTCTTTCTCCCCTTTCCTGATTTCTACATTTGGTTGTAGCTTCTGGTTTACACTACAGGACTCAGCAATGCATTTGCAGAAAGGTCAGCAATGAATCAGCCATGTAGCACCTTCCCAGTCAACGCATGCTCCCAGGAACGACAACAGCATTATAAGCAGGAACAACCCACAAGGAGTTTGAGTATGCCTCGACATAAAATAGAGAGTTATTGTGGGAACAGTATGATGGGGGAACTGCCTGCTCACTGGAGGGTGAGCACTGGACAGGGTGCTGAAGGCTGGACGCTCACTTCTCTTTCTGGTTGGCCACTGAGAAGGGTTTTTCCCTTTTCTTTTTCTCACCATCTTTCTCTTCTTATTTTTTTTCTCTTTTTACTCCCATCCACCATTAGAATTAATGAATGCCATCAAATATGGACCTGCTAGTAAATCTTCATGCAACACACAGTGGACTGTTACTACTCTTTTCGTCACTTTCCTTATTATGTAATAAAAAAGTAGTATTACTTTTGATTTCCCATCTCATACAGCACATCTTTTATTATAACACTTCTATTATTAGAATAATATCCTTATGTTTTAGTCCTTCACTTTCCTAATTTTACTTTGCCTTATAAAATGGAATTTGAAATATCACAGACAATTTTGTATTCTAATACTGCATATGCTGTTGTGGAGTTTTTCTATCATGCAGTACGCGCTAAAAAAACAATTCCTATATTTCTTAAGCAAATCCAAATCCTCACTGATCTTAAATAGTATTTAAACTATACCACATAAAACTGAAAATTGAATGCTGTTGACATATATTAACTTCCTTATAACAGGATGATACAATCATATGCTTGATATTACAGAGGAAGTAACATTTTCAATCACCTCCTAATATTTCCAGTATGATTGAAACAAAAAAAAAAAATCACTGTGGATCAAGAGATTTCAAGTTTTTCAGAGTATAAAAAACCTACAAAATAAGTGGCGTGACTTGGTAATTTCACAGCGGAACTAACATTTCCTCTGTAAGTGATTTTCATAGTATGGACACTTTCAACTGGTGGCAACCTAAAACAAAAAAATCCGTTCTTGTGCATATACAGGAGGCAGACAAACATACATGAAAGAAGCAAAAATCTTATTTAAGTGACTACTCAGGTACAATATTATTAACATTGTATATGTTGTCCTTACCCTGGACCTCTCCTCTAGTTTTGTCATCATGACGACTGTTGCACCCCGTTGCTCCCACATCATTCTCCAGAAGTCACCAAAGGTTTCTGGCAATGCCCCTTGTGTTGCTATATAAGCGTTCTGCTTTCTGTATCCATCTATGTAGTTAGCATTGATATAGTCACTGCCTGGTATGCCTGCAAAGAGAGAAGCGTGAAAACAAGGGGCAGCATTTCTGTGCTGTCCTATTGTACAAGCGCGAAAAAAATCATGCCACACAGCTGGATCAGTGAACCTTAGCTCCCTGCATGCCAAGTAGTACATGGGTACTTGCAAGTGAGTGTATGCCATTTGTGGAGCCGAGGGGTATGATGGCTTCTCTAGGAATAACCATTCTTTTGAAACAAAGGACTCAGTCTGATAAGGAAGTATAAAAGAAGCCTAAAAATCTGTAGCAGATGGAGAGATCTGGTAGTGGAAACAGCAGCATTTAAAAGTTGGTCTGACTCTGCCTGCAGTCACCCACCAGCATAGCAGCCTCTGTGTGGGCCGGACATGGAAGCCTCTCCATTAGATGCCCTGAGTAAGCTCCACTTAACACTCTCGTTGAGCTCCTTACATTTCTTCTAAATATAGAAAAAGGGTTAATGTTGTCAGACTATTAATATTACTGATACATTCATTTTTTCCCATTAAACGGGAACCTAACTATGAGTTCTATTTTAACAAAACACATTATGTAAATCAGGTTGGAGAAACAGTGGAATCTGCTATATGGTGTGTGCGTGAAATAAAGGCCTCTGCAAGGCAGAATAAAAATTAAATGCATGAAAAGACGGGGGAATCCAAGACCAGTGGGCACATTAGACCTACACCGTCAATTGCTCGAGGCTCCGGTATTTTGGACAGGACTTACAGAGGGACTTTGGGTGTGTCTACCAGATGCACGTCCATGCTTTGAGCCATGTGGAAGTGAACCAGCTCCTAACTGGAATCTGTTTAATTGAGGCTATGCAGTGCCATGTCTGTACTGAGCGCTGGACCATAACATGTTGCCTGCCAAGGCTGAAGAGGAGTATGGGCTGCAGTGAAGATAGTGTTACTAGTCTGGACTAATAAGGCAGCCATGATCACAGAAAGGGGTGAACATGGTCATACAGGTCTCAGACCCGTCCCTCCTGTGTTCAGCAGTGCCCTGTCCAGCTTTTAACTCTGACTGTGTGCATGTTGGAAGACAAAGTATGGCAGGCACCAGTTTCGATGTCCCTGCTGTTTTTTTAACTGATGACTTGAGGAAAAAAACAGATGCTCATGTGAGATCTCAGTGCTGGTGGGTGGCAAAGCAGTATTTACCATATTACTGCAGTGTTGAATATGGAAGCGTTCCATAGTAGAGTTAGCTGAAATACAGAATATTATGTGCATCATAATAAAATGATACAAAAGGTTTGCTAAAGTAATTAACAGAAGTTACTTCTTTGAGCAGAAATGAATGATTTATGCTTACACAACCAGTCTGCCATGCCCAAGTCTACAACCCCAGCATACAGTGCAGGTTCCACAAACTGTTTCAAAAGGCAGTCAAGGTGGTACAAGCTCCCTGGTTTATTCTAAAGGTGTGATTTTTTCACCCCACAAAGCAACACAGTTGAATTTCTTTGGCTATGAAAGACAATAAATTATCAAATATCTTTAAAGAAATGTTTCTCAAGCTTTCTGTCAGAAATTGAACCTCCAAATCTATCCTGATGCATTATCTCCTGCTGGTGATCCCAAACCAGGACTTATTGGGGCTGCACACTCCTGTCTTTTCTGACAACAAAGTGTCATACATCTGAAAATATCTTCCAAAATAATTTGAATTTGAATAGAAAGTGGAGGTACCTCTTTAAGATTTTTGTTTGTTTGTTTGTTTTTAGCTACAATTTGAAGAGTTTCTCCACTCGTGGGTAAGCTTAGTGTTTCATTCTACTTAGTAATGAACAAACCTACTGATTAACTGTGACACTAATTAAGACCAAATATAATCTTGAAATGATTGAGATTATGGGTTAATGCAGCTGTAGTCTGGCATAAGATTTTGTCTTTATGCCCTAGAAAGCTTAATAGATTTTCTTGTTTTATATGTTCAAATTATATTTAAACACAATTTTTAATTTAATTTAACTTTCTGTACAATTAAAGGAAAAACCCGACAAAATATTTCAGGGAAGGAAAGGGTTTATAACTTCAGGGGCACAAGAAAGGCAGCAAATGGCACTCCTCAGGCAAGATGCATGGATGGACACAAGAAGACTGGTTGACTATGATTAGAACTGATTGAAAGTCTCTTCTTGGCGAAAAATAAAATAAAACCCCTTTAAAACGCATAGTCTATAGCTGAAAAGCATGGTTTCCCTCCATGAAAGGCAGAACTTGCAGTTCAAAAGCCTCACTCTTGTAGACTTGAAACTTTTTTACATGACAGTTCTTATTGTGGATATTGGAATTAATGACTTAGAAAATACAACTGCTAGGCACAATGCCGTATTTTTCCCCCTTTATCAAGACAATAAAACATTTTTGCACAAAACAGATGAGAAAGAAAAATGAAGCCAACAGGAGAA
Organism: Himantopus leucocephalus; assembly: GCA_003993805.1. Lineage (NCBI taxonomy): Eukaryota > Metazoa > Chordata > Aves > Charadriiformes > Recurvirostridae > Himantopus > Himantopus leucocephalus. Next base: position 30,133,995 of record RSEF01000031.1, read on the forward strand.
ATCTACACCAACTGGGTATTATTACCAAAGGAACTGAGAAAGATGGTAAGAAATGTTTTCTGCATAAATTAGAATTATATTATGATGCCTGGTATCATACTTTGAAGCATATGTTATAAATAAAAGCCTGAGGAAAAAATGAAAAAGAAAAACAACACTTTGTAAAGTGGTTAAATGATCTTCTGGGAAAGCTGTCCTCTGGAGCTGATATTGCACAAACTCAGCGTGAAAATTAAGCATCAGAAGTATTGCAAACTGTGCACTAAAAGAATGATCTTTACAAATCTTAGCAGCCAACCCTAGTACCTGATGTAAAAAAATCCAGAATGTCTAAAATTGTAAATACTCTACTTACTAACTTGTATTAAATTTATTGATAAATCATATTAAAATAAATAACTTCTAAATTAAATAAATTCTAATTCTTTAGATTAGAATAAAAAAAAGCTTCCAGATTATACCTCCCTTGATCACAGATGCAAGTAAGAAAGAATTAAGATTAACAATTACTGATATTTGCAAAGAGGATTTCTTCCCAGCTAGGTTAAAGTGGAAATTTCCACTCTATTTCTCCACTTGCCTTTAATCAAGAGGACACAAAATATTCTGTATGTTCTTTAGCCAGAAAAAATCCTTTTATAAGGCAACTCAGCCTCATGGAGCATGAAAAGGATGTGGCTTAGACATGGACAGGAAAGTCCATTTACCACAGGACTTGAGCCACTGTTAGTAACTTAACCAATGCAGTTTCGGGAAAAATTAGGTGCTACTCCAACACTTTGCACTGCGAGAAGGTTTTCATCGAGGGTTTATCTCTAGTAAAGTACAGTACTCTATAGGGCTGGATCTCTACTGAGATCAGGCAGGAGAACAACAGGATTCACAATACTCAGTTCCATTGACTCTCACCCACTGTATCCATTAGGTGTTTTCTTTGTTCTCCATCCATTCTCATAGTCCCTTCAAGTATCATATCCATTTCTCACAGAGCCTCTTTTCATCACTGTTTTCATGCATGACCTCAGTTTCACATCTTGTTCCAAAATCCTTTTGTATTCTGTAATACCATTTTCCTCACTCTCACTTTCTATCTCACACTTTGCCACACCAGTTTTTGCTTCATCAGCTATGTCCCCACAATGCCTAAACTTAAAGCCCTCTAGGGAAGGTGCCTTATCATAAGAGGCCTAATGAAGTGTGTGCAGTTTAAAAATAACATACACAAAACCTGAACATCTGTAAATATTTACACTGACCAAGCAGAAACAATTATCAAAGGCGGATAAATCTAAATATTAAAATGTCACTTTCTGCAATGACTTTTCTGGCCATAACATCATTCTGAGCTGAGAAAGCTGAACAATTCTCTGTCAAGTCTAATAGTGCAAAAACAATCAAATGACAAGTAGTTTGACTGCAGTACAACGAAATCCTGCATACCTTTGTTAGCTGTCATAGCTTGAAGGCAACATACCCACAAGCACAGCAGCAATTGCCATCATTACTTAAATTTGGGTTTAATAGTTAAGAGAGGTCAGTTGTTCTGTAAAAACATGGGTCAAGAAGGGGACAAAGCAACCAATTCTGCCTTCAGTAATACTGATGTGAACATTAACTAAGTCTATTGGCATCAGTGGGGTTTACTGCAGATTTAAGATGGCATACCTGAAGTGCAAATTTAGGGGAATCCATGCAGTATAACCTGACTTTCACAAGTTTCATGAAGGCAGAGACACAGTTTCTGCACAAAAAGTCAACTAAAGACTAAGATTCCAGATTGTAATTCTACCATAACTATTTTCTAGTAGCCTTTTCAACTGTGTGATGAATGACCAGAGTCTGCAATCTCCTTACTTTGCCAGACAGGAATTGAGCACAATGGGGGAAGAATCAGATGAGTAGTTGAGCATAAAAGACATCCCATTTTCAAATATCTCAAGAGAACAAAGTAGCCCAGATTTTACAGAGTAAGAGTGAATAAGCAATGAAACAAAATTAGACAATGCCACAATTAAAGTGCAAAAGATTTAAAAAAATGAGCTCTATAGCTTCCAATTTATGCTGAGACTGTACTCATGAACTGAGATGACAGTACAGCTTGCTGCAGCATAGACTAAGATCCACAAGGCTAATAACGTAGACCTCAGAATTATTCACTTGGTTTCCTGAAGACAGTTATAATCTTAAATAGCTTTAATTAGACTTCAAGTTTTATTCACAAACTGAAATCAAATCATGAAATTATTTCCAGCCTTTACAAAGGCTAAGTACTGAACAGCCTTTCTATTTAAAACAAATTAAACCATAAACCTTTGTTTCTGTGCTGCTTCCCTAAGACATGTGCTGTTAGTCATAAAAAGAGTGTGAAGTAATAGGATTAAATTCTGTCATGCTTGTAAACAAGTTGGAAAAATGCAATGATGAATTCAAAATGCTGATGAAGCAGTCCTATCAGTTTAAATCAATGACCTATATTTTGAACTATGTCAGAGCAAAAATTAACTAAGGCAGCTACTAGATGTCAGTAACAACTGTTTATGTGGAAGACTTTGTAACATGAAATCTATATAGTTAAGGAGATTATGAAATTCAAATGGTCTAAGCACAAGACCAATGAAGATATTGTAGTAATGAACATTGTTAAAATGAAAGCTTTTTACAAAGACTGAGGAAACTTCACTACGTATCATCTTAACAATATAAGGTAAGAAGGAAAAAGAAATGACAGAAAATGAAAACCTACAGATTGCTGGATTGTGGATGGACTATTAGGACTAGGAGAGTCAGGTGAAGGGGGAAAGGATGAAAGATATGGAGTTTCAAAGTGAAATGTTGAATTATAGAGAATTTTGGAAAGAAGGCAATGTCAAAAGAGGGTGGGCAGAAGAGAGAATTAAGCAGGACACAGAAGGGGATTGTGTAGAGGACAGAAGACAAATATTTGAAAGGCAAAAAAAAAGTGAGAAAAATTTGAAAAAGGTAAAATGTAGGGATGGAAACTAAAAACTAGGAGTTGTAGAAGATCTGCAGGCAAGATGAGAAACTTGAAAGGTGAGTAGCAGAAAAACAGGCTGGGAAACATGAGGAGCTCTGTTAAGAAACAGAAAGGAAGCTTGGATTTGTTTCTTTTTGTTTTAATAGTTGACTACTAATTAAGGCAGGGTACAGAATGAAAGTAAACAGATTATTCAGTGCAGTTCCTTAGAGACACAAATAACAGCATTGTGCCAGCACAATGGCCACAATACATCGAGATAGCAGTATGTTGCATGATAGTGCAAAGCAGATATTGAAATCCAACTTGAAGTTATCATACCGTGATTACTTTACAGCTGTCTGAAACTTGATTTGGTGATTCTCCAACTCTTTAAGACTGAGTAACACCAAAGTTATCTATCCTATGAGTCTTTGTCTTGGATAGTAATGTTCATTTATACCTCTAAATGATGCACTAAAAGGGCTGATGGGTGCCAATGAGTTTGATATTTCAATAATCAATAATTTGTTAATCCCTGGAAGCGTTCAAGGCCAGACTGGATAGGTCTTTGAGTAACCTTGTATAGTGGGAGATGCCCCTGCCCATGGCAGGGGGGTTGGAACTGGATGATCTTTAAGGTCCCTTCCAACCCAAACCATTCTATGATTCTATGACAAATCCTGCAAAAACCAGTTTCAATATGTGCACAGTAAACTGTGAGGTGCCAAATCTTCATTACCCATTCAAGAACAAAGCCACTGGTCGTTTTGCCAAAGCTTTCCCTAATGGACAGCATGGGTATGCATAGGGGAAAAAGTCAGAATTGTTATGAGCCAATTTCAAGAGTATCAACAGCATAAGTTGATCCACAGGCCAAAATAATTATAGCGCTACCACTTCTCTCAGCATTGTTGTTGAGACAGCCACCATGAAGTCTACCCTATGAAGTCTACTTCACAAGGACTTCTATATGATGGAGTTTACTGCACTGATCTTTCTGTACCCCATTACCTCATCACTTTTGTTGCTTTTAAGCATCATCATACTTTTGTTGCTTTTAAGGCATTCCAGACTTGCAGGGGGAAGGGGCATATAATTACTCTAAGCGTGTAATTATGTGTTGTTAGGAGAATGCAACACAAATACAAGTGAGAGAGTGTGAATAATTTGTACAGTCCATGACTGTTCAGTAGATGTTAAAGAATTTATCTTGACCAGAATACTTTCTAAATCTAAAGATGATGGCCTATGTAGTCAATGATAATTTATCAATAACTGGCAATCAGACAAATAAGAATATTAGCCACTGTTATATTGTTACTTGAATCTTGCCATTTTTTTTTTCTTGACCATTTATAGTACAGTCAGAGACTTCTGGCTCTAGCAGCACTTTAAAGCCACTAAATTTTCCATCAAACAAAAATTACACTGCTGAAATATCATAGACATTATTTTTAAAATTTTTTTTTTAATCACTAACTGGCGTTATGCAAATCCATGCCACATTTGGCAGATTTTTAGTCTTGGATGTCTCCTAAAAGAACTGGCAAGACTTTTTAAAATGCAGAATCTTTAAATCATTTTTCCCAGTACTTTATTAAACTCCTTAGGTTCACAGACCTACCTATTTTAACTTGATCTATTTCTCTTTTAATCAGTAAATTCTGCCCTCAAATCCATTTAGATGCATACAATAAACTTCACTAAGCTATAACATTCTTTCATTACACTGTAAAATTCCAAGTGTCCCTCAGACACATCTGAAGACAGCACAACATGAGCGACGGGATTTCAAGAACATAGGAACAAAATTTTCCAAACTAGTATTTTCTTTCAGGTGGAAATTCAAATTACCACAACTAATCCGAGTTTTTCTTCCAAAGGGACATCTAATGGAATATAATTTAAACAGTGTTGAGTTTAATAATATAAAAAAATATTCTTGCAAAGTGAGCAATTATGTTATGGAACTCCATGCTATACGCAATTACAGAGGCCAAGAACGTAGCGGGGATTCAAAACCAGGCTTGAAGATGTGCAATGAGTTATAAAAGGTACCAAAATAAACACTTTGAAAGCATTACTATGCCTTGTGTTTCAGGGCTAATGCAATTTTTAACAACTTGATATTATCAATGGGTGGAAAGAAGTACTGTCAAATCTCTACTTCTTATGATTTTCTGTTAATCACTTCTTATTGGCTAAAGCCAGAGACAGGTAACTGAACAAAACCAGCCTTGCACCCCATTCTAGAGTAGGAATTATAGTATTCCATCACCATCAAGAGGTAAAGTGACCATCAGTGTAGGATTACAGATTGGCAGATGTTTAGTTTCTTGTTCATATATATTTGTTCTTAAACAGGGACCAGTTGTTTAGGTGTAGAATGGAGCTCTATATCTTAGAAAGACCACAGTTGTTATTCAAACCTCACTGATATTAGTATTCTTAAGGCCACTGAAGAGTTGCAGATAAGGCCTATATGTAAAATCCAACCAATTATTCTCCATATAGTTGTAACACAATGTAATGTAGTCCACATTTAGGTCCTGATCAACTTGTATAGTAACATAGGTAATGGGGAATTATTTTTTTTAAACAATACTCATAGTATTGATTTCCCTGGTAGCATGAAAACAAACGGAGCTGTCAACTAATTAGGATGCTAAGCAAACTGTGTATTTTCACTGTCGGAATATTTACTTAAAACTTGAAAGAGAAGCACTTATTACCAAATGCTAAGACCAATGTATTAAACTTAGGAAGGTACACACACAGAATTTCAGAATGGCAATCATGTAAAATCCCGAAGGGATTTAAAAGGATAATTAAATACTAATTTATTACTGTTTTCAAAACAAATTATCATAGCATAAAAAGGCATTTAATATTTGATTTGTGTTGTTTTTTGCACTGTAAACTGAAGACTGAGAAAATACTTAAAATTATGCAAATCACCAAATGGGTCAAAATCCCATTTGTGGTTTTACATCTAAGACTGATATTTAGGTTTATAGTATTTTATATAAAGGTTTATATTATTTTATATAAAGGTTTATATTATTTTTCTTTGGTTAGGCTCACTGACTATTATAGGTTTAGAAAATTTAGCCTTATTGTGGTATTTCTTACTTAAAAAGGGGAATCAAACTTTGCAGTTTAACTGTATGCTGTCCCTGCTCCTTAAAATACTCAGTCCTTTCCAACAGGTACAATGTACATTTTTTTCATATTTTTACTATTTATTATTTAATAGGTAGTCTAATATACCGTGTAATTTGGTATTTTTAATTACTTTGACTAACTTTTTCTGTTTTGTCTCTTAAATTTTCTTTCCATTCTCTGAATATGTTCATTTTCTTCGAGGGAACCAAATTTCATGGGTCATTTACATGAAAGGGAACCTGGCAGAACTTTTTAAGGCCAGGTATCTGACTTATAAATTAAAAAATAAATTTATTTGCAATTACATTTTTCCTCTCAGTCTTTCCTCCATTACACAACTCTTTTTCCAAACAAAATCCTGTGAAAACCTTGAGTCTTCTATCAAATAGACTTATTTCTGCGTTAAATGTTTTGTTCCAAAGAACTTTACGTAACAATTCAGAACAGCTGTCCAATTGCTCTTCTTGTCCTTCCCTGACCATATACTTAGCTCTCTTGTCTGGACCAGTGACACAGAAAGGGATATTTTTTTGAATTACATCACATATAATGCCAACTAAAATACCCTCTCTTCAGTTGTTGAGACAGGTAGTTCTACCAGGTAGCAGCAGGTATATTCTTCTACAGCAACACGAAAAATTGTAAGTGATGTTACAAAAAATCTTGTCAGAATTGCTATGAGACTCAGAGGCAGTACAAACATAAGCAGATTATCGTATGCAAATTTTTCAAGGCAATCACTTAAATTTTCTAATACATGTGCGGAGCTCTTATCTGTGTTATCAAAGCCCATGGTATGCAGCTGCAATAAATAAGTGAAGATCTAAACTTCAGTCAGTGGGATTGCCTTTTTCTTCACCAAGCAGCTAATATTAAAATGGATTACACCTATAAAAATTGTCTCTCCTGTATCCAGTGTCTTCAGGTCTGGAGTAGCCAAAGATAAGAAGCTGTTTATAACTGTAAATTGAAACACCTTGCAGTTTAACTTGGAGCATGTTAGGAATGAAATAATTATGGCCTTGAATACAGTTCCCTACATCTTATGTATCATATGCAAGTCCTGTCAGAGTTAATAAAAGCAAATTTTATTTTCATTTAAATTGTTTCACTTAAATATATAATCAGTTACATTTTGGACATCATTAATACCTGGCTGTCCAGAAACAGAATAAACTGAAAATCTGACTTCATCCCAGGAAGCAGGTTAATTGTAAGGCAGAACTGCTAAGAAAAGAAATCCTCTGAGTGAAAACCAGTGCTTCCCATTGCTTTAGCACTTGGTAAAACAGACACAATACCCAAGGCTGATCACCTTGGACAGTTTGCTTAAGTTAAAACTCTAAAATGTTCAAGTTTTTTGAAAGCTTTTTGACAGAGAAAGATATAATGAAGAGCTGTCATTATACCCCTCTGCCAATCTTTTGGCAGTGAAATACTGAGGTTCCAACAATGTCTCTGTGTGCACATTTGTTTAAACATTCTTGTTTAACATTCAGATTGTAAACAGACAAGAAAAAAAGGGAAGTTTGAACAGAGAGTTCTCAAAATTCTCCCTGAGAACTTAAAGTTGACCTGTTTTTTTTTTTTCCCCACATTAAGGATTTGGCAACTGAAACTCAGTAATCACATATGTTGATAATGTCATTGATCAAAAAACCCTCAATTCATGCATGGTTACTGCTATATTTCCTCTGTAGAATTATTGTAAGTAAACAGCAGTGATAATTTACTTTAGATAACACATTGGTATACACACAGGGACCGATGCATTCAGTGCTTTATGTGACCCTGTGTCAATTTTAGTGCATTTTCATAATGAGTTACTGAGAATGAATATCACACAAGGATTGTCATTATAGGAAGTTACTGGAAGTACTTCAATTAACACTTCTTTATTTTACTATGCAAAGATATCAGGAGAAAAAATTATACCAGGTCTTAGGATTTAATTAGTTTAAGTTTAAAAGTCTCCTTACCTTCTATTGCTGAGAGTAGAACACGGGAATGGTCATATGCAATTACATTCGCGTATCTATTCTTTGGTTTGTTTACTTCCAGGTTGGAGTGTTCCCATGTGAACTGCTGACCGGGATCAATAGACTTCAAAAGAGAAAAAGAAGAAAAGAGAAGGAAACTTTTAGCTAAGGACTAAGCACTTGTTGTACTTATAATGATTCGAAACCATATGCTCCCATAGTTTACTCTGGAAATATTTTGCTTTTGAAAGAAAATTATGACTTCGGGACACATTGTAAGTTATTATAACATATTACATAAAGCATTTTGTCTTTATGCATCTGACATTTCCATCAGGAATTTGAACCATAAGCTTTTCAAATCCAAAGCTATCTCTTCATAAAGGCAAGGGTATGCTTATGCATCTTTTTATCATTTCACTCAGTTTGGCAAGGGAGGGGTTCTAGCATAACAGAGAATGAAAAAAAATGTCAGAAATCTCAAAAACACTGGGATGGAAGGGAATAAATATTTTTGTCTTTCTCTATTACTAAGTGCACATGTTCAAACAATTCAGTGTCCTGTTTACTAAATAAACTCCTAACGTTCCTGAAGAAGTTTTCCAGAAGAAAAGTAATGTTATTTCTGTTTTTTCATTTTAATGCCAAGCCAACACATGATACCAGTGTTGCTCAGGGAACCAACTGCATATCATCCAGGGACAACATAGAGAGACTTGATTTTTATTTTCTTGAGTCATAAATAAGAGAGCAATCCAGGCATATTTGAAAAGTTAATAATCTCTTAATTACATACATAACTATATGGTCCTGGAATCACTGTTTTATTTCCTGCTTCCTTTATGTTCCAGGATGGAGTTACTGAAGCTTGTCCCGCACTCCATCCTTCACCAGTAGGAAGACTCCAGGCTCTACTACTTACTTTTACCTCTACAGCTGAGGTATACATACAACTGGGTAAATAAGTAATACATAACAGATGGTACCTGCTTATGCCCGTTATGGCAGTGACTGTATGAAAGGTCATCTCATACTGAGAAGTAACAATTAATCACATAATGTTTTACTTTCCCTTTCTGTAACAGTAGAGACCTAAAATTGTTTCATCAACACGTATATCCAACTATGGTTTGTGGCTCATGCCCTTTGCTTAATCCCGGTAACAAAACCAGCAGGTCCCTATGCCAGGTTGCTGTAATACCCAATCAGTATTCCACCACTTGCAAAAGTAGACATCACTTCTGTGCTGTGCTTAAGTATAAACGTAGCAACCTGATCCTTCCAATATTAGGGCTTGGACCTTCTCCAACCAAAACATTACTTTTTCTGACTACACAGTGAAATTCCTATTCATCAATTCTTATTCCATTTTCTTACAATTTAGTTTCATCACAGTAATGCTTCCCCATTGTCTGAGATCGATGCCTGATAGGATTTTGAAGCAGGTAAGCACTGATTCATTTAAAACCACAAATATTTTTATCTTTACTGCTAAGTGCTATTTATTTCATCTAAGGTGAAGGGAAAGAATTTGGACCACATTTCCATCAGCACTGGGAAAAGGAGAGTCATATACATATATAGTATATTTAAGACATGCTAATATACCTCTTTATCTGCTGACCAGCAATTCATCTACATTGTATGACTTGAAACGCAATCAAATTTATATAAAGTCTTCTCTCAGCATGAATCTCCCCTCTGCCTGTTTTGAGTGAATGGAGGTGACTAAGACAACTTGTGCAGGATGTCTGCAGGTCATGTTTTCAGTATTTTAGAAAGTAATCAGTATTGGTTTAGCCCAGAATTCTAGTAATAATTTAGAATATAAACATAGTAATTTCAAAATAAGCAGAAGATGCTCTCGATATATTAGTGCTTTATACTCTAAAGAAATTTTGAAATAAAATCAATTATTTGACCAGGAATAAAGCACATCTACACCATCTGTGACTACCTAGTCAGAATTTTTTGAGAGGCATATTTGCAAACATAATAGCTAAAGAGCAGCCTACTGCCACAAAATGAGGCAAACACTGCACTGCACTGTTCTAGATATATAACTGAAGGAGACACTCTGCCTGACCTTTTAGGTTTTTACCTAAAGTACCCAAATATTCTGGAAATTACTTCACAATATAAGATGTCACATACCCATTCTCTTCACACTTGACAAGAAAACTAGAAAATAACAGAATAAACTGGCTGACTAACATGCTGCTAGTTTTGAGCCTGGACTGCAGGACTCGGGCTTTACTGTATCAAAAATAAAAAAGATGTACAAAACCAAAAAAAAATTCCTATGAATTATCTATTCATAATTACAACTCTTTGCAAACATAAACTTTAAGGTGCATTTCTGCATATACAGTCGCACTTAGAAAATTACGGTCTAAACAGATTCTCACCTATTATGAGAAAGAGCTTCAGCTCTATATTATACCTACTGTTATGTGAATTTACAGATTATTAAGAATACTTTACGTTTAAAGCTTAGCCTCAACTGTTCAGTATTATTCCTCCCCTATTCAGTCCTCACTGCTTAAGTGACCTAAAGCTGCTTTTCGATACGAAGAAAAAAATCAAACAGCAGCTTTCTCTGTCAGCTGTTTGTAGAAGTAGATGAGGATATGTTCATCACAGCAGCATACTATATTCCCCATTCACTTCTCTGTATGATGTACGGCCAGATGGTGTAATTCAGTGATTAATATTTAGGCCTGCATGCAGACATAGTTAACATAAATTATGTCAAAACTAGGCAAATGGACTGAACTTTAATCTTTCCTGTTTTTCTCACCAATCTGAACCACTCTGTGGCCTTACTATCCTCCCAAAAAGCACTCTCTTGGCAAAAGAAAGTTAATCTATATTTCCTCAGACTTAATAGCCACACTGGAACAAAGAGTAGAGTGGTATTGGCAGACACATTTCAGAAGTGTGAAAGACCAATAACTCATGAATAACAAGTCTGTACTAACAGTTTTAATGAGTGCTTTAATGGTTTAATGGATGGCACTTTAATAGGATTTCTAGTATATTCATTCTGAAAGCCTGCCTTCAATAAAGCTGTCATTAACAAAGAACTGGATTTCTTCATAGCATAACTGTGTAGTATGGGTGCTTTGTGCAAAAAAAATAAAGATATCTGTAATACTGTTATTACCCTCCCATGCTTTGACTAATCTTTCAGCTATTGTGTTCTAAATGGTTGGCTGCTGAAAAAAGTCTGTTCTGTTACTGGGAAAAGACTAGAACAATATTTACTAGTACAATGCACCATCCATAAAATAGTTCTTTGAGTATGAATCATGGTAACCAAAATGTGTTTCCAGAAGAATTTCAAGCAACCAGGTACAGTTAAACTCTGTACCTGCACATTGTGAAGTTTTCATTTACACTACTTAAACAAGAGGCAAATGCTCTCTGCTGTGATTGTGAGTCTTCCAGGAATATATCCTGGCACAGTACTGGGGAAGGAATAAGTATGACAAAATGCTGCCCTTCCTGGTGTAAGCTGACATATGCCTGCCTGCCCTGGAACAGTGCTCTACGAAGGGTTACTATGCCAGCAAATTAAGAGCCAGCAGGTCTGAGCCTTTGTGTGCCATGGGAATTGTGAGTTACTGCATAGGTTTCACACGCCCAGAACAGAAAGGAAGCAAGTCATAGAATCATAGAATGGTTTAGGTTGGAAGGGACCTTCAAGATCATCCAGTTCCAACCCCCCTGCCATAGGCAGGCACACCTCCCACTAGACCAGGTTGCTTGAAGCCCCATCCAACATGGCCTTGAACACCTCCAGGGACTGGCCCTCAACAACTTCTCCAGTAAACCTGTTCCAGTGCCTTACCACCCTTAAAGTGAAAAATTTCTTCCTAATATTTAATCTAAACCTACCCTCTTCCAGTTTAAAGGTATTCCTTCTCATCCTATCACTACATGCCCTTGTAAGAAGTCCTTCCCCAGCTTTCCTGTAGGCCCCCTTTAGGTACTGGAAGGCCGCAAGTCCTGTAAAGAATTTCCCAGCACTGTAGGTGCTGTGTTTGAGGCTCAAATTAAATCATCAAAAAGCACTGGGTCACAGAGAAACCTAATACCAGGTAGAGAAAGAAGAACAAAAAAGACAAATTTGAGAGGATGTCAATGTAAATAGACTCTGCACAACTGGAGAAAGCAGTCAGCTACCCATAAAAATGAACAATTTGACCCTCTTTTACCAATGTCAGTGATTGCAATGAGAATTTCATATCATAGTTGTTGAATCTTTAATAGGATGCTATTGTGTTATGCAGGAAACTTGCTAACAGAATGAGATTTACATAGTACATTACCAAAACATGAATGCTAGATGCATGAACAATAATACATGATCATGGTAACTTGCCAACTGGAATTATGGTTTCTTATTAGGGCAGAGGTTTTCACGTCGCACTGTAAATGCTGCCATTTTCAAGAGATATAGGGAGAAACCCCCACATTTTTTGCACAACTAAATCTTCTTTGGAACTCAAATATAAGTTTGTATCTTGGTCCTAAAAACAGTTAAAAATGCACAGATGAGACATTTGCTGTTGACTCTTGAAGGAAAGTGACCCAGCTGTTCAAGAGTAGCTAGAAATACAACTAAGGCTTTTGCCAAACTCCTCTCAAGAACAACGATATTTCCTCTACAATATCAAGCTAATATTCCTATGACCAAATGAGTTCATGTAAAACCTGATTTCAAACGAATCAAACAAACTATATATGCATATAACTAAAATATGCTTCAGGGGGGAACTTCGTTACTTTGAGGGTGGCAGAGCACTGGAACAGGCTGCCCAGAGAGGTGGTGGAGTCTCCGACTCTGGAGACATTCAGAACCCACGTGGACACCGTCTTGTGCAACCTGCTCTGACAGGGGAGTTGGACTAGGTGATCTCCAGACGTCCCTTCCAACCCCTACCATTCTGTGATTCTGTGGAAACTTCTTTGAAGGACAGTCTCTACTACATAAAAAGCTTTAGAAAACCTAACTTTTTAAAAAGCATTCCTACTGTTTTGTATTTCTTTGTCTCCCATCTTAAGTGTAATCTGTTTATTCCTCACCCACAATTAAAATCCATTGTCTGTGATACCATAACCAGTTTTGGTGGAAATAATTTTGTGTTGAAAACAAAGGATTACACCCAGCTTCAGGTAGGAAATAAATTTCAGGAGCAGAAGAATACTTGAGTAATGAAAAACCTTGCTTAGTCTAAATATTTTCATGATTGAAGCATCATGTTGCTTTGTTTCATATAGGACATGAAATACAGCAGCTCTTAAACACTAAACACTTTGTAATTGTCTCATACGAGGCACTGATGCTGCTTTAAATTTTCAACATATTTTTAAAGCACTGTCAACATTTTTTTTTTAAGAAAGGAATAAAGGAGTGAATTTCTTCACTGATTCCTCCATTTCCCTCCATTAACCCCCTAAAAATATTGCCGATGAAGCTTTCTAAAAAGTCCCCAAAAAACTCAGTTTTACCTACAATAACCTACACGTCCTTAAATAATTTTTCTTGCTATAAAAAGTGGACTGCTTTTCCTACACATATCACTTATCAGTTGGGCAAAATAAAACTGACATTTATTACAGTATTTGACTATTTATACCATCTCTGTGGAATTCCTTGGCAAAATAGCATTAGGTATCAAACCAAAACTTAGCATCCTAATATGATAACACCAGCTTTCTTTTCTCTGAATATTCATTTAATTATATAAGCATAAACAAATGCTATTATCCCAAGGAAGCACAAAGGAAGGAGATAATACACTACTATAAATCTTGACTAGTGCCACCTCAGATGCCTGCATTATGTCTTTAAAATTCTCTATCATAACTATCCTGCTGGCTCAAATACTACTGTAGGTGGAACTAAGCACCAAACAACCTAGGTGAATGCAACAGCATATGTGCTATTAATAAGAAGACAAACAACTTTTCATCGTTCACTGACTACACTAATTGTTTCTCAATAAATGGAGCACATCCTACGAAAGTAAAGTTACAGAATACCAATAAATGATGTTTGTAATATTAGAAAGAGGAAACTATTATAAAGATAAAGAATAGAAAACAAATTTTTGCTGAGAAGAAATTGATTTTTGCATATGAGTCACTATTATCTGTAATGATATGGCAGTTAAATGCAGCTGTTTCTTTGGTACAGATTCATTTGGTGGGTTATCTGTTCTTCATGGACTTTGAAAGTGTTTTATATCAATAACAAGTGTTATATGTGCTTCTACTATATAAAATTTATCGTGTTTTACTGTCCAGTGCTTATCTTGTTGCAGCTTGAGATACAAAAAGATAAATGTACTATATTCAGTAAATTGTCTTCTCATCACAAATCCTACCCACTGATATGGAAAAGCTACAATAAAACTTGCAATATTACAGCAGTGTGGCACAGAGTCAAAATGTATCTTCATCTTTTCCAATACTCAGTGTTAGAGCAGAAGACTGTAATTTACAGAAAGAGACTGATGAGGAAAAACATTAAAATTATATACAACTTCTCGTAACGTTAGTTAAGCAGTGCACACACACACATACACAGAAAATCATACAATAACAGAGAGGCCGGTAGTGTAATTTTTTGTTGCAGTGACAGGTTCTCACACAAAAATGATATGAATATGAATCTACTTCCTTAAGGTTGTAACGCTATGCCTACAGATCTTGGATAATAAACATGAAACTATTTTACACAAGATGCAGGAATCTGCTTTGGAGAAACAGATTTTCTGTTCTATGTTATAGGAGGAAATAACTTTACAAATATATCTAGTGTACTGCATAAAGTAGGCAGAAGATTACTGTTCTGATTCAGTCTATCTCCATGACCACTTTCTATTGTTAAATTCTGAAGCCTGAGCTAAGAAGGAGAAACAACATAAAGGTCAGTTTCTTATGAATATGGCTTTCTACTTAGCAGCTGTCAAGTCCATATGGAGGCTTGCGTTACATAAAAATCCCACTGAAACTGCCAAAGTCAGCAAAAGCTTCATAATAATCAGTTGGGGTCACAAACCTTGTCTTTAAATTAAGGAATACAAAAGAACTATGCGACATAAAGGATATGTCATGTTAACAAGGTAAACCAACATTTTGCTAAGGGTTGAGGATGGCAAGCTAATAGTAAACAGTAAATAAATAAAAATTAAGAAAAAATTATTTTGAAGCAGAAATGAACTTTACTGAGGACACAGCACGATCCATGATAAACCTACAAAACCACTTTATCGAACAGGTGAATTATAAGTGTACTTAAACCTTGCAAAAGTCAAAACCTTTAAAGATTGGCTCCTGTTCTCCCATGAAATCTGGTATTCAATGTAAAGTTGTGAGAGAAGTATAATGACAGAAGTCTCCACTGTTCTCATGATCATTCCCTGTAAGAGCTGGGGTAGGAGAAGCCTTGAAGAAGACACTATGAAATAGTTACTGAAGACCTGTAGAAGTAGGAACTCCTCCAATCTACAACATCAAAGCTTAGAAAACATTACACAGCTAGAAGATGGTCTACACTGGAGAATACACTCCTTTTACCACATCATGGCAATGAAGGAGTTCTACTTCTTTTTCTTTTTTTTTTTTCCTAAGAATATATAGTTTACACTATGCATATTGCTACTTACTTTTTTGCAATACCTACTTTCCCTTCTTGCCACGTTACGCTGGGCCTTCTTTTCAGAACCAGAGGGCAGACAGATGCAGTTTGGACTTATGATTTCTTTAATAGCAATTTCAGATTTTCTGAACTAGTTTTCACACAGCACAAAAAGGACTCAACCTAAAAGCTTCATCTGCAATATTTTTAGGGGGTTTATGGAGGGGAATGGAGGAATCAGTAAAGAAATTCACTCCTTTATTCCTTTATTCTCAGGGAAAAAAAAAATAACCAACCAAAAAACAACCCACCAAAAAAAAAATTTGGGAAGCTTTGTGCTAGTTGAATGGAGAATAGTGGGTTGAGTTTGGGATGTTTTGAAGAAAGCAATCCTGTCTTCTCTCACTGTCCAGGTCTAACAAAAACGTTTTCCTTCACCTTCCCTAGGAGAGTGCAAGGAAGTTAGGGGGTTTCATTAGAAAACTATACTGGAGGGTATAAATCAGCAGAGGAGACAGCATGCAGATACGCACATCATGTAAGAAAACTTCTTTTTCTTTTGGAAGTAGTGAAGAGACAGGGAGGTTTCTGTCTGTCTGAAGACAAAGTGGAAACAGGCAAGGAAGCAATATTCTTCGAAAAGGACAAAAACAAACTTGTACGCAATTTTGATCAGAAATTCTGATCAAAAAGGCAGTGGATGGAACAGTAACAAGGACGGAACAGGAGCAAGTATTCAAATACTTCCGAAGAGCTGAAAAGGGTGCGTATAATATGAACAGATGTGTTTCAGTTGTGAAATAAGGAAATCTTTTAAAATGGCAACTAAAGTAGGGTGTGCTAAAAAATAATTAAAATTTCATTTTGAAATGGAGCTAACCTCCTGAAAGAAATTCCACAAGCTGGATTAGAAGTCAGTGTTCATCAGGAAACTGTAGGGACAAATTTTATTTTATGGTATCACAAAGTTGTCAAAACAGTTGTTGTATACTATCAGTCTATTTTTGAATAATTTCATCCATGGAATTTAAGAAATTCCAAAAAAAGTAAAATAAAATAATGGAATGACAAGGAGGAAAGGGCTTTATGAAAAAAAAAATAAAATTCATCAGTGGTAACTGATAACAAATGTTTGTTTCCAAAACCAGGAATTAATTAGAGGATTTTATTACTGTTAATAAAGGTCAGTAGTTTCCTGCTGCATGTTACACCTTTAATTCCTGAAGATGAAAAATATCTCTTTTTCCTTCTGTGTCACCACTTCAAACGTAATCTGAAGTGATAATAACTGAACTGTTACCATCTGTACCCATTTCTGCCTCAGAATCCGATAGCTGTTTTTAAGTGACATTAGTGAAGACTGCTGCTGAAAGAGAAGGTCCCAATCCCCAGCCACAAATGTTCCCACCAGCTCCCTTGTGCTGGCACTAGAGCTCATGCAGCCATGTGGTGAGCTAGTTCAGGGAATTGATTCAACTGAAAGCAGCAAAGAAAAATAAAACAATTAGTTTTCAGCTGAATCTATTTCCTGAGATAATCCTTGAACAGCTGCACATGCGCTAGTGCCAGGATTGGCACAAGAGAGACAACAGGAATGCACAGCCAAGACAGGGAGATGACTTACAGTGATCATCAAACTGCAGCCTTAGTCCACTGCCTAGACTAAAACACGAAATCAAATAGCAGTGCTTTTCACTAATTCTGTTTCAAAATGCATGAAACTTGGACTAGATGGAAACGAAGTGGTATCTCTAAAGCTGGGATTTCAAAGATAAATGTTGAACTCCCTGGGGCAAAGCAATGTGAATGAAGCTTGATGTTGACCAACAGTTGCCCACATTTAATCTTGAATGTCGGATCACCCTGCAGAGCAGTCTTTGGTCTTTAGAGCAGTCTTAAGGTCTTTCTGAACAGCGCATTCAATTAAATAATAAGCTATTATAGTTCTCTATCATAGTAGTTAGCATTAATTTTCAACATTTTCTGTCAAGGCGTTTTAAATACATTGGGCATTTACAGGATTTCTGTACCATGCAGTCACACATTACGTGACTGTGCAGTCCCTAAAAAACATAAGAGTAACATGGGTTTTTACTCCACCATGCTAACAAAGTCTTGGGGAGTTTTAAGCAAGGATTAGTAACACAACAGCCTATAAAGAAAATACTGTGTCAGTGATCCCTCTGGGAGCTGTTTATCCTTGGATCACTGACATGACTGCCCACGGCTGCTCTAAAGAAGCATTCTTTTTCTGATGGCTCAGTGCATACTTTACCTACAGATTTTTGACGTAGACCATATTGGCATTAAAGAAACAGCTATAATTTACTGCTCTTAATGGATGCCTATCTAAGTCACCTTAGCCACAAATTACTAGCATGAGAGGCTGTTACTCTCCATAGTACCAATGCCTGTCTGGGAAGGTATACTCCATGGATTACTGACAAAGTGGCTTGTAAATGATTACTCTTTTCCAGTTAAATTCTTTCATGCTCTTATAGACCATCATTGACAGATTATCAATGTGGTATTATTTACAGGAGAAAAATGCAATGTCTTGAAACTGTTATATCAGGAAAGACACCAGGCAATTGCAAATTCTTTTAATGCATGCAAAATTAACACCGTAATTTCTTTGGAGCTTGTACTGTATATGTCATGTCAAAATTACACTGGAGAATTTTGTAATAATCTAAGGGTCTTTTAACTATAGAATAGATGGATGTTT
Organism: Himantopus leucocephalus; assembly: GCA_003993805.1. Taxonomy (NCBI): domain Eukaryota; kingdom Metazoa; phylum Chordata; class Aves; order Charadriiformes; family Recurvirostridae; genus Himantopus; species Himantopus leucocephalus. The sequence goes on from RSEF01000031.1 coordinate 30,152,495, forward strand.
GCATATATTAAAAAGAGTAAGTACTTTATCACTCACACACTACTTCAAGTATTGGCCCATGGAATCTCCCTGACATGTATCCAAATAAAAGAGAATAGATTGTTACATGCAAAGGAGCCACCTAACTAACATAGTCATTTTACACAGGCAACTTTTTTTATCATGGTTTCAATATCATACAAAACTGGCACGACTGGGATGGGTACATATCACAGAAAAGTCTAGCGAAACGGAAAGCATGACATTTAAACAATTTGAATAATGAAAAAGTGAGGAAAATTACCTCATACTCCTGTGAGAACTTCAAATTGTCATTTGCTTTCAATCTTTCAATGTGATCTGCAAGTTCCAAGATAGGTATTGGGGGATGACTGGCCATACCTGTTGAACAAGAAAGAAGAACAGAATTTAAAATAAACCACAGTGATGGCATCGTTCTAAAATTTAGAAAATGCAGTAGTTAGAATGGCTAGAAATGTGTAAGTAGTAAAGATGTCATATGTGAGAGAAGCAGGCAAATAGTTTGGTTACTCAAAGCAGGACATGCTCTGGATAGATGAGCTCTGAAGCCAAATGAAAAGAAGTCACCAAGCATATTCCCAAAGCTAACATTCCTATTGTAGAGGAAAGAGTTACTGTGATATGAGTCAATGAGGTTAGCTAGGCATGGAGAAATGAGACAGTTAGACCTGATGTCGACCTCTGCTTTGAGTAATGACTCTTAATGTCATTTCAAACTCCTTCTCCTGCCCTGCATGAAATGGAAACTCCATTGAATTAGATGAAGAAAGGTGAGCTGAGAAACAGACACTGAAAGAGCCCTAAAGGGGAAAGAATAGTGTTTTGACAAAAAACAAGATGACTTATGCATAATCAAGAAAAACGAACTTGAAGAATGAAGGTTACCGAGGTAACCGGAGACACCTGAACCTGCAAAGGAAATGGTAAAAAGCAAAGAAACCTCAAACCAACATAAAACTAACTTATAAAATAAATTACAAAAAATGAAATGGATAGTTTGAGTATTAGTAATAATGCATCAAGGTCTAGAAGACTATGTATTCTGACTAAATTAGAAATACTTAATATTTTATGAAATTTTGAGGTGATTGACATTCACGTGCAACTGTGAATGACTAGAATAACATGCACCATTGCTTTAGACAACATTCACTGAAGACAACATCGGACATCAGACAATTAGAACTTCAAAAATGTTTTCACTAGTAGCAGATTGTAGAGGCAGGGGTTGTAGAGTTTGGCTGGACACACATACTGACTGCACTAATACCTTAAAATACGTGTAATCTGAAACCCCATTTATCAACCCCCAAAAGTACCTACAATCTACTTCAGGTGTAAACATCTTTGTCCACTGATGAATGAAAAAGTAGAAGAACTGGGAATCAGGGATAGAGATGGGTGTGGGAGTATAGGGACAGCAAGGCAAAAGAAAGACAGAAAAGATGTGGGGTCAACTAGAAAAAATCTGCCAGCTGAAGATTTGCCAGGCAAAAATTTGTGAACACTTTTGTTTCACACTATTAGTCTTCACAACCCTTCTCCAAAATGCTTACATTCTTCTCTTCATGCTTTATACTACCAGACCTAAAATGAAAGTGAGTTTTCAATTGTTTGTGGGAAGAAATCAGAGCTGGCTAGAAAAATTAAGCTAGTGAACCCCATGATCTCTTGAAATTACAAAGGGAAAACAGTGATGACTCAAGGGGGCTCAAGCTGGAAGCCATGTTGCATAATGCGGTTTGCTTTGTCACCGTGAATTTCAAGAGCATGCCTAAGACAGTTAACTTGCATTTCCTGTAAACGCAGCTGAAAATGACCATGTGGTTACAACACAGTCACACTATGGCATGTTTTTCTTTTTTCTTTTTTTTTAAATTCTTGTTTTCTTTTTGATTCTTTGACATTTCAGGCATCATACTAGAGTCCAAAATAATGTCCAGCAGCACTGGCCCTAATTCCTCTAACCCTATTCATATATATTTATATTACCTTCATAGTACATCTGTGATGGCGAGACATTATTTAAAGTAGATATTAAGGCAAGCTGTCAGTCAACTAACAAAGCAGAATACGCAGATATAATGGGGACATGTTTATAAATGTCAATTGAAAAATCAGTGTGTAAGTACTAATTTATTTGAAACCATTCTGGTTGTCTCCCATTTTCTTAGAAAATTCACTTAATAGAACTTGGCTATTCTCAAAACGAGTGTGGGTGACAGTCATCTAATAATTACACTCATTGATCCAGATCAAGCACCCCTATGGAAAATATGTGAGTGAAAAGGCACAAGAGAACTCTAGATTGATCCAGAAATGGAGGTGGACTGATGTACATCTAAAACAGTGCTTGAACAGAGAAAATAATAGAGACAAAGATGTTTAGACCTTTTCGAGCGAATCGTGGGAGAGAGTTATTATCATATAAGGACTGAGTGGTAGTTTGGCTAGAGAGGGAGGACACAGAGCCAATCAGGGAGGCGTAGGGGACTGAATTACTGCTCAAAGCTGTAAAAAGTAAAAGCCAATCGGAAATGGGAAACAAATTAGTAACAGCAGTAGACCATCATAATCAATCAATCTCGTACATACAGGCACTTCAGACATGCACAAAACAGAGTCTGGAAACTCAACTAAGGAGATGTCTAAAGGTCCAGTTACTCTACTGTAAACATAAAGGACATAAAACCAAAGAGAATGAGACTTGCTCATTACATGATGAACCTGATTAAATCACCAGCATCATGAATACAAAACTCAATAATTAGCTTACTGTGAAGGATTTTTTTTTTTTAGAGATGCTGAACACCATTCTTTTTTAAACTATTTTTGTTTACATGCTCCTCTATATGCCACTTGACAGGGGAGATTTCGTGTTAAACACTTTATGCAAAATGAAACTTGACATAGAATTTTCTTTTCTAAGGAAAAAAGGAACTACTTAAAACTTCAGAAATTGGCAAATTTTGACTGCATATAACCCCTTTCTCCACAACTATTTTAGGCACTTATACTTGGACATTTATTAACTTTGTTCAAATAATTTGTAGTTAATTTATGAAGTGAAGTAACTGAATTTGGTATATTTTCATCTTTTAGATATATAAAATGTGCTCTACTGAAATGATAAAGGTAGCTACTTTTTAAAACAACTGTTGGAGGACTTTTGTTATGTAATCAGTCTATGAATCATAACAAACATCATAACAGAATATGCTATGAATGAACTTTTTAAGATGTCATCATATCTCATGCAAAAGCATGAGGCTCCTACTTAACTTAACGTGAGTTGCATGTGAACAGCAGGTGTAGAACTTGACTCAAAAAACCCACGCAAAATACAGCTAAATGCATTTATTTTTGTGGCTACAAATAAGAAAATATATTTTTTTGCTGACACACCTCCACATCAATCAACATATGCTATGAAAACACAAAAAAATTAAAGACAAAAACCAGCTAAATTACAACAGATCCTGTGACATGCTAGAAAATCAAAAGAAACACCATGCTGAAAACATGCTTTCAAACTTCCTTAGAAATAAGAAAATAGAGATAAAACACTTAAAAACTCAAACAGAAAAAAAAACCAAAACAAACACCAAAACCAAAACCCACCACATGCAAAACACAGCTGAAATTGTGTCCATGAGAAACTTTTATCTCCAGGTTTGGTAGAAGATTGCCAAGTGTGATTGATCTCTTGCAGCCTAGTAGTAACCCCTTCATGGGAATTAAGTGAGAATGTATGGTTTAATTACAGTGTAGAATTATCTCCTGTTTAATCTGTGGTAAATACGTGACTAAGGAACATGGCATACCATATGTGCCACAATTTCAAGGAAGAATTGGGAGAGCAAGGTCAGAATTCATCTGTATATTAACAGATACTAAACCTGTTATGTATACTCCTTTACCCCACTGAAACAAGTGGGTGTTTTGGCCTTGTCATTACTGCATTAAATTAGGATTTTGTTTGTTGGCAGGGTTCTGTGATAAGGGTTTTTAAAAACATTTAAGAAACATTTTTTACAAATTTGAACCTGTAGGTTGACATGCCCACAATAAACATGAAGGAAGTTAGAAATTAAACAAAGTGCATAGCTGCTAGCATACATACTACAATCTAGACGAACTGAAAATGCGATACATTATTTTTACAAAAATTTCTTTATGAATTGAGTTGGATTTCAGGCCCACATTGAATTAATACTCTGTGATTTTAAAAACTGATTTATTACATCCTCATTTTTATTTAATAAAACAGAATACCCTCCCACACACCAATCTATGTTAATTAAGATATCCCTCTATAGAAAAAGGAAGGAATCAGTAACAGTGGTTACTGTTACTGATACCTCCCCTTATCAAAGAGGTAGAAGAAAAATATATTTAAAACTTGGACTTGGAAAAAAGAAAAAAACGAAAGATGAACCTGATTCAGAAGGAATTTGTCACCCATGAAAATTTAGCAAGGATGCCTTTAGTATATTTGACAAACAAATTATTGTTACTTTAAAATTTCTTTTTCCTATGGTTAGAGCTAAGCCAGAGAATGACATTACATCTTGTGTACAAAGCTAAATTTTCAAGATTAGCTCTAGAAAAGTATGTAATTCTGCAAAGGCTATTCTAAAATAGTTACCAATGTGCATAAAATATTGCAAAATAAGGTCACTCTTATTCCAGAAGAATGTATGTTCTTCAAAACTAGATTAATTATTCTGGAATGAAAGTAATTTTTGTTCTGTATTAAAGACTTAGCTCTACCAAGCAGGCCCTAGGGGCTCTGTAGCCTCATGGCAGAAGCCACAACTCTGACTGAGGTGTAAAAGTCATCTACGTGGAGAAAAGGGGAGACTTGATTTTCAGACCCTGTTCAATACAACAACATGTTGCAAAACTATTGGTTAAAATCCAGAAAAAAACCCACCATTTACTCTTGTGAGGAGCAGAACTTTCAACCCCATCTCCCAGCTAAGATTTTGATTGCCTCTAGGTTTGAAAGCAACCAAGTGGGATATCAGAGAAGTGCCATTTGTGCTCTGAAGTCTATACCTCTTTTAGGTGCCTAAAACCTTCATGCGAGTCAAGTTCACATGAAGAGCTGTATGTAGGATTGCTCACTGTGAGAATGCTATTCCAGCCTGGTCTTGCCATGGAGACAAACCACAGTACTTCCCTCAGCATTGTCATGATTCTCATAAACAGAAATTGTGTGGATAAACTGAGGTAATAAATTTCCTGCTATACTGCAAAGCAGGTGACTGAATCCTGACATTACTGCTTCCACTTTTGTTATGTGCACCTTCTTCCTCTGGACCTGTTTTATGCTTTTTCTGCCTTATCTTGGAAACAAGTTAGTGGAACTGCCTTAGGAACTCAGGGAATAAGTGTTTTGTGAGCACTTACTTTTCTAATAAAACAGCAGAGTCTTTAATTCAGAGCTGTAATAATTCTATTTATTTTTCTTGTATTTCAAAGCATCTTATTTAGTTCATAAGAGATAATGAGATAATTGTTTAATTGGCACCCAATTACACAAATTACTTGCAAGTGTGACACATTTTAGACTTAAACAGGGGAAAAAACAGTCACTTTTGAGGCACGACTCAATTTAGTTCTTTGGCTGATTGGCAGATTGAAGTCTTTGCCTGAGCTTTGGGTCTCTCATAACCCACTCAACCCACTTAACATAAGTTATTTCCCTGTATGCAAAACTGAGCTTCCTCATTTGATGGAACCTTTTGTGAGGGCTTAATTATTACCCCTTCCCTAACTTTACTCTCCCACGTGGTATAGAGACTTCTAAAATTTGCACACCAGGTTAATGATTTTAATTGTATTTCACAGGAAACTTGTAGAATGGGAGGAGACTGACTTTTCCTCAACTACTCCAGTTTCAGAATAACAGACTCATAAATTAAATCCTGTATGCTACTGAGAGACTGGGTATTTTCATGTTTACTCAAAAAAACTTTGGCACAGCTGTAACCCACTCACTGGCATATGGGCTTATCTAACAAATATACATTTTGGATAACACATACGGACATTGGATCTTGTTCTCAGATGTAGAACTGTGGGCTATTCCACATGTCAAGACAAAATGTCAAATTCATCTATGGAGTAACTCAATGCAGTGAGGAGTGAAGCAAGAGATGAATTTGATCCTTCCTGGACAAGGTGAGCTAGGAAATCCTTTAGATAAGTACCAGATTGGTGAAGAATAAAGTACTGTGTTAACAGGACAAGGAAAAGTGAAAGGAAAGCAAGCCATTTGCTGTGCTGGTAGTTTAGACTGTGGATTTTTATAACATCTTTATGCTGAATTGAGAATTTTATGACAAGTACAACATAATTGTGCCTAAATCATGGCCTAAATACCACCAAAGATAAAATAATGCTTTCCCATAATTTCTTTCAAAAAGTTATGCCTAACCACCTGTATCAGGAATATTTTGTACCTGTGGTTAGAAATTCAAATTTACCACAACAAGCGTTTTGCTTTCAAATTATTTGGATAGTTATACCTGATCAGACCTTTCCTTACACAAAATATATGGTTGCTAGCATTTTTGGAAAGAGGTTGTTCAGAAATCTTTTAAAGTATTAGAATTTATGACAACCCAGAATTTTACAGGAGTGTCTCATTCACCTTTGCCAGCGAAAACTGGCAATCTGGATATGCCAATATAATTTAAAATTTTCTTTTCTAACACTTCTTCACATTATGGATTCATTGTAAAATCTTTTTCCCTCCTCCTGTTGGAAGCAACTGGTGTGCCTGGAAGCACAAAGTAAACTGTGGATGCTTTCATAATCTAAATAAATAAATCATTATAACAACAATGATGTCCAATCACTTATCCTGATGCAGTTGTACTGCCTTGGCATACACTGATTATTGAAGTACATTCACCAATCTGTCATTTATTTTATCTGTAGACAATGTTCAGAAATGGTAACATCTTACATAGTAGATAAGGCCATCATATGAGCGTGACTGCAGATGTCTTAGTAAAAGAAACCCAACACATAACCACACCAGTCCCAAACCCTTCTTTCAGCTGCCTAACTTTGCCCCAGCAGTACTTGGGGCCTATTTCTGCTACCTGGTAGAAAATAAAAAAACACACATCTGAGAGTGAAGGAACAACAAAACTGCTACCCTGAACGTACAGCCTTTCTGTAGTTTCTCTACATTTGTTTGAAAAGCTTTGTCTTGCATGTTATTTAACAGTGTGTTACTGTGTGGAGTTGGATAAACATCCCAGCAGGATCTAAATATCTAAGTTAAATTCAGCCAGATCTTAATGAAATGTTAGCCCTAATTGAAGTTAATATGAGTTAAGTGAGGTTCTCCTTTTACTAGCACAAGAACTGTACCTTGACTTCACTGGGACTAAGATTACATATTAAGAACATGTTAATTAGCAAGTGTTACACAGCAAGACCAGTCTCCTGGAGTAGGATTTTTCTCCTTGATATTTGGTTGCATGCTGAGTAACATAATGTCCTGACCTATGCCTAAGGGTCTTAGGTGTTACAATAGTAAGAAAAAAAACATAATTTTATTTCCGTACTATATTTTCAACGATAATTTTAATCCTACATTTTGTGAAAAGGTTTACAGCAAAGAAAAAGACCTCATAGTAGAAACGGATTGCAGATGTTCTGCTCAGCTAGCTTCACAGAATACTGCAAACTTCCCAGATAAACTATAGCACTGCAAGGAAAGGTACACTTCCACTCCTCTCCAGCTCTTTTCAGACCAGTTAGGTGCAACTACGGTGTCTACCAGTACCACAAATCCTGCAATTCCTTAGTAACTTTACATTCTAAATGTAAATTTAGAATTAATTACAATAAATTAATTTTATATGTAAAATAGTTAAGACTTGGAAGCATTTTTTTTCTGCCCACATTTCAGTTTAATTTATGATGAATACTAAATGTATAGCTAAGACTCCACATCTAAATACATGGACAGCAGAAAATTATGCTTATATACCTAGTTATTAAGCGATCCACTCTAGTCAGCATATACCTGTATCCAGATAATGACTTGTTTTAGGCATAAGCTAAACTGTAAGTACTGTAATTTTTCTTTTGATATTTCAAAGACTTGTATGTATACTGCTATGTCTGCAACAACGTTTAAAACTTAGTATGAAAGTTTTTTGCTAGATAACATACAAAACCTTTGCTCCGTAAGGATGAGTCTCCATTAATATTGCGGTCTCAGAAGCACAACTGTGAACCAAAACTTTCAATCATTTCTGTTTAATGCACTTACATTCATATTGTAGAGAGGTCCCAGAGCACATCAACAAGATGCCCATATTCAGATGAAACTAAACTAGAAGATGCACTCCTGAAACACACCTAATTTGCCCCATCTGCTAAAGAGCATTCAGTGTACTGGAACAGACTAGAAAAGCAAGGCTGGGGTAAAACTCAAGCCTCCAGACTCTTCCCTTTCTACTTCTGCCATATGCATGTAGTGCGGATGTTGGGTGTTTAACCCCAAATTAATTGATCTGCAGATCCACTCATGCTGGGGCACACTATCTTAATACAGCCACTGTTTAGATGATCAGGAACGAGATTTGCGAGTTCAGTTAACCCTTTTGTAATATTTAGTTTGTCAGCTTCTGCAGCTAATCTCTCAACATCTCAAGTACTTAATTTCCTGCCTTTACGAGCTTGAGTTCATTATTTTTTGTACTTAATGTCATAAATTTGACAAACACAAGGCTCAGGAAGATTCGGTAATTAATTAGCATCAGACTGGGACCGTGTGCAATCATATTGTAACAGAAAACAAGCCTACTGGAATACATCATGATCAAAATAAAGCCAATAAAAAAAAACCTCACAAAAAGGTGGTAAAAAAAATCAATACTATTTTAAGTATTGCTCTCCTGGTGTTTCTTAACTATCATAAACTGAACAGCTTTAAAAAAACAATGCTTAATAAATAAAATATTTGGGACCGTGGTGCTTCTACCTTCAGAACTACTGGCGTGCTAATATCCTCTTTGATCCTAACACATAGCCTGCTTTTAAAAGACAAAACCATTTCTGTAGTTAGTATTTCTTTTCTGTATTGTACATTTACAATGTAGTAGAACTTCCAATGATGTTAATCGATTACCTGATAATGCAGTAGATAAGAGAAAAGCTTATTTACAAAGACATAGCTGTAAGAAGATCATTAATAAATAGAGGGATGTACATTTCCCAACAATCTTTTCTAGCATTGTTAGGTTTAACTTGGAATTTTAGCACATAAAACATCCATGCAACATGTGTGACTTTGGGGTCTTCTTTACAGAACTTTGATTTTGTTTCATCCAGGATTTTTCTTTAAATAAAGAAATTACAGAATTATTTCCAAAACTAACAAAGAAATACATTGTGCAAATACTTCATAAATAATCAAAATACATTTTTCTAAACTATCAAACTTCCTGTTCTGTAACAGCACCACTAATCAGTTTGTGATCATAGAGCTCTCAGTGAAGTATTATTGTCTCTTACCCGGAGTTTGAAAATTAAGGCGTCGCAGCTCCACTGGGTCTGTGGGATGGTGAGAGGGGACCTCCTTGCTGTTGGGTATGCTGCTCTTTCTAGAATCAGATTCAGCCCTCTTCCTGCATGGAGAAGGTGAATACACGTAAACATAAGATCGAGGTGTTAGCTTGGCAAATAAAAGTGCCTGAGTGTTTAATCATTATATTCTACAGGTGAGGCACTTATTTCTGAAAGAGTATTTGATCCAGTGCAAAGGTAAAATAATTACGCATGGTGGATAGGGCAGCTACAATTTGCAATGGCAAAATGAATCTAAATACAGTAATGTCAGAGGGAAAATAATTGCATTCTCTAAATCAACATTCTGGGCATACGAATAGTTAACTATTATAACATACAACACGAAACTTACAAAAATTCACACTATCTCTATTTTAAAAGCTAGCTAGCTATACTTTTATTAAAAAGCAGCCAACTCTTGAGCATGTAATTAAAAACGCACACGCCAAGTTATTATCATTGAATACTTCATATTTTATACACACAGCTCTGCATTGTTCATAAAAAATAACCTGCATTCTTCAGGTACTTTCAATATGACAGAGAACAGTACAGAAGACATCGATCCCAGAAGACTTCCTTTCACTTTCTAGGAAGTAAGAATCTGCTCTATTGCCTCTCATCTCTGTAAGAGCTCCACTACACAATCTTCATGCAACTGACCACACCTACATAGTCAAAGTTCAGACTCTGTATGAAAGTTTCTGATCAAATTAAGACTTTCCCTGCAATTATAGTACAATAGTCAATCTGTCCAAAACAAGCTGGGGAAGACAGACAGAAAGAGGGAAAGACAGACAGAAAGAAAGAGGGAAAGACAGACAGAAAGAAAAAGGGAAAGAAAGACAGAAGGACAGAGGAAGGAAGGAAGGAAGGGAGGAAGGAAGGGAGGGAGGGAGGGAGGGAGGGAAACTTGTGTATGCTTCCCTTTCTCTAGAGAGAAGCAGAGTCCGCGTGTGCTCTGACTATGATTGTTCTGGTACAAAGGACTCCCATCATTTGAGAGTATCTTTTTGTGATGCAAAACATGGAGAACCATATTACGGGAAGAGTATCTACCACTCTGCATTTTCGTTCAAGAATCTGAAAATTTAATGCTTTAATTTGAAGTGGAATCCTTCTTCACTAGTCCTCTGTGAGTTCCTGAATGAAATCTTCATGTAATATAAAATGAAGATGCAAACAGCAGCAGAGAGTTACTTTGTGAAAACAGAACTGAGATTATTCTAAGGTTTATAATAGCAAAATCTTTTCCAGGTGTCCAATATTTGCTCTAACATACCGCTATTGTTAGTTTTCTTTTTTCTTCCTTTTTTTCTAATTGACTCATAAGGTGACAGCTAAATCTGTTATTATTCCGCCGGGCTCCCCTCTTAAAAATGCTTCAATTGATTTCTTGCTGTTCTTGAAATGATGAACACCTGGTGGCATTCATGAAAGGTGCATACAGAAGATTTCAAAGACTATGCAAAAAAGCCAAACAGCAATATCATTGCAGGAATTATTTGAAAGTTACTAGTACTATAATTTTATGGGGCCGAGGTGCAGGGGCAGGGAGGAAGTGTTTTGCTGTAAAAACATTCCATCTGTTCTCTGGTAAATATCTTAACACATGTATTAACTTCTCTTTAGTGAAGTGACAAAGATTTAAATCTGATTCTTTAGGTTTCACTCTTTTAAAAAAAAAATATCATGGAGAAACTCAATTGAAATTCCTTTTTTACTTTTGATTCTATTTCAAACTCCTACCACAGTAGCACAATGCCTTAGTGTTCTTTCTTCTTACGGAAAGGTGTGTGATGCAGTTTTCAAGAAGTGTTTTTATCTATATTTCCTTCTCCTGAAATCTAGGGATCAGTGGAAATGTCCAGAGACAAGCTTCATTTACCTTTTTTCCACTTGCAACTCAGTACTGGGCAGTACAACTTCATATTAATCTACTAAAAGCACCAAAATCTCTTCTAATCATATATCTGAATATTTTGAATACTTATAGGACAATAGAATGGTTTATTATTTCTTATTATTATGGCTTTTTTCTATCTTTCCAGACTATCCAAGACATCACAATTCTTTCAGATTACACAATGGTTTTGAGACAGCTGGAAAAAAAATCATAAAAGACAAATGAGATCACTGTATCATTTTCACTTGTAGAACTGTGAGTCAGCACTGAGTGTATGTGTACAGAGCATTATGGAGATTTAGAGCGGCTAACACTTTGACCACAACCATGCATTCTTCAACAGCTTTGGTTATAGCAAAGAACCACTGTTTTAACTTCATTAAAACACACATAAAACCATATGTATATTGTACAGCTGTGATGTCTCTTGAAAATGCACCTCATGGATACACAAAAAAAAAGCAGTGAAACTTGGCTGCATACGTTACATTACTTTTCAGTGCTGTAAACAACACAACAAATCTGTCAGTTGCCATTGTATCGATAGATTACTGTCTACTTTCACGTAGATTGACAGGTACTTTGTCTTAGATCATTATCATGAAAATGTTTTTTTCTCCTTTTTTGAATTAAATGAAGAGTGATTACTTTTCATTTCTCACCTGTCAGGTTTACTGCTCCATTTTAATGCAGCAAAGAGAGGAGAAAGGGTGAAATGTTAGTTGACCAGCAGCAAACAGGGTTAAGCATGACACCAGGAGACATAAGAGATGTTGACTTACAGTAAAGATAAACCAAATAAAGAAATGACCGTTCATCAAAATATTTAATGCTTGGGAATCATAGAATAAAAGGAGGACACAAGGTTAAGTCCAAAGAGAATCTTCTTCTGCTGAAAAAAAGGTCTTTTTAGACATTATCTGCAACATAGTGCCACCTCAAATTTTAGCCAGTGAGATAATGCAGAATGGGTATTTAATTTGAGCTATCAAGTAATGTTAACATTACATTGACAAATGACATATCACTAAGATATAGTTCCCTCTTACATTTGAGAGAGAAGAGAGATGAGAGGAGGGAGGAAAGATGAAAGTGGAGGGCAGAGGAGAAAGGGAAGGAGAAAAAGGGAGAAGAGGGAAAGAAAGGCAAGCAAAGAACAAGGTTAAATACATAAGATACATAAGACTTGTACTAAATTTAAAAAAAAAACAAAAACAAAACACCCCAAAGAAAACTTTAAAAACTATTTTAAAAGAACAGGATAATAAAGTGGCAAGAAATTTTTAACAGTACTCTGGAAAGTAAGGTAAGCATAAATCTTTGTCTAACGAAGTATTATACATCTTTTTAGATTTAGAAGGAATGTCCTAAATTTAAGTCTATAGTTATATATATAGACCTGTAGTGATCTATGATCCATAAAGATCAGCTAAACAGGTAAAATAATTTATTATCTCCCACCAACAGGTTCTAAATACACTGTTTGGCTATCTTTCTGTCTGTCTGTTGACCATAATAAATAGGGTTTCTACAAACTTTTAAAAGCCTGCAGTCTGCAATGACCAGATTACTCACATGATATGAAAAAATCTTTATAGAACCCTTCATCATGACTTGAGATTCCCCCATTTTAATTTCTGTGGTTTTTTTAACATGTATTTTTTCCCTTAGAAACACGTTTCTTCTTACAGATCAAGATTCAGTAGATGGCCAGCAGGTCAAGGGAGGTGACTCTGCCCCTCTACTCCACGCTGGTGAGACCCCCACAGGAAAGACATGGACCTGTTGGAGCAGGTCCAGACGAGGGCCACAAAAATGATCAGAGAGGTGGAACACCTCTCCTATGAGAAGAGGCTGGGAGTTGTTTAGCCTGGAGAAGAGAAGGCTCCGGGAATAACTTATTGTGTTCTTTCTGTACTTAAAGGGGACTTATAAGAAAGATGGGGACAGACTTTTTAGCAGGGCCTGTAGCTATAGGACAAGGGGCAATGGTTTTAAACTAAAAGAGGGTAGATTTAGACTAGATATAAGGAAGACATTTTTTACAATGAGGGTGGTGAAACACTGGAACAGGTTGCCCAGGGAGGTGGTAGATGTCCCATCCCTGGAAACATTCAAGGTCAGGTTGGACAGGGCACTGAGCAACCTCATCTAGTGTGAGATGTCCCTGCTTCTTGCAGGGAGGTTGGACTCAGTGACCTTTAAAGGTCCTTTCAACCCAAATCATTCTATGATTCTATGATTCAGAGTGCCAAAGTTCACTACGTTCAAAAGATCCAATCTTAGGCAAGAGCTTAACTTCTGAACTAAATAAAAAAGCTGTACTTTATAAGAGCAAACAACACAAACTCTGTCAAGACAGCTTTCGTTTATTTTCCCTCCAAATGGAAACCCACGCTACAAACAAACCCAACTCTAGAAAGATCTAGAATGAGGAACATTTTGCTTTTCATCAGCAAAAGGCTGAAATTAGAGAAGTTGTGATTTCTTAAAAAACAGGAGGAATAACCACTTAAATTCATATGGGGGTGGGAGGGAGATGAAAAGATGCTTCATGGGGACATGCACTCTTTCTAGTTTGTCAGTTTCTGAGATACAGCGAACAATTTCTAGAGCTCTTTAACATTCACTAACTGGGTTCCTAACCATCTAAATCCTGTGTAATTGAACATGTATCACACATTCACAAGTGAGTCAAAAGAATTTACTGCAGGTTTGCGTAAGCTGTAGGTTGCAGCAAGATAGTGCTTTTATCAAAACCACCTTGAGATATAAACTGTGACTCAAACAGTCCTCATAATGGTCAGGCATTGTCTGTAGAGGAGACTTAGCCTGCACTATCTCTACATCTACGTAAGCGTTTGCCTTTGTTTGAAATTTTGGACATAAATCTTACTATGCTGTATATTTTACACCGTGTTTGAACCAGCAAAAAAATTATTTTTTTGAGGGCAAGAATATGACCAAAAGGGAAGTGATGTTTAGTTAATTTACTTGGATCCCTAAATTTGATTGTTTAGATTTAAGTCCAACAGATTAAAGATCTGCTCCAAAATAATTGTCTTCTTTCACTATGACTGCAGGGTGGTATCACTGCTGCAATGACAGAGAACACTAAACTGGTCACCGGCCAAGTCAGTTCTGTTTGCCAAGTTGCCAAGTTTGTCAACTCCAGAAAGAAATGATATTCAACCGTAACTCAGGTAAAATCAATTTTTACTGTGAGGATAGTTGAACACTGGTTGCCCAGAGAGGCTGTGTAGCTGGATAGACTGAAACTTGCCTGGACACACCTCTGAGCAACCTGCTGTAGCTGGCCATGCTCTGAGCAAGGCTGGGCCGAGGCAATCTCCAGAGGTGTGACCCTTTGGTTCTGTGAATCTGTGAGCTCTTCTGCACACAGTACATTAATTGGCCTCACTTGTGTTGGGTATTATGTCCTATATCCGATGACAACAAAAGGTACTCTTCAGTATTTTCGCCTTCTATTACTACTAAGTACTAAGCTCCAATGACCTTTTGGTCATTCTAAGATCTAAAAATCTTTCTATGCAGTATCTTTGCTTTCAGATTTTAAAAAAAGTAAATGCAGAGGCTATAACCTTTATACAGACTGACCAACAAATAATAAAGGGGTCAATCATGCACTCCTAGTCTTTTGGACAATCAAATATGCTTCACACTAACCCACGCAACTTATCCACACTATCTGTGATAGCGTCTGTTTTAAAGGAGGGCAAGTCTTCTCCCCTTAAAATTATTCTTTTAGAAACCACAGTCATCCTTTCTCTATGATTGAAGTTAAAATGTAAAAGTAGTATTGTAGATAATGAGATTAGTGGTTCAAATCTGTTCATAAAGGCTTCTTCTACGGACAAACAGAATTAAGCATAGTTGACCATTATTTGAGTTACTACGCTTTACATTTCAAAAAACATGGTCATTTCCGAGTTCTTCCCACTGCACATCTTTTAACATAATCTTTTTCTTTTTAATATTTTTCACGTGTTTTCATGTATTGGGCAGATGTTCTCTATTCTTCATTTTCTTCTCTCCCTATCCCATCTTTTGCACTTATGCCCCAATATATTCTAGAAATATACTTGTAAAATTTCCTGTAACCCTGAAAATATCTTGTTTTCCTAATTTTTATTGCATGTTTTTAACATGTCCAAATCCTGTAGCCACAGTAATTCCCTCTAACAGAGTTAACTCAGAAATTAAATGTCACTGTTTTGTCAAAGCCCTATGCTAAATATACATACTGTCTTGTCTAGTTATTGCTGTTCTACGGACAGTAAAGCTATCAAACTCTAGCTGTTAGCTTGCATCCAGGTTATATACTCTAAAAAAATAAATATCCAATTATATATTAGGTTTTTTTTACAGAATTAAAAGTTCACAGAGGACCAGAGACTGGTAAAACTACATTCATAATTTCTCAAAGGTAATTTGTGAGATCAGTGCAGTTTATCAATTTACAGCCTATAGCTGAAAATAGAAAAATAAATACATATGGACATTTGCCTGAACAGTTCTAGTACCACTAGTAAATAACAGATGGAAAATATGTCCCCCATTTTCAGCGAATTACAATCTCTTCACACTACTAATGAACAAATTTTACCTGCTCATTTGTGGAATATGCCTGTAATTTTTTTGGTAATAGAACTGAAGATTGTTATTATGGTTCCACAAATGTAATCAATATTTCCGGAAGCAGTTACACATCTGCTTTATATGCCATTGTTTGGATTTGTTTTGTAGTATAGGAGAAGTTTTACTTTTAACACTCCACAACAATCAGAAGAAAGGAGTATTTCACTTTTAGCACATCTCTAATGATCAGTTTTTGAAGTGACAGACAGGCACAAACAGAGGTTCACTGGTTGCTAATCAATTAGATTGGCTGAGACAGTAGGGACTAATAGAAACCTTCAGGAGACATAATATCTGCAAGCAATAGACCATGGATTATGCTGCTGCATGATTACTGCCCTAAAAAACATTCTATAAATGCATATATCTATTTGGAATCCAAAGCTAAGGTTTACCCTGGACTGTTTTTTTACTGCTGAACAGAGAATTCTCTTTCCAAGCAGAATTTAAATATTTATATGCAGGTGATAGCATCATAGCCATTAGTTTCAGAAGACACACTCCATTTAATGAAATTATCCCAAGTGTGCCCCACCCCCGAGAAGGTCACAGCATCTTTATAGTATTTTCCAATTATACTTTATCAATATATTTCAAAAATTTTAAAATAAGCCTTGTGTGTTTGATTCTTTTGTTTTGATTCAGTATCTTGACCCCTGTGAACTCATTTACACTGTAAAAGGCTGTTATGTATAAATTAAGGCATCATACACAGTTTTCATCTAGTATGTTGTAAGGCAGAGGAAAGTCCTTTGTGAAATAGCAAACCTACATCTGTGTCATAGACAGTGAAAGAAGAGTAAGTCTGATCTCATTGCAAGATTAGTAGAAAACAGCTACTGATGTTTCTTTAATCTCTCAGTTCAGAGCTTCAAATTCATATAGACATACTGCCAAATTGAGGCCAACTGTCAAAAGTAAAAACTCAAATTACTTGAGTGGAGATGAAAATCACATTTATCATCAAGCTGAATGTAACCCCTAATGTATTACTATTACACATCTAAAAATAAGTTTAAAAAAGTCAAATGTGTGAAATTCATACATATTTATATGCAAGCACATATTTTCTTCATAAACGTATGCAAAGTGGAAAAAACATTTAAATGCAGAAATGTTAATAGAGTGTCATCAGAAGAAAAATGTACCCACATACCTGTAATTATTGGAAACTTTCAGTCAATCTACTAAAATTTCTGCAGTATTCTGGAAATTATTAATAAATACAAAAATATCCCAAAGCAATGACAGTTACTACTGTAGTACAAAAAATATAGTATGGAATACTATTATAAAATGGCCAATATATCAGAAAGTTACACACCTGGCAGGAAAACTAAAAGGTAAACTTACCTTTTATAAAGAAGTATAGCAATAACAATACAGATGATGAACACCACTGCAAGAACTGGTCCAACAACCCAGATCAAGCCTTCTTCCTCATCTGTAATTGGTTGGGGATCAAGATCCATCGACACAACAGGATCAGAATACGGGCTGGTTGCATACATGGTCTATACAAATAAAACAAGTCTTACTTAATGATGAAGAAGTACATTTAAAATATTAACTATCCTAGATCTAAAATAAATTATACAAGATAACGAAGCAATGAACACAGCAATGCAAAAATGTGATTTTTCTTCAAGTTAGGCAGTATATAAACTTGCAAACTGAACAGTATGTTGTTATTACTATCTTTATTTTGTGCTCCACATATTAGCAGTGACCCACAGACAAATGAGGTAACACAATCCTTCACATAACACTTCGCAACTTAAGCAGAGAATGAGAAAATGTAGTATTAGGAAACTGAGGAATAAAACCCACCAGTTACTCTTTTTTTTTTTTTTAAGTTTCATATTGGCTTAACGCTACTTCTTCCTGCAAGATATAAAAGGATACTTATCAAAGAATGAGAGTACTATTGGTAAAAATAAAGGGGACTGAAGGTAGGAGGTTCCTAGAAAAGGGCTCTATCAAGAATAGTAGAGTGCATTTTGATCAGTCAAAAAATGCCTGACAGTGTTCTTACAGACG
This sequence comes from Himantopus leucocephalus, assembly GCA_003993805.1. Taxonomy (NCBI): domain Eukaryota; kingdom Metazoa; phylum Chordata; class Aves; order Charadriiformes; family Recurvirostridae; genus Himantopus; species Himantopus leucocephalus. The sequence goes on from RSEF01000031.1 coordinate 30,170,724, forward strand.
GAGACAACTTGAATTTAAGTCTGAAAAACAGGGGAAGCCACTGTAGGATATGAAGGGAAGCTAAATACTCAATGTTTTTCTTAGGGATGAAACTAGAATTATGAGCCAACAGAGGCCATTGAAAATCTTTGCTTTACTGGATGGTGTAAAGTCAGCTGGCCTAGGATAACATCTGTGATGAGAAAATACTAGCTGTTTTTTATTCTCGTCTACAGTAAAGTCAGAAGTGAAGAATGGTTTGTATTTATTTCTTGTCTTTGCTGGAGTGCCTGCACCAGCACTAAATTAGGATTTGAACTACAGCTCTTCAAAGGACTTAAAAACTTGATTCAGCAGTAGATTGGGAATGCCAGCTAAGATAGAGTAAGGTAACCAGGAAAAGATACTAGTTTCAATTTACCGTGATTGCACTATATTCTGAAAGATGCCCGAAGACAGGGCAAGTGTTATCAAAGGAGACATGCTTTTTTACCCTTCATTTGGCCTTGTTTTGGGCTCTGGGTCAAGCTTTAAGGTTAGAGATAGGATTAGGACCAGCAAAGCGGAGGCACTTACAGTAGCTGGTACTGAGCTAGTACCCATGCCACTGATGTCCAGTTATGTTCCTTTACCAAACCTGGCACCAATCATTTCAAAAAGTCTGTGACTGCTGTTTAGAAACTGGGGAGTCTCCATGTTCCATTCCTGAAACACCTGAGCACACTGATCTTTATTTCCCAGCTTCAGTGCTCTCAAATGATAGAAAAAAGCCCATTGCTACAGTAAGAAACTCTTTGTATTTAGTCTCTTCCTTTGGAGCCCGCAGAAAAAAATGCCTGGAAGACTGATGGATAACAGTATAAGTACTTACTACCTGTTCTCCAGTAAATAGAATTTTGCTTTTAATTTTCAACCTACCTGTATTAACGACTAATTTAAACTTATTTATTATTTTGCCAAATTTATCTATTGTTTTTGTCCTTCCTCTTGATAAAATGCTTAACATATTTATAAACTGTAATCATAAGCTCTCTCGGCTTCCATTTTACAAAGTTAAACAAATTCAGACCTCCCTCCCCATGACCTCTGGTAAAGCAAGTTCTCTATTATCCCATTCAACAGAGAGATTTTGTGTTCTCTGAAGGAGAAACCTTACGTAAAAAGTATTTTGAATACTGGGAACAACATCCATCACAAGTTACAACTCATACACCAGCAGGATCTATAGTCCTATAAGAAAACCAGCTATACTGAGAGCAGATACACTGGAGCATTGGGAGTTGAAGCTCACTCACCCTTACAATCTCTTCACTCTCTGTGACTACCTCAAGCACTTAATCACGTAGATGTTTCAGATGGCATGCTAAACCGGGTATTGTCCATATTGTAAGTTTAGTAATGCCTTTTGAAATCTTCAACAGTAGGCCCCTGGGTATATTTTACCACACCAGCCTTTTCAGCTGTAAATTTACAACCGTATTTATTCCTGCTTTTTCATCCCGATTCCTCTCTAACGAAGTAATAACCTTAGGGCTACATGAAATGACCAATGCCTTAAGTAATGTAGAAAAATAAACAAGAAACGGTACTTTGTATTGAAAAGATCAATTTTAGTACAGGTAATTTCTGTCACACAGATTTCTGGCCATCTAATTTTATAGGTAAAACTGTCTACTTTCTCCAGTTTGAACGTTTCTGATGCAGCGCCTTCAGAATTCTCTGTCTACGCAGCCACTGTCAAAAAGTGAAAGCGGAACTTTTGATTTATGTTAAGAGCTTCCAGTAGGCATTTATTTTATTTTCAAATGAGGCTATGTATCCAAAAGTATTCAAATTGAAACTACTTCCTCATTGTGTTTAAGTAGGCAAATTCTGTTCACGTCAAGGAAGCAATTGTAAGGTTACACACTGGAAGCATTTGACTAGAATTCAGATTATTGCTGTAGTAGTTTCAAGTGGTTGCGCCAGCAAATGTACCTGTCAGGTTTAGGTACCAATTAGAATGATATCATATTACACACCGTATGTTAAAATGTTAATCTGTGTTGCAACTTCTTTCAACAGTCCTGTTTCTGTCTTTCTTTTTTTTTTTTACTATAGTACATGCAGTAGATTAACTCAAGCATAAGAGGACATAACTACAAGATGAATTACATAAAGAGGAATGACAGCTCATTATTTAGGTCACATTAAGAATTTTCCTTATTATTGAATTATTTTCTAACTTTCAAACAATTTACTGATAAACTTGTAAGGGAATGACTGTAACTAAAGAGGCTAGCTGTGTATATCTCTGGTTCAATGGATCTTTCCAAGAATCCTGCGTATCCAATGCCACTATTCAATGGTAGCATTAAGGCAAGAGAGAAACTCTTTTTAAAAAACATTGAGAAAGATTCTGCTGTGAAGTTCTCAAATAGCAGAGCATGCAATTTGCAAAGGATCACAAGAGAGCTAATAAAAGGTGATCCTTAGGTTTCAGTTATACACAGAAGTAACATAAAAATGCAAGCAAAATAGAAAAGTTCAAGGAATTAATTGGAACTAAGCAAGAAAACACTCACTTTAGAGATGCTCTAACATACATTGCAAAAAAATAGCTTTTGAGAAGTGGAATAAGCATTAAAAATGTTTTCTTGACTGTGGAAAGGAAATATTGGGATTGAAAAATATAACTAACTTACAGATTCTGAGTGCTCCATTACAGCCAACACAAAGAAGACGTATTCTTGACCACTCTGCAGTTGCTTATTCTCAAAGCCACCGTAATGCTTCTTATCCCCCAACGTGAACTCCGTAGGAAGAACTTCAAAGTGAGCTGCAATATATGGCTTTAATTCAACTTCCCTCCCAAGACGAATGCTTCTGCGTTTCCTAGCTATCTCCTTAAGCAGCTTTAGAATGAAGGGAGGGGAAAAAGAGAGAGAGAGAGAAAGTAAGAACAGAAAGATAACTGTAAACAATTTTAATGTAACTTATTGACAATGTAACAAGAAAACTTAATTCATGACCAGGAACCAGAAAAATACAATTTATCCATATTTCATGGGGCATACAAGTATCACTAAATCAGTTCTTGTAGAATATTCCAATTTCTTGTCGACCTTGTTAAGATACTATGTAGCTATAGCACTGTCCAGAATACAAAGATAAAACAATTAGATCAATTTTCAGTTTCTGCTATTGCTGTCTTGGGTGGTGGTGGGGAAGCTAATAAAGCAGTAGTGTATCTTCTCTGAGGACATACATATACACACATCGTATATATTTGTGTATGTGTGTGTATACGTATGAAGTCAGTCATATAATAGAATCAATTATGTTGGAAAAGACCCTTAAGATCATCAAGTCCAACCGTTAACCTAACACTGCCAAGTCCACCACTAAACCAGGTCCCTAAGCAATAAGTCTACATATCTTTCAAACACCTCTAGGGATGGTGACTCAACCACTTCCCTGGGCAGACTGTTCCAATGCTTGACAACGCTTTCAGTGAAGACATTTTTCCTAATATCCAATCTAAAGCTCCCCTGGCACAACTTCAGGCTGTTTCCTTTTGTCTTATTGCTTGTTACTTGGGAGAAGAGACTGACCCCCACCTCTACAACCTCCTTTGAGGTAGCCATAGAGAGTGATAAGGTCTCCCCTCAGCCTCCTCTTCTCCAGGCTAAACAACCCCCGTTCCTTCAGCTGCTCCTCATAACACTTGTTCTCTAGTTTATAGTGATTTATAAACATATCTCTCATCCCAACTCTGAAATTGACTGCCATTTCATTTGTTCAAAAGCACCAAAAGTTGTGTTCTTCGTGGTTTGTGCAACACTACACAATACACTGGTGACAGGAATCAATAAGAAGACCTAATAATCCTAAAACAACTTTTTCACTGATACACTACAAAGTAATATCTACCACCCTATCATACACAACTCACACTTCAGATCTTAACTGCCTAATCTAACTTTCAAAATGTAACTTTTCCTTGTTTCGTAACATATTTCTTGTGATGAACAAGGCTAAAATTTACATCAGCACATTTGCAACAGGATTAGATGCTAGGCTCAAACTTGTAAAACATATACTAACTATTAAATGAACTTAAGCTCAGCTGGTATAATCCATTGATGAATAACTTATTAAATGAGACAAATGCTTATTTAATATTTTTTATGACTTTAGATATACTGGTATTCAACAAATATTAATCTGATTTGATTACAAGGAGCCTGAACTTTTCCTGGGTGATAATTGATGACTTCTAAGGCCTATTTACGGTTCCCCTCGTTTTTCACTTATGAAACTTATTCAATGTCCTATAGTCACAGACTGCAATCATAAATTTTTCCAAGGTCACACAGTTGTTTTAGGCTTTTCAGCACACAAACAGTGCTAGAACAACAGATTAGGACAAACTTCTTTGTTAGGAGTGGAAGAGAAATCTCCAGAGCTAGATAAAGAATAAAAAAAGAGATTAAAATCTAATCTTCACTATATATTTTCATTTTAAAGAACATGTTTAGTCAGGGAAACTCTCTCTTGTTTCAGCCTCTTCTTCAGTATTAGGCCTCATCTTAACTAGCACATCCTGCCTTTCCCACATGGTACCTTGTATTTTGCAATTACACAATTAACAATTCTGATGCGTGTAAAACAATCTACTACTCACTCTGCTACTGAGACAGAAGCTTTTAATACTTTTAACAACCCTTCTCACTGAAGTACATATTTCATACACAGGCTACCGATAGACATGGAAGCAACCTGTACCACTTGGATTGAAACTTCGTTAGCATTGAGGGCATTTGGATGTTACCCCTTCAAAGATCTACGCAATCAACTGCTTTCCAGCTGTAAGGCTGCGTCTGTTTCCTGTTGCAGAGATTTTACATTCATTTAACTCCATCAATTTCCTTGCTCCAACAAAAAAGCTGGTACACTGCAATAGATCCTCCGAGCAAAAAAGAACTGGCCATAATTTGAGACTAGAAATCATTATTCATTACTCAAGAACTCTATTACAATCAGCAGTCCGTATTTGTCTTTCATTCTTCCTAAACAGTTTAATGAGCTGCTAGAGTAAATTTGAATGGTATAAAAATGAGGGCAGTAGAGAACTGTAATATTAAGATTCTATTTAGTTGCTTTATTGAAGGTGACTCTCACATCTGTTGGCAGCTTCCTATGCCTCGGGTAGAGTTATTGAGGGCAGAACATGAGGCAGAGACTAATCAAAGTTTGTTCCGGGTTGCTTCAGCCCTTATAAGATCTGATGAGGGAAGCACTCTGTGAAAAGTTTGTCTCTATATGAAACTATCTTTTATAAAGATAAGAACAGCTATGCAGAGGACTGAGCACTGACTACCCTGAAGTCCACTGAAACACAAAGGTAGATAGTCAGGTACTGCAGTACAAGGAGAGGTACATGGCTTCAGCCATTCCTGAAGATAACTGATATTTTCATTTATGGGTATGGTTTCCATTGGAATTTATAGCTATTTGTGTGGCTAGCTCAAGTAATTCTTTATCGTATGTTTCCAGATTACAACATATTTACAATTTAGATTTTAAATAACTCGTAATAAAATGTCAAAATACTGCAAGAGTACTGCAATCAAAATTAGACTGAGATTGAAAGGGGAAGAAAAATGTTTGATCTTAATTATTTCTTGCATTTGAATTAGTAACATAAAATGCATATATTTAACAGATAGCAATGCTGAAGTACTATGTGTTACAGTGGGTGAAGTGATCAGAAACTGTGTTTTGGCTATGAATACTAAAAGTTAATGAGCCTGAGTCAAACCAAATGTGTTCAACTTTTTCAAAGGTGGTTATTTGTCACCTAAGGCCAGCTAAACTTAGGGGTGTTTGTGTGTTGATAAAAATTTCATCTGTGACATTGATTACACATGACTGAATGGACCTCCAGTGAACCTCTGGCCTCATTCATGTCTAATAACCAAACGGGGTTGTTGCCAAATTTCATTACTTGCACATATATCTCCTGTTGTACTTTATACCAGGAGTGCAATAAAATTACTGAATTGATTTAAGACTTAACATACAGGCATTTATTTAGGTTTTATTGTTTACAAATCTAAAGTAATCCTACTAGGCAATACTTACTGCAAATCATAATATTTTCTTTCTATTTTATTTATTTGCATAAAGTATCTACGTAAAATCACTAGATCTCATGATATTAAAAATAAAATGAAATTTTGAGTTAATAAAAAAGGATTGTATCTCTAATAACTATTATTGTCAGATACATGTTAACTAGTACATTGTCTGCTCTTTTAAGATGCTGCACCTCTCTTAGTTTCTTTCAGAACTGAGATTCAAGGAACCAGGAAGATTAGATAACTACAATAAGGCTGAAGTGGTTTTTTGGAATGGTCAGTTATGTACTGGAGTTAAAGCTCCAGAGTAGTGTTTTCAGCAAATACCCTTCTTCCAACAATCTAAGCAAAGTATTCGGAACATATTTCTTTGGAAAATCTATTGCCCAGCCTTTTCTGATACTAGGCAGTTATCTGATATTGTACTGAAAAAAGATATGCACAAGTATTGTCACTTGAACATCAGGAACTATTCGCTCAGAGAGTAGTGTGTTTAGTTTTTGTGGGTTTTTTTCCAAATTTATTTATTGTGCCACTGCTTTCACATGTTTGTCAGGAATAGTACTCCTAATAAAAACATGCATATATTTTCTAAAGCTGGAAGTAAGAGTCTCTTAATTAATAGAAACTGGATGAGTTAGCATGAAACACAGTTGCTGCCTGCTTTTGATTTCTTTCCCTACTCAGTACTTACTGTATGTATTGGTGGCAATTGTAAAAGATGTATCAAGGGTTTTAGTTCTTCATCAGAAATAATTTTCATTTTCCAGTCAATGCATATCTTATTTCTTCCACCATTAATTCTACAATGTGGTCTCAATTATATCCGTAGAAGTGGGAAACAACCCATCCTGACCCAAATATTTCTGAATTAATAAATGCTCTTTATCAATCTGTTATACAGATTAATGCACTGCAACTTGCAGGATGATTAAAATGACCCTTTGTTATGGGAATCAGCAGGACCCGTAGAATTTAATTGCCAAAAAGTTCAATGTCATCTGGCACCTATCCTTTAATCTGTTAATGCTGCTGAATGTGACTACAGTCTTCGGATGTTAAAAGTGGGTGGTAATATTAAATCAGTTTTCCATTATTGTATGGATCTTGCTGTCAGAGTTTTATGGTTTAACTGTATTTTGTCACCTGGGACTATGATCATGAGGCATTTACAATCTAAGTTTTTTTAAAGGGAAGAAGTTAATAGATCAAAACATGTCATTGCTGCAATTGAATCAAATGAGACGATCACATAAATGAAACCGGTCAAGAGGAAACACAGGCTTCAAACAGTCAGTCAGCAGTAATGAAAACCATGCCTTCCTTTGAACCGTTGTTTTTAATCTTCTGATTAAGGATTCTCCTGTTGCTGTACACATTCTTCTTTGCCTTTTCTGATCAGAAAACAGACTAAAGACTGAAAGACCTCTGCTTATATTTTGAAAGCTTTCTGTAGCAGTGTTAGTTTGGTGAAGATCTTTATTTGCCTTATGTTTTGGTGCAAATAGTGAAATTGGTATCTATATTGTCAATGGGAGGAGGGAAAAAAAGCCTTGTGATTGCTTGCAGATGATCATTAGTTACCAGTGATTGTATCACGGGGAAACATATTGTGAAGCATCTCTGTAACACAAAACTCCCGAATCCACCAAAAGAAAATGGAAAAACAGACAGGATCCAGTAAAAAGATCACTAAATCAGGAGTAAAGACAAACTGACTTTGATCTCTGGTCTGAATTGCAGAGATATTCCATGTACAAACTACCATAGCACCTGAATGAGATCTAAAATCCTAGCCAGATACAATAATAACAATAATAACACCACCACCTGTCTTTTTAGAGGCCTTTCATAAGGGGCTCTCAAAAGAGCTTTACAATGATAAATATTAGAATTATTTAAAATTTACATATTGAAAGAAGAAAGACAAGTTTGCATGAGCTATACTGTCCTTCAGTAAAACAGAAGACAGAACTGAATGCTGACACTATACTTCCTAGAATTATTATTATATCAATAACATAATGAACTGATTTCTACTATTACTGGGCTTATTCATAAAATAAAAGTACTTCCACCTTTTGAGTTAATGTGATTTACAGCATCGAATGATGACACAATGTTGCTCTTTCCTATTTCATTCATTTATTTCGGAGCACAAACTGTCAGTAGAATGGAGACTACTGTAAAAGTTTTCTAACCAGAAGCATTCCAGTATTTGAGAATCAGGTAAAAACACCACAAGAAGGTCAAATGTTAAACTGCAGTGCAAATTGCAATTTAGCATTTGTTACAGGCTTAGTAAATACCCCACTAATGAACCAGACCTTTATTAGAGTTCATATCATTGGTGATTAAGCTTTTGCTGACAACTCATTTCACCTCCTGCACTTCTGCATGATGCTTTACAATAGGAAAAGAATAAAATATTAATGCCAACAAAGATCAGACACTTTGTGTGCTTTATTGCAACTTAATGTCTTTATTGTCTTCTAATTTAAGTAATTTGAACTTTTGTTTCAGTCCCCACAGGCTAATTCAAATAGAAGCTTTGGTTGTCAGGATATTTTATATTTATGAAACTGCTGAATTAATCACATACCACTAATATGATTTTTTCTTTAGTAAGGGAGAAGATGACAACAAAAACATACAGTACCTCATCTAGTTCCATTTCATCTGGACTCTCCCACGGTTTGATAAACTTTCCACGAGACCTCTTCAAAGGCACAATAACTATGTAATAACCTCTGTAAAGGAAACAGTTGGACAGAAGTGAAGTTGAAGGAAAAGGAATGGATAAATTGATGGAGTGTCTGTTCAGAGGAACTTAAGAGAATAGTGGCATGTTGAGAGCAAACTTTTGCACATTATTATGCCGCTGCAGCCTTCCAAACATAGCTGTAAAGATTCACACTCTTGAAACCACATCCAGTGTAAAACATTTGACAAAAAACGGCACTAATTACCTGCTTTTTCATGTAAACATATAAATATGTATAAGAAACTTTAATGACAATGTTCTAAAATGCCTACATATTTGACTGCAGTTTATTATTTCAGTTGAAGTACAAGAGCCATGGGATATTTGTGACCTGCCACCACCACACTGGGAAAAAACCCCAAACCCCTAAATTGAAACATATTACCATACATTTAAATCTCAATTATCACCCCATCTTCCCCCATTTTAATGTATAATCAGAATAGTAGGTTAACATACTGTGTTTGTCGATGCCAATACCATTATAAACAGAAAATAAAGAAGACATAGCATACACTCCACCCACCCACACTTTACTTTTGAGTATCAATCACCATCAGCTTTATCTACTTAAGTATTCTGTTCACAGTCATAGACAAGAGAGCTTGATGTATGCTTTCTTTACAGCTAGGATTTGCAAATTACATATATCAGTTTTCCTCAGAAACATTTTCCTGAAAATATCTTCCTCCACCCCCCCATGGAGACTAGTAAATTATACTTTCTAGTATAATAGAGATACGGCACTTCCCTTGTTTCCTTTACAAAGCCTGGGTACGTGTCAGGCAGATCCATAATTTCACATTAGCGTGAGGAAAGAAGCAGAAGAATCACAACAGCAGGACATCAAGGATGGTATAATATACATCTTCTTGATAAACACACTTGTCAAAAAGTCAAGCACTCTCCATCTCAGAGGAGAGAGAAAGAAGTTGCTCTCCTTTGTTTCTAGTAACAACAGAGCTTATTAAGAAGGTGTCTCTGGCTCTCCATTATGGAAGATAATTTTAGTGTCTCATGGACCATCTTCTCTTCCAATCTGCCATTTTTTACAGCATATTCAACCTTTTGCTGCACTGACTATTCATTTTACTCACACAATGCAGTTGAAAAACCTAAAGTGATTAATGAAAAGAGGGTCTACAGAAAAGGACTTGCCTTGCAATTGATGGAAAACTATCTCAGTCTAAACTGACCCTCTAAACTATCTTTCTTCCATACCAGTGCACACCATTGGTCCCTTTTAATGGTCCCTTCTTAATTAAAGCTCGTTACCATAAAAGAGATGTAACAAAGCTTTTGATTTTTAACTACTGTAGTAAATGCATGTAACTCTTGTGTTAAGAAATTTGAGAAATTTCTCTGTGGAAATGCTGTGCTCCAACAGGAGGTGCTGGAAACAAGAAGTGCTGGCCACAGATTTTTAACTGCTGCTCACTTGCTCTATTATAGTATTTAAAAAAAATCTGCAGCATGCATTCTTATAGTAACAATATGATAAACACCTTTTACACTGATATTCCTATTCGGAACTAGTAAGGCTGGTTGAACCCAGATTTTAAACTTGACTATGTATTTGTAAAATTCTTTGGTTACATGGATAACAAATCCAAGTGAATGCTGATTTATTCATGTATACAATAACTACAACCTTTTCTTTAACAGATGCCTAAGAATCAAGACAAAAAGCAATTGAGAATTGGCCCTTACATGTCTTTCAGACATTGAAGATACATCTTCTGGATGAACTGCACAGCAGTGTCTTACTTATCTTTTTTTTTTTTCTTCTTCTTCTCTTTTTCTTTTTTAAGCTAACAGAGTGTTCATACTTTTTTTTTTTTGAATCAAGGATCCAGCATGCAAATGTTACTTTCACACTCTTTCACACTTTCTTCATGCATGCCTCCCACTCATAACTTTGATCATCCACTAAGACTTTTAGCACATACAGAGTATTTTAAAGCCGAAAGCACAAATACATCAACAGCAAGCAGAAAAAATGAAACTGTTCACATAAATATACAGTGCTGCAAATTGTAAAGGACAACAAAGTTCTGTTATTTCTAGCTAACTCCAGAAAATGCAGCACCTCTTGAAAAAAATGTTTTATTATTTGCTATATTATTTGCTTGTTTGTTTTGAGTTTGGGTTTGTTTTTTTTTTTGGGGGGGGGGGTGGTGTCCATTTATTTTTTTCCCCATCAGCAGCAATTCCGTAGCCTCGAGACAACGTAAAGATTAGTNTTTGGATATTGCATGAACTACTGAGTATTACAAAGGCCAAAGTCTTCCATAAAATTCTGTTTTTACCTAAGACTTTGCAAAGATGGAGGAGATTCAGGGAAACATGAACTGTCCTTTACACATAAAAATTGCTTTGGATTAGCCCAAAACACTATAGGAAAATGAAGAAATTGCTCACTTGAGATGATGCCAGCAGAGAGATCCATTTTACCTAGCATAAGGTGTGCTCTGCTCCGATTCGTATGCTGTATCACCGTCACACGTTGAAATAACGAAAATTACTTCTACCAACTTTAATAAATTACAAAGGTTCTTACAAGATTACCCTCAATCCCATTACTATTTACCTGTATTTCATTAAAGCAAACCATTAACTGTTTCACCTTCTGTGTAATTAGTATGATTGAAAGATTCTCAGCATATAGTGCTTCATAGTAAGATAGAGACAATCATGAGCGTATAATGCACCCATAGAGGAAGAGCAACTGTAAAAATGTCAACATAACTATTACACAAAATTGTTCTTCCTATACAAAGAGTATAGCTGCAACAATCTTACTTTATCAAACATCAGTTAAGCTTTTTCTGTTCAGTATGTAGTTGCTTTGCTATGCCTGCTTCCAAGGGTCAAGTCAATTCTTTTTGTCGTTTTATTTTTCTATCTCAAGCCCAATCACATCTTCTTAGGAAATACAGAAGGAGGAGGTGCATTACTTGCAAAATTGGCAGTCAGACCCCATAGATTTAATGTACCTTTCCTGATGTCACTTAGCCTCTCATTTTTTTTACACTACATAAACAGAAGGGCATTGGCTCTTTTTCCACTGCTATCTTCTGCTATTGTTTGACCAGCTACCCTGCACTTTTTTCTCTTTGTGAATGCTCTGCCTCATAAATCTTTTTTGACTCATTCCGTCTTCAGTCTTCCTTAGCTGCATTTGTTACTGAACACATCTTACTCAATCTAATGATAATGGCTACATTTTTCAGTTTTTCATCCTTTTAATGTCTCAAAGTCATTTCTTTCTTGACCTCACCTGTCTCAAAATCTTCAGTCAGTAATGAAAAAGGGGAGCAGCCTTCTACAAAGCCGTCAGTAAAAATCCACCAGGGAGAGGACAAGTTGAATCCCCAACAATATTTAATGACTTGCTCATTTTCCTCCCCATTTCCTTTACATTACACATGGGAACTTTATAGACCTACAAGAATCACTATAAGCAGAGCAATAACACTTATTGATTGTACCATGCTTCATGTTTTCTTGGCAAACCTTTATTGTCTAACCTTTCTAAGCCCTGCTGACCGTGTGCTGTCAGCTCTTTAGTCCTCTTTCTGCTGTTTAAATCTCCACAACACCTTTTCCCCTCAAAATGTAAGCAACCTCTAGTAAACTCTCTGCCAAATTTTTCAGCAAAATCACCTGTTTTCTTTCCAGGACCAGTGGAGAAGACCTGAGATTTTTCTTTTAATAAAAAACTTCATAATTCATTCATCTGAATAAATGTAAGTGCAGTAACAATTCTTTAAAACTCCACGTAATTCAGAATGACTGAGTCTGAGTACTTCAAGGTGCTGCAGCAGGTCGGCTACCCATCAACGCGTTACCCATTCTTCTGGAGAGGTAACATTGTTCAAAACACAACTGGCTTCCTTAGTCCCTCTTTGCTGTTTGAAATCAGTGATGAAACACAAAAGTACTCTCAAGAACAACTACAAACTGAAGGACAGTCCTTCTCCGTATATTTCCATTTAGATTTTACTCAGTCTTGCATACTTGGCTAAGTGACAAACTTATAGAACAGTTCCAGTTGGAAGGGACCTACAATGATCGCCTAGTCCAACCGCTTGACCACTTCAGGGATAACCAAAAGTTAAAGCAAGTTGTTAAGGGCATTGCTCAAATTCCTTTTAAACACTGATAGGCTTGGGACATCGACCACCTCTCTAGGAAGCCTGTTCCAGTGTTTGACCACCCTCGCGCTAAAGAAATGTTTCCTAATGTCCAGTCTAAACCTCCCTGGTGCAGCTTTGAACCATTCTTACGTGTCCTATCTCTGGATCCCAGGGAGAATAGATCAGCACCTCCCTCTCCACTTCCCCTTCTCAGGAAGCTGTAGACACCAATGAGGTCGCCCCTCAGCCTACTTTTCTCCAAACTAAACAAACCCAAAGTCCTTAGCTGCTCCTCATAGGACATGCCTTTCAGACCTTTCACCAGCTTTGTCGCCGTTCTCTGGATGCATTCAAGTACCTTAACAACAGAATCTGGCATTTGTTCTTGTTAAATTTCATGCCGTTGATGATTGCGCAATGCTCCAATCTATCTAGATCGCTCTGCAAGGTCTCTTGTCCCTTGAGAGTCAACAGCACCTCCCAGTTTAGTATCATCAAATATTAGTCCAATATTAATCCAAATGCTACTGCAGAGTGCTGTACTCTCTGTATTGTCATGAAGAATGAAGTCCTGGTCCACCACTACAGCTCTAGATTTTACTAACAGTAAAAATAATCATATTTCTGGAGATGAAAACAATGGTATGTAATTCATTCACTCACTTTATATTCTCATTTGAAGGTACTTCTGGAAGTTCCACAGTTATCATGCCATCTAAGTTGGTCTTTCCAATGAAGACTGGCTTGGTGCGAAGCACATCTGGTGCAGTCTTTGCTGTCACTCTGTGCTGAAGACCCCCAGCACTATTCCCTCTGTTTGTCAGCACAAACGAATATGATGTCTCTGGCTTCAAGTTAGTGATCAGCTTTTGAGTAGCACGTCCATCAACCTCCACCACCATTTTCCCATCATCATAAAGGATCTAAGTTAATATATAAATTGAAGGTGGTTTTGGTTAGTACGAGAAGGCAACTGATACTGTCACACTGAATTAATGAATGAAACGTAGCTATATATTTTAAAAGAAAGTTACTGGGGCATTTTAGACTATAAGATAGTACTGAATGCACTACTGCAATTTAACTTCTCTCTTTCAGGGGGAAAAAAGAAATACATTAATTTAGAGCAGTGTAAGCACTCCTGAAATCCAATTTCACGTATTCAAATTCAGTAGTTTTGCTTTAACCCAGCACTTATATCAAGGCACACTTGTTGTTAAAGCTACCTTGACTTTTTCATTCACACTCCTTATACAGAAAGGTTTTTGCAACATTTAGTTCATAAAATACTGCTCTTCACTTGCTACTGCCTGAGATAACACGTGCTGAAGAATGATGCAGAAGAAATGCAAGCCAGACTGCAGGTTACTTTGAGTCTCTTAATCTGATTAATGTGGAATAAAAGAGTTGTAACACAAAAATATGTTGTTTTAAACGTGAGGAAACAAAAACCAAAATGGTACTCAGTTATAGTCACTACAGAAATGTCTAAAAAAAATGAGAAAATTGTTCTTTTCTTTCACTGTTTCCTCTAAAATCTATGAATTAGCAAGGCGTTCATACCATGCACAATAACCAGTATGAGCCTGACTTGGAAATACTGCCACAACAGTGGAAAACTCATCTTGCAAAATGACTGAATTTAACAGCTTGGGTCACTATTGCTGATTAGTTTGCATTCTTAAATACAGCAATACCAAAAAAATCCACATGTTCAGTAAGCCCCTTAACCAGGTGAAAGATACCTCTAGTTTCTGTATTTTCTCTTGTACAAATGGAAAGTAACTTACTTTGAAAGGCAAGGCTGAATTGTAGTTTTCTGGAATTTCCCAGGATAGCAAAACGGAAGTCTTCATTACTGCTTTAACGTGAAAATTTTTTGCAAACACTGCTGGAAAGAAAGAAACAATGTATATAAACAACATCTTGGAGCTTAGATCTTGTCATATTTCCACTGCTACCTGGGAGTATTAGCTTTCCATTTAGGTCAAAACCAACAGGGATTCAATTCTCCTACCTGTTTGCTCATATTTAAATATCACATTTTAAGTCATTCTCACTCGTATCTAGTGACAACCCAACACATACATTTTCCTTACCTGAAAAAATTGTGACGATGTTAGCCAGAACTTGCTTGGCAAGGGACAACTGAATTCTAAGGCATCCAAAACATATTAAGATTTACATACTTTACCTTTTCATTTTGATGAACCTATTTTTATGAATGGGCCGGTCAGTTTTATTTACAGCTTCAAAAACACTGATATCCAAAGACCGATACTCCTTTAAAGGTCAACGCCATAAGCAGACAAATCCTACCTTGATCCACGGGTAGTGTCCTGAACTGGACACTTGGACTATATGGACCAGGCCCTTTGCTTGTGTGGGCACGTACTTTTACATCATATGTGGTATCTGGTTTTAAGCCAGAAAGTGTCATAGTGGTATCAGCAGGAACAACAGGGAGTTCAACTGGCTGGTAAGCAACATTGATATCTCTGTACAAGATGGTATATTTGGTGATAATGCCATTTCTCTCTGCCAAGAGTGGCATCTGCCAAGTTAATTGAACTGATGTAGAAGTAGAGCTTTCCGAGTGGAGATTTTGGGGAAATCCACTGGGTACCTCTTCAGGAACAGTAATCTCTTTAACCATCTCCTCCCCAAAGCCCACTTTATTTCTAGCTGAGAGCCTGAAGACGTAAGAAGCTCCTTTGTGAATGTCTGTGGCTGTGAAGTGATCTTCCTTCTCTGAGAACTCCATGGTCGTAAATGTATCCACGTCTTTGCGACCAAACTTCAGGCGATAACCCTGCAGCGGGCCAAATGTGTCCACAGGAGGGTGCCACTGAATTAGAGCCGTGTTCATCTGTGTGTGGCTAATCACAAGCCGAGGTTTGCCTGGAACTGTAGCACAATGTTATTTAAAGATGATAAATACAAACAGAATTGCATGTACAATTCTCGAGGCTAGTTTGAGCAGGAATAGGGATATATTTTCTCTTTCCCCATTCTTAGTTCCACAAATTAAAGTCTTACAGAAGAAATGATGTCTGCCTCCTGCACTATTGAGTCATACTGTATAAGGAACTACGATAGTAAAGCCATTTACTGTTTATTGTCCTCTTCCCTTACCACTATTTCTAAATACAGAAAACATTCACAGCCACAGGACTTAGGAGCACAAGTTAAGAAGTAAAATTTCAAACAGACATCTTATGAATGGTTCTGTCTCACTTACAAATCCTTGCTTGCAAAAAAAGAGTAATGTCATAAGTATTCATTAATTTAATCCAAGGCACATTTCTGCCATTCCTGCAAATGGAAAAATAATTAATGATAATAATAGTAGTAGCAGTACTAGTAGGAATAATAATGATGGAGCAATTACAAATTTCTAGATGTGTCTAACAGAACTTTTGCCATTGATAGTTAAAATGCAGTACAAGGGAAGTCAGACTAACCTTGTCATCAACAAACATGACTACGTATGACAGAACCCTATCATTCCACTTTCCATACAGAAATCACCTCCAGCATGGGCTGTTTCAGCTTGGAGCAGTAGTACAGTTTGCAATTTAATTTCTTGATTGCTGTGGATTATCACATATGATTTAGCTTCCAGCATGGTCTTGGTGCACATGAACTGGATTTCTTTTGAAGAAGACTAAATTGGAAGCTCTTAACCTTCACACCAGATACACTAAATCTTTAATTGGGACCTATTGGTCCAAACTGATGATTTGTCTTTGAGAAGTGCATACTGTAAGTGTGGTGAGAACATTCAGTCTAGAGGATCAAATTATCCCTAATTGAGGGCTTACATGGTGTATATCTTTGAAGTCCCAATATAAATTGCATTTACTGTTTCTATTTAATTTCTATATTGATTTTTATTTATTAATTCACTCATATTAATTTATATACATGTAGATTTGATTTATATTTTCATTAATATGTCTATTTTAAAATAGTCTGTTTCTGTTACAATGACTTATTTGATAACGAAGCATATCCATAACTATTTAGAAATTTGGTTTTCATTGTGTACTAATGCCTGACAGGTCAAGAGACTAGAATAGCCTTGGGAGTAGTGGTGCCATGATAACATAGTCTTCCATGAAGACTAATTAGTTCCATCCGCATTCAAAGCCTTCCCACGTGAAAGTAACTGCTGCACTGTGAGCTCTGGTTCCTGTACTTAAACATTTCGATGGATTTTATTACTTATCTTCAGTTCTCAGGCACCCAGGAAATCAGATTCTTATTGTCAAAGTTCTGACTACCATTCCATAATGAATTAGGAATAAAGAGGTAGGAATGGCATAGCTTGGAGAAAATTCTGTATTTAATAAGCTCTTTCTTCATTATATCTGTCGTAAATCGTGACATTGCTTCTAATTGCATAAGAATTATAGCTAATTTTTATATAAATTTTCCAAATATCCTTCCTTTTAAATGTCTAGTTCACCTGGAAGTATTATTCCCAGGAATTTTTGAAGTTTTTTCCCCACACTTTCTGCTGTGTAAATATCTCTCTGACTAGGTCTGACTTCTCCTCATTGATTATTACAAGCCTTTATGCAACAAAGAAAAGGGTGTGAAGGCCTTTTGCAGGCCATATTTTTCTCTACATTATAACTATTATGTAAACCAACAGAGCATATGAAAGAGAGGTAGAATCCACACAAATAGAATAATACCTCCTTCAGCCTTCTAGACGAGAGACTGCTGGAAGGTGTCACTAAATTATTTTTGTGATAAATTGTTTTTTTTTTTCTTGTGACAGACCTCACAGTTACAACTATTTTTTAACCTTTGTGGTAAATGCAGAGAAAGAAAGAAAGAAATAAATTACTACTTGCTTTTTATCAGAACAGGGGAACTAATAAAGCTTACTTATCCAATAAAATACCCTATGATTAAAACTGTAAATAAGAGCAGGCACTTTTTTATTTTTAATATGGAGCCTATCTGATTTTGCAAAGTGTATCAATTTCCTTTTTCTTAACACACACCTATTGATAGAGAAAGAAAATATTTTTTTTCTCTCTCTTTTTATTTCCAGATAGCTTTCAGGTAACATTTTCTTTTAGTATGATCACTTGTGAATATTACAGTCTTGTGGGACAAATGGCAGGATTCTGTGCAGTCCTATATACAGTAGTGTCATGGAATATCTCTATCTATAAACTTCTGATAATAATACCTGAGTTCACTGTGAGCCCAAATGAAGTGAAATTGCCCATGAAAAAAAACATATTCTCTGACCTAGTGAAGTCCACCTCTATTACTACATAACGAGATGTCCCTCACACACCCCTTTGCAACAGTCATTACACCAAACAGTTGTAATGGTATGCCATTACTAGTAGACGATCATGCAAATTGCCTTTGCCAAATTACCTGAAGTACTTTGTTTCTGTTAGCTGCTATACAGTACACCACTGTCTTAAGGTAAATTTTCTGCTCTTAGCTGAAACCTGTATTTCAAGAGTGCTGCCCACCACAGAGAGTAAATTCCAAACAATGGACAAGCTGTTGTGCTATGAGATTCTTCAACTACTATGACCCAGAAATTAAAGGTCTGATTAAATTCTCCATAAAAATTGTATGGTATCACTGACTAGTATGTCTTAATTTTTATCAAGGTCTTGTTAATCAATCACATATTTTGTAACTTCTGCCTCAAGTAATTCAAAATTTTCGAATATTTTGAAATGTTCAGTAACATTTTTTTTTCCATCTGATTTCAAAAACCAGGAAAGAAAATTGAATATAAGACAGACACACACTCTGGAATGAAAATATTAACTGCATTCAGTGACTTCACTAATAACTGCAGTTACCGTACTGTAGGCTCACTTACATTTGGTGAATCTTTCCCATCTAAAAATGTAAATGATGCTTTTATATCACTAACTGGACACAGCTCAATAGTTACTTATCATCTGAATAACTTATGAATAGTAAGCTTCTCCAATAAACATTTAGGTCTTTATTCTCCTTTCATCTCTCTAATGGATATAAACTCACTCATTCCAATATAACTGCACCTGACTTAAAACTTTAAAAATTAGACTAGAAAGTCAGATCCTTCATTTGCTTTATTGTAGTATTTGAATAGCATCTTTTTAGGAAAAAAAAATCAAATGGAAATTCTCAGGGAACATAAGGGTGTATTTCAGACCTACAAGACCCTGCTATTAATGTGTCATTCACCTGTCTGATATATTCTCATAGCAAGACAGTGAGCTGGAAACTCTTGGTGCTGACTATATTTATTGTCTCCTTTTTCAAAAACCTGCATACAAATTTTCCTTACAAGAAGAGCTCAACCACAGCAAACTATAACAGCAAGTGAAGAGTTGCTCATACAGCCTGGAATGTACGAAGGAGCAAGATGGTAACTAGCTGTTGTCCTAGAGAACAGGAACAAACATTACTTGTCCACAGGGTGAAGCGAACAGCAAGAACAGTGTAATACGTATTACATTTACAGGCATGCCTCTGATTCTTAATTGCTCTTCAGTCACTCAGGGTTTTATGGGACATGGGATTTAAGTTTTGCAAGCAGGTTTGCATAGCCTATGTTTACACCTAGAAACGAACCAAATCATAATCTATGTAATTGTGTTTATTTAAACTGGGAACTGAACTTTAAAAATAGTAATAGATCAAGCATCTTTTTTCTTATATCAAGTTCAAATGCAAGTGAGAAGTATATATCACTTTTTTTCCCAGACCATGAGAATTCAGGAAGATAATAAGTTGGAGGGTAAGCTTCAGCATCAGTCAAGACTAATGACTAGAAGGTACTCTAAAACCTGAAATGAAACTAAATGCTATATCTAGCCACCAGAAGTGAGATTTTTCCAAGGAAGCTGATGAGATGTTTCTGATATTAGTACAAAATGTGCTTTATGTTCAGTGATTGTTTTAAAAATTGGGACAATCAGTATGAATAAAAATACATATGCCTTTTGGACTTTATATATTAGCATAAACAATACATTGTTATTAAGAGAGCTGATAACAGTGCTACAAAGGCTTCCATTTGATTGTAATAGAATACCCTTAATAGCAACACTAAAAACCCCAGAAAATTAACATCTACAGGCTGTTAACACCTCTGGGTGAACACCACACTAAGGCTGTGGTGGTATCATTTGGTTAAGCTGTGCCACAGTGAACATATAAATTTGAAAAACCTATTCCTCATCTAAAAGCAATTCAGTTCACCCCATCAGTGCTAACTGAATCAGTCATGTGGTCAGATACCCCCTATCTGGTAGCAGCACCTGTGATCAAATGCAGACTGAACACAGTGGTATGGTGTATTTTGCCCCAGTTTATGCCTCAAATTGCCACTGAAGTAATAGGTGTTTCAGGGTTTCACAGGCTGGACTTTCTTTCAGTTTTCTAATTCTCTGCTTTAATAATCACATTCTTCTGAGATAAGTTGTGACTGTCATGCAGATAGGTTATTTCAATGTTCTTACTGACAGGAAGCAGGATTGCTGCTCTCACAAAGATCAGAAAAGCCCTTCACAAGCTCTTAATTTCTATTTTTTCCTCTCTGAGATGACACCAATCAGAATGGAACTGCTATTAGAAAGTATAAAGTTAAATATTGGATTTTGGCCATATCTTGAACTGAGAAAGGAACAAAGAGGGACACAGTTCTGTTTTTATCTAAATAAATGAAGGGCCAAATAATGAAACAGATAAACCTAGATCCTATAAACACTTTTTACACATGAGGAGACTTCCAAATAGTAGAAGCAAAACACTAGCAGGAGAAGTCAAAGATTTTATTCAGATATTAACGCGTATGTGAGTATTACCTGCACCAGTAGTAGATATGAGTTTGGGCTTGCTGCGTGCTCCATCACCTTTTGTTGTATAGGCTGTCACAGTGAAGGAGTATGTAGTTTCAGGCTGAAGCCCAGAAATTATCATTTCCTAAGATGAAATAACACAAGAACAATTTATTAAAAATAGATTGTTTTCCAGGAGAGCACGGAATCCTTCACAGAACCCCTGTATATTACATACAGTGCACACGCTTTTGTGCTACTGGCAGTGATAGCAAGCATTTGAGAGCACCAACAGACTGTTCTGTGTGAAATACTTCACAATGCAAGATGTTTCACTCACTTAAGCAATAAAAGACAGCACACTTCTACATAGCATGCCTCAGGCAGTTTAAGGCACAAGGCCAAAGGCTTAGTGGTGTGAACAGTGAATAAAGTCTTCTGAAATACCTTCCCTGAGGAATACTACCAATGTTGTGAAATGCATGCGTATGTAGATATGAGAAACTCTGTTTAACTTAATCATTTACAGGACATAACTGATATAGTTATAAAATGCCTAGTAAGTGTTGTGCTTGTATACACACTTTGTAAGTAATGATGGCTTAGCTGAACAAGAAAGCCTTGTTACTTTCATACCACTTTCATGGCAACCTGTGTCGCTGGTTGGATTGTGCATCTAAATATCTGAAAGTACTTCAGAAACGACTCACTCTTCAGGTCTAAAAGAACTACCTAAAACACCATTAAAAATCTTGTCAGAGAACAAATCTGATGGCCCTCAAACAAATGACAACTACAAAACAAGTAGCTCTTCAGCTAGTACAAGTGAACGGGAGCAAGATCAAACTGTGAGTGTCAAAGCAAGGGGAATCTTTTTACACATGTGCCTGCACATACACGCGAAGAGACACAGAAGATGGTGAAGGGCCAGGCACCTGAGATGAAATACACTTACATCATGCTATAAGGGCAGCCAGAGGAATTTAAGCCTTGGCACTTATGATATAAATAAATTTTACAGACAAATGTAAAAGGACAGTATTTGGAGGCAACTGACTGGCTCAAAGTTCCCGACTCATCAATTTCCAGCCTGTAACCACTGGACTACTCCTTTGCATTTTCACATGCCTGAATGGATTCACACTAAATTTCGCTGCTGCCAGAGAGACAGTATACTTATGCGTCTAGAATAAATAGCAAATGTGCAATCACACACCCCTCAGATGCAATGACCATAAAAGTTAATATAAAAATTATGGGTCAGACTATCCACAGTAAATGGATTTTTCAAGATAGTGGGTATGAGCTCAGTACAGATGTGATTAGAATTCAGCACTGTATTTACAGTCAGTTATCAGCAATATAGAAATAACAAGGTAATGGTCAGAATGAGGGGGCAAAATATTTCAAATAAAATAAAAACACATTAAAAAAACTACAAAAAACAAACCCTCCTTAGACTGTCAGAATTGAATTGACCCTAAATGCCAAAATCTGTAAGACAGGCTTCTCCTCTTTCATAAGGAAACTGCACCTGATATTAACAGAAAAAAAATTGTAAAAGGAAAAAAAAAAACCTGCCATACTTTTTAACAGTGATGAAGATATTAGCCTCATCTAAACAAAACAGTACTTCATGGTGTAAGAGATATGATTGTTGTTTAAAAGTGTGATTTGGATACAGCAAACACTATTACTTAGGCATAAGCAATGCAGGACTTTCCTGATAGCATACAAAATATATTTATCAAATTACCAAAAAGAAAGCACAACTGACTTCAACTTTCAGCTACACAAAACACTTTAACCTTAAAATGAATACAGAAATATCTGACTATTGCTAAGCAACTCTGACCCACTTATTTTTCTAACACCTCCTTGTAAAGAGGAAATTGTGAGGCAAAGTTAGTGACAGACATCAAAAAGAAGAAAACACAAACCAGTTCTGTACATTTTGGCATCATGCTAAACCCCAGAACAAGCAAGCAACAGTAACCCCCACTTTCCATGGGAAAATTAAAAAAAGAAAGAAAAAGAAGTGCCATAAGGGAAAAACCCTGATGTTAGGAGCATGCATTTGTGCAAATGACAAAAAAAAGACAACTGAAGAAATCTCAAAAATATAAAAGGAGGCTACAAGCAAACAAGCAAAAAGAAAAAAAAAATCCCAAACCCAACAAACACTGTTTTTCTGGCCAGTCAAAAACTACTCACATGTTCAGTAGTATCATCATATTCCCACTGATTGAGAGTAAAGAATGTTGGAAGGAAAAACAAAAGAAATGAAGAGATTTGTAGCCTGGTTGAGGTAATGTTTTCTTAATAGTAAAATAAATATGAATGATGTCTGGAAAAATCATGTACAATTTGAATTAATCATGTAGAATGACACAGAATTTGGTTCCTGAAATCAGGCCAGGCATTTTTAATTCCATTTCTGCTCTCCCTAAAAAACAGCCACTTCTCATTCCTTGAGAGATGAAGGAAGTGATGAATCCTCTTGTACCATGTAGTAATATTTTATAATAGATTGTACTAGTAAAAGCTACCAAGGCAGAATTCAAGCTCACATGGTTTACTTAATCATGTTACTAGGCTATATGCTTGAGTTTCCTAAATGAATTCAATGCCGTATTTAAATTAAGAGCAGGATCTTTCAGTCTTGAAGCCTAACCACACTGATCTTTTACCATCAAGGTCTTCACACTTGCACAAGCCACGATCACATGTATCACAGATGCATGACAGGCAGGAAGGTGTGGCAGGAGGAGAAGGGAGGTGACTATCCAGAGTGAACCAATAGCAAACAGGCAGGTCAAATTCAAACTTGGCAAAAAAAGAAATATGATTTTTGCCTTTATGGTATTTTGGCTCCAATATCTCATCTAGTCTCCTGTTTCTGACCTTCTAGTGTTTAAAATTATTTTAAACTACTACCACGCGAAGGTTGAAAGTGAAAAATCTGTGCAAGGAAGGGGAGAACCAAAGTGCAGCAGCATCTTCTTTTCCATCTCCTCTCCCTTTTTCCTTTCCCTTCCCACCTCCCCATCTGTTTCCATGTCCCCCTGCACTGAATTTAAGCTGTAAGGACACCATGTTTTGCAAAATAGGTAAGTACTTAGAGATAGATAGACAGACTGGTAGGTAAAACCACAACAAAGACCTCCAGGAACAAAGACAATACTTTGAGAACAGGATCATCAGCAAAACGCAGCTGTAGCAGACCTGTTCTCAAAAAAGGTATCTGCAGAGCTGAAATTTAGAACTAAGACTGGAAGACAAAACAGAAGAAGCTAAAAACCATTTATTTATTCACATAAAATGCTTAAGAGGCAAATTTAACTCTTTGCTTTATGCTAGGTTGATAATTTCTTTTATTTCTAGTAATTCCAGTCATAAATTGAGAGCTGGCAGTGAGAGGTGTGTACTTGATAATGGTTTCAAAGTAGGATGATTCCTCCAATACCAGGAGCTTTGGGAATCTTCAGTTTTACACAGCACTAGTGTATCCAAATCAGTAAAATCCTGTTTTTAGAAGCTTTTTAAACTTGATGTGATCAGGCTTTTGTTTTCATTATGTCTCATAATTTATAAAACAGACAGGAAATTTTGCAATATAAGTAATCCCATATCTATTTAAATTAAGCTCCTCATTTTATTGCGCAGTTATTGATATGAATAATGACAAGTACAAATACCTTGGTGATTTCTAAAGTTGCACTAATAAATTCATTTCCTGTGAAATGCGTGGTAAGGTCGATACATGCTAATGATAGAAACACTGTAATAATGGCTAACACGGACTTCTAATGATTCTAGCTTCTCCACTGAAACAAAGAAATATGGGGTGGGTGGATCAGGCGCGCAGTTTGCTACATTGACTGTGACCTGGCTCAGATCTTCCTGATGCTTCAGAACTTCAGAGCATAGGTATAGGGTGAAGTCTCCAGGTTTAAGGGAGCCAGCAGAATGACACAGCTTAGCATTTAGTTGCACACCTAGACCGAGAAGGATGCCCAAGTCTGGCCCAAGAACCTTTAAATGTAAGTATTCTGAGAAAAAGTTTTTAAAATAGAGATAAAAAATGTTATCTGGTAGGCTGACATATAGAAAGGAAAAAAAAAAAGGCAGTTCTGGATAGCTCTCTGGTACACTAAATGTTTTCACTGTGACCTAGAAAAGAACATAAAATGCCCTATTTACCTGTGCATCAGCCAGCATTATGTCCTTCAGCGTGGGCTGACCCTTTGGCTCTCCATTTTCCATCCTCACGTAGTGGACCTGGTATCCTCGGATCTGACCATGCTGCTTATTGGGTACAGGTGAGCGCCATGACACTTTAACAGCAGTAGAGTTGACAGCCTCTACCTCGACTTTGCGAGGAGGACCACTAGGAACTGGAACAACATCATTGGACAGAACAGAATTACAGGCACCTGTCCCACCCATGTCTTTTGCTTTATTTTTTAAAAGGGCAGACTCACTATGTTTTCTTTGAAGAATACAAATTGTTCAACAAATGAAAATGCTCAACCAATCTGCTCTACCTTTCAGTGAAAAGATCAAAAAACATGACTGATGCAAAAAATGGAAGAAAAAAGAGTATTAGAGAAATAGAAAAACATGTAAAAATGTACAAAAGCCAAGGAAGATGCTTTGAGATTCAAAGCATTATAGTACAAAGAGATATTTTAATCATTGAAATAATAATAATACTACTAATAAAACCACAAAAGATTTTTTAAAAAATCCCTTATTTTTGTTTGCTAAGTTCTTTGTTTAGTTTTTTTTTTTTTCAGTAGTATAAAAAGGAGGCTGATAATAGGGCTGTCTTCTGTCACTTTCAAGCATGGAAGAAAAGAAAA
>RSEF01000031.1:30196512-30214012 GCA_003993805.1 Himantopus leucocephalus
AAAAAAAACCAAATCAAAAAGCACAACATGGAACAAGAAAGCAGTTAAAAAAAAAACAAGAACCAAAAACCAAAACCTGAAAAAAAGTTCATAGACATAAGTGTTTAAAAATAACAATGACTGTAAAATCAAGGAAAAGGCAGAAAGATTTTCCCCTGAAAGTTATTTTTATTGAGAGTTATTTTTACGTTAAAGAAGGAGCAAGAAGGGTATGTATGGGCTCAAAGGGGTAGCAGATTCATGTCACTGACAAAAAGGTGCTTTCTGTTAAAAAAAATTAAAATACCAAATATAAAAATGGTGCAGAAAGGACAAGTCTTTGGTTAAAAAACTCAAAGGGTGATAATATCTGCGATTTGGGAAAAAAGAGGAGCAGAAAAAAATATTGTTAGGCTATACAAAAGACAGCAGATCGACAGAGAGTCATATAGGCGCAAACTGATGTAGTGGGGGCAACATACCATCTTCATCTGTCCGAATCAATACTGCTAAGCTCTCTGGGCCAGGTCCAACATCAGTGTGGGCAGTCACAGAGATCCGGTACTCAGTCCATTTTTCCAGCTGCTCCAAAAGGTATTGGGTACTGTCCGAGGAAATTCCCAAAATTTCATGGGGCTTGACATCTTCCCCATCAATCCCAATGTACTTGATGGAGTATTCAGTGATAATGCCGTTCTGTTTTTCCACCGGTGGAGGTTTCCAACTTACCAAAATGCTAGTGGAGCTGGGGCTTGTGCAACTAATGTCTTGAGGAGGAGCTGATGGCTCTAATTTCAGTAGTGGGTTAAAGGAGGATTTGAGTGAAAGGATAGGAGTGATTGAAAAAAATGAACAAAAGAAAAAATAAAAATAAATAAAAGACAACCAAATGAAAATAAAAAAACAAACCAAAAAAAGTAGAAACTTAAAAAAGCAAAGCGTCAGATAATCATATGCACCTTGGCTTATTAACATGAGGGAAATGAAAATGAATAGACCAACTAAATGGTGAAAAAGGATGTAGGGGATATACATGAAAATGAAACCTCAAAATAATATTACCTACCTGTAATTAAAATTCTTCTTGAAATAAAACAAAAACGTGACACTTCTATGACTACCGATCTATCCTTATAATCATTGCAATTAGTGCAAGTAATAATATTTTAAATTACAAGACATGTATTTACTTAAAAATTTGGACATATCCCCTTCAAGTGGGTTTCCTTTCTTTGAGAAAAATTATTTTTACAGAATTCCTAAAAACTTGCAATAATTGCTAGAAATTGCTCCACAAATTGCCATTTTTGTAGCCTCCCCAATTTCATAAACAAATTTTTTTTTTTTTTTTTAATATCTGAGTCTGCCTGGCACAATTCAACCGCAAATTACATTTAAATGGAAAGTGTTTACTGAAACATTTCTTGTAGCCAACATAGTAGGAGCATGCAGTCAAGAGAAGACGAAGAAAGTCTTAGTCAAAGATTTACCTACCAGGAAAAAGTGACAGGCTTGTTGATTCTGACTGTAACTTGTACTTACCCTAGATCAGCTGTCAGTTTTATTTTTTTAGCTCCTCTTGGAGACACCTTTGCTAGCAAAGAATTAAATCCTACCAGTAATGTAGGTAACTTCTATAGGGAAAAAAAAATATCTACCCCCAAACAACGTGTCAAGAAAGCGGGTATTCATTTTACAAACAGAGTTCACAAACTCAGGACATCAGAACGGTGAGAGATTCTGACTTTGTTTCATCTCTTGTCACCAGCACCAATCTTCCAGAGCAGAAGTGTTCACCTTTACTGATTTTTACTTGAAGGAGTCTGTTAGCATATTTACCTTTTCCAGGCTCCAGAGCATTTAAGCATCTATGTCATTCCATTGCTTTCAGTGAGGCAATTCAAGTACTGAAAGTTAGGTATGCATTTATGTGCTTAAATGCACTTTGACTTAGCAGAGTCTATGCTTACTAACTGAGATCATTCAGAGCACCAAAAAAGGAGCCATAGTTCAAATTCATTGGCAGAAGTAGTGGATGTTGACTTCTTCCCTATTTCTGCTTTCTCTCTTGCAAGGAAAACAAATTTGGTGTGCAAGATCTTTGTGGTGCTTTTGTTTCGTTTTTGTTTTTTTTTTTTTTAGTCTNGGAAAAAAGAAACACATGGATTTCTGGTACTTATACTAGGCACATCAGACAAAATTAAAGCAACAGAGAAGGCCTAGGACCCTGCTGTGACCTATTGCATTTACACATGTATCTTTTGGTTCCCTATGGCTCTTCTACAGGGATCAATGGCTTTTTATTCAGTATGGTACACTGCTCTTCTGAAGGGAAAACAGGAGGGAATGTACCAGCATTTTAACTAACTAGAGGAGGTGGATGGGGGAACAGATGAGAATTATCACATTTGGGATTTTTTTTTAGGCTAATTCAGTAATCAAGTACTCAAAACATGTTGGTCCTCTTCTACCATTGACTTGTGCAGAAGTAAAATACAAGTAAAACGTTCCTTAAGGATCTTATATGTAAAGAAATAAATCCCTGTAGTATCTTCCTCTGAAACCAAGATGAAAGGCAATAGCATATTCTTGTGAATATTGCTAATAAAGTCATAGAAGGTTATTAATTTTTAATCCATTATACTCTGAAAATGCAAAATATTGCATTTATGTAACTAAGGATAATCTTTAGGCTACTTGTGTAACCAGTTTTATTAATGCATAGACTTTTTTCTTAAAATACACAATCTTTGCAAAAAAGATTTTGTAATCTTTTCAGCAGATAATCAGTGTCTGCCCACTGAAATCAATTGGATTTTCCTACTATCTGAAGACATAAGGCTGAAAAAAGCATAACATATTCTTATATTCAAGAAGGTAAAAATGGCAATGTGATTATATATGGAACATGCAACCTTGGACCCTAGATGTTTATTGTGTATGCACAGTCTAATCAACCTTCACCCAATATAGGAGAATGACCATTCTAAATAGCTGAAATGGCTCCCAGAATAAATAAATACCTTTTGATTTTTTCTTCATCAAATTATTGATTCTGGACTACTAAAACTAAAGCTTCCGTGACACTCTCTCTAAAACTAGCCTTTGTTATATAATCGTCTTTTGTGCTTATTCCAAATGCCTTAGAAATGCTTCAGAAGCACATTTAGCTTTGGTTAAAGGTCTGGAGCACTGTATCTTCAGTCACATTAATTACTATTAATACAGAACACTAACAAAGAATGATGGTGTAATCACATCTGCCATGACTGCAAATTAAAAAGTTTCATGTCAATTGAGAATCGGAATTTTTCTTTTTGAATAATATTATTTTAAGAAAAGGCCATTTAATTTGAAACAAATAGAAATAGAATTGCATTACATTTTAAAATTACACAGTGTAATGCAAACTGTCAGGAAAGCATAACTTATCAGGCAAGAGTAGCACTTCTGGACATCATCCTTGAATATCTGATTGTTTTAATTAAGTCTTAATTTAAATATTTTAAAATGCATATATAAATCCCTGACAAATTTTTGCATCTTATTTGCAGACAAATGTGATGAGTTTCATGACATTGTTTCCATAAGCATACAGTGAGAAAACAATTTTTCTACTGGTGTAAAAAAAGACTGAACATCATAAAAAACCTAGACTAAAAAAATCTAACTTAAAACCAGAATGATTACCTATTATAGAAGAACAGCTATGAGGAAATTTTTGGTACAGTCTGAAATATCCAACTTGACCCACTCTGCAAACTTTTTGTACTGCGGGGAGATGCTGCAGGAAACTAGTATTACAGGACATCTGCAGACTGGGCAGGTGGAATTTTACAGGTGGAGGACTGTTGTTAATGTACATCTATTGCATGACAAAACATTTTCTCCCTATTATAACATAAAATAAAATACTATTATGATAGCATAATAGTGTCTCTTAAGACACTGCTTTACAGTTTTTTTCTGAAACTATGTAAGAGCCACTCATATATTAAGTCGATCACAATACACCTACAAAAATACACACTTTAAGCATTCTTCTGCTGTATTAAGCACCATGAATGCTGTATTTTTATCATTTTGCATTATTCTCTATTGCTGCCTCTCTGGGCTACTGAGAGTAATCTCTTTGAGAAATAGAAGGCAAGGGAATAAAGCTAGCAAGGAAAGACACCTACTTGACTGCATGGTTCTCGCTGAGATTTCTGCTGTCGAAGCACCCAGGCCTTGAGGAGAACGTGCAGCTAGACGGAATAAGTACAGGCTGTTTGGCCTTAAGCCTTGAAGCCGATAAGATGTAGTAGGTTCCGTGGAAACCCGTTGCTAAAGGTAGGTAATAAGAAGATGTCTTGGTTAATATTCAGAGACTCTGAATTTCCTATGTTGCCTATAGAAGAAATGGTTTTATACTCTGATGATAACCCCACTGAGAAAAATTTAAATTCAAGAAAATAAATCAGAACAAAACCAAACTAAACCAAAACAAAAATGAATACATTACTTTCGACAAACACACATTAAGGAACGGTATTTTTTAAAGTCGACAGCTTAATGGGTGAAACTCAGAGCCAGAAATATTGCTTGACTGTTTGAGGACGTAATAGCTGTGTATGAAGTATAAAAGGCTTTTCAGACAATAACACACAAACAAAGCCTTACCTATAGTTACCTCTTACGACAGGGAACTACAGGGTTTTATAATGTGAGTAATCTTGGATTTAACCTTGTAGTTAAATTTGTGTTCAAATTATTAAGGAGCAAATTCTTTCAAAGGGTAACTTATCAAGCAGGGGCCTGCATCATATTTGGAGGTGAAATACAGATCCGGTCCCCTTCCACAAAATAAGCTTATGCATTCACAGTATATGTGTGAAGCTGTCATAAACATAAGCTCAGTTGAAGCATCAGCAATGAGTTGATGAGGCAGGAGAAATCAATGAGGCTGACACTCTCCTGCTGCCTTCTGAGACAACCGGCTTCTTTCTTTTGTCTGGGACACCTGGCAATATCACATGGTTTCTATATCAGAAGAACAGTTTATTCTAAAGTCGACAGTACCAACACCACAGAGGCCCTCAAACTGAAAATTCTTTAAGAAATAATGGTACAGAAAAAGTCCACAGCAGGCTTTTATCTTTGGAAAAAACCTGTATTTTCTTCTCAAATATTACTGAAAGATTAGAGAAGCTTGAAAACTCTCTTACATGATGGCAAAGCGAAACAAAAATTCTCTAAGGCTGAAAATAGACTTCAAAGTCCAAGTATAAGTGCAAAAAATCTTAATGAGTATGTAACATGTCCCAAACCACTTCTACTTCCAAGCATTTGTAGAGGAACAGGCTTGGAGAGACATGATCAATGTCTGAAACTGGATGCAACTTCCGCGGATGACTCGTTGCAAACAGCAGCAAAGGTCCACTGGCTGGTAACCACCGACAGCATTTTCTGGTGTTTACACACTCTCAGTCTATCATTATGCTGGCTGCTGGGTTTAACAAACTGCTAAACGTCAGGGCATTTGTACTAAAGGAAGTTACTAATCCATCAATTCTAAATCATTGCAGCATTTTATGTCTGACTCATTAAGGAATATTTAAAAGATGTATAGTCTTTTCACTTACCTCCTCCCCATGCTCCCCATCTTTGTAAACCAGTTCATAACTGGAAATGGTATCGGAGCGTGGAGGTGTCCAGGAAAGTAGTATGCTCGTTTCAGACTCAGGTTCTGCTTTGAAGTTCAATGGCTGACCAGGCACTAAAGAAAAAGTTGAGCAGTGTTCCTAGTTGTTTATTTGGCTAGTTCAACACTTATCTTTCAAACCTTTTAAACTATTATCTCAATATTTCACAGAATATTACTTTTATTGAACTTACTGAACTTAAACAAATCAATTAACTCTACTACGAAATAAATTAATCTGAGCTCAGAAAAAGAATGATATATTTAATTCACACATTACAAATTATCAAGGAGTTCAAATAAATGCTTTGCAGTGCAAATAATGCACACAGAACTGAAATGCAATTGAACAGAAGCCTGGTGATGAATACCGGCAATCTAATAAACTATGTGTGAAATGGCGAATATATACATGTGTGTATGTGTGTGTATATGGGAAAATGCTGTAACTACATAAGATTGGCTGGAAAACCATTACATGCATTTCCAAATCTGCAAATGGTTTGCTCAGCTCATAAATAACTAAGATACTAAATACATCCTGCTCTTTAAGAAGATACCTAAATATTGGATGCTTTTGTAACCTGAAAAAGTTATAACCTACTGAAGAGATCTTCAGTAATGTTCTCATTAATTGACATATTTCTACCCTTTTAAAGACTGGTATTTTTACCAATATAGCTGAATTTCTAGTAACAACACTTTCTAATTACAAGAACTAAAAATGCAACTTTGATTCTGGTAGTACAACATTCTCTGCTGTTATGTCTTGTGTAATGGTGACAGAAACTACCCAGACTAAACATTACACTAATTTACTTCAGCAAATCTATGGCAAATAATAAGGTTGACTGGGAAAAGACAACAAAATATAACCCTGTCATTGGAATTTATACAATAATTTTGGCACCCAAGTTCTAAAGCATTACTTTCAGTTAATAGTGCTGTTGATAAGGCATGAAACAGTTTTCCACAGCATTTCTAGCTTTTCAAGAATAGTGTGGCACATTTTTATTTTTTAAGATACAAATATGAAATACACTTTTTAGCACACACTGAGAACAAGTATGATAAGTAGGATGTGACAATAATGATTATTTCACAATCATTTTTCAGGGTAGAATTTTATTATAGCATTACAAGTATGTATCTTTTGTACAGTAGAATACTTAAAAACACCATGGAGCAAATGGTAAAAATAATTTGTAATTGTAATTCTTATCTTCCCCAGACTTCCACAGAATGTCACTCCTAGGATAAAACTGCCCTTGTGTATGCTGGTGCAGGTTTGATATCTAACCCTTTAAACAGACAGATAACCTGTCAACATGAGGTGTATATTCAAGCTCCTGTGTGGTAGCTGCAAGTCCCTACCATTCACTTTTTTTTTTCCTTTTTTTTTTTTTTTTTCTTTNAAGGATATTGCTGATATTTCTGAGGGAACGCATGAGGGTGAACAGAAGACCAAGTCCCTTTACGGGAAGAAAAAAAAATAGGAGTAATCAGCTATTTTTCTAAAAGATGTCTGGCATAAAAAGAAACCACTTCCTGAGTACTGCAAAGTGCAAAAGGGAAAAGATCACAAAGCAAAGGGAGTAATTACAGGAAATATCAACAAAGCATTTTTGACAGAAATACTTCTAATTTTATCCTCTTCAGATTGAATGGGTTTGAAATTAAAAGGGAGAGAGTGAGATAACTGGATAATGCCTAACTTTGAAACAGATTCTGAAATACCACTATATCAAAATTTAACTTGGCAAATCTATAACATAGTTGTATAAATGTATTTCCTAGGTGAACATTACAACTTTTTAGGTTAGCTGCTTCAAAACACTCCTGAGTAACAACAAGACAACAGCTGCAGATTTGCCTCCTGTTGAACACCGCTTAAAGCAGATGTGAAGCCCTACTGCGGGCTCACCAAAACTTAAAGTCTGGAGTCCAGGCAGCTGTTAGCATTTAGTTTGCTACAGGTTATTCCAAATGTATCTCATGGAACTCAGGTGGGTACCTGGCTGTAGACATTTTGTTTGCTTCACCTGACAAAAAGAGAAAAACTGGTAAAACTGACCTCTGGAAAAATGATTTGCTTCAAAGCGTATCAAAGGATAGGGAAAAAATTATTTCAGCAAAGTAAATGAGCAGCACAGTTGGTGTTAAAAAATCACCCTTGCCTGGTCATGGAAGGTAAAACAGCAGTTTATGGTATCTACACCATGCTATCCATCTTGACATCTCTGTCAGTGACCTGGATGAGGGGAAGGAGGGCACATGTTCCAGGTTTGCAGATGACATCAAGCTGAGGGGGACCAGTTGACACATTTGAGGGCCAGGCTGTGGTTAAAAGGGAGCTGGAGATGGAGGAGGAACAGGTCTATGGCTCCCCAAGAAGTTCAGCAAGCCCCCGTCCCAGCAATGCAGGGCCCTGCAGGGATGCAGGCTGGGGCTGATGGGGCCAGGCAGCAGCTGTGGGGAATGTCCCTGGGCCCTGGCGGGCAGTGAGCTGAGCCAGGGCCAGCTGTGTGCCCAGGCTGCAACAAGGGCCAAGCAGTGCCTGGGGTGGTGTGAGCAGGAGAAGACCCCGAGAGCCAGGGGAGGGCAAGGACTGTCTCCTCTGCTCAGTGCCCATCAGACCACATATGGGGTACTGCATCTGGTTTTGGGCCTCAGAAAGATGGCTCTGGGCTCTGGCCCTGCGAAGAGAGGCTGCAGGACCAGGGATGGTTCAGCTTAGAGAAGGAATGGTTTTGGGGGCACCCAGCAGCATCCCCAGCAGTGATGGGAGGCGAAAGCGAAGACTCAGCCGGGGTCTTCACAGTGGCATGGCAGGAGGGTGAGAGGCAGCAGCACAAGCTGAAACATGAGAAGCTCAGGCTGGAGATAAGGAGAAAGCTTTTCCCCATGAGGACAGCCCAACGGTGGAGCCAGGGCCCAGGGCGGTTGGACGGTATCCATCCATGGGGAGTTTTATGCCTCAGCGGGGTGAAGCCCCGATCAGCTCATGGCTGAGCCTCCTCTGGGCAGGGGCTGCGCCTGGAGATCTCTCCAGAAGATCACCCTGCCAGCCTGAATCGTCCTGTGATGCTACGATCTATGCTTAACGTACAGATACACGAATTGTAGAATGCAGCTAGGCAGTAACAGTAAACAACCAGTCAAGTGACCCATATCAAGGCTGGTACCATCCGTTACGATAAATACGGCAGCAGATGGAGAACAAAGGGTATTTCCTGTCTCTCTGCATGTTTTAAGACCTTCATCCTCCAAGTATTCCTGTCAAAAAAAAATCCTTTATGGTCTGAGGCCTGCAATTCTCTCATTTTGTAAGACAAGTTGATGGTTAATTGAACCTTCCCAAATGGTGTTTGTCAAAATAGTATCTTACTGCAAAATCTAGTATGCCCTCACATTTTTTAACCACTGTCAGGCAACTCTGAAGCTGAAAACATTGATGGAAGAAAGAGGTGACAGGGAAATCTGCATCTCTCCAAAGAGATAGAGAAGATGGAGAAGAAAGAAAAGAAAACCAAAATAACAGAAACTAAACAAACTGTATTGCTGATAAAACTTTGGTAGGGAACCCAAGGTTTAAGCCAAAAGAAAAGTACCAGATAAGAAAGTGGAACAATAACTTTTAGACTATTTAGGTTTTATGCCTAGAACACACAACATCTGTTCAAAAAATTCTTCAGTGGCACATGGGAACTAAGCCAAGCTGGAGGAGCTGACAGAATGTACTTGTCTCCTTCAGAGACGGAAAAAAATCAGGAAAACTGGAAAATCTATGTAAGTGGACTTTATACTCTTGCTGAAGTGTTTTTAATTACACAGATCAAATTTAACTTTCTATATTAGTGCTGTACATGGTCAGCTCACTGAATGGGATCTTTTTGTATGAGCATTCTTTCATATTGTCTTTTCTGTCTCTTCTGCTTTGAGGTCAATGGGCTCTGCAAAGGTACGTTAAAACCCCTAATGCTTCTACGCACCTCTTCTTATTTCTTGCTTCTAAACATGACATAACTTACTTAGTACACATGATGAAACACTACAATGCAGTGGCAAAACAAGGAAAAAAGTCCAGAATTACTCTTTTCAAAATTTCATACCAAGTTTTATACCTTTGTTTGCTTCGCTGTCCACATTTTTTGCTGCATAACCAGAAACAAAGAGATTGCTGGACCTTGTCCTGCATACGTGATTCTGTGTCCTTCTCTGATTCAAGTGCCAGAACAGAATCATAAAATGGGATCTCAAATCAGAAAGGCACTTTAGTTCCCTACACAGTTCCTCAACTGGCTAAGGTAAGCAGAAAAACACTCCAGGCCTGCGCTAGGTTTGAAAGTGATGCTGGAAAGAGATGATAATCTCCAGGCTGGAAAGGGCCTCATGACATTGCTAGGGTGAAATCCATACCTAGAGAAAAACTCAACCAGTTCAATTAGAAATCAATTTTGCAAAGGACAATAGACCGATCAAGAGAATTTTCAATCAGTTGGGAACTGAAAGGGACCAAACAGTTCATGCCTCTGGTTGCTCTGGAAAAAGCATGAAGCTCTACAGAGAAGCTCTTACAGTTGGAAAGTTAATGTGCTCCGGAGTTTTTGTTTTATAAAACAATACTCGTACTTTTTGGAATACCAAATTCTCATGGAATATAATTACAAAATAAAATATTTAATGTACTAACTATATGTGCATCCTGCTCTCCCTCTGTCTTTCTGCTACAACAGAAATAATCTCTTCAAATGAGTCTGAAGATAGCTGTGGCTTGCAGTTCTGCAATATTAAACACATAACCACAATATTTACAATAATTAACTACAATACATTTTAAATGTCCAAAAAGCATAGCACATTTTGTGAAAAATAACCAGAGTTCCATAAATCACTTTCTTAAAATAATATGTGTAACTGACATTGAGGGAGCCCACAGAATAAAATAAACATGGTGGTCAGTCTTAAAGACAGAGTCTGCTTAGTCTTGTCTGCATCACTAGAGAACACAGTGAAGAGATGAATTATTCTTCAGAGTAATTATGTGTACACTGTATTTCTATAGCGTAGCAGTAGAGTTGTCTTAAAATTATTTCAAGCTGCACTCTTCCATACTTAAGGTCTGTGACAAAAGTAATATGTCCACATTTCCAGTGCTCATCCACATACTTGCAAAAATCAGAATTATGGACTAGAAAAAAGCCATATCAAAATAAAAAATAAAAATCCCATATCCATACCCTATTTTGTGTTCTAACCAGAAGAAAAAGAATGAGATTAACAGCTAGAAAAATCACTGTCTGAGGGTAAAAATCTCAATATTGCTCTCATCATGTTCACATTTATATGAAGTGAAATAGAGACTGGGGCATTTAACAGAAGTTAACTGCGCTGTGAGAGCAGATGCATTATTCAGAAGCTGAAATATTTTTTCCCACCTGACCAGAAATGTTCCTTAAGTGGAATTTTGTCACTTAAAAACCATCCTGCACCCCACCTCAGCTCCAAATTATTCTCCTTCCACCTGCTTCCCAGCATCACGGTTGAGTTTCCAGCTGCATGCATTCAACCCTTCCCTTGTGGAAGTCCATTTCCATGAAATGCTTCACTAGCAGACTAGTACTGTGAAGTTTCAGAGACATGAGGTTTCCCTGTTCATGTGTTCATGAAAAAAATTGAAATGTCTGGCAAAGTAGCTAGCTTGCTACACCACAGAACTGTATTCAGCTGCAGACTCCCTTCCTCTGAATTTAAAATCTTTTACAATAAGAACTCCAGAACTATTAACTCATTTCCCTTAAGCTAAGGCTCCATTTATGTGCCCTGCAAGTCAGATAATTGATCTTCTCATTACTGTCCTTTTCCATATGTTCAAAAGATTAGCCTTTTATAACTGTAATAATCCTTAGTGTTCAAACCACTGCCAATACTTGGTTTAAAATTAACAATGTTTTATATTTTAAGTTCTTGTTTAAAGAAGCATATGTTTACAGGTACACATTCAGTCCCCAGAATATTTTTTCTCTCTCTCTTTCTCCAATAATCCACTAGCCAATTGACCTCATGTAGCTCTCACTCTTCCCTCTTTCTACCTAAGCTCAGAATAAAAACAAGATTCCCTGAATTCTTCAGCAGCTATCCCCTCTTTGCACATTAAAAAGCAAAGCAAAGCAAAGCAAAGCAAAGCAAACCAAACCAAACCAAACCAAATGAAACATAACCCAGACATTCAGTTTAAAGCTCCAGAATTTTTGTTTGAAGTATGCTGCTCAGAGAGTAGATGTACTTCTGACCAGTTTAAGCAAAGAAAGGAAATATGAAAAGATATATAAGCAGCGTGTCCTGGGCAGCTAAATGGAGACAAACCAACAGAGCTTTTGTTTTCTAGTGGAGTAAGGAAAAAGGACAAGAAGTATCACACTAAAGCTTGTATTAATATTTCTTTATTCTAAAATTTGCTGTTAGTAAGTCAATTCTCCTAAATAATATACTGGTCCTGACTCCATCCTCAGCAGAATCAAATCCTTTGACCCAAACTGCAGAATAAGGACTTTCTTAGGTGTAGCTTTTGGAATTGATCTTCCCTTATTCAAAAGGCTCAGCTCTACATGCCATTTTCTGAGTAATTTCTTAAAATGGTGTCTTTTTACAGTAAAAAAACCCCTTGTCTAACTGGGCAATAGGACATGTATTTTTCTTAAAATGCTTAAGCAGGATACTGAAACACAAAATTGAACATAAAAGTTTTCTTTTGTTAAGTTTGGTTGTCTGAAAAATTTTCCTTCTCTTCTCCTCATAACACATGTTCTAGTTAATATTTTAATTAGAAACCTAATTTACACTATGAGCAGTGTTTCGGCTGACCTGGCAAGTGAGAAGTCACTCATACACCCATTTCAAAAGAACAATACTGCTGTACTAAGAAAGCAAAAGGGAAAAAAACCCAAGCTTTTTTTAAAACAACTAACAAATTATTCATTTTTATAATCTTTCGCCAAGGATCAGAATACAAATAAAGGAGAAAAGCTTTGAAGGAAACAAAGCTAACAGAGCCTGTAAGTCACAGCTGTCAGTCAGATTTTGTTGTGTATATATACTATAACCTTGTGTACTGTGTTCAGTTTTGGGCCCCTCACTACAAGAAAGACATAGAGGTGCTGGAGCATGTCCAGAGAAGGACAACGAAGCTGGTGAGGGGTCTGGAGAACAAGTCTTACGAGGAGCAGCTGAGGGAACTGGGGTTGTTTAGCCTGGAGAAAAGGGGCCTGAGGGGAAACCTTATCGCTCTCTGCAACTACCTGAAAGGAGGTGGGGGTCAGTCACTTCTCGCAACTTACAAGTTATAGGATAAGAGGAAACGGCCTAAAAGTGCACCAGGGGAGGTTTAGGATGGATATCAGGAAAAATTTCTTCACAGAAAGGGTTATCAAGCATTGGAACAGGTTGCCCAGGGAAGTGGTATCCCCTGAGGTATTTAAAAGACAGGTAGACGTTGTGCTTAGTGACATAGTTTAGTGGTGGACTTGGCAGTGGTAAGTTAATGGTTGGACTTGGTGATCTCAAAGGTCCCTTCCAACCTAGACAATTCTATGATTCTAATATCCCCAAAGTAAGCATGAGGGTTATGCTACATATTTACAATTATAGGCTTATTTGTTTCAAACGAGGAAAAAAAAATCAAAACATAATCACCATCCCATTCCCATTTTTACTCTTTTACATATGTTTCCATTAAATCTGTTTCTGCTGGTTTTAAATCGCACTTTATAATTGAATATATTTATTTGCATGACTTGCAGCTTGAAAGACGCTTAAACCAAAACAATCATATTCAGATTTAGATAACAGCAAATCTGAAAGAGAAGGGCAAGGAGGGCCTTCTGTTCTGCAGTGTTCACTGAAGAGAAACTGCTGGATAGAAAGATGGGAGAATCTTAGTTTTTAAACATACCCTGAACTGGAGAAGCGCAGTAGACATTCTTAGGTACTTTTCTCTTTTATGACTTAAAATGATTGTATTTTAAGTGCAAGTATCAGTGCTTAAAAATGCCTCATTTTAATGTTTTCTTTGATTTTTAACATAGTCACAAATAAATAATGTCAAGTCGTCTCAGTTATGAAGTTGAAAACGTGTATTGAGAATCCCTCCTGCACTGTTAACGTTCTCATAATTTCTTCAGATTGCAACAGTAATTGGAAACAGATGGGCACATTTAATGGAAAATTCTATAAAGGTTTTAATACATAGAGCTTTTCTGAAGTGACCCCAGCAAGTATTGTAACTTGGGCCAGTCCCGCCAGTCCTCAGTGCTCATAATTTCGATTACTTCATCAGTCTCTGGGGAAGCCACTGACAAACTCTTGCTAATCTAAAAGGTTTATGGTGAAAACACAGAGAAGGACCTCACTAATCTTCTTTAACTGCTTTTTGCACATGGATTCAAAAAGAAGACAGATGTCAATATAAAAACTAGTCCCTGAAAAAGGTTACAATTACTAAAATTAAACTATGGTGTACATACTTACATTTGCGTGTGCACTCAGACACATTTTAACGCACCACTAGAAGGTCTAAATAAGTTAATGTAGTAACTTCTCAGCTGAGATACTGCAAAAGGTAACTCCTACACCTTTCTGTAATACACTGCTTAGAAAGGTTCCAGGACAATACCTCATTATCTGTTCTTTACTAAATGCATATTGGTAAAACACA
Organism: Himantopus leucocephalus; assembly: GCA_003993805.1. Classification (NCBI taxonomy): domain Eukaryota; kingdom Metazoa; phylum Chordata; class Aves; order Charadriiformes; family Recurvirostridae; genus Himantopus; species Himantopus leucocephalus. The sequence goes on from RSEF01000031.1 coordinate 30,210,888, forward strand.
GAACTAAAAAGTGGATTAAACAAAACTGTCTTAAGTTACACTTTAGAGATATGTTTTGTAAGAATTTGAGGGATGCTAAATTCTTCAACAGGAAACTTTCCAGTTCTAAAAAAATCAAGTAGCACTATATAATATTTCTAGGCAATCACTGACCTGCAGTAACACTTCATACAGCTTCCTCTAAACTGCTAGACAAAGGGAGCTTTTGTTTCTTATTGCTACAATAAAACACTATCTGCAGTGTAGATCCACCAGAGCTTCTTGCTTTTGATTTCATAAAAATTCTCTGCAATGTTTTTCACTACGCTCGCTTGTCCTTTGCTAGTAAAACTAATTCATGGACCTAAAACTCCTCTACAGAACAAAACAACCTAACTGCAAACACAAAACAAGAAAATGGTGACCTTGTGGTATACATTTTGTAGGGGCAGTGTACAGAACTGCTTGTTTGAACATACACATAGGTGGTTGTTTTGGGTTTTTTTTAATGCTTTCATGTTTTATGCGTTTTCAGAACCTTACCAACTATTGGCATACACTTGAAGTACATATACATTTTAAATTTCCAAAAGCAAACCCACTCCACCTAAACAAAACCCACCAACACAGGTAACTCCTCAAAGAAAGCTGTTAAGAACTACTTGACAAGCACTTTTGGTGCACAGAGCACTGCCAAATAGAAGCCGTAACATTCGACCACCTCCAGCATTAAAGTCACCCTGAGACTTTAGTTAAACTTCAGTTAAACTTCTTGAGATTGATGAAAAAAGAAATGACAGTGCCAGGGGATAATTTCCACTCTTCAATGATTACTTGCACTGTGTAATTGAGAAAAGGTTATCTGCAAAAGCTGCCTGAATAAACTGGCTATCCTTGAGAGGAAGTTTTTATCAACATTTTAAACTTAAATTCTCTCTCTTCAAAATTTGTGCACGTATTAAATTTTTTCACACAAATTCTGTTCATTGGTAGCTTACCTCCTGTTTGAGTGATGACTTGAATGTCACTAGAAAGTGGTCCATCCCCAACAGAAGTAAAAGCAAGAACCTTCACAGAGTACGTTTTCTGGGGTACCAGATTCCCAATAGTGGTAATATGGCTGTCAGCCACATTGTGCTTCATCCAGCTGTTGACATGCTGAGTGGGGTCCATGGTATAATAAACTCTGTAACCTTGTATTTGTCCATTAGGTTCCTCAGGTTCTTCCCACTGTACCAAAATGGTGGTAGAGCTCAACATACGGGCCTGCACATTGCGTGGTGCACTTGAAGGTGCTTGTTCAGAAGTCCTTGTTGACACTGGCTCACTGGGTGGCCCTCGCCCAATGTTATTTACAGCAACTACCCGAAATTCATACTCTGAATATGGGCTTAGGCCAGCCACGCTATAGCGTGTTGTGGCTACCCCATCAATTTCTTTATATAGCTCCTCAGAGTTTTTGGGTTTGTGTTGGATTATGTAGTAAGAAACTGGCTCAGGGTTTCCAGAATCCCAAGTCAATGTTATGCTTGTCGCTGTGCTTTCTGTCACCACAGGTGTTCCAGGAGGTTTGGGTAAGGCTAAAGATAAATGTAAAAAATACAGTTAGCACTATGTAACGGTAGACATTGATTATTACAATATGTAGCTTAAAAACCAAAACAAACAACAACAATAAAAACAAAACAGGAAGACTGGAATGGAAAGAAGGTGTGATCTGTTCAGAACCAGCTTTTGGCAATTATGATTTACTCCAGAAATCTATTAGAAAACCTTCAAGTTTTGTAGTGTAAGGTTTATTTGATAAAAATTAATGGTACTGACTTTTGTAATAGATCTGTAAACATATGCAGAAGAGGAATCTCATAGACAGTGCACCATTACAGTTTAATATTCAGATATTTTTGGAACCTCTAGTTTCCAATTACTCAGTGAACATGATCCTTGGACACCCAGCAACTCTAAAAATCAAATGACTGGTTCTTAAAGGCTTCTGCTGTTGACCAGTCTATGGAAGATTACAAGATCCTGTATTTACTTGAAATGAAGACTGGGAGCTAGGCACAGGAGAAAAATGGAACATTATGATTAACTTAATTGTTAATATTATTGCTGTCTGAATCTGTGTTTTGTCTTATGCCAGTGATTGGCTGGAATATTTACCCTCTTGATTTAAGAGGGTAAGAAGCATTTAGTCCCTTTCAGTGTAAAATATTTGCTCAGAATATGGCAATGAATGAAAGAAAAGACTGAACTATGTCCAAATATACGTGCTTGGGATATACCTTTGACAGTTATCTGCGCTATTGCTTCTATAACACCAAGGGTAGACATAGCAACACAAGTATAGTTTGCAGACTGCCTGACATCATTAAGCTCAAGGACGTTCCTCCCTATTGGCATATCATCCTCAGGTGTCAAATCTTCTGCTCCTAGCATCCATTTCACATATGGCATTGGTGAGCCCACCGCAACACACGTGATATTTACACTCCCGCCAGGCATGATCTCATGATTGGTGGGGGGGATAGAGAATCTCGGTGGGACCCGTCGAACTGGAACAAAACACAAAAAAAGGTAATAACATATACAAAAAAAGAAACTGAATCTTGCATACAGACTACATGCAGTGTACAGACACAATTTAACATTTTAATGTGTTATTCCGATCTGCCAGAAAATATGTATGAAAGAAATATGAGACTAAACAAGAATTTTGTCTGCACACAATGTGAATTATTCTATATTTACTTGAGGATATTATTAGGCACATTCATACAAAGGCTGATTCAGACCTATTAGGGCCCCACAGTTAACTAACTACACACTAACAATACACAAACACCATGCAAAAGATAAACACACGCACACGCGCGCACACACACACACACACAAGTGCACATATATATATGCATTTTATATGCCCATACATATATATATGCACAGAAGAAAACCGGAAGGTCAACAGCATGCTTAAGTTGATTAACAAAACCAACTTCAATGCTGTGTGCTTCCAGCTGATGTGAGTAATGTGCTAGGCCACATTGTCACATCACAGTCCTGGAACACGTTGCCTACAGTACATTAAAAGTGCAATTTCATTTGCTTTCAGACTCAAAGTAGATGCAGTCTCAAGACCTCACACT
>RSEF01000031.1:30218226-30260093 GCA_003993805.1 Himantopus leucocephalus
AAAGGGATGAAAGGACAGAGAGAATGAGTAAGATCATTCTGTGAACGTTAGTTCAGCACTCTTACCTCTTATTGGTGTACCACCTGGGTGGATAATATGAATGCAAATAAGATTAGAAAGAAGAAGCATTAGTACGAGAAGAAGGAGGCTAGGGCTTTGGAAGAAGAATCAAATTAGATTTACAGAATTAAATAAGGTCTTAAGAGAAACTTGAATTACTATACTGTTAAAACAGGAATATATTAGATAGTATTATCAGGTTATAAAAGCAAGTTGCATTGTACCACAAAGGGCAAAGGCTACAATTGGCTGCATTGCCATTCTCAGAGTAGCATCTGAGTTCTTAGATGTTTGGTTATATAGGGTTAGATATATATCGAATATGCCTCAAATACTTAAAGGAAACTTTACAATACTATACTTATGACATAGTTTAGGAAAATATTGGAAATTCTATTTAAATATATATATATAAATCTATATATATATAAAAAGAGGATACACTGAAGGCTATCTCAAAACAAATACTGTAGTTTAGGCTGGATTATGGCATTTACTCTTCTACAGCTATGTGATACATGTGTACTGTTTCTTTTAGGTGTTGCTATGACTGATAAGACAACAGTTCTGTGGAGGTGTGCGTGTGCGCCACTATAGGGATCTGGTGACTACACTGACTGTTAGTAAAATGCATGCCATGCATTTTAAGAATAATAATAGTAATCATATCATAATCATAATCATAATAATCATAATATTCTGAATATGGAAATTAGTGGGGGTGAAGTGCGCTTCAGAACTAAGCACTTACCAATAGATTCTGGAGATTTAAATACGGAGAGAAGAAAGACAGCATAAAAATATTATTATATTCCTTATAATTTGGTACAAAGTTTTCAGTTAAAGCTTTATATACTAAATCATCTATGTCACATGTGAAAAATTAATTCTTAATTTACATTAACAGAAGGTTATTTTACACAGTTCTGCTGACAACAAGCAAAAAGTCAGTTAACAAGACGATTTAACATCACAGGACAGGTCAAAAGCTGAGAATTCTGGGAAGACACGTGATTAAACAACTTAGATTCTACAACGATATCTGCTACAATTGCCAAAGAAAAAAGCTCATTATATCCCAATTATCTTATTTAGGGATAAGCTTTAAACTTTATAAATTTAGAGGGTTTTTTTAAAAAAATCTAAAGAGAGCAAAAGAATAAACTAGGGCAGGAGGAGAGTGAAAGAACTGCTAGGGAGTGCAAGGGGCAAAGAGAGAGAGAGAGCAGCAAAAGCTGGATTCTACACCAAAAGCAGACTTCTGTAGATCCAGAAAATGTAGGATTCATAAAGCTTTAGCGTGGGCGCACACTACTGTGGCTAAATGTGTTGGAAAAATGTTCAGCCAGCAAAAAAACTTTATTCCATGGATTACCTTTTTTTTTTTTTTTAATTTTCTTTTTAAGGTATAATTGTGCATGGGAAAAAGTATTGTGTTTTATGTATTTGTGAGAGGAAAGAAGATGTGTCCAAACTGGCTAATCTTTGGTGGAGTCAAATGTGGAAAAGACAGCACAAAACACATTTTAAATTTTAATTGAAGTGTCTAATGCAGGTTTTGGTTTTGATGAATATAACCATTGGTACTCCTTGCAATTTCTGAATGAAGTCCAATGTTGAAATAAATTTGTTAAAAAAAAATAAAAAGGAAAGAAGAAAGAAAGAGGAGAAAATGGATCCATCAAGTACTGCAAAAAGCAGTAAAGAAAAAAATTATCAAAAAGTACAGTCACAGCAGTGAGCAATGTGGAGTAAACAGAAGCTGCAAAACACATAGAGACAGACTCTAGAAAAGGCTATGACAACATCACAGACATGGACAACACACTCAGTAACACAGAAAAGAGAGGAGGAAGAGAAATTATTACCTATAAATAAAAATAATAAAAAAGAAAAGGAAGAGAAAGAAAAGAAAGAAAAGGTGAGAAAGAACAACTCTGGGCGTTAGTGGAAACAGTAACAAGACCCTACCTGAGCGTAACTGCTTGATGCGGCCGTTGTTGTTGCTTGTGTCAACAGGTAAGAAATCTTTGAACCAAGTTATTTCAGGATCAGGATTGCCACTGGCTGCACATAGCATGGTAGCTGTACGAGTTCGTTCAACCACCTTCAGCTGTGGGCCCATATCAATGGTGGGGAAACCTCGGGGAATTTGATCCTCTGGAAAAGAAACGTTATGATTTGAAGGATTTCACAGTAGTTACACAGTAAATTATGAAAGCCCCAGTCACCACCCTGCTTAATGTTCAAGAATCCCCTAACTGTTTGTATGCAAGGAACTGATGCAAAAAACAGATACTCAGGCAGTATTTTTGGTAACCTACAGTGATCAAAATGCTGATGCAAAATAGAAAGTTCATAAAAAAGTGGCTACAAATTTTATACTTACTTATAAAATGCATTAAATTGGCATAAATATTGTATGTAGTGCGTAACCATTAGACTCCCACTATGGTACTTTACAACACTGATGTTGCTCTGCTTGTGAGAGTCCTTATTATTGTATGTAAAATATTGAATTACCATACCTATCAACAACAGGGAAAACCCCCTTTCTTTACGTAAGACAAGTACATAAGGAAATGTGATCATGCAGTATAGGATTTTGCCAGGGACTTCAGAGACACAAGTTATATTTCTTGCTTTTATCACTATTACCAATGTGCTTTTGGTCTGAACATTTAATGTCCCTATGCTTCAGTTGCCCATGTGTAGGATGGGTATGACAGTGCTTTACTGCTACAGAGAAGCGCTGTGAGCATGAACACATAAGATCGCAAAGCAATGAGAAACTGTAAACATTGGAGCTATACAGCTATCAAAGTTAAAGTGACAGGAGATTCATAATGATCTTGAATGGATACAACTGTGTCAACTAAAACACTCAGATATGGTCAAAAATCCTCACCCTAGTGCAGTCAATAGCGAATTATGAGAAATATTGAATAAGGGCAATTTGCCTTCTTAAGACCATGTATGCTAGCAAGTAACACCGGAAGCACAGTGGGATTAGGCAATTTCTCAGAAATACATCATCTTACTCTTCATTTCCATTAAAGTGGAAAAAATATTTTTATTGCAAAATAATTGCTATTATTTCAATTCAAAAAGGCCAAGCAAAAAAACACCAAAGAAAAAGGATCAATACTAACTATAAAACACGTATCTTATTAAATGTCTTGATTGGTGGTTACTGACATGCAATTGATTAAGGGATAAAATTAACTTAGAAGAAATTGTTCAATGTCAACTCTCTTTCATGAAAAATGTGTCAAATTTTCAAATAGTTTCAAGCGAAGTCTTCAGACTTTTCTCAAAAATGTATAGCAAGCAAGTACATCCTATAAATCTTTGCAGTTCCTGGGGTCTGCTGTCGTCTACAAGCTACTAATTGCTTGCAATATGGATGAACATAGATACTACTCTGGTATAGTAAACACAAACTCCAGTAATTTTGCATAACTTTTCAGAGCTAGTATTTCTGCCAATCAGTGGTTAAGTGTCAAATCCTTCACTACCTATAGGCTCTTCTCAAGTAAAGGTATGTTTCATGTCTGTTTATAAAGATGAAATCTTTACTTTGGGAGTAACTGACAAGACTTGACTTGTGACACAGAACAGGATTTTTATGACCTGACCTTTCCTTTCCTATTTGGCTTGGACAGAAAGCCCTGGAGTCCCTTCTGCAAATACATAAATGAACAACAAAGATAATCTATCTTGAATACTAATAGGATGGAGTAGTAAAGAGCTTTCCTTTCTTATTTTTAATAAGGGTAATTAAATTCCATCCATCCCCCTTATGCATAGAATCTCTTTGAATGAATGCTCTTCATGAAATTTTCATGAGAAACATCACAATGTAACAGATTCAAATAGCCAGAACTGTTATATTTTTGACAGTTGTGGCTTGTTTCCAATCTGGCTTTCAGGTATTTGGCAATAAAACCCAATATTCAACATAAAATGGACCAGAGACATAATGAAATTTCTAATTGGAGTGCTTATCACGGTGGATTTAGTTTTTAAGATGATAATTGCTTTTTTTCTCTCTAAATTTATTGGTGATCTGTACAAAACTGTCTTTACATTTTGATGATACCAAGTTTGACAGATCATCAAACACACTGTGCAAGAGAGCTGAGCATCAAATAAGTGAACAACCGCCTCTCAACCACAGTAAGAGAAAAGTAACTATTAGAAAATTTTGATATATTGCTAGCTCTAGTTTTACATGAGTTGAAAAGAAAAATATTTTTTACTGCTCATTAATATGCTCATTAGACTCTAAACCATAGTATATACCACTGTTCCCTATTAATATTCAGTTCTAGTGAATTAGCTTCCAATTCATCAACAATTTAAATCAGACTTGACCTTCTCAAAGCCATTCGGTACTGTCATTTTGAGTGGCCATTAAAGGGCAGATTTCTCTGTCCTTGTGCTTAGTGAGTCATACATGTAATACATATTTTGTTTAGGATGACAGATACAAGAGATTTAGAAATAGAGCACATTCTTTGAATTTGTTAGGTGTCTTAACAGCGCTGCATTCCATTACTGGCATTACTAGTACCGTGCTAGTATCATTTCCAATTGGTGGAAGAGCCCTACAAAGTTATTTTTCACTGAATGTATGATCTGAACAACACAAAGAGGCAATTACGAAGACTGGTTACCATATGAACCCTTAAGACAGATGACAGGAAACAGCCTTGCCTTGCTTCCCATCATGGTTGTTCTTAGTATTTCTAAACTGTCTCTCTGTATTCAGTCTGTTTGACATTACTCGTCTGTAAACAATGTCCTTGAGATTCCCACCTCAGGGTAGGAAACGTACCTGCTGCTAGTTTTGTCAAAGTGGTAATTGCTTCCCTTCCAAGCGACACGTATGGAAAAAGCACATTAGCTTCCACATTCAGATTTCAGTATATCTGCAGACATTGTCCAACACATAATTTCACATGTTGCTGCACCTGTCTTAGAGGTGAGCCTGCCCTCACAAATGCAACGGCATTGAGAAGAGACTCAAACTCAGCTTTGATGTGTAAGGAGTAATTTTGATGGAGTGGTATCTTGAAAATACCAACAAGTTACATTATGCTCTACCAAAAAGAAACCATATTTACCTTTAAGAAAATCTACAGAAAAAAAACTCTGAACATAGCTGTGCCACAACTATGTATCATTAACTCTGTTCTGCTCATCCTTTAACTGTGTTTTCTCTCATTGTAAAGGGAAAAGTGTGCTGTTGCAATCTCTCGTTTTTAAATGCTTTAATTCTTTCACAAGATTTCTGGAACTTCCCAAGCTATATCTGAAGGTATACTGTACGTATATACTGGATATATAAGCTGGATCCAAAGAAAGAAAAGGATTTCATCCAAATCCAGTACAATTGATTTGACTCTTCGTGATAAATCTATCCAGGTGTACAACACAGCTAAACAAAGAGAAAAACGGTGATCTTCATCCAACGTTTGTGCCACACCTTCTTAATATTTTGACTGCTTTTCCTGTAAAAAGCTACTTTCAGATCATGTCTAGGCCTTGCTGGCAGCAAGAAGAGTGGCAGCTTTTAGAAACAGATTGGGTCTTAAAGTCTTAAATTCTTCATAGTGATCTTGCTGAATCACTTTGTCAATCAGCTTCGTGTTTTAACAAGAAAGACAGAATAGTGTGAATAATTTTCTCAGTTACAGTACATTATGATAATATTACTGTGATATGGATATGAAGTGCAAATGTGAAGTACCCAGAGCAAATTGTGATGACTTTGGTTGTAGGTTATAGAGTATTAAGGCAAGGTAATAGCACCAGGGTCCACGACGGGACAACTGAAATGAAAACTGGGTAATATTTCTGCTAAGTATTTCCTTCCACATTAACCATTTGCACCATCAAAACACCCATATTCCAGAATATCCATATTGACCTGTAGTTAAATCTGTGTAATCTGCCTAACTAAAATATATACTCAAAGTGTTTCACTATGCCTCTTAAAAATATTGATCTACGTGAACCAGTTATTCTCATTGTGAAAATGGAGGGTGGTTCTCCATTCTATTCAGGAAGAAGAAAAAATCTATTTCAAGATTCAGTGATAGCTTTGCCACAGGCAAATTTTAGTCATTCTGCAGCTCACAGAATAAAAAGGCACACATGGAGTATTCCCAGAATACACTATAGATACTGAAGATAAACTGCTGCAATAAAGTTTATTATTTCAAAGAACAGTGTAAATAAAGCTTTTATTTTCACTATTCCAGATGGCAGCAGCATATAATTTCCACTGTTTTGACATCATGACCGTATTATTCAAAATCACTCTTCCTGCAACGCAGGACTGAGAACAGTAAAATCAAAGAGAGCAGGGGAAAGAGCAGAGGAGAGAGTAAAATCAACATTTTGCAACAAAGTTGGTATTCTGTTGGTATTCTGAAGAACTATGCATATGAATAAATTGAAAAATAAAAACAAAGCTGCTTCTAATTATACATAAAAGACTAATTTGGATTTAAAAGATATAAAGCATCAGAAAAGTGCTAGTTAATAAACATTATTCCTATTGAAATATTTTACAAGGTAAATTTTGCCAAAAAAAAGTAATTATGAACGCACAATAAATTCTTTTCCCAGGGTCTTTTTTTCAAAGCTGCTATATACAGACTGATACTTTTACTTAGTGGTGCTGTAAGTTAAGGAAGGGGGGTAATGTTTATACTGTAAGAATAGATCTAGGTATCTGTTGGGATTTCTTTTAAGTTTCATGCAATTATACCACAAAAAGAAAGGGAATTAGACATTGGTAAGATGATCAGAGACTCACTACAGTTAGTAAATATTCAACAACAGATCAGCTGCCCATACCATCCCACTAAAAAACATACATTTAAAAATATTCTTCATATATTGAAGACATGTGCAGAGCACTTTTGATGCAAAAGAAAACAAATTTGTTTAGTAGCTCTGTATGCAATTACCCTGCAAATTGCAAAGTAATGTCTATATAACAGAACATAGAGCCACTTAGACTGAATTATCATTTGTATGAATGTTGAAGCAGCAATTTCACATTGCATTAAGTCAGTTAACATTCACTGTTATTAGCATTTTGCCTTAAATAAGTTCTCTGTTTTAACAAATGAGTGCACTGAGCCTTTGAAATTAGATATCTTCATAAGGACATGAAAATAGAAAAAGGAATTTGCACCTTTTGGCAGTTCTCAAATTCTGCTAAATTAAAGACTGTGTATAGTAAGCTCTTTCCAAAGTGACCTGTTTCACTCACGTGAACAATGAAATATCTCTCACTATCCTTTAACAATGACATTCCAAATGACAGGACAACATCTGGAGAGTCATCACTCATATGAAAACACTAGCCTCAAAATAAGGGTTTATTCTCACATTTCCACTCAGGCACTGTTGTACCTTATAGCACAGGATATCATCCAAACATCATACGCCCAAACTTGGTTATGACTGAACTTCTGGATGTCTGCTCTGTTTACTGGGAATGGAAAGAGAAATACAAAAGGCTGTGTCCTAAAAAAAAAAAAAAGGTAGGAAATCCAAGAATCCCTGCCAGATGTCCCTTCTCTAACATAAGAAGAGGACTCAGCCAGAATTATGGCAATGAAAAAAAGGCAGAGAATGTGAAGTGGTGTTTTAAGTGTGGGGTATCATATATTTAGGAAAAGAAACACTAAACTTCTGAAGCGAAGAGGATACAGCATCCCACATATTTCCATATGCAAATGTTCACGAGAACAAAACTATGTATTTTGCACTGGTGAATAAGAGACAAGAGGACGGCAAAGGGCGGCCATATGAATTTCCATGATTACCATTTCTAATTTGAGGCTTAGTTTCCAGACAGGGTTAGGATTTAGATTACACAAAATCAGGGTTAAATTGGGGCTTGCCAAGAATGAGGATTAGGAAAACGCATGATTGCTCTATCTAGTCAATATTTTTAACATACTAATATTTGTGTTTTTACATTCCCGTTACTTTGATTTGAAAAATAAAGGGTAAAGAATAACAGTAGCGCAGTGATGGCAGTCTTTGCTTTAAGCTTTAATTTTTCACATCACACACACTTTTGTGGTGCAGTAAATAATGAGATCAGCAGTAGGTTCATATGCACCCCAGAGCTCACTTCTTATGTTAGTAGTCTGAATATACAGATTGGTCCAGCACTCATAAAGGCATTATTTTCTTTTCCTTCCCCTCCTTTCTACTCATTAATACTCTGTATTAAAATATTGATATTTGTAAATATATATGACACTTTTTATAAGTAATTATCTCTGATTCATTCTTAAGTATAAAGCAATAAATCGCCACAGTAAAGTTGTAACATATTAATTTGGCAGAAACATCTTGTTTTTGCTTCAGCAAAGCGGACAAGAGAGAAAAAGTGAGCAGTCTGGCAAAGGAGTTGTCAGACCATAGGCCCCCTCTTTTCCTTCTTTCCTCCCCATTTGCACTCCTAAAGGAGTGATAATACTACCTAAAACAGTCAAACAAATGCAGCTTCTGATCACGGTCATTTCTGTTACTGATGTTACACAGCTTTCAGTGATTTATTTCCTCAATGCCATAATCTTACTGAATACTTTTTAATGCAGCCTATATACTCTGCAGGCCAAACTGACAACTATAAACTAAACTGACTGCATTAATGTCACAGCTGCAAAATTTAAGGACCTGCCAAAGGAACTGCAGTCACAAACCCATCAACTTTGATTAAGTCTTGTTTTCAAAGGAGAACAATACTATTTTTTGCATTTCTAGCTCAGCATCAAACTTGTGCATTTTAGAAAGAGAAAGGATTTTCACTTTGCTAGGCAGGTTAAAAGGTGCCTCAGAAGGTCTACAGTTTGGACCCTTAGAAGAAAGAAAGAAGGAATAAGGGTGGTGAAATTGTATCCCACAAGTTTTGACAAAAGATGCTTGGGTCAGGACGTTAAAAGCACTTTTGGTGCAGTGACTTAAATAGTAAGTTATTTAAGGTAGAGGCGACACATTCCAACTGCTTTTCATGGTGCCTGGTACAACAATGCACCCATGCAGATGTAGCAATTTGGATGTTATTGCAGTATTTCAATAAATAGCAAACATAATGATGAATAACAAACAATAAAAGTGCTATTATTGCTGAAGAGAACAAGAAAAAAGAGATATGTTGTCAGAACAGACAATGAACTCTGCAAACACAGTTGAAGAGGATATCCCTTGGAACTCAGTATTACTAAGCATTACACTAACGTTACTGGTACAAAATATGCACGTTTTTTCTACATCTAATGCAGCATTCATCCTCATTGGTCTGAAGAGCATGTTTAAAACATTCATAACACTTACATGACTACAGATAGGTGACTGTAAAGAAATAACAGATCCAATAGCTTCCTATTTTTCTTGTTTGTTTGCTTTTATCTTTTAAGTCTTTTCGCCACTATGAACACATGTCTATCAATTAAGAAAATGCTGGATGAGAGAAGGAAGATATAAGACAACAAAGCAATGCCCTATATCATGTACTCTGAATATTTATGAGCAAAAGACATTATCCAAAGTGCTGGTAAATTTTAAAACACATGGCATCTTTGAACCTGTGTGAATATTTAACAGAACCAAGAAAGTATGTCCTTTATGAGTGGATGGTGAAGTTCTTCCCTGGTTATCTGGCTATGGAGGGAACGGGTGTTCTCTAGACCTCACTCTTCATCTTCCTGAATATGAGGGAGGTATCCCTCTCACCTCTCGTACCCACCTAAGGCAACATTCCCTCTCTCTCACAGATATTGAGAAGATGCCTAGTGATCTGTTGGCAGAGAAGGATAGGCATAGGAGGTGAGGTGAGGTGAGGGGAGGTGAGGTGAGGTGAGGTGAGGTGAGGTGAGGTGAGGTGAGGTGAGGTGAGGTGAGGTGAGAGGAGAGGGGATGGGATGGGAGGAGAGAGGAGAGGAGAGGAGAGGAGCGGAGCGGAGCGGAGCGGAGAGGAGAGGAGAGGAGAGGGAATTTCTTTTTTGCTTGGGGTGAGTGTCACCACTCAAGTCAAAATAGCTTTGAGGAAGTGTCCAGACAAGGAAGTTAGAGGGTATTTTCTTCTGGGGGAAACACAGCCATTCACTTCTATTCTGGAAGAATACAGCAGAGCTTTCTCTGTAGGAGAGGACACACATTGCTTAAAAAACAGCTTTTTCACAGTTCTGTGCCCAAGTTCAATAATTACTGCTTTCTAATAAGTACCCTTTAATAAGTATGGATTTACATGGCAGAACCTCCTATTAACACTTAATAGGATACATGTGGATGAAGACATATATGTAGCAAACATAAAAATTTTACTATTTCTAAAGTCTAAGGCAGCTAACACTTCAAGGTTTTCATCTCAGAAAGGTTCACAGGTTCATGACGTCACAAACATAGTTTTGCTATGGATTAGTTTGCTCCCAAACTAACGTTAGAACTGTTAGGCTGTGATCTGAGACTTGGAATTCTACCTGAAATTTTGCTGCTGCCCTAAACTGAAGTAAATGGGACTAGTCTAGGATTTAACATTTCACATTATAGCAGGAAGTGCTGTTTTCATAGGTGATAGATAATGTCTGTACTCTATTGCACGGAAGAAAATACTCAACATCCCATCGTGCTTTCTAGCACGGCGGAGGCCTGCAGGCCTGGCAGGACGTGGTCTGATCTGCTGAAGGTAGCACTTGCATTCTGCCGAAGTATTTTTCATGATAATAATCATATGGCCTTGAAAGAGCTATTGTGAATTGTTGTGAACTGAACTGAGCAAACTCAAGAAGGCTTTCTGGAAGACTGAAGGAGAAAGATGTACTTTAAACATGACACATTCACATTTGTCTAGCAACAGCAGCTAATATTTCTCATGGAACTGTAAATGATGAATGGCGTGGGGATTCATTCATAAGATGCTGAACATAGAACAAAAAAGGATTTACTCAGCTTTGCTATAACTCTTGATGCAATTTACTTGAATAATTGCACCACAAATTATATTGTCAGTAACTTGAAAAAGGATCTTGGCTTGGCATAGGAGCATAGGATGTCAATAAGTGTTTTCCTAAAACTGTTTTACATGGTAAGTTCAAGGTTCACACCTGTAAGCCCATCATAATTATTTTAATTAATTATGAAATTCAGTGCTACCTCTAAAAAATATACAAAATCAAAATCTGCGATGGGCAGTGTAAAATGAAACTTATTATAGACTACAATCTGTCATCAACAATATTTGTGAGCATTTGCTTACTAAATATTAAATTGATTTAATGTATATTACAGGTAAGCTTTTTCTTTTCACAGTTTCCTTTTAAGATAATTTTCTCACCAACTTTCAGCTAGCTGGTCAAAGATAATCCTAACTATGCAAAATGTACTTTCTAGAAAAAAGTGGAGGGGAGGGTTAGGTTTTTTGGTTTTGCCTTGTTTTGTTTTTTCAGAAAATAAATTTCTGCAAATGGAAATGATAATTTGTTAACACAGATATAGCAATGTTTCAGTTCCAGTGGAATACTGTACTAGCACGGACATAAGGAAGTAGCTGTTCTGTGTAGCTGGAAGTCATGGGCCTAAAGGAGTGCTGGGATAATGTTTGAAGAGTCCAGTGTGATTGCCAGAAGGCTGAGGGAGCCATGATGTCAGGCAGGGTGGTGGTGGAGGTGGGGAAGTGCATCTGAGATGGAATAGAAAGACAGTTTCATGTTACGACACTTATTTGCAAATTCATCACAAACTGTTCTGTGAAAAACAGTTAATGAAGTCAAATGGCTCTGGAGAGCCAGTTCCTGCCTTTAAACAGACCGTAGTGTGACTGACTAAGCTTAGCATAGCACTGTATATGTCAAGTACATAAAAAATCAGTGTAAGCACAAAAAACCTCCATGCCAACTCTGCGGACAGACTTAACACATGATAAGCTGCATGAAAAAGGTACAACCAAAGAAAACAAAATGCTTGAAAATGGAAGATATGAATCTGTCCACTGGTGAATTACCACTCAGCGAGAGTCCCCGTGCCACAGGAGCAACACAAACAATGGACTGAGAGGGCCAGGGTTGTGTCTGATTTCAACAATGGAACTGTTTCTCTTTGGATTTATTAGTAATAACAGCTGTCACCCATTTCACAACTGAATACAAAACTCATTTCTTTTAGAGAAAAGGGATTGAACTATTTTTTCTGTAGGCTAGAGAGGTAGTCATGAAGATTATTATACGCACTCTTTAGAAGCAGTTGGGAGTACGTCAGATGTTATAGTAATTGAGAAATAATTTCTACCGCTAAATGTAGTGGAGACCAGTGATGAGTGGCATTTCTCAGGGGTCAGTATTGGGACCGGTGATGTTTAACATCTTTGTCAGCAACATGGACAGTGTCAGCAACATGGACAGACTTTTACCAAGTTTGCTGATGACACCAACCTGTGTGGAGCAGCTGACACGCTGGAGGTGAGGGATGCCATCCAGAGGGACCTGTACAGTCTTGAGAGGTGGGCCCACGCAAACGTCATGAAGTTCAACAGGGCCCTGTGCAAGGTCTGGCACATGGGTTGGGGAAATCCCAAGCACAAATACAGGCTGGACAGAGAATGGATTGAGAGCAGCCCTGAGGAAAAGGACTTGTTGGTTGATGAGAAGCTCAACATGAGCTGGCAACGTGCGCTTGCAGCCCAGAAAGCCAACCGTATCCTGGGCTGCATCAAAAGAAGCGTGGCCAGCAGGTCAAGGGAGATGATCCTGCTCCTCTACTGTGCTCTTGTAAGACCCCCTTGGAATACTGCATCCAGCTCTGGGGTCCTCAGCATAACAAGGTCGTGGACAAGGTCCAGAGGAGGGCCATAAAGATGCTCAGAGGGCTGGAGCACCTCTCCTGTGAAGACAGGCTGAGAGAGTTGGTGGCATTCAGCCTGGAGAAGAGAAGGCTCTGGGGAGACCTTATAGCAGCTTTCCAGTACTTAAAGAGGGCCTACAGGAAAGACGGGCAGGGACTTTTTACCAGGAAGTGAAGTGACAGGACGAGGGATAATGGTATTAAACTGAAAGAGGGTAGATTTAGATTAGATATAAGGAAGAAATTTTTTACAATGAGGGTAGTGAGGCACTGGAACAGGTTGTCCAGGGAAGTTGTGGATGCCCCCATCCCTGGAAGTGTTCAAGGCCAGGTTGGATACGGATTTGAGCAACCTAGTTTAGTGGAAGGTGTTCCTGGCCATGGCAGGGGTGTTGCAACTAGATGATCTTTAAGGTCCCTTCCAACCCAAACAATTCTATAATTCTATGAATATATAGCAATAAATCTTAGACTACACAACAGTATTTCAGTATACTTTTGTACCCAAAGACAACTTAAAAATCAATCCGTGCATGCTCAACATCTTTCTGCTTTTATTTTATTAAGGCATACTACTTTGAATGAGTGCTACAACATAATCTCTACTGAGTATTAACTGAAAGGGTAAAACAGGAATTATAAAAAGAAGGGTTGGTTGTTTTTGACTTTTCAGTAACTTTCACCTCCTTTGGCACATGAGGAAAACATCTTGGTAATATATAGCTAGCTTTTTTTTGGTGTTCTTACTCTAAATACTGTGCTTCTTGAAAAGGTTTGTCTCAACTATTTATCCTGATGTATTTAAACCTTTGTGAAGAAGATGATTTTTAACCTTTAATATGACACAACTAACCCTTCATATTATTACAGGACCTGATGCAGGTATATGTGTCCATAAACATTGTTATCTCCAAAGTCCCACCTTAACATCTTATTTTCCTTTCAAAAGCCACGAACAAGCCACCCTGAAAGAGCATCAAGAGCTTTGAGAAACACACTGTCTTGAATTTTGGCCTTCAAAATCTTTATGCTTCTACAAAGCAAGAGAAAAGTCTTTCTCTATTTATCAGGTTTTGTTAACCATTAGGACAAAATTTTCCAAGGCAAATATTCAAGTTCACTTTATTACATGATTATTTGGTATTTAGTCACATAGAAAGTAGTCCTTAGAAACTATCTTAGTCTTCATGAAAAGTAAAAATGAATCCAACTATCAGCTGTAAGTTATTGCTTCCTGTTTCAAACTTAATGCAGGACATCAGAAACTATCAAAGGTTTAAAAGTCAGGATATACCAGCTGGAAATTGGGGGACGATTTTTGTAATGATTCTGTCGGGAAAAAGTGTATATGCATTATGTAGCAGGAAAATATGTAGTAATGCTAAATAAACTCACGCACAACATATGCAAGGCCAGCAAGTAACTCAGTGTAAATTATGCGACTTCTGAGTATGCAGGATTAGCTATGGAAGCTTTCAGAGATCTCATTCTGTCCTCTAAGCCAGGTTGGATGGCGCTTTGAGCAACCTGGTCTAGTGGAAGGTGTCCCTGCCCATGGCGGGGGGGTTGGAACTAGATGATCTTTAGGGTCCCTTCCAACTGTAACCATTCTGTGATTCCATCTTTTTAACTCCTGGGTAAAAGTCCTTTTCGATGAAGGTAACAAAAATATTTTTAATAACTATTATTTATGTAACATGATTTTGCAAAGCATTTCACAAAGCAGACCTACCCGAAAAAAGGGTACAGTTACATCTCTATAACTCCATATAATTGGAGTAGATTTTTCAAATTTCATAATGAACTCCTATTTTTCTTACAGTATTTAGTTTTATCATATGAAAGACAGTAAGAGCATTCACAGTATTTCTGAGTCTAACACACCTGGTCCGAAACAGTTTTACTGATAAAACCATTACACATTAAAAAGAGATAATTCAAAATCAGTTTTCCATCATCATGTAACCCTGCATAACTGTAAAAATGATGAAAAAACAGTATTACTCCATATTTCTTATACCTAGGCAGTCTGTTCCAAACAATCACATGCAGAAAGTATTTCTTGATTGGCTGCCAATGGCTTTAAAACTTTTTCATTACATAATTTATCTAACTTAAAGCAAATGAGTAGTCTCATTGAGAAAACTGACTGTAATGGAACTTAAGTACGTTGCTGAACCAGCTGTCACATATTCTAAATTCATTGCTATTTTATTTCATACGCTATTTCATATTATGCTTTCTTCCTACTCTGAAAGTAAATCAGATCATTTACAAATTTTTCCCCATACATGACACATATTACGTTGTCTTTCTCTATAAGTGAAATCAACTTGTATGCATATCACTTATCTGCCTGAAGATTCATAAAGCGCTGTTTAGATTTTATGGCAAGAACCATAACAATTTAGACATGCATCATCAAGAGCACTTCATTTCACCATGGCATTTGGGCTAGCTCTTATGCTAAGCAGATACAGCATTGCAGAGAAATAAATGATTATTTTCTAATATCATGGGAAGAACAAGGAAGCCATTTAATGTATGTTCATAACACTAACCATCAAGCTTCTTGGGGCCTGAACAGGTAGCCAGCCATTTCATGCAAGCAACACTGAAAATTAGTTACTAGAAAACCAAGATAAAAGAGCAAAAGGTAATTTTCAAGCTGACTTTTTGGCAGCGCAGATGGACTAACCTGCACACATGCAAACCTGCACACGTGCAAACCCTGATTAAAAGTCCCACTATATTTTATCAACATTAATGGTTAATAACTCTCTTTTTTTTTAGATCACAATAGTATGCTAAGACAAACAGAACTGAGCTTTTAGCATTATACCAAAGTATCTGCGGAGTAATAACTAAATGGTAAGATTAGCACTTACTACCACCACTTGCTTTAGCAGCTACATGTTAGTTGGACTACCCTTGTTATTTATAGGTTATAAGATTGAAAGTTCACAGCTGGAGGTTGTAGGGAAGTAGGCAAACAACTATGTTCTCAGTCAGTACGAGATGTTAGTTTAATAATTATTACAATAAATCCCATATGGTTCTTATTCTTCTCTTGATGTGCACATAATACTAATTAACTTTAATAGGAGTTACAGAAATGCATCAAAAGAACACATGCTATAAAACCTAGAATTCGTTTTAAACACTTGAAAACAGTATTGCACCTGTTTGTATAACACCCTCACGCAAAATGCTCTATAAATTGAATACCACCCATATTAATACTATTAACAGTGTTAAACCTGAGACATTAATTTTATATTGATTTTTTTGCTATGCCCTTAGTGTTTCAAGTGATTCCTATTGTACCATCTGTGCATGAATTTACTCTCTTATAGTAAGGTTCTGTTTTACCTTTCCCCATTTTTCTCTACAGTAGAGTAACAAGTTATCTTTCCTTCTGTAACACTATGGAGAAGGATGCTTAGAAGATACTTACTGAGTTTTATGCTTTGGTCTTGTTATTTTTACTCTGGAGACAAGTACCTTTTGGAATGGTTTTTCCCCTTTCTTTTTTTTCCTTCCCAATTTTCTTTAAGCAGAGGAGTCTTTCAGTCAGTGTTTAGTCTTCTGTTCAAAACTGCCTCCCCAGAGAGCTGTAACTACTTGTCAGTCTCCCAGAAGAAAAGATTTTAGACGATTTAAAGTACTCCCTTTTTTTCAGCTGCAAAGTTAACTCCTTGTTCCCCTCAAATTTCACTTGAACTTGCTGGTGCTCTCAACTTTGGTTATTTGCCTGGAGCCTTGGTGGCTCCAATGCTTTTTAATTGTAGAGGGTGTCTGCTGAAGGCTACTGCGCCACTGCAGTACACCTCCCATTCAAGTGTATAGCGCTGGCGTGTGCTTTCTGCCAGTGTGTTGTGGTGAAGGGTTTGCTGTTAGGATGTGCACCGTCTGTGGTTAACACCAGAAGAAATTAAGACTTGGAAAGATTTTACTGAGGGTTATGAAGTTCTGGTGAGGGTGGATTGCTTTATCCCCAGGCTGACAGCTCTCCCAGTTTTGGTATTGCTTTAATGTGTCAGACAAACTGTCTACTTGCAGCACGGAATACTAGAAGGCCACTGAATGAGATTTGGTGGTATCACCAGTATTCATGGGTGGAACAATTTACTCTTCCATTTCGTAGCCTACCGTTCATGGTGAAGCTTCTATCTCTGAAGCTGTTCAAGAGATGTTGGTGTGTGTGCTGCCTTGTAAGAAGTAGATACAGAAAACAATTACGATGACTCATATGGTTTCTGCCTTTCCTAAGTAAGATGTTCTTCATGTGCACAGGGACAGCTAAGTTTATTCACAATTTGGTGGGAAAAAGACAATGGTGTGTGCCAGCCTACTAAAATATAAAGGGTAAAAGACTGTGGGTGAAACTCCCAGAAGAATTATAAGCATGCAATTCTGAAAGAAGCACTGATAAAGATGAAACATCTGCAATATGACTATGCATGTGAGATACTTGCGCTCAAACTCAAACCAGCCTAATGATCACATCTGCATGCAAACTCCAATATTTAAATGTGATGAAGACATATGCGGTACTTAAAAACTGAAAATCTAGCCACAGTTTGTTTCTGAGAGCAATGAATGTAATAACAGCATAATTACTCCACAGATATTAACAGCCATTTCATGAATTCCAAATTGAGTAATACCATATTTTATCTTGGGGTTTTTTTTTCACTCTTAAAAAAAAAAAAATCTAGGTAATTATAGAATATTTAGAGCAAAAGATAGTTCCTATTTCTTTTTGTATGCCAAAGTAACCACTAAATGCCGAGCAGTCACATTTCATTTCAGCGATGCTTAATGAACAACTTTGTAAATGATGATCAAATGGAGTCACAGAAATGAAAAATTTCCTTAAATCCTATTCCACAATTTCAAGAATGATTTCTTAATTTACTTCATGTTCACTCTAAATTATCATCACATCTTGAGGGAAATGCAAAATATGACAGAAAATATAGAAAAGTGTTTATAGAAAGTGGATATATCCAGGCACAGATTGTTCCTTGTGAAGTTGAAATTCACAAATGACAAGAAGAAAGAAATAGATATATAATCCTATCAAGTCCTATAGAGGACTAGCCTTAGTAACCACTTTTAATCAGAACGTTAGTCATTTGTTTTGGCTAATGGCTAATTCATTTTACTTTTTTTCTATCATTTCCGCAGAACAAAAAGTCCTTCTAAAAACAGTATTAGAGATTTCCAAAAAAACCCACAGAAAATAAAAAGCTTATTCTAGAAACCCCTAACAACATGTCAGGCTTCAGAGAGTCAATACGCTACTTCTACATTTTAATGAAGAAAACTGGAAAGACTGATGATGATTATACAGTTTGTGGTGAACCTACATATTAGAAAGAACAGGCTTCCTTATGAGGCACACAGACAGTACACTCAAACTCAGACAGGTCAGCTTCATGTGGCCTGCTGTTGTGCTTCAAGTAAGGAGCAAGCCACTGGATGATGCTGGTTTTGGGAAACAATATTCAGATTAGATAAAACAATTTGAGCTTCTCAACATCATGGAAGGTTTGAGACAAGGATGTCTGCTTCTGTATTTCCTACTCATACTAAGTAGCATTTGCAAGGAGTTCTGTAGACTTCTACAGGACTATTTTAAGTCCAACATCTATGCCCAAATACTATTTTAATAAGCAAATGACCAATAATGAATCAACCCTGCTGTAAGTTTAAAAACACTGGGTACAATCCTGCAAAACAAAATCAGAATTTGTAGCAAAAGACAGTTTGTGCACTACAAAATGCTCTCAGAATCTAGCAAACAGCTCTGCGGATCATTTTCACAGCCAGCTGGTCTATCACAAAAAATGATTCCATGTTCTCTGTGTAATTATTACTCATACACATGAAATATATGTGTTCTATCCAGGTTTTCACTCAAATCACCACTTGGTACCTCTCAACAATATTCTCTTTCAAAACATTAATGGAATCAGGGCTGAAGCATCTCAATTTGTCCCAAGATACAGAAACTGACCTATAAAGGCATTGCAATTGAAAAATAAGAACCCTTGAATTTCTCAGCGCTCCCTGTGAGATACAAGAGTTCAAGTAGTTCATCTACTTTAAAACCCTCTACTGTTCTTGCCAATTAACTCAATTTGACACTGTACCAAAAATGTGGAAAGAAGTTACCTGTTCTCAGAGATTTTAGAAAACATGTTTCAGTAACTCACATTGCCAAATTTACTATAAACTTTGTGGCATAGAGATTTTAAAGGTAGCCCTACCTTCAGGTGGTAAAACGTAACAGAATTTCACTTTGATGCTCCCAATAGCCTGTGGCTCAAATGGAGCGTATTTGCCTTGTGGTTTGTCTATAGTAACCACTGTTTTGTTTCCTGCTAGGTGGAGGAAAAACAGTGCTAGTGGGGAAGAAGGTGTCCAAGACTGATTTTGCAAATTCCTTAAACAGATCCAATTTTTTGGTTAAGTATAATACATGTCTGTATTCTACAGTAGTAGTCATTCTTGCTTCGGAAGGCACTTAAGTAACAAAATTCTGAACTGGGTTCTATAAAGTCAGATTTTCAGTTTTTATACAACATCCTGTTGTGATGACAACTTCTGCCAGTATTTTTTTTTCTCTCTACACAAATGAGTATAATAAAACAACTTTCAACCAAACACCTCTACAGAACACAGTATGGTGCTTCTCCTCCTTCTGAAAACAAAAGGAACCCAAATAGTCCAAAGTTTTTACAAACTTAGAAAAGAATGTAATGTTATTAAGAACTCTAATTTTGAGCATAATAAAGCAGGAAAACAGCGTAGTCAACAGAATAAAAAAAGAGGCCACTGTTACATTTTCTCTTCCTTTTATATATTATACTATGCACAGTAAAACTGAATAGGAAATATGCTACCAGTTTTGTAATATCACAACATTTCAAAGACGCAGAAATTCATTACAACTTCTGTGCAGTGTCTAGATCACCACATTTAACCTCTTTGATCATATCTTTACTGGGAACTTCTTTTCATCTCTAATTATCAGTATTATTCTTCCTCTGCAGATTCTTTAGCGGGATTTATGCATTTAATCAGAATCATTGCAATCCCCTGTATGATTAAATTTGAGCACATTCTGATTTCATCTTTACTATGGTTAAAGTTGATATCACCACTTGCAATAGTGGATCCTGATTTTTAAGCTTGAAAATGCCATGAAATCTAAACGCATACCCTGTTTTACAATCAGCTGTTTTAGGAGATCATAAGACATACAAATTCACATCCTCAGGTTCACTGGCTACACTGATAGGCAAAATACAGAGAGAAGGAATGCTACAGATGGAAGAGTTCTGTAAAATCAGAATGTCCTGTCAGTGACAATGAAAAGAAAATATTTTGTTATTCACAGTCAAAATACTTAAAGGAACTTAACCTCTCCATAAGCTGGCCACATATTTTGTTACATATTTGCATAAAAGATTTTACAAATTGATTTTCATATGTGAGATTTTAAATTAGTTGTCCGGATTTTTTGTTGAGTAGGTGAAAGATCTTCTGTCCATAGCTTCTGAAAAGGGCATAATGAAATGGAAGCTGTTCTGAAAACATGCAGAATGAATACAGCAGGGTTCCTCCACAACCATGGGTGACCTGAAAAAAATCTTAGGAATGATTTGTTTTTCCAGTTTCCCTACAAGAAGCTACATTACAATAAAACTCCTAAAATCTTCAAATGGATTATCATCTTGAAGTGTTCAGTTACAATAATGGTGAGGAAGTCAGATAAAAGTTTATAGTGGACTTTCTTAACAAAAGAAAAGGCCTAATGGATGTTCCAGCTAAACAGAAAATCATCGGGTCACAGAGCATATTTGTTTTCTGTATTGCTCAGGGAATACCAAATCAAATCTCATTTTTACTGCAACATACTGACAGGCTAAATAGAGTTCAGGAAATAGCAATAAAACTTATGAAGCACCTGAATGAAGTAATTCACTGTGCAAGCTTAGGAGACTGATGTTAGAGCTCTCTTAGCAAATAATTAAAATAAATAGCAATTCAGAAGGCAGAAGATGAGCACAAAAGTAAGGACAGGTATGGGATGAAAAAGTCTTTCAATCAGTCATAAGTAGCAGCAGAAAGTAGCTTAAAAGAGGAATCACTGGCTTCTTACCAAGTCTAATTTAATTAGGGGAATAGTGTATGTTTTAAAAACAAGGCAAAAGCAATAACAACAAAACCAGTATTTACTCAGTGGTACCATATATAAGAAAGAATGAAATATGGTAAATAAATGATAAATACTTTGCCAAACTCAAGAATCCTGGCTAAATGAATAAATTTGTTTATTGTCTAGCCTTGGAGCTGATGAATGTAATTGATCTGCATAAACAGGCCCTAAATTTTTCATTTTGATGTTTCAAGATATTCTGTGTTTTTGAATCAGAATATGCACATTCCTAATATTCTTGTAACCAACACCCATTCTTCTGCTCCAAATCTTCTTTTAAATCACACTTCAAAAGTGTATTATGAATTTATTTTTATTAGTCTAGTGATTTACTTTCATATAGATATTATTTTTGCATTCTTAGTACCTGTAATAGCACGTTACAACATGAGGAACTCAGTGGTAGGGGCAAGTTTATTTCAATTCTGATGTCATATAGTGCTTTCAGTAGATTAATAGCTGCATTTTTTTCCAGTAGCTTATATCTATTGCATTGTAAAGGTTTTGTGGCAAGAACAGTGTCACTGTATAAGCTTGTAGAGTGTCCAGCACAATGGTGCTTCAATTTTGGTTGGAAACATAGAAAGCTATTGTAATACTAATACAATATTTTTTGATTGAAATATTAGATAAATATACGACAGCTGATGAGACCATATTATTCTCTACGGGGATCCTGAATCCACTGTTTTTTTCTTTTTATAAAACCTGAGTGCTGTTTGTGACAATGGAACATTTTCATTCATTCCACAGTGGAGCAAATGCAAAATAGTGACTTAATATATGATAAGAGTATGGCTAGTGACAATAGCTCTATTTTGGTAAATAAATTACTTTGAGCTATCACATGCCCCAAAGTAAATGGACAGCTGCAACACTTTTCAGTAAGCTATTAGTGTGCAAAGATAAAATGATGTACTTTTGCATAGACAAAAGCTTGGTACAACGGCCAAAACAGCTGATTCGTTAGATTCAAGACTTCATGCAGACTGCTAGGAAAACTGTTTAACTTTACCTTTCAAACAGAGAGATGAGAATCTGACACAATTTAAAAGGCTATTTCTGGGCTGTCAATCAGAACAGGCCAAGACACGAACAGTGTGATTTGCAAGTTATCGGGAACTTGCCAAATGCAGACACAGAAATTAGACTGCTACACTATTCTATGAAATTTGGATTACAGAAATATAAGAAAAAAAAAAAGAAAAGGAATTGGGCAAATAAGGACATCATTGATCAAACACCATGTCATAACACAAAAATGGTATCTGTGGTATTTTTTTTTCAGTTATTTGCACTGATGAATTATTAAATAAGCCACAATTATCTATTGAACAATAGACTTCAAAGCCAAAAACAGAAAATCATCATTTGCCTGCAATAATCTAATAGGGGCCTCCTGTCTTGTCTTAGAAAAACTAACAAAAACAATGTTGTTGGTGCTGTTCAGCCAAGAAGTATAGCTTTTCAGCAGGATGAAATGCATAGTATTTGTTAAAAAGAAAAATGTATTATATCGCAACAGGATCTTCTCTATTTGTTTTGTGAAGTGTCCTTGGACATCAGAAGATTGCATTTCAATTAGATACCCCTTTTTGATGCACTGTAAACACAATCAAATGTAGCTGACTTTTAGTGGGGTAGAACAGAATATATTCTTCCTTGTACATATTTGAATACTGTTATGAACTTACATAATGAAAAATACTGGAAATGGAAAACACCAACTAGGTCAATAAGCTGCTTAATTCAAGATTCTTCCTAATTATCCATTTTTAACTTGTTTTTTCTTGTCACATTTTCACTATTCTTTGCCTATAACCTCACATATATTCTGTACTCCTGGATACCTCCCCATCCTTAAGCTTAGTGATACATATCCCCAGGGCTTTCTATGATGATTGTTACCATTTTTTTCAAATTAATGAACCCCGAGTGTATAAGCATCTTTAACTAGCAACAAACTCAATTCAATTTTAGCTGATGTGCTTTGTTGCAACTTCACGGCCCTTATGACAGGGTAATTGTAAAAGGAAAGGTTAGACAAAGAACGTTGCTGCATTTTCATAGTCTAATAATTCTGTTAAGCAATCTATTGACTCTTCTCCTTCTATTTCATCTGCTTTAGAATAATTAAATGCCTATATGTCTTTTTAGAATAAAATTATGGAGGGACCAGTTAACCAAGGACTAATTTTAAAATAGAAGGTACATATTATGATGGAAGGATGAAAAACAAAATAAATGTAAAACTGAACTCTCACTAATGTGATTTTTGAAAAATAAAAATCATGCATAATGAATTAAAACAAAAAATCATTTAATATTTTGAAGTCAGATTATTAAAACACCTCATCTGCCGTAATAGAAATAGATTTGTCTGTTATCACTAGCCTGTTTAATCCTTCAATATTAAGTTCTTATGCAAATTTCACCCTTTGTCTTCCTTCCTTGAAAAACTAACACAGCACATGAACTTCGTTTATTCTTTGTGTGTTATGTGTGTGGTAGATCCTGTTTTCTGTCTTAGCTAATTATATAAAAAGCTGTTTTGTCCCCATGAATTAGGTTTCTAAAATTCATGTGTTGGGCATAAAATTCAGCAGAGTTAAAACTGATATTAATGAATTCGGGAAAACTTTGTATTTACTTCTAATTCTTTTAGTTACAAGCTTTTTTATATACAATCCAGTCTGATCTATGAGCTTGCCTTTGCTGTTAACAAGGCTAAGCCACAATTTTTCCATCTCTATCCTACTCTCACCCTGGCCCTCCCCACATTTCCTTCTTCCCTTCCTTCCTCCCTTCCTTCTATCCTCTCTCCCTTCCTCCTTCCTTCTTCTGTGACTGTCTTCATAAAATATCATGTGAACATTACATAAAATTTTAGGGATCTAAGAGTTTCAGAAAATTTTCAATTACTGTTTATGCAGTTATAGTTGAAGAACTGAAAACACGGTAGATTTGAAGACTAGTAAGGCCCCAAGTAACATGGAATTTGGATGACTATTAAAATAGAAAATAGTAATTGTTAATAATAACAAAAGCTTACCTATCAAAATACTGTTTTTATTAGCAGTAATGATTCTTTGTTCAAAGACAAAGATCTAGCTGGTGATCTATTGAGTTATAAAATGGAACCAAATAGCACTCTCCTCTTCTGATGGGAAAAAAGACAGTACTTTTCCTTGTTTTATCTTGAAGACAAAATGCACAGTACAGCTCTCTTTTTATTGAAGTGGACTGCAACACCAGCATGAAGTATCACTCAGAGACCAGTTACGGGACTTGAACTTACAACTGAACGATCTGTTGGGAAATGTGGTAACGCCTATGCCAAAAAAACAGTACAGGACAGGTTTCAAAACCACAACTAGTGCATTTCTTGATTTATCACAGAAAACATCACATCCTGACACTGACACCTCTAGCTAGCAAATTCTCTGATAGCATTCTTTAAAAATGTTGGGTTTTTTGCTAATCATATGTTTGAAAAGCACATCTGTAGTTACACATCCAGTCACTGTCTGCAAAGACGGATTAACAGTAATTTGGAGAATGGTCTCTACAACCTTCCACAAAAAAACAACATAATATTTACCTGATTTATCTTCTGTTCTTCCATGTCAATACCAAGAGACTCAAGTAGAAAGCAGATACAAGGCCAGAGTGCCATTCTCACTTCTTCTCGTTTTTCATTAGCCATGAACAAGTAACTTTTTTACTTGTATTCAGGTAAACTACAAACAGCCTAGGATCACATAGATCTTTGTAAGATTTTAAATTTACTAGCTAGCTTTTAACTTACTAGTAGCTAGTAGAAATAAAGTAATGATGCAAAATGCATTTTTTAAATTTCAATGTGCTTTGTCTGTTCTGCAGAAAATTAAATGTTGATACAATGCAGTTTTATGATTTGTCAGTAATTACATGGTGGGTTAGTAGCATGACTGACCATAAAATGCCAAAGCCCTAACTTTGCAAGAGCTAGGTTCTCAACACTGGAAAAATCTTTCTGTTCATATATTCACGGTCCTAAATGTACCCTTCTGAAAGTAAATAATTACTATCACCTTCATTATTCAACAGTAGACAATCTGTTGCCCTTACTATGTCTGTCATCCATTTAAAAAAATCCAAGCATTTCAGAAAAAAATAACCAGTACTGAAAACAGAACATATGGAAGACTGAAAAGGACTTGTATCGGAATTGTCAGTTGCAAATATCAGGCAGGATTGGATAAAATTTGTTTTGTATCTGAAATGAAAATACTTGCTTGGAAGAAGGCTTGCATTGTTCAGCATCTTACTGCATTGCTCAATCCTTCCCTCTGAACTGCAACACAGACTGGAAAACCTGTTAAACTGCAACACTGTGAGATGTGGCTGCCATAGATAATTGCAGCCCTGTGGGTGACAGTCAACTGACAGCATCCTGTGTCTGCTATCGTCCCACAATGATTATTAACACAGAGGAGCCCAACCAAAGCTCCCTCAAAATGTCTTTAGCCACACACAAACAAAATCACATTAAACTATCCAATAGACCTGGGGCTCTAGAAACTTCTATGAAACGAATTATGAAAGAATTCTCATGATTTTATGTGGAGTATGGAGTGGCTTTAGCTAAACAACATTCATTCTCTCAACTCTTTCAGTTCTAAGCCTGCAAAGCAGTGGCTCTTTACCGGTGGTGTCTCAAGAACAGTAAAATTCTGCCAGTTAATCCAGACTTTTCCCTAATAAGCAGTTGGTGACTACCATGGACTAAATTCCCCTGAATTTACTTGACCTGTTCCAGTTGTTTACTGCAGGTATATTTCATCTCTTCTACGTAAATATAATTGTATTCCATTTTTTTTAGCCTGGATATTCTCTTTATTAGAAGGTGTGTGTAGAATCAGACTGTGGTATTTGTATGGTATTGAAAAGTAACCTAATTTTGTCACATCTTTTGAGAATGTCACCTTTCTAGGTGCAGGAAAGGCAACAAAGGAATAAAGCTGTAATCAGGAATAAGGGGGCAGATTTGCCTAAGAGTTAAACAAATTCTCTATTATTTGTAATTTTAAGATAATTCAGTGAGGTAGGATATTAGCAATCCAGTTTGTGAAACATTAATATCCCTTAATGGAATGGTGAGAATAGGCTGCTTGTTTAATCTTGCTTCGATTTCCAGGCTCACCACTGACTTGCTCAACAACGGACAAACTCTCACCATCTTTGTTTCTCAGTTTTTCTGAGAGACAATGCTCTTCACCTTCACATAGGATCCGAAACACTGAAGAGTTATCAGAAAGGCCGTTTAGGTCATTGAAGATGCCTTCAGTATCAAAGTAATGCCATTAATGTAATTTCTGATTCTACAGAGCAGTGCTCTCTCTACTGAGAGTTTTGTTACATTGCCCTGTCAATTGGTCCTCAGTGCTGACCTAGAGGAACCAGTAGACGAGATGGCAGTTTAGACCTTACGTATATTTGATCACTGGTCTCTTCAGAGAGACAGCTAACAAGAATTGGATTTGACATAGTGCTATCATGATTGCAGCTTGTGTTAAGTGAGCACCTGTCCGTTAGAAATTGGAACGTGATTGCAAAATCAAGTACACACAAACTGCTGGACATTTAGTTCAATAGTTACAGCCTCCCACCAAATTGAGAGTAATTAGAACAAGCAAACAGCTTTTGAAACTGAACTGTTCCCCACTGCCATTTTATTACCAAGTTTTTCTATATCTTATGAGGAATTTGTTTCAATCTGAGGTCAATAAAATCAATATTTAGGTTTTTTTAAGGCTGCATTAGGACTTTGGGATGGTACCTTAGTAATATATTACCTGGCCTCCTATTTAACTTTAAAAATACCAGCAATCAGTGAAAGGTGATGAATATATCAGAAAAGGTTCAGTCAGGATGACTGCATTTTATTTTGTATGGGTTTTGAGCATTCTTAAGAGCATTGAAAGGGCACTCCTTTGCACGGCAGCAATAGAAATTGCACAATAGGAAAGACAACATGCTCTAAGGTACGTCCAAGCCTGCCTTATTTCCTCCCACTATTTTTTCCTTCCCTTGGGCAAAGAATTCTGCATGTGATAGGAAACATAATCTTTACAGATTTCAGTACATCAAATGAAGGAGGAATTAGATGCATTAAATGTACAGGAGTAGTGTAGTATTTGTAGCTGCAATTTCCTGGAAGGCTTTCCTTATTGCATTTATTTATAAACAGATCAGCTTTGCTTAATTAACATGAGATTCCCACACAGCAACATAAAAAAGAGACTGTATTTGGCCATGAATATAGTTCATAAAGAAAGGTATTAAGTAATGAGGCGAAGAAAGCATGAGGATTCATTAATATCTCTCAGACAGACCAGATGCATTCACACTAACTACTGAGTATATGTATCTGTACTGTCTTCACTTTTGCAGACCAAGCTTTTGTGAGTGTCAGGGGATACTTGGGTTTTTGCATTCAGTTGTGCATGTAGCTAACTAGACGCAAAGATAAAGCACACTTTAACACCTGCCTGCCAGTGGAGGTAGTCAAATCAGAACTTAGAGTCCATACAAGAGGTACAAAGAATGTTTGTGCATTGTGTGCATTTCTAGCAATACACAGATAAATGCTGGCCATCTCTAGTAGTTTCTGTATTCACTTCTCCCCTATTTATCCACATTTATCACCTACTTTTCTTAAAGTGAAGGTGATTCATGCGAATTCTATGTTTCTACATCCCTGCTCCACATAGCAAATAGTGCAAAACTTCCCTTCAGTAACAGGTTAGAGAAAACATTTTGTTACTAGACCCTAAGGATTTAACAAGCTTAAAGTTTTCTATAAAGCAGGTGCAGTGCTTTGTGTATTAGCTGGAAATAGAATAAAAACATTCACTTACATTTTAAACTTAAGAGACAAGTTTCCAATTTTGGGCACTTTTTTCCATTTATTTTATATAACAGAGCGTCTTATGCATATTTCTCTTTTACATAAAATGCAGCACATCCATGACCAGTCATCACACAGAAACATACTCTCCTGATGCCTTTCACTGTGAAAGTACTAACTACAGTAAAAAGATTCAGCTGCACATGAAGAAAGTGTGCATGAACACATGAAGGGTGCCTTTGTATCTTGTTGGTCTGTGCTCTTTCAGAAGATTGACTTGAATTCCCAGATCCAGATCTCTGGGGGAGAAAAGGATTGATAGCACAAGTGGCGCATACAAGTTGATAGTGGGTTAGCAGCTACACTGTGCTCCAGAAGAAAAGGCGACTGAAGATATAAAAGAGCTGAAACAGTTACTGAGAAATCCACAGAAGTGTATTTTTCTCTCACCCAACCAGTTCAGACAGATTCCATCAATACTTCCATGACCCAGCACTGACTTCAAAATTTGCCTCTAAGTATCCAGCAGGGAGGTGGACACGTATCCCTGTGGGAGTACAGTTTCTGTTGAAGTCTGTACAGGTTCTGGCTGAAAGCAAATACATGACCAAGTCTTAGCTGAGAAGTCTGAACAGTCCCATGGAACAGCACCAGGCACTTAAGCCAGGAAATCCTAAACCCAGCCAATATTTTTCCTCCACAGCTTTAGATAATGAAGTAGGAACTAATTCAGGGAAATCCTATGACCTATATTATGTAGGAGGCCAGACTAAACAGTCTTACCAGTCCCTTATGGCTTTAAAATCTATGGACTCAGGAGGACTGAGTCTCTGAATATGCAACTGATTCACTCTACAATTCACTGTACAACTGTACATTGCCTTGTCTTTTCTGTTTCTCCACCTGAAAATGTGTATTTACCTCCTGATTCTATTTTACAAAGATACAGTAAAGAATAAGTAATCAATGACTGCATATTGCTTTAAACATGTGAAAGATTTTAAGTGCTTAGTAACAGTACTGCATTTTCAAAAGACGCCTCAATGTATGGTAAGATGTTGTCCTCATTCACAACTGCTTAAGGAAAGTAACCAAGTACAGCAGTACGGGATGGCTTAAAGAGAAAACAAATGAGATGAAGACCACCTGCCAGATCTATCCGTGAATTTCCTGGGGCTTATCCATGTAAGTAATACTAAAACATTTACATAAAAATTCCTATTTTATTAAAAATACAATCGCATGGACTCTCTATAAAAAAAGATTGTTAAGCATAACGGTCCTCTCAGAGTTATTCCAGTAATCCTGGAACACAGTACTTTTCGAAAACTGCTTTGCATGTGATAAAATAGTCTAACAAGAAAAACGTCCACAGAAAAAACCACACCATGTTTGCCTGTAGTAAGTGGCATTATCTTCAAATTAGTAAATGTCCTAGTGCTCGTTTGTTTTTAAACACAAATTGACTGAAACAAATAGTCACTGACCTGGTCATTGAACTAGGACAATGTTATAAATATTAATTCAGGTCTCACCATAAATTTTAAGCATTCCACAGACCATAATGAATGAAGGCACATATGTGAATACTTGTAAAGAAACTGAGGATGTAATGAAACACACAATAATTTTTTTCTACCGGCAATAATATGCCAGTAACCTAGAGGAAAATAAATGAAATCTAACCTTAACTTTTCCATGTTTTTACCAACTGTAATCGTATCTTTTCCTGCAGTAGGAAACGTGTCATTAAGGAAGCTCAATGGGACAGGCCTTCAACTAGTATACAAGTTAGCACTGAAACAGACACATCTATGCTAATTTTTACCAGCTAGAGTTTCACCAATAGATGAGTGCAATTGCTGCGTTCTGTATGTGTAAGCCCTCTAGACACTGGAAGTACAGGAAAGATTGCCTCCAGCACCATCAACATTTCAGAACTAGCAGTCCCTGTGACCAGCTGATCCACAGCTGAACAAAAAGAAACTTTCTCATATTCCCTAGTCCTCACAGGAGCCACTGTGTTAATAGATCCTTTCTGCCTGTGTACCTCCACAACCAGGTAGAGAAGCACGAAACCAGAAACTGCAAAAAACATCATAAAAATCACGGGGCAAATTCTATGAATTAAAGATGACAATGCCAAAGGACTGTTCAGTTCATTCTGAGCTCTCAGAGTTTTACATGGGAAAACTTAGAAAACTGAATAGCCACCGCTTGGACATCTCGTAAATGAAGGCTGTGATCTCTCCTGGATTACCAGCTCCAGGTTCTTACTTTAGCAAGTAAACAGACCATAAAGGTCTTATCACAAATGGTTCAAACTCCACATTCAAGCAGGTTAGGATTTTAGCCTTTGCTCCTAAAAAAACCTGTTTCAGAATATCTTTCCACTTAATGTCCTAAGTTCCTAAATTTTTTTGTTCCCAGACAAGAAGTCTACAGACAGTGTAAAACAATTGTTCCCCACCAACAATATTCTTTAAGTCAATATTGTCTCAATGGAAACTCTCCTACAAATGTCACTACAGAGAACAGACTATGATTCCATAATAAAGTTTACTTCATGAAAAAAAAAAGGAAAAAAAAAAAAGGATTAACAAAGGGGAAGGAGGATATATTTGTCTACATGGACATTATTATATAGGTGCATACTCCATTTAGGTAAGCTTATTAAAACTTCTACCGTTAGTGCCAGTGTCATGTATCCTAACAAGACATACAGTTTTGTTGTACTGAAAGGCAGTGTTCTGCAAGTGGATAGGAGTCACAAACAAATAAAAAGTGCCTACAGCTAAGAGTATGGTTTAAATATTTCAGCACTAGAGCTAAATACAAAGGATTTAATCAGTGTAAGATTCTTTTAACAAAAAAGCTTTCAACGGGAAAAAATGCAGCAGTAAAACACACAGACCTTATTGCTGTAGTATGCTGCAGAATCTGCGGTATGACAATAAATATATTAAGGGGAGGTAGATTTTATTAATATTAGCAACAAATTTCAGGTTTTTACCAATAATAACCCTAAAGCAAAGCTCTTAAGTTTACTTCATAGCTGTTGTTATTCTTCAAATCTCTTTTCATCATTTATACTCTGATTTTTTTTCTCCCTTTTAACTCAGTGTTGTGATGGAATCAATACAAATCTGCTCTTAACATATCTGTCTCTGACCTGTGTTTGTTTTAAGCTGTATCATTCATAATGGTGATCGATGGGTAATGCTATTCCTCTTTCTCCACAAAAAGCACAGAGCATAAAAAGTGCATATATTTTATGCCCAAGGTCAGGAGAAAATTAATGGATAAGAGCTAGATAAAATGGAGTTCAAGCTGAATGGGCTGAGTGCTCTCTACAGGGTACAGCCAAGGCAGGCAGTACAAAGCCCATTATACTCAAACGCTCTTGAAGCATTTCAGAAGTGAAATTGTTTCCACAGGCTAATGCATAAAAGTATGAAGCTTTAACTTTTCTGTTTCACAGATAGCCTACAGATATTGGGCAAGTGTTCCTATTCAGGATTTTATTTAGCATATTCCATTTATCAATCTTTACCTTAAGCCATAAACCCATTTGGTGTTTATGACTAAAGTTGTACAAGCTACGTTTATTTGTCATTAGTGAACTTTACTTCACAGACTTCCCTGTTCATTCTCTCACTAGTTCGCTGTCAAGATAACAAGGGAATAGCAGAGCCTTTAAAAAACAACCAAATGAACAAAAGCATGAAATTTAAAAAATTAAAGAATGGAATGATTCTGTAAATATGTAACTTCTCACTTGCTATAAAATACGGTTTAACAATTAAGAAACAATAGCATAAACATTGTTTTCCACAAATATAAAGTAAGACCCAATTTCAACAAGAAGACCATAGGAATGGTAGAAGGAATGACAAAAATAAAATTCTGTTATATTACACTTAGCTTCCTAATATTTTCCTTCTTTACCTGGTGAATCTTTCTAAGAAATCCCCCCCGTATGTCAAGATTCTTGCCCCAGAATGTGAAGAGCAAACTTCACACAGAGTATGCAATTCACTTGAATAAGGACTGTGGGAACCTGCTGAGTAGAGACATGATAGAAGTTCTCCAAAACCTAACTTAGTTGTTGAAGAAATACAGTAGCTGTGTCATATGAGTTTATTAGAAATACTGTTCTGGGTTTGTATCTGAACATGTTTCAGTGTTCATGGCCTTCTAATAATCTAAGGTTAAGAGAAAACAAAACCAAGAGTAGCTGAGCATAGATTACAGTGAAAACATCACTACTGACCACATCATCCTTTTTATCACTTAACAATTTCCTGGACAAAGAACAAGGTGAAAATCCAGCACTGAGCACCAGATTACATAACAGACAAATTTGGAAAGAAGTTGAATTAGAACACGGCACTATTTTAGAACACGGCACTATTTTCTCATAGCCTGTATCAGTAGTCCTGTTGCTGCTGGTACTCTGCTGAAAGCAACTTAGCTTCTGGTGCAAAGATAGGGATAGGAGGTTATAACTTACATACATAAATGTATGACTTGTTATTCACTTTCAAAAAAACACATACTGTATTGCTCAAATAAAACTAGGGGAGGGGAAACCCAGACCAATATTGGAAAACCAGGCTAAGGTAGTCTTCCCCAGTTAAAACAAAACAACAACAACAACAACAAAGTAAATACAAGGAATATCCAAAACCTAAAATCTGAGATAAACAAGAAGCACAAAATTCAACCAAAGTACTTAAAGTGCCAAAATTATAATCAAAAGCAGAAAAAACCCCAAACAAGCAAACAAACAGCAAATTCTCTAAATCTGGAGAGATCACACTGTGAGGCATGCGTGCCAGATTCTCTGCTGAAGTGCAGGCTTAAATTTACCAGATTCAGACATACATTCATGAACATTTTTTAATTTTATTTTTATGGCAAAATATTATTACATGCCAATTTTTTTTATCAGTTTTTGGTCTGTGCTTTGGCTACTTGCTAAGGCAAACTACAGGACAAAAAGAAAAATGCTAGTGACTTACCTGAACCTTAGTCTTACAATTCTTGATTATTTCTGAATTTCTTAAGAATAAGAAATGTGAAGGTCAAAACAGGATGATACACTCATGTTTCTCTCTGATGCAAATTGGTCCAAGAGTGCATCTAAGTAATATGTGTTACTGTTTTTTAAATAAAACATTTCCAGAAGGCCTCTAAATAATGTAAACTAATTGGATTGGGATTAGCTTCTAAACTATAATCAGCTGTGACTTCTTTATGTTACAAGGCTATTATTTTGCTACATCTTATTTATGTCAAGCATGTAATCGTAATTGTTTATCACTGTGATTAAATCCCAATAAGGAAAAACAAAATATTGTATTAGTTGACTTTGGTATTTACATTACTCAAAATATTTTTAATCATTGTAATTCTTTAATCTTTAAGGAGGAAATTTTTATAACAAATACTGTAATAACAGTGTTGAGGTGTTCTTCATAACGTTATAATATCATTCTGCACTCTTCATTGCATAATGATGACCTTCTTAAACAAAAACAAGAGCCTTGAGGCAACATGTTTGGATAAATTTAACTTTCCCAGAATAAGAAGCTTTTTTCCAAATCCTATGGATTTCACTCACTGAGAGTAAACTTCAGTAAATCTATTCTGGGTTCAGTTTTTCACGTGTCAACTCACTTTCACCAGAAAGGTATGCAACGTCTGTGGCCAGGTTATAAAACAGTCTTAGGGCAACCATTTCTATGATATACAAAGAAACTGAAGAGCTCACACAAAACATTAGAAATAATATGAACTCCACTCTTTGGTGCAAGCAAGAAAGGCAAGCAGCTCTGGGGCACTCTGACTACAGTCTTCAGTGCTGCTCTTTCTGCAGACAACTCATGATGAAATGTGTTCAAAATGCTTTCTGAAAACTATAATTTAGGCTGACAGAATTTAAATGCACCCAAAGTCAATACATCCTAATTTCACAAGAGAACGTCATTAATAAGAACTGTATAATTCTTGACACCTTTTTTTTTTATTATTTTTTAGATGAGGATTATATTCTACTAGCTTGTTGTTGGTTTGTTTCCCAGTAAGAAAAGGTATTTTCCTTGGCCAGGAACTTTGTAATTACATTATTACTGTAGGGGTTCATGGCAACATTTTCATTAGGTTCTTCCCTCTTACTCTTTGATGAAAACCAGTTATCCTTTCCACTCCAGGCGTTGACTGACTGCACCCCCCAACAGCTGTTTAAGCCAATTAATTCCACAGATCTTCCTGCATCAATTGAACTTCAGCAGTTCTCTGCTGTAGTAGACGTAAATGAGGGAGGCAAGCTGGAAGTAGAAATATCGTGTATACCGTGTTTCAGATGCAAGAAGTGTGTTATTCAAATAAACAAATTTGTACACATTTTAGCAATTTGCCCAATCATGACTTAACCCTCTTGTCTGAACTGACCAATCATGATTACAGTAACAGTAAGAGGTCAAATGAGCTCACAGTATTTCTAAGCTCTTTTCTATTATTCATGAACCATCTTAACTACTTTTGCTGCAGGTAGCAAACAACACGGAAAGATCTCTGACCTTGACTCAAACAAGATGACATTTCAGTACTGTATGTTTGTATTAGGCACTTTTCACTTATGCTATAGAGAAGACATATTTCCCCTGCAGCTACAGTACACTGATGACCTATGGTTTGTTCATCAAAAGGCTATTATAATTGACTCTTAATATATCAAACTCTTTCATGCAGGCAGATCCACTTGTACATAGATTGATTTCTACTTTCAAAACCCATACACTCTAATTTTTAAATACCAAAGATTATCTTTTCCCCATGTAGAGAAGACAGAGTGATAGCGAAATAACAGCACAAAAGGAGAAGCATTCTGACTAGCATCACTTTGACAAAATTTCTTCCAGAAATGTTAACAGAGGCCTCTGTAGTGGGTGTGTTAACAAATTGAAGGAAATAACTGTGTTGGTATGGCAAACAGAGCAACGGCACTGTTACTGGGGAGTTGCCTGTGTCAGCCACCCTGCTAGAGGTTAACTCCTCATAATAAACAACAGGGATAATAAACATTATCAACCTCCTATTCCAAAACTACCATATTTCTTCTATGCACTACTACATCAGAATAAGGTAAGACCCTGGCTGCTTAGCACCTTTTACCCCTTCCTTAGTGATTTTACTTCCGTAATTTGTTCTTACTATTGCATCTGACCCGAGCTGTTGAAACCCAGTCTTGTCCTCAGAGGGAGGAGCTACAAATTATCCATTAGGACCATTAATCCTAAAACCAGTTTTCTAAAGTAAATGGGAATAAGTAGTCAACAATGCCCTTACCACAGAAAAAAAAAGCCACTGAAGCTTTAAAGAAATATGAAATAATTGCAATTGTATAAATCCTACCAATAAAATATCAATTAAAAAAAGTCCAACTCAACTCTTCATTCTTGCCTAACACTGAAGCGAATGCAGTATTACTGGCACAAACTATTTTTGAATTTACACCCCATAAATTTATTTCCGAGCTCTGCTTCCTAAGTTAATCTGTTTTCTTGATGTAGGAAACCATACTAAAATACAGAAAACCAACAAAGACGACAAACCCTGAAACCTAACACATACGAAATCACCAAAGGAGAAGATGGGCACAGATTCAGTTAGGTAAAAGAGACATTATTTCCTTAATGGTGTGTACAACTGCCAAATTCTATGTGCAATATAAGAAATCTAATTCCCATTGTAAGGCGGTAACACTTCAAGGAGACCAGCCTCTCAAAGCTTTCAGAATTCTGTGAATATGCATAAAATTTAATTTTCATTTAGACACAGTTTCTAGCTTATGAAGATACAAAAAAATATTTGCAGATGTGACCTCAATGTTCTTACAGTTCTTACAAAGTATCAAAAACATAAAACCTACGCATTAAAATGTTTGGCTTTAAAATTCATAATTTTCAAGAAAAGCTCAACTTTTTTTGAGACTCTTTGATTGAATCAGATTGTCAGTATTCACTCTGTTTCTAAGTTTCTAAGTCCAAAGAACCTGGCATTTTAATTAATAAACACAAGGGTCATATATAGACAGACAGATAGACAGACACAAAGACTGAAAGAGGTATGAAGTGGACACAAAAAAGACTCACTGTGGAAACTTTAATACTATGCTGACAAAAACCAGATGAATTTCATGAAAGTCAGAAAGGCTAGTCCCATCCATTTAATCCTCTAATTTAGTCTCTGGTAACCTATGTCTTCCATTTATATGGAGAGCTTCATGAGCCATTTTTAAGCATCTACTGCTGAATATCAACTGCTAATAAAGTAGTACCGTTATTCAATTATGGGTAACTGAGAAAATCTCCTAAAGTGATTCTATTTCTCTGTATGTTTTTTAACATTTCTTATTAATACATTTGATGAAAAAAATCATTTAAATCTGGAATAGCAGCTTGGGAAGAAGGCACAGACAAGACACGTCCAAGACAGATGGTATAGTAAAGGAGACAGCAGACAAATCTTTGTTCTATGCTACAGCAGCTCAGTGCTTATAGCAATTTTTTCAGAGGACTCTGTTCATAGCTTTCATACACACTACAGCAAGGTATAGACAGTGCCAAAAATCTGCCTATAGTTAAAATCTGTAAAAATTGTACTACTTTTTAAAAAGTCAGTCCAAAATTATAGCCTGCTAAACAGGAATCATTTCCCTGCTTGGACTATGGTATTTATTTCCTCCTTGCACAACATCTACAATAAAAATAACACACGCTTGGAGATGGTCTAGTGGAAGGTGTCCCTGCCCATGGCAGGGGGGTTGGAACTAGATGATCTTTAAGGTCCCTTGCAACACAAACCATTCTATGATTCTATGATTCTATGGCTTCTGGTCTCAGTATTTGTTTTAACTGGTGTATTTCTGTTAACTCGACGAACTTACTCCTGATTTACCATCCAAACTCCGAAACAAACGAGGCTTATACTATCAAGGATAATTTATGGGACACACGCTGACCCATGTAACTCATTCCCTGTTGTGGTAGGTTCGCCGTAGCAAACAGCCAAACTCCCGCCCAGTCGCTCGCTCCCTCACGCCCCTTCCTCAGCACTGGGGACACGGGGAGAAAACAGGTTGAAAGAGCCGGGTCAGGGTAAAGGCAGGGAGACTGCTTACTAATTACTTTAGTGGGCAAGGCAGGCTCAAGAAAAAAATTAATGTAATTTGCTGCTAATTAAAATAGATCTGCATAGTGAGAAACAAACACAAAAGTTAGGACACCA
This sequence comes from Himantopus leucocephalus, assembly GCA_003993805.1. Classification (NCBI taxonomy): domain Eukaryota; kingdom Metazoa; phylum Chordata; class Aves; order Charadriiformes; family Recurvirostridae; genus Himantopus; species Himantopus leucocephalus. Next base: position 30,255,579 of record RSEF01000031.1, read on the forward strand.
CCTTTCCTCCTCTCCACGCCGGTGGCAGTGTGGGTGTCTGCTCCGCCATGGAGCACCTCCTCCCCTCCTCCTCCTCTACCCTTGCCGTTCCCTGTGTTGTTTCCCACTCTGGTTTTGTTCCCTCCTCCCTCTGCCTGTCTGGTATTTTTGTCCTTTCTTAAATACGTTTTCACCGGAGGCGCCACCAGCGTGGGCTCAGCTGCGTCCTGCGGCGGGTCTGTTGCAGAGCCGGCTGGAACCGGCTGGAACCAGCTGTGTCTGGCACAGAAGCCAGGCCTGCAGCTGCCCTGCTGCCAAAACCTTACCAGCTACACCCAAAACGCTTCTAGACTTACATTGTAATTTAACTTCCAATTTAACAAGACTAACCTGAATTACGAGATCCAGAATTTAGCAAATTTTGTCACAGAAGCAAAAAAAAACCCCAGTGAAACAGGGTTTTATTGTACCAGCGTTTATGCCATCGCTTGTGATATGGTTTTCAGCTTGTTGCAGGTGGTCATGAGAAATCTCAGCTTTCGGGCCATCTTTCAAATAACACGAATTTAGAAGCACATGGCTGCCAGTCACACCCTGATACTGTAGATTTTCACGCAGTTTAAACAAGAGCTATATTTTGCAGCTCTGTAATTTGAACTATGTGAAATAAATATTCTGGTATGCAAGCCATCACATTCATGCATTACGTCTCAAATTTGTATTTTCATAACATACGAGTTGTGCATACACCAACACTGTATTTTCCCTCTGTCCCATTAATAAATAGAATTTCACTTAATATCTCTAAAACGTTTGTAACAAACACAAATTAGGTTTAATTTAAGGCTCTTTCAAGTTAATCCAAGGGCTGCATATATTGGGAGATGAAAAAAGAAAAAAATCCTTAAAAAGAAATGTTGCAAATATATGATGGGGGTTTGTTTTTATTGATGCGTATTAGCAAAGGCAACAAAAATAAAGCCATTATATGGTATATTTTAAATGATTTAGAAAACTAGTAATATTTTTAATGAAAAACACTGGCTGGATTACCGCCATTTAAAAAATAAGCAAGTAAGCTAGCAATGCCGTATGTAACATTCAGTTATGCCTCATCAATTTGATTAAAAGTAATGTTAAAATGAAACCTACAAAATCTCAAGGCCAGCATAAAAGCTCATTTTTATAAAGTTTCTGGAGCTAAAGCACACGTCAAAGGCACTTGCTTTAAAATCTGGTATGAAAGAGGTGCAGTAATAAGAATTGAACATTTCTGGCTTAACATCTGAATCTACAAAATACATACATGTGGCTTTTCATTTAAAAATATGAGTAATCCCATCCCTGTTCAGCTCAGATACATATGTCCATGCTCAGCTGAATGGGCAAGGGATCAACCATGTGAGGCATTTTGTTGAAAAGGACCTACTTATAAGAATTACAGCACTAAGCGTGGCGAGAAAAATGGGAGCACATCAAACTTCTCTCCATGTAACCTCTGAAACAGCTTCCACAAAGTGCTTGAAAGGAGATGGCTAACTACCATAAACCACACATAGCTCCAAACAAGCCTGGAGAGCTACGCGCTGGGCACACCTGGTCTCTCGTTTCTCTGCACTGTATATGCAGCAGCAGTGTCAAGGGCACTGTCCTGTCCTGACCAAATGGCCACCACACTCGCCAGTCCTGTCTGAGGCTGTCCCTCAGGCATGGCAACCGCACCACTCAGCTTGGTGTCACCTGCAAACTTGCCAAGGTGCACCTGATCCCACTGTCTATGCCATTGATGAAGATACTAAACACTACTGGTCCCAATACGGACCCCTGAGGGACACCACTTGTCACTGATCTCCATTCCTTGTTTGGTTTGCCATACTGGGACACGTATCTGATAAAGGGACTTTGTCTTCCTGATGGTCACTGGCAAGTACATTACACACAGTCTCTTCTATGCGGAGAGGAATCAATAAGGTCTTACATGCTCTGTGACACAGGATTTTAGCTATACATTATTTAATAAAAGTGACACCTATACATAAAGGCATTTTTAGTAGTCCTTATGCTGAAATTGATACAATGCATACAAAATAAATACACTCATTTAGAGGCAGAATAAAATGGAAAGGAGTGTAATGCTGTAGCCCAGTGATGTTGATACGGTACTGCTAGTAACAGGCTTCAAATTGGGTTTGCAAGGCCTCGGCACTGAGGCTCCTCAGGCTTGCTCTGCCTGAACATGCCTGCAGCTTCGTTTTCACCTGTTTTAGCCGTGACAGCAATTTTTCTTCTGACAGGTGGCTATCACTAATTTGGTTTACTTTTGCTTACCTTTAAGTGTTACAGCTGTAGTTTTTATACAGTCATAACAAAAGGTTACTTTGTGCAGAATTGGGTATTTATGACTCTAATGCAATGGCATACATAGACGAACGCAGGCTTGGTATGACAGCAGGTGCTCTGAGAAGTGGAGACGTGGTGGAGAGGAGCACAGACACGGGACTGTTGAAAAAGGGGCCAAGCCTGGCACTGCAGACCCCACAACGCTCCAGTGCTCAGTTAAAGAACTGCAGGTAACAAAGTGAAAAGGCAAATAGTATCTGACACACATAAAAGGCGGGGTATATAATAACATCAGATGTAAGATGAACTTGCAGACTGGTAAAGAAACAGCAAGGTGTGAAAGCATGCTAGCAAACATATAAAAGTGACCCCAGGTGGAGAGAAGGAAGGAAGAGGGAGGAAGAAGGATCAACATCAACATGGCATTTATCAGACTTGCGATGATGAGAACTTGCTGTACAGCCTGTGCTGCCATACTGAAGCCATTGACCTTAAGACTCCAGAGGAGCACTGGGAATATGAGCACAACATCAGAAAGAGAGGAGAATACCAGGAAGGGCTGCGTAACAAATTTAACTGTATGATTATTTTTTAAACTTCTTTTGGATACTAGTATTCATGTTTGTTTGTTTGTTTGTTTGTTTTTCCATTCCGTTCTGTAATAGGTCATTTTGGACTAATAATATTTGTTTGATTATACTGTTATGATTTAAATTATACTAACCATAAATTCTTGTCTTTATATATAATATACCTTTCACACATAAGATCCTGACCCTTCTTTTGAAGGGACATAAGTCTATAGATAAAGTAGAGAATGGTGACATAGGAAAACATTAACAGAATCCATTTGAACGTAAAATAATCATATTTTACAATTCTCTGTAGCCATTTGTGTGACAAAAAGCAAGTTCATGACAAGAACATACATAGTGGTCCAAACATGCTTCTGGATTGCCTGAGAGCCAAAGGTCATGGTAAGACTTACATTAATAAATGTCTGTATGTTTTATTAACTTTAGCACTTCTTTTTCTATTGAAAATGCAGAAACGTTGTTAATAATATAAAAAACTGAGACACTCAGTAATGCATTTTCCCTGCCTTTCATGTTCTTCACTCTGTTATTTGGGACTTGTAAGTAAAGTTAATAACATCTATAAATATAATGCTCCTTTAATGCAGCTTCTGAAAGAATCTTATGATGAAATCCCTAGAGAGAAACTTGTATCTTAACAGGAGAAGTTACTCACATCCCTTCACTGGGGCAGAAAGAGGTTCGAAGTACAGTTCAGAAATACAATAAAACCCCTAAACTTTTCAAATCAAGTTGCAAACCAAGTAAAAAAAAAAAAAAAAAAAAAAAACNAGCAACTCAAATCAAGAAAGAACCTCCTCACAGGCTACAGCTGCTTCTGCAGTCTATAAAAACACACTTTATAGTGAGCAAACTCATTGTTTCTAAATATGCTACACCACCATCTTAGCTCAGGTATAACTTGACTCCTGTGACATAACTGACACGTACTAGAGAATAGCAAAGAATGCATTGTGCAAAGTTATCTTCATCTTAAAGCATGCATTTTACTACTATATTCAGATTTCTTCTGTAATAAGATAAGATTTCATGTTGAAAAAAATAACCAAATAACCACCTCACCTTTCACCAGCAGAGCTGCTTCCAGGATATTATATATGATGCAGAAAACCAGATCTTCAAGACAGGAGAAAGGTAACAGCAGAAAATTATTTTCATATGCTTGCAGTAAGCAGTTCTTTAGGAGAAGCTTTTTTTATTAGCATGAATGGTATCTATATGAAAATGCATACAGCCAAAAAGCAGCTATTCAATATGCTGCTTCCAATCTGCAAAAGTGCTCAGGTGGCTTTTAAATTTAGATTTTATTCCCATTTCATAGCATGACCCATATGGCCACACATCTCTCAGAAATATATATGATGTTTCTATGTGTAGAACTCTTGTATAAGCAACTCCACCCCTCTCAGTCCCTTCAGGATTACAAGCTATTTGATTATGCTGGTCCTTTTTCACAGGTAAGTAATGCCATAGAAGTGTCATCTCACCTCCTCTCTTCCTCCTGCACTATAGGGTAGCTTTTTTCCTCAAAATTTCTAGATAAATTTAGAGAAAGGCTGTAATTTGTCTGTGACGCCTGAATCTTTTTTTTTTTTTTTTT
>RSEF01000031.1:30260106-30302394 GCA_003993805.1 Himantopus leucocephalus
TTTTTTTTTTTTTTTTTAGCAATAATTCTATAATATAAAAGAACCAGACTGCCAAAGAGTACTCAGAATAACAGATGCGGATATGACCGTATGTACAGTTATACCTTTCATGGAACAATTACTAGCCCTGTGTGAAAAAGTGCTAGACAACAAGGGTTTTACTGCTATGAATAAAATTTCTAATTCACTATGAGATACATCAGAGGTCAACATTTTTAACTAGCCTGACTCTGTGCAGTGTTGAGACAGCTGTTGTGAAGAAGATCAAATATAAAGCTTTTTTTTAATATTTTAGGCTTTTTCACCTTTTTTGTCCTTTGTAGAGTAAGGATGAAAAGTTTAGCTTTAAAATAGAGATATGCTTAGTAATATTCTACTGTCTGCTTATGATTAAAAACACAGGATTACACTCTCTCGAGCACTTCCATAAAAGGCTTTCACTCCTAAGTCTAGTAATATATAAGACTTAGGCTTCCTGCACAGTTCAAATATTTTTTCGAATATATTAAATGAGATATTTTTAAGCACAAAACTCTCCAAACTTTTAGTTTTGCTCTACATGCTCTACATGTAAAGATTAGTATTAAACTAGGAAAATAAAAATTATATCTAGTATTGACTGACATCTTACCAGTCTGTTTGTTGATGATCACATCACTGACTTCAGTGGTTACTGGTTAAGACTTTCCAGTTTGGTTTTAACTGGCTGACAGAAAACCTTCAAAATGACAGTATCCAACACTTTTATTAACAATACTGATGCTTTCTCATGCCTCCCTTATAATTACGTTCACAAGGCTGCAGAACCTTCTTTGTTGCATGTATGTGCATCTTTTTAAGGAAGCAGCATTATGGAACATGAAGTGAAGATATAACCAACAAGTTGTCTAGAAGACTAGCTTGGATTACACAGAGGAAGAACAAGAGACAGATGTTGCTGGATTGTAGCAACAAGGATTTTCCTAAATTTTAACTAGCGTTAAAATTGTAAACCTAACTTGGAAAATGGAACAAGGTCTTTAAACTCAAAATTATATTTCACAAGGGTGTTTTTCAGTACTGCCACTGAATATGGCATAATTTACACTCCTCCCATCCACATTCTTACCTGCATACATTTATTTCCTAAGTGTTTTATGTTGCTTGTGTATTTATTGAAACCTTCCTTATCTGGATATCTACAAACAGTTGCTTATAATGGAAAGAGCACAGTGCAGCAAGAAAAATCAATACAGTACATATCTGGACTATCGTATTTCAAAGAACAAAAATAAACAGATGAAGCTTAGAAATACCTTCATCCAATAATTACAATGTTTTTACAGAACACTGTTTTCCTTAGCATTTCTGCTTCTGAAATGCATTCTGATAAGCCTAAAGATGTGTTCAAGTTACTTAGCATTTATGTTTTAAACTTTATTACGTACATTCAATTCACAAAAGTCAACAGTATTATAGCTATGACATTTATGATCTCAGCCCTGTGAGCCTATCTGCCAATCTCTGAAACCTTTACTTTAGAAAACACACTGACATCAGGAAGAGAACACATGAAGTCAAAGCTAATTCTGGATTATTTTCCTGTCAAGCTTTATATTTAAATGTCAAACTTTACCATCAGAATAACTTTAAAAATTAATTATTATACTTAAGAAATTAGCTGGCTACCGTTCTGCAGGTACTTTGTATTTTTTCCTTTAAACTGGTTAGATTAAACTCACACACATATTTTAGAAAACAATACCGCATTGGGAGATGAGGATAAGTAACGTTTATGCGCTATACTGACTAGTAGTATAGCTTAAGATGCGCAAAAGACCAAGATGTAGCACTAAGAAAATTGCTGTTAATAGCTTTAAACTTATTTAAGAGAAAAGACTCACGGTGACTTTATTCATCCTACTTCTCATCTAGGTCCCTCTGGCTTTCTCATACAATCCCCAGACAATTCATTAAGTTCAGAATTAAAATGAAGGTTGGGCAGGATTGCTTTCTCAACAGACTAGTCAAAAATTCGTAAGGGCAAAGGCTGAAATGAAATGCCATGCATTGTCAGCTGCATCTTCAGCGTGTGTATGCCATCAGCTGCTTTCCTCAATTGTCTAGTCATGCTCTAAATGCAAAAAAAAGGAGCACTCCATGTTGTTCCTGTTGCCTCACATGACAGCTGTTACCCACACAATGAGAAAGAAGCAGACATTAGCAGTTTTGGTATCTGAAACATTTACTGACACATTTCCAGGCTTCTAGAAACTCCACAACTTTATTTTTTTTGTGTGTAAGATGGAGGCTTTCATGGTGTTGTATCTTAAAATGCGTCATAAAGCCAGTAAAGTAGCCTTTGATTTTTTGTTGTTTTTATTCCGTCATCCGTGCCTCAAAGCTTCATGTTGGGAAGATTCACAAATAATATGAAAGGGGCTGTTTGCAAAGCAGTTGTGAAACATTTAATTTGTAAACTACTGATAGTTTTTGCAACTGCTGTTGTGGAACAGCTGTTACTGAGAAACAAAGAAAGTCCTGTAAGGGCAAAAATCTCCACTAATTACACCCTGTCTTAAAATCAAACTATATTTGTAATATCAAAAGTAAAAATATAGGGTAAATATTTCTCCTTTGTTGCTGGGTTTGGTGGGTTTTTTTGTTTGTTTGTTTGGGGTTTTTTTAAGGAAACAATTCTTTGGAGGTGCTTCACTTGCATTCCTGGATGCTGGCATCTCTTTGGCAGGAAGAAATACAGACGATAGCACTTACACATAGTACTTATGCATATGAAATAGCTAGAATAGGTTTATCTGACCTGGCAACAGAGCTCTACAATTCAGAAAACAATGTAGTAATGATTTAACTGTGATTGTTATGAAGACTGAGATGCTTGTCTTTTACTTTCTGTGAATGATGGGAATAACTGTATATTTAGGAAAAGAATGGATCATCACCAATTCACCTGATACTAGAAGGCTCAAAAGGCTGAGAGGAAGTCTGACAGCTCACATTTATTAGGATGACAAGTCATCCAGATCTTATTCCTATAGCATTTACTTGATACATGTATGATATACATACACTTGCTATCTGTAATTTACTGACATCAGGCAGAGAATACACTTCCTACATTTTCATGGTACTATGCATCTCCCTAATAGTAGTAACACCCGACATCACATACATGACATGGGGTGTTACTGCTGTTAGGTACTAAAATTGAACAAGTACTAAGAGTCCTTGTTCAATTTTAGATAACGTCAGACTTGTAAGTATTAGGCTGGTTAAATTTTCTGTTTCAGTAAATACTTTGTACCTCCTCAGAAGATTTTTAGAAATAACTGCAGGTCATTATATTTTTTTAGAATAAATAGCTATTTAAAATTTTTATAAATAATAAATATATGTATGTATGTATGTGTTTGGTAATCAACCACAAACACATTCCAGAAAATTCATGATACTAGATAAACTGATCACAGGTATATTCTATACCAAATGAGATCAGAATTAATGTTGTACTTTCAATTTAGACTAATTCATTCCTCTTCTTTGAAGTGTTATTGTCTCGCAGCACACTGTCTTTGCCCAAGAATTGTTCATAAAGAGGTTAACAATCTACAGCACTGGCTAAGGCAACACCCAAACTGACAGATTTTTAACCTGAGCAAACATTCAAAACTGTGTTACGTTTAACGGAGTACTCTTCCTGCTTGTGCTCTAATACAGCAGAAAGGCAGACAATGTATCGTGGAATAGACTCATTTCATGTACTAGTTTGAAATAAGTTATCTTCTCCATGTAAATAAAACCATTTCTGTTCTTCACTTCACTAAATGTAGTGGCCATTTTTCCTATTGCAAGTGAAAACATAATTTAATTAACATTTTATAAACTTTTATAACTTTTATAACTTTTATAAAATTTTATAAACATTCCATGCTCAAAAATATAGGTTATCAAAGAACACTACTTGTATCAGTAATTCCACATAGCTACGAACCACCCTTAGAAATTCTGTTTTTCTTTCATTTCTAAGCCAATCTGCAATAACTACCAATTATTAACTCTGTATGTTTGCTTAGGTTTCTCATAAAAAAACCCCAAAACCCAAAATCCACCATCACTTAGCTTGTAACCTGAACCATGTAAAAATTTGTTTGTTTCATTGATAACTCTCATGGCTAGCTGTTTTCCATGTTGTCCTACGTGGTTGTACTTCAGTGTCATCATTGTCTCTAAAACTTTTAATCATGTTCTGCTGTTTCCCTAAATACTTTTTTTTTTGTCTTTCTCCATATGATTCAGAGTAAGATCCATGTCCTTAATGACAGCCAGTAACAGAGTTAGTTCAGAAGTCCCTACAGATCCATTCTGTATAAAACATTTAAAAATAATTACACAGAACGGGTCTATTAAAATATACAGACAGTAGAATAAACTCTTCTTTTCTGTTAGGTTTAAATGGTCATCTAGGATAAGACAGAAATATGAAATTAAACAGTGGTGAATATGTACCAAAACATAATTTTAGGACTCAAAGGCCTAACACCTTAATTTAGCATATTCCACTAAATTAGTGCCAGAAACTGATGCTGTATAATAAAGATATTAAAGGTAATTTTAAAGATCACCATCACTGAAACCACTAAGGTTAGACTTGTTCTTATCCCATATCTCCTTGACCCAGAGGGTACAATGTACTACCATGTCATTATTTTAACTACAATTTTAGCTCAGTTTTTCTCAGTTTCAGTCAATAACAAAGTTTAGCGGAACAACAATAAATAGAAAGACAGGGTTTAGGTCATCCAGATCAGCTCGGTATCTCTGCTTTAAAATGTCACAAAACTATGTTTTCTGTCCATAGCAGTTCTAATAACATTTGTATTCAAAGATCACTGCAAAAAAGATTCTCTCACCTTGTAGGCTTAGAAACTTTTATGAGAAAATAATGCAAATTCTTTCAAGAACAGTTGTTTTCTCTGTTTTCTCAGGAAAAGATACCAGTTCAGAAGTTCTTTATATTTACCTAATGTATTGCTTCTGAAATCAAAGCAGAGACAACAGCCAGCACAACTGAAATTGGACAAAATGCAGTATGTAGGCAGAAAATAGTACTTGCTAGAAAATACAAAGCTAGTACGTTTTATTTTTCTTGTTATGTGACAACAGTGATTGTGTGAGATAAGACAAGGAACAGGAGAAAAGGGACAACAAAACTAGCAAAATTAACTTTCTGCTAATACTCTGAAAGTATCGAATGCATCTTAGAAAAGGGGGATTCAGTGTCACAAGAACGCTGTCATCACAAAAGAAGAGCAACCAGTCTACCAGAAGGAACACTTATTCTCCAGAAAAAAATCAAGCTTGGTTGACTTCAAGAGCCTTGAAGACTTTGGCATCTAAGTGTTTGGCATCTAAGACCTTGGAAATGGTTAATCAGCCCTTGAAGTTATGGCACACTGCCATTTCCCAGTTCTTGGATAAGATGAACAATTTGGATTGTGTTGTGAGAACACCAAGATCATAAAATTGACTTAGGCAGGACGGATGTTTTTTGGACTGATGGACGCTTTTCCAAGTGCTTATTTAATTTGAGAATAGTTATTACAGGGTCCAGGTATAGTAATAAAAACAGTGTTTTAAATGCTGGTAAAAGTGGGATGGATTGGACAGATGGAACAAAGTCAAAGCTGGCAGAAATCTGGGCAGACTTGTTTATGATTATTTTAAATAATACTGAGAACACATACCAAGAATAGACTGGGCAAGGACACAAAGAAAGAGATAAAGACTGGCAGAGGCTCATAGTAATACTGTTAAATAATAAATGCATGCTGCTAGTCACAGAATGTCATCTTTATTAATAAATCAAAACGGGCTGGTCCAAAGGATTTCTGGGCGCCTATCATTGTTCTCTCTAAGTACACCCAGATTTTTCTTCATAGTGAAGTACCTGAAGACTTCTTGGAAACAAAGCATTGTAATTGTATTGGGTAAGACAAGGAAAACGCAGAGCATGAGTGCTCTGTGTATTGCCCAGTGACACCCCATTCATTTTTCTTACCAGAGCACATTGGAGGATAATCAGTCAGCCTGTAACTGTAGGTAGATACACATCTACCATCTAGCTCTACTTGTTCTTTTTTAAAAAAAATATTTTATGTTAAGTAGTATTGAGACCAGAGCATAGTTCTCCATCTTGCAATGTTGTAAAAGAGTCAGTCCTGTTCAAATCCAGTGACTTACCTTCTGCAAATGTCTATTAATTGTATGAAATCACACGGGAGAATATTAAGACCATCAGGTTGGTGGAGCACACTTCAGAGTTAACTAGTCTCCATAGTAAACAGATTCTTTCTGTTCTATATGTGCTACCACCTTCTATGTAGCTGCCTATAAAGCATACTGGATTTATGCTATGCTTCAAATTTCTAAAGATAAACCTTGATTGCAATCCAAAGTATAATTGAAATTTTTTGAGTGTGGGGAAGATGAAAAAATCTAGGCAGAAATGTTGATCAGCAAAGTTTAAAAGAGATTAGGACATACAAAACATTCTGCGTAGAAAAAGGAAAGGGAATTTAGAGTATCATGTTATTGTCACATGACCAAATTTAACTCTATTTGGTATCAAAAGATTCTCTTGTATGAAGGACAAAATTAGGGGTTCATCCAATACCAGAAGTCAAAATAATTTTCACTAAACATTTAAGCTATGTTAATGAGGATTTTTAAACTCTCCCTTTAATGCACTGGGGGAAAACTTCATTGATATATTGATCCACTAAATAATTCTAGAAACATTTACCTAAGCATTTACCAAGATTTTTGTCCCAAATCTCAATTTTCTGGAAGGCTGTACTATTAACCAGAATAGCCTGACATGATTTCCAGTTTCTATTAATTACTCTGAAAATATGGCAGACCTAGTCCAAGAAAGTAAGGGACAACACAGTATATGTTTTAGTTAAAAATTATCAATTCAAAGATGATTTCCACTGTACTTATTTTCCACATGGCTATTCATATCAACCTGTTATTCCCCTTTTCATACAGGAACTGAATAAATGAGAAGATTTACAATGATAAAGAAACAGCTGAAAGAAGTGCAAAATGTTTTTTCTCTATTATTCTGCATGTTTAACATGTTAGGTAAACTCAGGCAGACATACCATATATTGTGGGTTTGGAAACCCTTACCAAATATATTAATTTTAGAACTTTACAAAATACTGAACTTCAGTCAGCAACACTTCTGTCTTGCTTGATATGCTAGTGCCTTCTTATGAATGAGTCCGTACTTTCAGAATTACTGTTATAAAATGTAGAACTGTGCTGGCATTACTGCACAGTGATATATACTGCTTACCACAGTATTTCAAAAAACTGTGTTACATGTTCAAATGTACTGACATATGTATCTTCATATGAAACATTGGTTAGAAATCAGGAATGCTCAGGTAAGAAGAGGAAAGTCTAGACGCTGCTATATTTTTCTGTTAAATAATGCTTCAAAATTAAATAAAAGGACTCCCATGACTGAAGATGCAGTCTTCACTCTCTGTTCACAGAGGGAAAACCTGGACCAGCTGTTTAATGATTCTACAGTTCTTCAAATCCTCATTTTTTCTTTCTTTTGTGAAGCAGGATTAGAATTTACCTGAGTTTCTTTCTTTCGCCCTTCTTTTCCCTCCCAGCATTTAAATATATAAACAGGAGTCTAATTTTAATAAAGTACCTAGTTAGAAACTATCACGCTAATACATACACATTTAAAAAATGTTAATCTCTTCTGAGAGCAACTATTATCCTCAAGTCTATAAAGCACATCTCACATAAAAGTTTAGGCAAAACTAGGTACTAGGATCTGAGAAAATACCTTGTGCAGTATAAGAATGTGAGCTATTCTTCTAGCAGCTGGTGCTTTTACATTGTTTTGAAACCTCTTTCCACAAAGGAAATGTATAGGGTAAAAGATCTATAAAATATGAATACTCTCTGACTCTCTCTCTGCCCTGTTTTGGTAACTCACTCCAATGAATTGTGTATACTTGCCTCACAATGACTTTAAAAAAGTACTACTCCAATTGATAAGCTTCTTTGGATTACAACATTTAAGGAAATGTATGACTATAAATGTAAATCTGCATATAAAAATGCAAATACAGGCATTGAGAAACACTGTATATTTGGACTTTACTAGGGGAATTTCATTACACAGAAGAACAAATTGTTGGCACATTCTTGTTTCTGTAGCTTCCTCTCGAATACTTTTGTCTCCAATAATAGTGTGGTATAGTTTTACAAGATGGAAAAAAACCATTTTATTAGGTCTAAATCTTGTTTCAGAACAAACAATTTCAACTTAAGCTTCAATGCAGTACGTTGAATGTACTGCAAACAATAGTATCTACAGCTAGTGCTGGACTCACCTACTAGAACAATCATGTCTGCTTATGTTGAATAGATCAACCCTAGCTTTCCTTAAAAAAGATGTGCATAGCAAGTACTGTGGTGAAAGCAGTCGTCTGCTGACTTCTGCTGCCTTACTTGTACATCAAAATTCGATGACACATCAAAGGCAGATTCATTAAGATGCTATGACAAACAAGAAAACATTTGAAAAAGTTTGTATTCTCTAAATATTTTTCTACTTTTTTCTTCAATATTCTTATTTGATTTTCTTATACCAAGTATAGTAATATCTGGCAATATCTAAAAACCAGGTTTTGAAATGGAGAAAGTGCCATCAAGTGTGGAACAGCTATGGACTTTCTCCAAAGTGACACTTTGTCAGATTAGTAAAAAAATTAAGTCCTCTGTACATTTAGTATGCCATGTAAAGATATTCCAGCTTCTTTATAACTGCTTTGCTTAATAAGTAACTGAAAATGTATTTAAATGTTTGATCATAATGACTTCAAAAAGTCTTATTTTGTTTGTAAATCATTGGAAGTAATATATTGACAGAAAAAAAATCACTTCCTGCTTTTTGTCTAGTGCAGCAGGGGGCAGAATTATTTTTTTTTTTAATTTTCATTTTATCTTTTTCTGTATCGCTAATTATAGCAATGAAGAAGTCCATAACTCTCAAGACTGAACCCATTCTACTCAGCAGCAATAATTTAATCTCTTTTTAAATCATAACACCTCTTTTTCAATCAGTTTTGCTTACGAGGACTTTGAGATTAACATCATACCGAGTTTCTGAAATAGAACACACACTGTGGTGCCCTCATAAACCCCAATTGCATCTCTGTATTGAGATTTTGATTTTAATTAATGAAAGTCAAGAAATGGAGAGGAGTACCTGCACTAACACTGGCCTATGAACATTCTTGGAGAAGCAGTTTAGCTGTGAAATGTGTCTCCCTGTAACTACACAATCGGGGGCTCACTCATACTAGCAGGGACCTGAGGGGCTCTCCAGCCCCAGCCCCTGCCCAGATCAGGCTCAGCCATGGGCACAGACAGACTTACTCAGGGCTTCATCTAGCTGGGGCATGAAACCCCCAAGGATGGAGATGGTCCAGCCTCTCTGGGCCTTGATCCCACCACCTGGTTGTCCTCATAGGGAAAAGGATTCTCCTTATTTCCAGCCTGAGTCTCTCATGTTTCAGCTTGTGCTGCTGCCTTTCGCCCTCCCGCCGCACACTGCTGTGAAGAGCCCGGCTGCATCTCCTCCATCCCCTCATGTTGGTGCTGGGGATGCTTCTTGGTATTCCCAAAGCCATCCTTTCTCCTGGCTGAACCAGCCCCAAGTCCCATAGCCTTTCCTTGCAGGGGAAGGGCTCCAGCCCCACTGCTACAGTGGCCTTCCCTCAACCCCGGTCATTTTATCTATATTTTTATTGTATGGGGGTGACCACAACCGTAATCAGTAACCAGATGTGGTTTAACGAGCCCTGAGCACAGGGAGACTACCTCCTGCCTGGATCTTCTGGCTCTGTCCCTATTCACACAGTCCAGGATACTGTGGCCTTCCTTTCCAGAAATCCTAGCCTTCATTTTGTAAATGAGGCACAAGCTGGTTTTCTTAAACAGTCATATACCCAAGTGTCTTATGAGTTAGCTGCTGAAATATTAGCACAAATATCCTGTTCCCTAAATGTACAATGAATTAAAATTTTTGTTTACTTAGGAACACACTGTTCTAACATAAAATTTACATGCAGCAAGTTGGCTGTGACTTCCAACACAAAATTGTTAAAAATAATACTGTTAAGATGTGTTTTCTTTTGGCAATATATCTGGGAATAACTTTTTAAGTTGTCAAATTCTTCTTTTTCCTGGGCACCATTAAAGAAATCTATTCTGTCAACCACTTCTTCAAGAAATCACTTTATTAGAAATAATGTGCCTCAACAGATATTAAAACAATGACAGTGGGACATTAACGTAGGTCTATTTAGCATGTTTTATTACCTGACAGGTTAATATTTATGTAGGCTACAAGTGCTATAAATAATTGGACTAAACTAGTGGTCTTCATTTTAATGGGGTTCTGGTTTGTATTTCTTTGGAGGCTTTTTTTTTTTGTCCGCAGAACCATTTATTTAACTTTTTTTTTTTTTTAATATTACAAAGAGAGGCAGAAATGTCAGACGCTTGCTATCGAAACTCTTTTACCATCGTGTTATACAGTTTATGAAGCTGTCTTTCCACAGATATATGCTAAGAACATAAACCAGTCACTGTTTGTGAACTGAAAAGACATTTAGCTTAGTACACATCTTCTGTCAATGGCCAAGATCAGATGCAGAGATAAAAGTGTAACAGGACAAATATATCATGAACCTTCCTTGATCTATTATCCCAGCATCCATCGATTTGAAGCTCAGGGATTTGTTGTATTTGTGTACTTTTAAAAACTACACTCTGTGTACTCCTAGAACAGAAAGGTGGAGTTATTCCATGCTCTGTTATTTTCCGCATTTTCTATTAGAGCTCTATAATCCTACATTTGCAAATTTCATAAATATCTGGAATTGCTAAAAGTAGGAGGAAGCTCAGGTACTAATGACCTGGAATACACTTTGGAAATGAAATTCAGTCAGCCCCCACAGGTGTTTCACTCACATCACTTCTACCTAATCTCACATTTACTAACTCATAGGAGGTATTCAAATCCTTTTAAATAGAACTGCTTACTGACCCACTCAGTTGAAGATATGCTTGCCTTGACAGAAATAAATGTATATGAAATGAGAATGGGCAGAATTAAAAAAAAAAAATAGTGCCAAAATAAGTGGCAATAAAATAAATGAAAAAAGAAATCATGTGTTTGTGATGCCATTTCCAATGGATGGTTTTCCAGTTCCCATTTTGCTTTACAAATGCATGCTTATATTGCCAAATTTCATGGAAATGAGCAGCACAGCCATTTAAAAGACATCAAATAAACATCCTTTTTATTACAGCGAAATGCAAATATCAAGTCTTAACAAGTAAATCTAGGGTCTGTAATTTTAAAACAGCAATAACAATAACCTCAGGCTATGTTTTCATTTTGTGGTTGACTTTATGAGAAGCAACTGTTATTTCTATGTGGCACTTCAATGAGTTAGAGGCATGCTCACTCAAGTTAAAACAGTGGTACTCTGGCAGTACTTGTGATGGAAAGTCAATGATTATTGGTAAATCCAATCACACTGCCCATCACTCTGCCCATGACAAGGCTTTTAACATACTTCAAATGTAAATGTGAATGTTTGCATAAACATTTCTTAGGAAGATTAAACCTAAGCAGGAATATCCGTGAATGTTGTGATACAATTCTTTAAATAGAAAAGCTCTAATAGATTCCCTCAAAACCCAGGTAATTATACTGAAAGTTTCTTAAGAGAAGCTAGAAGACAGCAATGAATGGTTTGCCTATCTGTGGCTGCTCTTTCACAGACACACAAATATGCACCTTTATTTCAAAAGACAGAGTAGTTTTACAGATAGAGCTAGCCTCTATACCAGTTTTAAACAGTTGAAGAATACATAAAACCAAAGAGATTCTGTCCCTGAGATACATAAGACATTTTTGTCCTTGTAGATATAGAATATTTACTGATTTTATTTCCTCATATGTAAGAAATCCATATAAGGAACAAACAGTTATATGCACACTTGATTATGATTTCCAGATGGAACCAAACTGATATAATAACTTAAAATAATTCTGGTAAAAAGATTGCAAGCTGTCAGAATTTCAGGATAACTGAATACCTTAAAAGAGCAATAAAAACTGTAAAAACATTCACATTTGGGAGTTGTGGTAGAAAAAAATAGGCGAATTTGTCAAATTTGTTTAGCGTATTTTACAGAATAGGTAGTATATGAATTAGTACCTAAGGAAGAGTAAAAAGCTTAAAACTGTGTTTAATACTGCATAGACTTCAAACACCTTGTTCCTATTTCAATATTGCAATGGCAAATTCTGACAAGTCACATGATCCTCCTGCTAGACTCGAAAAGTCTAAGATGGAGAATCTAATGCTGTTACTTTAGTTAGAGACAATTTTATTGACTTTCTTCATCGTCACTACTGATTTATAGCTGATTTTAAGGGTCTCAGACAAACTATGGTGTGTATAGTTCTTCTGGACCCTATTCACCAAAGGAATCTTTTACTCTGTAGCCCGCACACCAAGTCTTCAGGCCCACTTATGGCTATGAAATTCCTCACAGTCATCAAAGGAAATGTTAAGTTTGACAGCCAGGCTCCCTGGCTAAAGCACACACCTTCCTAAAATGTGATTAATCTTACAAGACAATAAACTTCATGGTCATAAATAATAGACAGAAAGCTCCACTGTGAGTATCTTTGTGTTTCTCATATGTGGTCAAATTAAACCAGAATCAGTTTCGTGATCTTATGCCAAAATGGCAAAATAGACTGGAATGGAAACTTCATATTCAAAACTTCATGAACTGCATAAAATCCTGTTTTTATCTCTGCCAAAACCCTGACTTACAAGGAAGAAGATGCTACAATATTTAGTAATGACAATTATTTATTTGACTGAAAATCAGAAATGCGGTAGTTTATCCATTATATAATACAAGTTAACTAACACATCTTGAGAAAGTCCTGGATAAAAATCTTCCATTCAGTATTCACACGTGATATACCAGTTTTTCTCCAGCTATCTGAAATTCTTTTCTCCTAGTTTAAAGAGAAAGCTGCTCTCCCAAAATCCACAACGACAATGCAACCTGTATGATGGCTGGAATGGGTGATAGGCCTACCACATGTCTTTAGCAGAAACTTTTTTCTCCACTAGCTAATCACCCTTTTCCAACCATCCCCACAGTATAATTTAAGGCATACCAAAGCTGCAGAATTGTCAAAGAACGGAGGGGAAGAACACCTAACTTCCACATCTTGGAAAATATCCACACCTAACAAATTTACTATGATGCAGGAAATGTTAAGACTGCACAATTTAATGAAAATCAATTGCGTCAGCCGCTACACTGGGAAAACAAGAGCAAGGCTCAAGCACCTAATTAAGTTTGTTGTCCATTCTTATACTACCATGTTATGCTATAAAACAATGTGGCCAAGCATAGAAAGCATGTCCCCTAATTAGCAAGCAACACTAACTAGTTCTGCCATTGGCTAGCCCTGCTTATATTGGCCTTTTCAGTAATAGAAGGATTTAAATGCAGCCGTTGCCCAGATATCATGCCTTTGGGTGTCTATTGTGCTTCAAATACGGCTCTGTTGATATGGGTCTGCCACATCCTGAAAGTATGTGCTGACAAAAATATACGTAGAAAAACTGAGGATTTAGAAAGGATGGTAAAAGGCATCCCAGCCTGCATTCATAGCTTCACAATATGAAATAAAAAGAAAAGAAAAAAAATAATTATTTTTGCCCAGAGTTCACTACCCTCACATGCCTTAGTAATGCTATTTTATTTAATGTCTAGGAAGTGCAATTTACTTTACCTGGAGAAATGAGGTTTTGGAGTTTTTATATTTATTTCTTGAGTAATAAAAGTAGATTGTCTAGCATTATTTTCTTAAGATGAAATAAACTTATTGTCTGCTATTTTGGACTTGGATGAACTTAAGTTCCATTCTTTGACATCCACTCCTAGATTCCACTTTCAGGATTCTTCATGTCTCTTACAGCAGCTGCCACTCCACAAAATTGTGCCAGTCTCTAAAAGCTAGAATGAAAGAGCACTAGGGATTGCTACTGTAGGTCTTAAATGACTGAATAAATGGCCTTTTCATCAGAAAATTCCTTGTAATTACTCCAATATCAAGACATACAACATCTTAAATGAAAAATAATTAGTTAGCAGTTATCCATTAAAACTCACAAAAAAATGATAAAATTATGTGCAATAGCCAAAAGTCTCATGCACTACTCATTATGATCATTCTGTCAAAGTCAATAACATATTCCTAAACATTAAAAAGAAGTAATACGCTGCTCACATTGCTTAGTGTGGCAGTGGCTTTTAGTTAGCAGAGACTTAAGTTGCCAGGATACAACTGCACCTTAAGACAAAACCACTGATTTTGCAGGATAACAAAATCACTGCTGATCTGGTGTGCAACAATGAAAACATTGGAGAAGTTTTCTGTTACTTGGAGTTTTATCTAAATGCAGTATTCTAATACTTTGCTCTTAAATATAGTAGGAAATGGCATAACACAGCACAAACCCTAAATTATTTAAGCATTTCTATGGGCATTTAAGCTACATCTCTAGTAAAGATAAGTGTATGAGAGAACAAGAGATTTAAGCAGCTTGTCCCAATTCCTACTACTGGTAAAAAGGAAGTAAATAATTCAAATTCATTTATTAAATGCTTATTTAATAAAGTAGATCGGGGAAAGAAGGGGAAAACGCAGAATTCTTCCTTTGAAATATTTTTCACTGGAGATAAAAAGCACCTGACAAAAATCAGTATTTTGTTTCTAAGAATAAAAGTTTCTGTACTTTTAGATTGCAGCATTTATACATTTTCTCTAATCTCCAATATATTTTTTTTTTATTTTATTTTGCCTTAGCTCTTTTTGCTTACCTCTAAGTTCACACTTTGTATTTACAGTGAATTCAGTTTTCTTCAACTCACTCCTTCTATAAGATAGGGTATACGCTTCAGACTTTGGCCATAATAGTTCTATTCGCCTATGGTATGACAATAGTGTATCTCCAACTGATGCAAATGTACCAGGAAAAAATAAATAAAATTAAGTCTTTTCTAAAGCTATTCATATTGGTAAGATTTTGTGCGGTTGGAACAAGCAATTTCAGTGAGGTGGGGCTGGAATAAATTACACATCCAAAGATTTTTAGCTATGGATACAGTAGGAAATCGTTCCTGAACTTACTCCTTTGTCAGAACTCATTTTTTCAAGGAGCAATAAACCTCATTATCTCCAAATCACATCCATTAACATCCCAGGTGATGGCAGGATTGCTCTTTCCCTCATCCCTTCTGTAACTCATGATCAGTTTGCTACCTTTAGTTTACCAAAACTTTGGCATTTGAGAGACCTTTTATTTTTCTCAGTTTTACTGCACTGCTTTGATAAAGTATTGTATTATACTGTGCTATATAAGTAAGATGCAATAATAGTCTTCAACTTTTTATATATTGTACTATTACTCTCATCTAATTTTCCACATAAATAGAAAGGAAAAAAAACCAACCTTAAATGCAATGGGAGATACATAAAAGAGATCTAACATCTTTCAATAGAAAACAAGAAGCTTCTTAAAAATAAAGAATTCACTTTCTGCCCTTCATTTTCACTACTTCAGTCTCCATTCACCAGTAACCTCTGCTGAAAAAAAACTCCTTTAATTTTCTCTTTTATTCAAAAGTTTAATTTCACAGGGCACAACAAATACCAAAGCACACACCAAATGTAAAATTTGGTCATCTGTAGCCAAATGGGACTACCTACCTACTTAGCCACTTAATTATTTGAGAACTTATTTTAAAACTTAAAATTTTAAAACAAAAACATGAAGTCCCTCTCAGATGATGGTATAAAAGTGCCTCAGAACAGCCACTATTATATGAGAGGATTGCAAAAAAACCAGAAAGTTCTTTCACAATGTGCAAAGACAGGAAGAACAAATCTTAGTATGATATTGAATATTCATGCTTTCTTAAGAGAACTGGGGTAAAAATTGCATATAGTGCTTACTAGAAGGCTCTTATGCGTCAGGACTGATGCAATTTGCAAACGTAGTCAGCTTTTTGGGATCCAAATAAACCTAATGGAGCAAGAAGGGAGAGGGCCACTTGGGAACTAAAGTGTTGGTAAGTCTAGAGGTAAAAAAATAAGGTGTCACCCAATGCGAGGAATCTTGCTGTTCTGCTGGGAGCTGTGCCTTCACACATGGCACGATCCATACAAGCAACACTAGAATCCCAGTTCTTCCTTTTCTATTGAGAACAAACACATCACTGACCACTGACCTAACCACTTATCTTGCCTCCAGGAAAAAAGCTAAGTTGAAACCTTTCCAACATTCACTTTTAAGAACAAACCCCAAACATCTGGGCCAGAGATGCCTTGTGAAATATAGGGGAGTTAACTGAAGAAATGCTTTGCCAGGACAAATTTCTCTTAACTTCGCCTAGTAAAAGGCATGTGAATTACCTTGCTAGCCCTCCTGTCAATAGAAAGGATTTTCAGTCAGATAGTGAAGACAAAATTAAAGAATTTCAGGTTATGATTCAACCCCTTGTTTAAAAGAGAGCAAGCTGACATGTTACCATCAATGGTCTTCACAGGCACGATGAACTGAGGAAGAAGTCACAGCACCCCTTAGTAAAATTAATCTTATTCTTCTTACCATTCTATCAGAAACAAAAACAAGCAAAAAAAAAAAAAAAGTGGCCTTCTCCCCTTGCTTTAATAAACATTGGCTTTGGGAAGGAATTAAAGGAACTTCTCACAGCTGGACATATGGATGAAAGAGTGGACAAAGAACTGGGGCCAAGTCACTCTCTCGTAGGAGGAAGATGGTGCTTGATGCACTATCTTAATAGTCTAAGACAAGAGAACTAGTCAATTCAAAAGGAAAAACAAAGTATTATCTGGGATAAAGAAAGCAAAGCATATAGAGATAAGAACAGTTGGAAAGAACTATTTGCCTGTGAAATGATAACCATGTACCTTACCATTTTCAGTAATTTCATCTTTTCCTCTATATTTTAAATGTTTAGAAATGTTGAAGTCATCAAAATTTTAAATTGCTGTTTGTTTTTCAGCTATCTAAAACGTCCTTACAGTATAGAATTGCCTTGAACTACAACTGCAATTGTCATAGCATAATTAGCTGATCCATTTGAATAAAGATGGTGTCAAAAGCTGTCATGCCAACACTGAGACCAGCTAAACTTCTCCCTATTTTTGGCAAGAGCAAACAATGAAATGAACTGTCCCTTTAGCAGAGAACCCTCAGCTCCTTGTTCCATATATCAGATTTTTCCTAGCAATAACTTTGGTATAGACAGGAAAAAAAAAAAAGAAATCAATTATCAACTTTCTTGAACACAAAATTAAGAAGTGATCACTCAAAACAGTACCAAAAACTGCACCATTTTAGTTGGCTCTGAGTTTCACCACTACTGCCATCAAATGTTTAAAAGCAAGATTTAATGACTGTATCTAAAAGTTCACCAGATTCAATAGGGTTCCTAATAGATACGCAGCACCTGGAAATGACTATGCTAATGGAAGAGTGTGTTGTGTCCCCCCCAATAAGCAGAAGTAAATTAAACTTAGTTATTACAGATCTACTGACGACAGAATTTATTTATGGCCTCTTGTATAAATTTTTCTCCCTGCCCCCTGTTCAACAACAACAACAAAAAAATAGACCAATCATCATGATTTATCTGCAAAGCAGAATTAGACATACGTTTCAGGCATCACAGCCTAATACAATCTATATTAGCAGTTGAAGATTAAAGCTAAACTGTCCTTAGTTATATTAAGCCTCTACCTTTCCTTCTGTTCTTCCCTCTAATATGAAAGCTGCAATAAATCTGTCCATGAAGTTCTCAGCTCTATCTTCTTTGTATTTTTAATCTAAAAATCCAATCTTGTACCAACTGATGTCCTATCTTTCTCCTTTTCTCATGCAATAAAATCAATTTCTGTAAAAGAAGAAATGACACTAGTAATAAATATCTGAAACGTCACCTTGTTTATGTGTCTCCCTCATTAGAAAGAAACTCTCTATGGTACATACCACATGCATATCTTCCTAGCTTTTAAGAATGGCGGAAGTTTCAAATGTACATAAAATTTATTTTAAACATTAATCTCTTTTATAGAATTCTCTCTCATGAGTTATCAGCCAGCATTAGAAAGCAACCTTAGAAACAAAGTGCTCAGTACCTGTCAGAGGAACTACCAATAAGCCTAATTTAGGTTTCCAGGTTTGAAAAATGTGAATGGTACAGCCCGAGACTTTTTTCTGCTTGTTTTTTGTGGTTTTGACATTTTGCAGTTAATGACCAAACTCAAGATTTGACTGATCTGAAGTCTGGCTAAGAAGACCATTTTCTCACTGACTTCAACATACTCTCAATTCCGTCCTCTGTCTGTTATATGAAACACGCCACAACAAATGATTGCTTTTGGGCTTACTAATGGCTTTTCTGCACTTGGCTTCATCTTCTTGCCATAAATCAAGTTCCAAGTGACAGTAGCTTTTTGCAAAAAAAAATCCCTGGCAACTTTTCAGCCACTCAATTCACTTTCCTTGAAAGTTATTTTGCTGCAGGTATAATGGAGAGGATTCCCCAGATAGTATTCTTCGTTATCTATACAGCAAAAACCCAAATAAATCTCTGTGAGAACATTAAGATAGAGGTTGTCTATACAGATTTGTTTATCTTAGGAGCCAGGCTGATAATGCCATTTAAGACAAGATGATATATTTTATTAAAATAAATTACAGGCCTAGTGAAAACATAGCAGTGCAACAGCTGAAAGGGAGCTAGGATGAGCTTTTGAGCTTGGTACTAAGCTGGAAGCACTGAATTTCAAATGATTAAATAGAAAATGTACTTTATAACTGCCATTCATAGCAGTGATCATAAAAAATGGATTTCTTTACAAGGATATTCACTGTAATGAAGAACAGTTCTTAGCCAACCTAGACGGGATACAAAAATATGGCTGTACTGTTCCAGGACAAATTTGTTTTTGAAAGGCAGGGAATATGAATGAGCACAGAAAGAACAAGACTATTTCATGTTCAGATAAAAATCTTATATTGATTGAAAATTAACGGAATTGTGAAGCTAGCATGTTTAGCATTCTTCTTTAAGTGATCTATTTTAATTACTATTAAATATAGAATGGAGTGGAGTGGAGTGGAGTGGAGTGGAGTGGAGTGGAATAGAATAGAATAGAATAGAATAGAATAGAATAGAATAGAATAGAATAGAATAGAATAGAATAGAATAGAATATTGTGTTTCAGTGGGAAGGGAAATCCAACTGCCTGACCACTTCAGGGATGACCCAAACTACACTAGCCCAAAGTCCTCAGCCGCTCCTCACAGGACATGCCTTCCAGCCCTTTCCACCAGCTTTGTTGCCCTCCTCTGGACACATTCAGGGACCTTCACATCCTTCTTAAACTGTGGGGCCCAGAACTACACACAGGACTCCAGGTGAGGCTGTACTAATGCTAAATACAGTGGGATAATCCCCTCTCTTGTCCAGCTGTTGATGCCGTTGTTTGATGTACCCCAGGATGCAGGTTGCCCTCTTGGCTGCCAGGGCACACCGCTGGCTCCCATTGATCCTACTGCCCACCAGCACCCCCAGATCCCTTTCTGCAGGGTGGCTCTCCAGCCACTGCTCTCGCAATTCAGACTTGTGCCCGGCATCACTCCATCCTAGGCGCAGAGTCCAGCATTTCAACTTGTTAAATTTCACGCCATTAACCATTGCCCAATGCTCTAATCTATCTAGATCCCTCTGCAAGGCATCTTGTCCCTCAAGAAAGCCAACAGCACCTCCCAGTTCTGTACCATTAACAAACTTGCTAATGATGCATTCAACTCCACACCCAGATCTTTGATGAATATATTGAACAGGACTGGCCCTAGAATTGAACCCTGAGGAGCACCACTGGTGGCTGGTTGCCAGCCACTTGTAGCCCCATTCACTACAACCTTTAAGCCCTGCTGTTCAGCCAGTTCTTACCTAGCACACCATGAACTCTCTCATCCCACAGCTGCCCAGAAGGATGCTGTGAGGGACAGTATCAAAAGCCTTACTAAATTCCCGAAAAACTACATCCACCGCCTTCCCTTCATCCACTAGCCAGGTGACCTTATCACAGAAGGATATCATATTAGTTAAACAGGACCTTCCCTTTGGGAACCCTTATTGACTGTACCTGATGATTCCACTGTTCTTTAAAAACCTTTCAATAGTACCCAGTCTGATCTCCATAATTTTTCCAGGAACTGAGGTGAGACTAACAGATCTGTAGTTCCCTGGATCTTCCCTCACACCCTTCTTGTAAATTGGAATAACATTGGCTAGCTTCCAGTCAGCAGGGACCTCCCCAGACTCCCAAGACTTTTGGCAGATGATCAAGAGGGGTTCTGCTGTAGCAATAATAATTCAGACAATAACAATAATTTAGATATGCACTGTTAAGGCAATAGCTCCTGAAATATGCCAATACTATGAAAGACCACAGTGCCATAAGCCAAGATTCAGGTGCATTGATGGTCCTAATGAAACACCTGGCTCTAAACAGTGCTTTTTGACTGTATTGACTGAAAAGCTTATTGAAATGCTTCCACTTGAAAAATTACCTCATTATTCTGTTTTGCTGTTGTCATATTAAGCATGCACTGACACTGTATGTCAAAGATGCATTCACTATAAACAAAAGTGCTAAAATGCTACTATTACTATCTAATATTTTACATCACAGTAGATTCTTTGTAGTAGTTTTACAGTAAATCATTTTAATGGAATAATTTAAATCATGGTGGACTTAAGTCACAATTTTGCACATGATTTATACATTTGTAAATGAAGACAAATTCCATTTGCTGCTGAACTAGTGAATGGTGACTTTATTAATGCATCTTTGCTAGAAAGATAAATGGAACAGTAGTAAGTCAGCTGCACAACTTCACGTCAGTTTACAGCAAGCATTGAACTACCTGAAGTGATATATATTGTAACAGGATTTTATATCCTGCCTAAGCCTTAGCGTATTCATAAAAGTTTCTCCCTCCTCATAGAGCCACTTAAATCACAGTTCTTTCAACCTCCTACCACACTAATGCAATGAAAACCCCTTTGCTTTCTTGCACCAAGTTTAAGTCATTGGTTCAGAATTTTTTTATTCCTAGTCCTAATCAAAATATTTTTGCTTTGACAAGATCCATTGAATTTCAGCTTCCTTTTAATGTTTATAAATTCACGAAAAATATTTTAAATACTTTTGTACGTATTTTTCTTTTTAGTTTTTGCTTCTTATGTCAAACCTTTGAAAACTTAACAATCAGTAATAAATGCTATTTTACAACCTATTGCTAGGCTAAGCAAGCTGAAGTATTACATAAGCTTTCTTTAATTTCTAAATTACTTTTTCAGATATATGTGAAAAACCATTCTTACTAGGCTTTTTCTGTATTTGAAGATTAGCACTTATTACATTAAAATGGATTTAATTTTACTGTCACTTCAGTACACTAGTGTCAAACACGTCCTACATTTCTGCAAACATTTATGTCATCCTAATGGTGCACTTGATAAGACAGGAGCATTCACAGAAACCACTACCCTGGAAAGCTGAAGACAGACCTACTACATGAATGTCTTTTTCTAGTAACTGCCTTGGTTTTATTATGCTATATTAGGCATCTCATATGAATATTTGCTGTGGTAACAACTGAATTGAAACTATCAAGCTGCTAATACCACTGGGTTCCTTACAGATATGCTGACATCGTCAGGGGTTGAGCAACTAATCATCGTATCATCTCCTCAAACAGATAATCTCTAGAATTACATTACTTTTTTTAAATCAATATGAAATACTGACATGAAAAAATTCGTAGAATTCTGCTGTCAATTTTACTTTCATGTTGTGCAGCAATGACAATTACATTGCTAATTAAATTCTAAGAGTTTGTTAAATGAGTGGACATACAGATGGATAAATTGCATGCAGAATTGAGGCCACAGATTACAACAACAGGAAACATGGCATTTGATTAATTGCATTGGCTTTCATTAAGGCATTGGCTTCAACTGAGACAGTGGTTTTAGGCCACTGAACAATGAAAGCTTGCATAAACTTAAACTCTGATACTGAACCAATAGGACTCTACACAAGGCCAAGGGCCTTAAATGCATGCATAATCCCAGGAAAAGTGATTGCATTCTAAAAATTCCTGGTGTAAGAAAAAATATTTTGCACCTATTTTTTTTGTATCAATTAAAATAGACAAATGGCCCACCATGTTGCAAATAGACTAAAAAAACCACAATGCAAATTCGAATGACCATTTTATTTAAATTGAATTACCTTACATCCAGGCAGAAACTAGAAAAAATTAGATTTTTTACGTATGTACATAGACACATAGTGCTGCAAAATAGCAAAATTATAGTACAGAAGTAAAAAATACACTATCCTTATTCAGAACAGGTAGCAGTTGTACACAAAGTTAATGGTCTGCCTTTTCTTGCAAAGATCATTTGTAATATCATATCTGTATTCTGCTTATAATCTGGGTCAGTCTTTGAGGAACCAGATCAAAATGGTAACCTATTGTATATAGCAGGTCATGGCTCTTCCAAGTTAGGAAATCTCATTTTAATGCTGTGCTTACATCATCTGATACTGGTTCTGCAAGGACAGACTGGCAGAAGAAATAGTCCTCCCTCTATTAATTCCTTTTTCATTGTTCTTATTGTCACTTGCTTCTGACAGATTTCTGATGATTTGGGGATGACAGTCTGAGAAAAGAGACTGAATCATCATAGGTATCAATAAGTGGGAAAAAAGTATAAAGAAAATGTGTTTTAAAATTTATCTGCTCAGGGTGGCTTAGTCTGCATTTTCCAAGTGGCCAGCATATACTCATTCTTGTTATCAAAAACGCCTATAACATTATATGCAGTCATTAGATACTAGAACGGGAATACCCAAATGGGGGTCATGCTAAAATTAGTCATTGAGCTGTTGTCTGAAAGTATTTAACAGGTGTACATTCTTAGCCAAAACTGTCCAGTGAAGAATTCTTTCAAGCTAAATAGAACTGCTCTGCTTTTGTCCAGTATTAATTCAATTCCTCTTCTTAGATCATAACAACTGTCAGACATCTATCTATGAACTAGCACCCACTAGTTTCTTTTCTTTCATAGGTATATAATAAGAACAAATACGATATAGCCTAGCCAGCTTACTGATTTCAAGCCAATCTTAGGACCCTCCATAGTGCCCTATAAATGTCAGGCATAAGTAATTTTCTACTACTGCTAATATTTCAAAAACTAAAATTGATCCTACGCACATGTACAAATACGTGAAACTGAACTGCGTAATTTTATAGCATTGTATATAAAAAAGAAATGTGGCTGGATGAAATTCAGTGACATATGAAATTCACTGAGGAACAGAAGGAAGAAAACCAAACCTTTACAAAGACAATGGTAGCTAGTATTACTAGTTGGCAGCAGGGAGACTTTCTTCACATACGTTCATTGAGCAAATACAACTGAACAAACAATCATGTTAGAAGAATATGCAGGACAACAAAGAGTTGAAAGAAATTTCATCAGTAAAAAAAAATTGTTTGTAGGGAATAAAGTTAGGACAAATTTCTCAAAAAAATCTGATGATTACAGACACCTTCTTAAGACACCTTAAAAGGTCTTACAAGTTGAGCAACCTACTCTTGATTTTCCGAAGTAACTAATCTCTGAAAGTCTTGACTACAGGAATTTACATTGACAATCAAGAAATTTGAGATTGCTGTTTCACGCATTTTTTAAAGGGACTGCTCTACTTTTTTGGAAGAAGCTTTCCAATGAAGAGCTTTAAATTTATAATAACTGCAGCAGGTTCTTTATAATAAAATGGTGTGCAAGAAAAGGAAAATCTTGTATGTTTAAAACTAAGACAAAAAAAGGTAACCAAAATATTCACTGACTGAGGAGAAAAATATATTTGACACTTTTTGCATCTAGGGACATGAGTGGAAATATCAAAAGAGTATTAAACGTAAAAAACATGAGGTGAGGCACTTGCCAGAAACTTCTTACAATACTTTATAGCAGGTATTCAAACATTTTCATATATTTTAAACAACCACATAGGTTTTTTTAAGAACTATGCAAAAGACAACAATAGATAACTGTGAAATCAATAAGATCAAGTGAAGTTGAACTCAATACCCTGCATTATGTATTTAGAGTAATAGACCCTTATATGTTTACTGACTGTTACAGAATTTATAAGGTGCATTATTGTCTACACCATTAACATTAGTTACCATGTATATGCCTGCACTATGAAGAAACTTAAAACACACAGTATCTCAGAAATTAGCCATGGGAATTGGACCATGTATTTCACAAAATTATTCTTTTCTATCCTGTTCTGGCTAGTGGTTAAATCCCACCACCCCATCTTTATAAAGATCAATAATTCATTAAGTATTTCAAATTATACTGCATGGAAGAAAAATGTTTTATTTACCCAACATAGATTCACATACCCAAAGAAAATATTTCAAAATAGTTCCTAACATTACAGCAAAGTATTTCTAATGTTGTACTACTTCGTAAGCCATTTCAAGAAATCTGCATGCCATTCTACCACTGCCTGTAAGGGGTTTTTTTTAAGCTTAAGTTGTATTGGCTACCTCTCCTTCTGTTTCAGTTTCACAAAATCCTTTTGTGTGACTGTCAAGCAGCTGTGTTTTGTTCCTTAATCTTCCCTGCACAGCTCCCCAGGAGAGACTTTACAACATAAACTGCAAAGTACCATTTTCACAGCAGGAACAACAATGTTCCTCTTCAAAAAGAGGCATAATAAAAATAGAACTGTAACGAACATGCTAATTCTGGTCACACGGTGCTACCTACATAGAGCATGATCAGTGAAAGTTCAGGAAGTCTAGAAGCAAGATACACCTTTGCCTCTTCAGAAGTCTTCTAATGCAATATATGTCTGAGATAAATGTCTTTCCAGTGTATGAAGTTCTTGCACAGGTATTTTCTTGTTTTCCTTGTTTCTATTCATTCCACTTTCAAAAGCCTGTCCTACTAGCAGCCCCCTGGCAATAATCACTGTGACTATACAGCAAACAGTTAAGTCAGATAAACACTGGTATACATGGTTTATAGAGCTCCAGCTGGAACACGGCAAATTTCTCCTACCGTGCGGCTAATACCCAGAGTATGTACAGTCCTTCCTCCCATTTGTCTAGAAATGAGAGACATCCCACAGCACATTTTCCAGCATTATAGCCGTGCCACTCCATTTGTCTAATTTCCATGCCCTCAAAGATAGCTGTCCCAGATGACAGATTACTTCAAAATAGTTACTTCTCATTTCAGTACTACGGGGTACAGTGAAAATACAGAAATGAGCTTCTATTATCATTGAATCTGTTACTAGCAGCAGAAACCAAAAATGTAGCACCTTGGATTCACCATCTCTGTTTTTTGGGGTTTTGCAGGTTTTTTTTTGTTTTTGGTTTTTTTTTTTGGGGGGGGGTTGTTGTTTTTTTTTAAACAGCGTGGAAATGTTCTGCACTTCTGAGAGTCTAACAAAAATCATCTCTCAATTTTCTCAATCTCAAACTCTGTGTGTATCAATGGACAGGGAAACGCTATTCAGTAAATATTTCACTTTTTATTTTATGCAGCAATGACTGTTTGACATTAAATCAATAAGTTTCTAAAAAGTATAAAAAGGAATAACTGCCCTAGGCATCTTCCATAGAAATTTTACTTTAATTCTTCTTATACAGTGCCCGAGCTACAAAGATGTTATATATCAATATTTTTATAGTGCACAGTATGATCAACAATAACAAAGAAAATAGTGGGCTGAGAAAACAAAATGCCTTCTGCTTAAGTGGCCTGTGTAGTCTCTCTTTACTTCCCAAACAGCAAAGAAAACAAAGCAAACAGCAGCGATAGTGGAATGTACTTAGGTATTCTGCTCTATTGGACCTTCTCCATCCTCGCTTAAAGCCTGCACTCTTCTGTGCTGCAATCATACACCTTCTCAGGAGGTAGTTGAAGCTCAGTTTCTTCAGGTACTTATAGTCTTGGCAGAAGTTTATCAAGGAACAATAATCAAAAAATCATTTAAAAAATGAAAAGCAGGATTCCTTAAAGTTAACAGCATGGAATTGTCGCTGACTTCTCTACTAGAAGGAAGCATCTCATTTCCTTCTTCCTGAACAATTTATATGCTTGCATATGATGCCAAAATCCTTATTCTATAGCCATGAAAAATGTCAGTTATCCACCATTTGCAAGACCAAAAAACAGACTTAGGTGGCTTTAACAAGAAATGAATGGACAATAAAAGGAAGCTATTCCATCTCTGAAGTCTGCAGAGTATGGGAAGATCCTACACTTTATTGTCTTTCATTGCCTACTGAACACTGATAATTCTGAATTAAAGAATCAAAGCACTGTTCCACTCACATGGTTCTCAGCACAAATTTTCAAAACAAAGAGCTCCAATATAAATAGCATCAATTCCACTTGTCTGGAAGGAGACTTCCAGACTTCTCCTTACAAACTTTGTTTCCCTTCACATTCAGTCTTTTCATGTGGGTGAATCTGTCCTGGAAAGCAGCCACCTCCTTTATATACAGAAAATCAAAAGCAGTTTCCATTTATCTCAGACATTCACTCTTGGTCCAGACTGCCACAATATTCAGCCTAGCAAGTAAAAGTTTGGCCTGGAACATTTCCTGATTTACTCTGGTAAAAGAAAAAAGGTCCAATAGTTTGTCTCTGCTAAAGCCTTGAAATGTTATCATCTGTAGCTGCCTTTTCTGCCCTTTTTCCTTCTCACATGGTGAAGTTTCAACACCCAGAAAGACTTCATTCATATTCACAGTTCTTAGAGACCCAAGTACTACAGAATGCTCATAGTGTAAAAACCTAACGAAACACAGTAAAACCTGTAGTGCATAGAAGTACTGTTACTCTATCCTGCCACAGACAGAAAAACAGACATGTTTGGCTCTAAAAATATGGATATATTTGCAAAAATGTTGCTGTTCTGTGCTGCACCAATGAATTGTAGCAGTTCAACTGGATTCAGTGAAACAAACAAACAGAAATTAATATAGGTAGATACTTAACTCCTGGGAACATCCTGATTTCACCCATGTCCCATATTAGGGTCGCAGTTCTTGTGGCTTGAATTGTGGGTATACTCTGACTTCCTCCCCAGGGTCCTCTCTTGCAAGAGGCACAAATGCTAAGTTGGGGCTTTGAAAGCACCAGTATGGAAAGATTCGAAGAACATATGAAAGTTGTGCATGTATCTTCTGCAATTCAGAGTCACATATATGCCCTGGGGATGAGTAAAGCCTAAGCAGACCACAGATCCAATTCACTCCACTCTGTTCTGCATTTGGTTATGTCTGTTAATTCCTGTTCACATCTATGATATATATTTATTCCTAGAGCAGCTATGTGAGGCACAGAGGCACTCTTTTCCACAAAGGCATAATCAGATGGAGTGTTTTCCCCAAGGCTACTATTGCAGACTGTACAAGATGAAGATCTGTGCAAGTTTGCAAAGAAGCAGCTTGTAACAGCATTACCTATCTTCCAGGCTAATGCCCTTAGCACTGAACTATCATTTGTCTTGGAAAGCAATATAGCAAGTCATTTTACTTAGAGCACTTCAAAATTTTAACCCTGCCAAAATTTCCTAACAATGCCCTGTTACTCTGCATGGTCCTTGTTTTCTCTGATGCTACCCCTTCACCTAAATCTACAGTCCCAGTATGTCGATGAGTTCTCATACGTTCCCAGTTTCAGATTAAATCAAAAAATCTATTCCTGGGGCCAAAGCATATTCCAGCAGTTGCAAAAGCCATACGTATTATGGCTGGAAACAACACACAATCTTTCATATTTCATATTTTTAATTAGACAATTGATTTTAATTAAAATTTAAAATTTAAATTTATTTAAGTTTTAACTTCCTAGCTAATAACGTACATTTTTTGTTCATCAGGCATTTGCATGTAAATATCATTATGCATGGTTTTTAAAACCAGGATCTGATGCTAGTGTTGTCTGAAGTGTCACTGAGATATTTGTATATGAAATAGGCAGCAGAGCCACATATGCCTTACAAGAAATTGATTAAATAATAAATAGGACAAGCAAAGAAACAGATCGCATTTAACAGTCAGTCAGTTTTGACGCTCAGACAACTCTTTTGCCTTTTTCAACTGCTATGGCCCTTAGTAGAGAGAGGAGGGCTGTTGCTTCTTCTCTACAAACCCCAAAATGAGAACCTTGGTTGGTTTAGAACAGCATCTTTCAAAACACATACATGCACATTTCAAGACCAGAGAATCTCGTAAATACATTTCAAGAAACTCTGAAGACAAAGAATACTCCTGCCACCTGAGTTTTCACACAGTTTTTTGCCCTGTCCTCCCTCTTCCCATCTCCCTTTAATTAACAAAACTTTTAATGCAGTATGGAAATGTCATTTTATGTTAATTTTCAAAAATGAAGAAGCGGTGCATAAAAAGTGCTTCTATTGTTTAATAAAGGAAAAACCTTATTTTAGGCAGTTAAGAAGAGGTCCATAGGGCTGTTTAAATATGAACCTAACTATCAATCATTCCATTTTCATCGACTAGTCTGGGAAGAATTTTTAAAAGATAACAGAGGGAACGATCATGGCATTAGAGATAAGAACTTTGAATATTAAAACGGCTTGCTTACACCAGACTACCTCTAAGGAAAAAACACATAATATTTGTTATGTATGTACACAGTTTTGTTAGTTGACTCAAACAGTAATGCCAGGACTGTCCATACTGATCAAAATAGCTAATAAAAGTTTAGAAATAATCTTTTATTTTTCTTTTTTTTGAATAAAAATCCAACTTCAGAGAAAAATATGAGAAAAGAAACCTCCTTGTCACCCTACATTTGTTGGGATACAAGGATCCAAAAAAAAAAAATATGTAAATCATACATTTTACAGATTTTCTTCCAAATTCTGTGAAGCTGACTAATCATCTCCAATTCCTAAAAACAGGCCTCTAGCAGTTAATTCTGCAAATCAAGTAATGCCACGTAATATCACTATACAAAACAGTAATCTTCAGTCATAAAAGCAACCCTGCAAACTGAAAAGCGTAATATTTCATGAAGTATCTCCAAATTCAGTTTCCATTCATCTCCACGTGACAGAACGAAACTTTCAGGTCATTTGACTAGTAGTATTTACTCCTCTGAATATTATCTAGACAGTAGACTTGACAGTACATTCATATCCTCACCCTTGAAGGATAGTTGAAAGAATGGATTTTTTTCCTTTACTGTCTTCAAAAACTTCTTGCTGAAGTAAGAATAGAATTCAGGTGACACATATTTGAAATGGAAAAAGCCCTCCCCTTTTTATGTGCTATATCTCAGGGTGAAAATCTTGTAGCAGCTTAACATTATCCAAAAAACATTTTGCAACTTTAGAAGCTCACTGTTAACTGGGAAAATTTCTGCGTAAATGCTGGTCACACAAAGCTAAGCTACCCAGGGCAGCTCTAAAATGTAAATCGAATGCATTCATAAAAAATTTTTTTATCAATAATTGATATAATAACCTGTTGTGCACGGCACTCCTGTTTCACTAATCTTTTTCTTCTTTTCTTCATTCTAATCTGTCACACCCCGCATACTCACATTACCGTTTTATGGTGAAAAAACAGAAATACGATATTCAAATATTATGTGAAAAAGTTTGTATTTGGCAGCATCAGGACTGTAAAATGCCCATTTGAAAAGAACTGTACTTAACTTTCCCGGAGAGAAACCTCTCTTTTACAACATAGCACTTTCAGCTCTACAAATTAAATTAGTTATGTTTAGAAAGATCTTACCACGTAAAACAGTGAGTCTTGTGGACACACTTATTTCGCCAACACTGTTAGAAGCCACGCATTCATAAATAGCTTCATCTCGTGGCGTGCGCAGTGGTTGTATTCTGAGAACTGATCCAGATCCATCATCAAACTCTATTACCTATAGAAGGAAACAAAAGCTGTCACAGATGTTGTTACAAATACCTATCCCTCCGTTAATCTGTTCATGAACAGTGACCTGTTGACATTCATGTCATCAGAGCCAGGTTTGTTTTTCAAATACATGTACCAGGAAAAATTCCACACAGATGGGAAAATGTTTAAGTGGCAATGCCTTGTAACATACATGAGTTCAGTGAGTATTCAACGGATGCTCTAAGATAGTTTCAAGAAAAGACAGGATGAAAAACAAACCACCACAACAACAACAAAAAAGCTAAAAGGCACTGTAAGAAAGGGTTCTGTAACTTAATGCTCTTTTATCCTGAAGTTCACCACCAATCTCTCTCTTTTCTCTTAGCTTAAGTACTTTACCTTCAAATGCCAGTTACATTCATTTTAGTTGCTGCAGACTGTACTCCCACTCTACTCACAGAGTGCACTTCACTCATTCATTTATCTCCAAAGTGAAAAAGGATCAGGAATTTCTGAACAAGATAGGACTACTCAGTTTAGCTATGCATTTAACTCACAGAACATAAGTAAATTTATCCAACAATGTATAAGAAAACATGTGACCAGTTAAGAGACTAAATAATAAGGCTAAACTTCAAGGTTTACTTTTTAAATTGCAATATGTACACAAAAACATTAATTTTCATATGAGAAAGAATTAACTGAATGGCTTTTATTTCCTTCTTGTTCCATAGTCAGAATCCCACAAGATATTCAAGAGTACTACAGCGCTCCAGGCATTGGAAAAGCCTTCCTAATCATTAAGTAATAATATTAATCTATTTAATTTACTTTTTAAAAAAAATATTTGTCAATCATGTATGTTAGTACTACGATCGGGTAAACGGCTCTTATAAAGAAAGGGCAGTGACAATTATTTTTTTAGACAATAATTAATATTTGGGCATAATCGATATATACATGCACTAAACAATTTACATATATGCCTATTTACACATATGTTTGTGTCTGTATGTCCAGTTTACACTGAGCTAATCTACTAGATCTCCATACATGTTGAGAGTAAGACAGAAATAAAGTACAGAGTTGGAAACTAGGGTTATATGCACATTATCTTTCCATTTTCATTGTAGGAATTGCTCAGTTTCTTCTTAGCAGTGGGAGAGGAGATGTCTAAGTGGAAATAAGATAAAAACCTGCTTTTTTCTGAGAAGAAATTGGTTTGATAGCCAACAGGGTGTATCACTTTTCCTCGTTCCTTAAGTAAAGCAGTTGTTGTAAGTAAACCTAGAGAACACAAAATCTCCATCTGATCTTAGCACAAACAAAAGGATAGCTAGGATTCTTGATAGATTGACATTTATGAGGGAAATGAAAATTTCACAATCTTAAAGCAGACTTGCTAACGATTTGTAGATAAAAAATGAAAGCACAGGATCCAAATAATCACAATCATTACACTCAAAAAAAGTAATTGTTATTGTTTAAATCTGAATGCTGAAAATCCTTGCTGGATGGCCACTAAAAACAGTTGCAGCAGATTGGGTTGGGAAAATACTGCAGAGAATAGGTTTCAAGTCTTGTACCATAAATGGAATTACTTTTCCAATGATGAGTTCTTACCTTTCCTGCATATTACAGATAGTTAATTCCTCCCGCTCCCCCATCTACTGATTTTTTTTTTTTTTAAATAGCACAGATTTTTTAATAAAACCAGCCTCATACCACAGGGTAGAATGGTGCAAATTTTTAAACTTGTTTTTTTCCCCTTCTCTGTTTCTTTTTAAGTTCATCTGAGAAAGACTTCTTAGTAACTTAAAGTAGATTTTTCTAACTCATATTATTTAAATTGATTTGAAGAAGAAGAAAAAGAGAATCCTCCTGTATCATGTTCATGTATAGTACATGCTTACAATATAAATAAAAGATGAAAGATTAATAGTGAAGTCCCACAAGGTCTTATTGTACCCTTTAATTTCAGAAACAATGTATAGCTCTCACCACTATTCTCACTCAGTTGTGAGAATTAGCCTGTGAGCAAGAACATTCCACATTAAACGATAATAAACTTCAAATATATAAACAGGCCACTGTCAAGAGAGAGGGAGTAAACTATTTTCTCCCGCATTGCCAGATAAGACAATTGCTATGTTCCGGTAAAAAAGTTCAGGTTCCACATGAGAAAAAAAAAAAAAAAACATGGTGAGGTTCATGAAACACTGTAGGAGGCTGTCCAAGTTTACTGGAGAGGAAAAAAAAACCCCAAAAATGTAAACCCCAGCATTCCTGGGAAAGCATGTGGATTAGATGGCCCATTGAAGTCCTTTGCAGCTGTACTTACTAGGCTGCTCTGATGACAGCTGGCCAGGTAAAAGATTTTCATGTCTTGTATTATGAAGTAATAAAATTCAGAGAAATATACAAAATATTAACGTGAAAGAAGAGGTAAAGAAGTCG
Organism: Himantopus leucocephalus; assembly: GCA_003993805.1. Classification (NCBI taxonomy): domain Eukaryota; kingdom Metazoa; phylum Chordata; class Aves; order Charadriiformes; family Recurvirostridae; genus Himantopus; species Himantopus leucocephalus. The sequence goes on from RSEF01000031.1 coordinate 30,292,812, forward strand.
AACTAATTATTGTCTTATTGGTGCAGCTGACAATCTCAGATGTTTCTTGTTTCCCAAACATTCCATGTGTCTTTTCGGAATCTTATTTCTACCATTGTTCTGTTCTTACTTAGAGAACGTATGGCATGAATTAATGGCCTTACTTTGGACAGGAAGGAAAGCTGCTTAAAACATTGATGGGCTCTGCACACTTTTTAACTATTCTGCTCAGTGGTTTTAATAAAAATTATAAAATACTTGATAAGTGTTTTCAATTCATTTGAAATACATTCCATCTCACTTGGCTATAGAGCTTGTTCAACAGTCCACTAAAGGCATTTTTAAAACATTTTAAATTAATTTTTTATAGTTCCATTCAAGTATGTTTTATGGAAATAAAACTGTTTTATTTTTGCTTATTCTCCCTGAAAACAGGTACATAGGTACATAGAAAACAATATATGAAGCAAATAAACCACAATATATTGCAAAATAAAACTGGATCACCACAGTAAACATGTACATGCCCAATCTTTCACTGTTTGGAACTCACCTCAAGTGAAAATTTTGTGACCAGAAGGGAATAAATTGTGTAGAGTTTATGATAAAATTTCTATGTTAATCCCACTAGCCAACTACAGCTCTGTATGCTCTGCAAAGTGCAAACAGTTCTTGGCACTAGGAGGTTGCATTTAAATTCATGCTTTTATTTCTCACATTGCAGTAAATATACAAGCAAAGAATTATATTGGTTAATGAACAAATTCCAATGCCTTTAAAGATTTTTTGAACAAAAAAAGAATAAAAAACCATTTATTTTATACAAGAAATAAAAATCTTTTCTGCTGACATAAATCTAACCAGAAAGCCAGGGCAAGCAGTCTTCCCAAATACTAATAAAAATTAACTCATATAACTTCAATATTCAGTCAGCTTTTAATAGGTATATCTTAGATCATTCGCTCATAAAATAAATGTCACAACTGTTTTATCTACAAATTAGTCATCTTCCAAACAGTTGTTTTCTTAATGCAAGAGTCTCTTATTTAACATTGAAAATAGTGAAGAGAGAAAATTATACACTCTTAGTGCCAGTTTCGGTATGCATTCTACAAGCCTTCCCCCATTTTCTGAGTTTTTTCTTCATGTTAAAGGTCAATCCATATTTGATATTAATTGTTCCTGCCACGACGAGACGGAACAATATTTGTTGTCTTATTTTCCCCAAATAACCAGTATCCTTTGAACAGATTATCTTTACTGTTTCCTTTAATTGAAGGTCGTGGAAAGAGAGGAAACAGCTCTTTCCAAAGCCTCTTCCGAGGTTACTGTTAAGAAAATAATCAAAAGCAAACAAGTTTTACATTTCCTTTTCAGCAGCAGGAACTACAATGTCCCTTTCATCTCTCTCTGCAACAGCACTAAGCAATTGTGGCAGCAGAAGCCGTAGCAGCCTAGGTCTGTTCGATGCACACTGTCACAAAAGGAGGTGGCTTGCTCTCTGGAGACAGCCATCACTGCGCAAGTAATTAGCAGTCTGAACAAAAGCACGTCAGGGCTCCCCGGTTAGATCACGCTAGTTTAAGACACAGCAGTAGCAGTTTTCTCTTTAACAGTGCTATGCATAACCCGTTTGCAAAATGAAAACTCCCACTAAACTATCCCCAATATTTTGCTTAATCACTGATAATAAAGCACAGGTATTGGGTTTAGAAGTAAGGTTGGAATTAATGTTTTTCAGAGGAACAGAACAATGGACCTAATACCTCAAATCTCTGATTGCTGACTTTCTTTCCCTTTTTGTTCCAGACAATTTTAGGTCTTGGATCTCCTGTGGCTTGACAGATGAATGAGGCGACTCCTCCAGAAACCCCTGTCTGGTCAACGGGAGTTCTTGTAAACTTTGGTGGTGCTGAAACAAAAAAAAACAAAACAAAACAAAACAAAATAAAATTAAACTAAGTAGTAAACATAAAAAATAAGCCATGTCAAGATTTCAAAATGAAAAAAGAATGAAGTATTTTGTTTCACCAGTGACAGTATTCACCTGCAAAAGAAAGTATTAAAAATAACTAAAAGGTCAGGAAAGTACTTACAGATTTTACTAGTGAAATTTATAATAAAACGGAAAACCGATAGCATCAGAATAGCAAGATCACACATTATATTTTATCACCATTATAAATAAAAAATCCAATATGTCTTCTGTTGCAAAATGAGCTCATCAATCAGCTGGAATAAGATCATGATTCATGACTTGGCGTTATGACCACAGGGTGTCATGAAAACAGGATTCCCACCTTTGAGCCATTAAAATCAGTGACATTTAGGAGAAAGCATTTGTAAGTTTGCAGTGGTGGAGGTAAATGACTATGTATTAAGAGTCCACACAGAAAGGACTATAACAGAAGAGAGATTTATGCTTGGGCACAGTTTCACATATAGCTCCTGTTCACTCCCAAATTATCCTACTCTGTCAGAAAGAAGAAGTGAAAAAAGATCCAACTATTGCAACAACAGGAGAGGAGAGAGAAACAGAGAAATCATTTTAAAAGTAGGAAAAGGCACTTTAATTAATTATTCTCTTTTCTTCTATTTCTGTTACAACATAATGAAAATTAATTTATCTGCCTTATGGTGAAACAAAACTTTCAAACCTACACCAACACAAGACGTGACTTCTAACGCTTTAATATAAAAATCTACGAGATTATGTCTACCCCAGTACAGAAATGTTGAAGAGTGCCTGTAAATATTTACGTCATTCTCTTTCTTAGCTGAGAAATTTTTAGAGACCAAATACACTTTAAGATGCTGATTTGAATGATATGAAGTGATACTTAGGACCAATAAATGACAAAAAATCCAGGTCTTTACTATATAGTCTTTCTCAGTTGTAAGTTGTTATATGTAGTTGTTCTATAGCAGCTGCTGCAATACATTTTTGCTCTCATCTTCAACTTTCAGCAGTTATCTCCTTTCTATTCTCAACCTCCTCGCTCTTCTTCACTTTCCCCTCTTAGTTCTGACAGTTACGTACCTGTACTGCACTAATTTTCGTTTCTAAGTTGCTTCTCTTCGCTTCCAATGTCTAACCCCTTATTCTGCAGAACTGGTCTTTCCACAGGCGATACTTTTTGTCAGCATGTTTATTTAAATATCAGAAGCTCAGCAGACTACAAGTATGCATGTATGTAACACTGGAAGAAATCCTGAAATAATCTAAAATGCCAAGAAAATACGATGTGATCGTTATTATAGAACAAGCTCAGTATGTTGTTGTTATGTTACTACATTAAATATGAGAGCACGCAGATTGTCCTAAGTTTACGAAACGAAATGAGTAATTTTTTACCCTACCCCTAATGTGTAACATACCAGCAACACAGATCATTTTTAAAAAATGCATTAAAAATATAATGTTCCTGAAAATCTGCATGCTTTTTGCTTCAATAGAGATGTCAGGCAAAGTTGTTACTGTTCAACTTTTCAGAATGCTCAAGGGTCCTTAAACTATCCACTCTGCTAATTTTGTCTGGTGAACATGAACCTGAAACCGAATGCAAAGGCAAATCTGAGCACAGCAAAATAGTGTGCCACTGCTGCCATGGGGAACTTAGGAAAGAACTTCTCTCATGTCAAAATATTGCCAAAAGCATGCCAAATAAAACACACTTAGAGCAAAGAAACTAAAAATCCTTTCCCAAGTCACAGGCTTTATGCCTGGACCACAGGAAAGACAGAAATGTATTCTGATGAAAAGCATCTGGGTTTCACCAAAACTGCTAGCTTTGAATCCTTTTCTATGTATGTATTAACTCAGCACTCTGGTATGTAAAGAGACATGACTGAATCTGATACGCTGATATTCTGTGGCACAAGTTGTGATTGTGTGCCATCAAGTGAAAAATTATGCACTTCCATTCTCTTTTTATTCTTTTTGACATTTTGTGAATTCAGTGTTGAACCGCAAACCAACTGCAAGCAAAACACTGCATGGGCAAGTCCATCAGCACAGAGTAACTACGTATAGTAGCTCATAGGCAGCTTTTAAATTCTAAATTTAGGCCTCACTTATACATTCAGTGACTGCCCAACTGATAATTTCAACGTCAACATCAAAATCAATTATCAAACTGATAATTTCAACATCTCACTTCCTTAGAGACAAGGTCTGTTTTGGAAAATTTGCCAGTTTTGCCATGCCTTACATGGGTCAAGGAGGGAAAGCAACTCAATTTAGGAGCCATGCTGTGCATTCATTTCTGCAACACTTCACTTAACTATCTTGGGACCAGGAGAACTGCAGAATTTAAAAAAAAAAAAAAAACAACCCACAACAAAAAATGATAAGCAAAGACCATATTGAATTATGTTAAATTAGCTCTTCAAAAAAAACCCAAAACAACTAATCAACCAACCAAAAAACCCCACCATATTCTATTATTAGGTTTTATATCCCTGCCAGTCACCATGATATATACGGTTGACATGTTTTTATTAATATGCAATATATTGTATTAATGTAACAATAATTAAAAAAAGATAAATAAAGGGGAATCCATTCCCTCCTTATCAGAGATAAATTGTCCATTACTGCAGTTCAGGTAAACACAAGACAGCTTGCACTAATTTACACCATATGAAAATTTACCTTCCCCATTGCTGTTGAACATGAATGAACCAAAAAAATCCCCTTCATCTCCAACACTGTGCAAACTGCATAGCTGTTTATCAAACAGTGCACATAACAATAGATATGAAACTAAAAATTTTCCACCAAACAACTGCTGTTAGACATAAATCAGTCTTCTGACAATTTCTTCATCTAGGATTGGGCCAAACCTGGTAAAGGACTACACCTGCTATGACTCCTTACGAAAATTGCTTACTAGCTTCGGCAGAGCTGTATCTACAGCCTAGTTGAGTTGCAGAAATAGGGCTGAATACCTAACGTGGCTTTCACAACTACCTGAAGAAGAACAGGATTTTTCCAGTCCTATGTGAATTTTTGCTGGACCGACAAATAGTAAAGCTGTTGTTTGTTAACTAACAGCAATTGCTATGAAGCATTATAGGCAAAGACAAGCACAGTTGTTACATAATGATGTAATTACCTATCGGTAGACAATTTTCAAGAAAAGCAAGGTTCTAAAGTTGTATGTAAAGACCGTATTATTTTATGTAAGGACTGATATTATCTACATTAATAAAAAAGCTTCACATTCCAGTATCGAAGGCAACCATGATGATGTTTGTGTTTCACTTAAGCCATAATCTAGCTGACAAAATAAGGTATGTGGCTGGTCAAAGCTTCCTTTTGAGTAAGTAAGTAATTCCTGTAAAAAACCATTGCCACAACTGTTCTCCAGTGCCTAATCTTGAAAGTAAGACAGTTATCTTTGAGGTATCATACAGTATCAGAGAAGGTAAATTATTATTAAAACACAGATAATTTTAGCTGAAACAGTAAACTCATACTAGTCCTGTACACTTCAAACATTTTAATGCATACAATGGCCCTTTTCAGCAGTTCATCTTTAAATTCACAAAACTAAATTTAATTTGGCAAACCAGTTAAATTCTCCGCTTCGGGCTCAGCAGCTGCACCAGAAGGATAATAATGTCTGCATGTTTAATAGGCGTTGTGAGGATAAACACATTTATGGTCAAGAGATGCTCAGACTATGGTGATAGTAGCCAGCCAGCCATGGAGAAAGATAGGTATTATGCAATCCATCTTTTCATTATTCAATCAACATGTTCACCTCATTACATATAAAGTGACCATCATCAGTGTAAGGGTATGTGAAATCATAACCCAACAGAACCAAAAATGAAAAGTAGTATTTGTTGCCTTTATCTTTATATAGGTTGTTAATTAAGGTTTGACACAAATTATCTCCACAATTAATGTTGTCAGTTTCTTGACATTGATTCTGACCTAAGCTGCTAGGTGCTCTGATAGCAAACACAATTACACTGCATACACAGTTGTGCTTATTAACGAGGGCAATTTTGATTGAGAACTGACAACTATTTTCAATTTCCCTTAACAATCGCAGTGCAGAGTCCAACAAAAAGTCTCTGCAGCACACTTCACTAAGCACAGCAATAATCTATATGGGAACCTTCCAGTGCAATTAAATCTGCCAAAAAAATCTGATGTAATAGGTTACCAACTATGATATCACAGCCTTTCAGCACTTTTGAAACTCTACTTGGTCACACTTCAATAAAGCTGCAACTAAAATAACAAAAGTGTAATTACAATAACAAAAGTAAAATTCAGCTAAAATCAGCACTTCATATTTCTGGATTTGAACTCTCTTGTGGGCATCATCAAAATTGCAGCAATATTGGCTATTAAATGCAAACAACAGAAGGTATGTTTCAGTTTGTTTACCTACTAGTGCCTACTCAGATATTTGTTCTGATACTGAATTTTGATACCTTGTCAAGGAAAAAAATTTACAGCAGAAGATTTCCCGAACTTGGACTTACGAAGAGTAGCACAAGCTTTGTCATCCAAGGCCTAAGGTCTCCCACCCTCTGCTGCTTGTTATGCACTTCTTGCTGGGACTCCTGAGAAGCTCAAGTGACAATTATTTAACATTTGCAAATTACGCTTTAATATATGAAGGAAAACTGTATGTATTGCTAGCTCACCTTAAATACACTGAGTTTTAATTTGTTTGTTTTAAGGAGTTTAAAGCCATAGAATTTAGGTTGCTGCTTCAACAAGCAGTCAAGCTGTCCCCCAGGAAGCACAGGAACTTCTGAAATAGAGATAGTTTATCACTATCCAGAAAGAAGCTTTCCTTTTTTGCGTATTAATGCTCCATAAAATATATGTATAACATGACACTAAAACAACTCACTTGGACTGAAATGTTTTCATAGCTTTGCACGACCATAAGACATCTCTTTCTTCTCTTTTGCACTTCCACATTGTCTTTTGCAAGTTAAAGTACAGTTCTGAAGCAGTGAATGGAATTGACTGGTTCACATTTCATCATGTTATGGAATGTGTTTTAATTTTGCTGTTTTATACTCTGCTGCGCTTTGAGGACACATAATACTTTTGCTCTGCACTCAAATAAAATGTCTGACGAAATGTTTTTGAAATTAGTAGTTCAGTCCCCTTCTTTTGACACTTACTGAGAGTTATTCTTGTGTAGAGACATTTTTATGGACGTAACTCCTCTAATTAAGAGATTAACATGAGGATAAGACTCCATCATCTTTAAAGATAAAGTAAGAGCTAATGGGATGTCTGCAGCCCAAGTACAGCAAGCTCAGCATGCAGACCAACTATGGACAAGATATATAGACAATGCAGACCTTAATGTCTTTCTGTTTCTAGAGTCTCTATTTGGGGTGTATGGAAGTTCCTAGCATACCATAATTCAACTTACAATTAAACTTTATCATACACTTGAAATATGAAAAAGTTTCCAAAATCAGAATAAAAATTTCCAAAAATCATATCCTGTCATATCCTTTGTCAGCATTCATAGTAAGTGTGAATAAAGTTACAAAGACATCAGAAAAAAATAAACATGCTAAGATGCTTCTTTCAAATGCCCCATATACTTGTAAATTAATGTATACTGATGTTTCAGGAGAGTCCTGAAAAATTACAGTAACTTTTTGGTTGTAAAGACTTATTTTCTAGCAATAAAAGCTGGAAGATGATACAGTCACAACTGTTCCCATGGAACCTTTTCATCTGACACTCAGAAATGCAGGTTGAGCGCTGAGTAAACAACGTGACCTGGCAGGTGCCACGCACTTTGAGATACTGCACACACACCATCACAAGAATCACTGTCACTTAGTGCAGAGCCCCTATGTATTACTGGTCTAGTGACATCAAGTTTCAGTGGGGTATGTGACTGGACTCATTCCTACTTATAAATTCTGAAGTCATTCTTCCCATGCCAAGTTATACACTCAGAAAATTCCTGCATGGGGTGACAAAAAGAGGAAAGAGAAAAAAAAAAAAAAAGAGTAATAGAAATACCCTTTATTCACCCCATGTCCCACTTTGCAATATTCACTGCATCCCACTGACTTATCAAGAACTGCTATGTATTCTAAGTAAACAGGCCATAAACTGGTTCACATTCAATAATGGTGAAGGCTACTGTCCTGGTAAAAATGAACCAATAGGCAAATGTTGCATGAAATCTCAGCCTGATACTATATAGATACATTGTAAATTACATTAATTATTATTCTTTTCACAATTCCTCTAGGAGTTACTATACCAAAAAAAAACCTATTATATATATACATAATATTAAATAGAAAAGCTTTTGTGCACATTTCTTTATTAAAAAGAATTTTCAAAAGCACTCATATACAGCATTCACTGCTAATTTACTCATTAATCATAATTTGTGACATCAGTTAGACTGATCGTTGTTATAAGCAATTGTTTTGCCTTAATTCTAACCTGCACTTACAGTGGACCTGCAAATTGGCTATGTAAGAAAGTTAATTAGCTTTTTATTTCTATAAGGATGAGTGACAATTTGTACTCATGAAATCTGCATAAAGAAATCCCAAAGTTCCAAGTGGTATGTTCCTAAAGGCTCTTGTCTGTCAGTCAGAAGCTGGTGACATTTTCCTGTTTCTCACCATAAACATCTTAAAACTGCATCATCCTTACAACCTTTAGCAAGAAGAATAGCAACAACGCAATCTTCAAATGCCATCATACTCTGAGCAGCTCAATAGTTTCATTATCCTGTAAATGAAAATTACTGTTTTTTCATCTTTGAACAGCTAAATGCAATCCAGCTATGTCAACTAATTCCAGGTGAAGACCTTGACGCATTTGGGTCACAAAAATTTTTTGCAGGTACAAACACAGGTTTCCCAAAATCCTGGGTGAAGGACACTAAGTTATTTCACTTTACAGGCGTCACAACGTCCTCTTAAAAACCCAGCCCCTACAACAATGCTCGTAAAATCTTTATAATATAATCAAAATGTTTATGTCCCCACCTTCTTTCTGCTACTTGTTTTCTTCTAAAAACAAAAGCACTCAGAAGAAACGTTTATGTCAAAAAAATCTGAGGTTTTTTTTGGGGGTGGTGGGTTTTTTTTCCTATTTAGCAGTCATCTCCAGTTCCCAAGCCTTCAATCAGCCAGGGCATACCCACCCTACAAATTTAGTAAGCAGCTCAAAAAAAGATTACCGCTTCCTGATCTCTCAGGGAAAACACATTAAAAGTCAAGCCTATCTTTATGTTTTCAAATTTCCTGCAATGCACAACGTCAGTTTATTAGGCTGACCATTGGGTTTATTCTTCCCTGAAATACAAAACCTAATGATATACTTACAAGTAAGGCCTTACAGGTAGAATAGGTAGGTTACATTTTCCAAAAGGTCTAATGTTAAAATAGCACGTTCCTAATTTGTACCTCTAGGCTGTGCAGACCTTGGTACCAGCTCATTTCATTGTGGATTATGTATGCTTTTTTAGAGACAGATATTATCTGAGCCCTAGGGACACGGGAGGAATACAAACCAACACAGCAGCAGCAGACATTTATTTGCCAACTAACATCATCTTCCCCCCCCCCCCCCCCC
>RSEF01000031.1:30331844-30361000 GCA_003993805.1 Himantopus leucocephalus
AAAAAAAAAAAGCAAGGAAAAAAGGCAAATCCAAAAAATTTAATTAAGAATGTTTGAATGAGGAGTGAAATATTAATTAAAATAAAGAAAATCCTTGTAAAGACATATGTTAATACTTCCTTTACATACTTTTTAAATGGCGGTCCTAATTCTTTCTCTGGATATACACTAACAACTCCTAATGGTATCTCTCATCTCTTCACTGTTTGCAGCCTTGGACCTAGAACCATTTGCTTAGTGTACTAAAGCGAAAAACAAGAACCACGGTTAGCAATTCTGTGTGATACCACTCTGTTTAGCTGATGTGCTATGGTGCCGGGAACTAATTCACCAGGACACAATTTGTGTGGAACAGAAGGCTGGCTTGGATGCAGAGTTGAATATTCATCTAAGAACAAATCAGTTCATTCAAAATACAATCAACCATTTGCAGCTACCTGGCTTGTATACATAGACCACATAGCGATAAGCATAGCTTAATGCTGCTTCTGACTATTGCTTCCTGGAAAAAGCTATGAAAATTTACAACAAAACTTTATATTGGAATACCACAAAAACTAGGTTGACATCAGCATGTTTTTTTCTCATCTTCTTAAAACGAACCCTATTGATACCTCAAAACAAAACAATCTTCCCAAACAGAGATGTAACAGTAAACGTAACAAACTTATGGAAAGTCCACCTTACAGAATACCTCACAAAAAAGCCCAAACATAAGGCTGAGACTATTTTACAAAAATTAAGAACTTATGGGGTAAATAGTAAAAAAAAAAAAAAGTAAGAAAAAGGTAAAAATGATGAAAAAAATTGAAAAATACAGTTTGAAAAGAATAAAACTAATATATTTCAGTCAAGTAAACCAGCTATCTTCCTTTATCTAGAAATCTTATAACAATTTAATAAATAAAACTCAAAATAAATCCTGATTTCTCTTTGTGCACCTTTTTTTTTTACATACATGGATAGTTTAAAACTGTACTTAGTATAGTTCTTTTCAAAGTGCTATTATACAGGTTCTCTATATAGCAAAACCTCTGTTTGCGTATGTTCATTTGCTGTTGATACTCGCACCCTATATATGAGAAAGTGCCAGGTGATCTACAGAAGCCTTATGCCCCTGCTAAGCGCCTTTTTCAACAGGTACCATTCTGGACCTTAGTCCATTTCTCAGGGAGACCTTGACCAAAAGGACTCTAGCAGATTGGCAACCCAGCTGAAAACAAAGGAACAGAAGTAGATGCTTGATCCACAGGCTGCAAAATTTTCTTAATACATGGCAGTCTGGGTTGTTCTCCAAAAATACAAAACTAAGGAATGCATGCCACTATCAGCATGGGGAAGAGATCCAAGCTCCAACCATTACAGGTTGCTTCTCCAGCTGTCACTGGTCCAAAAGGATGTTACAGGGCAGAAACAGGAAGAGAACTAAATTAAGTGAAGGCACTTACAGTTGTCACATCTCAAATGCAAGGAAGTAAAACAGATGATGGAGAACATAAAGAAAATGCAGCTTGCACCACCTGCTACTACTATTGGTTGACCTCCTTTTCAATCTGTGATCTCTGGCAGCACTGACATACCTACTACTCCTCAACACGGCGAAAGGAGAAAAATCACTTATGTGAGCATTCAGACAATGAGAGACAGTGCTAAAGGTAGGGAGAAGATGGAAAGAGAAATGATGACTGAATGGACAAAAAATTATGCTCCCGGCTGTGAAAAGTGAATTGCTATCAAAAGAAGTGATACTAATGCCAGTACTAGAAGTGATTGCATGACCTGATAGTAGATTAACAGATTTCATGAAGTAAAATCATATCTATTCTATAAAAGCTAGTGCCTACCAAGAACCTTGTATAATTGCAACTATTATAAGTTGTTTTATTATGCATTTGTACTGTTTTATACTATGAGTTGCATTACTATTTGTAATTATCATTACTGTATCCCTAAAAAATAAATGAGGTTACTGATAAATAGCATAGAAATAATATGTGGTATTTCACACTTACTAAAGTTTCACTTACTGAAATATTATTTGAAAATATTTCTTTTCATGCCATGTTCTTGCATGATTTGGGCCTTTTCAGAATATCTATGAACTAATTTATTTATTATGTTGGAACATTAATTATTTTATGCCCAATCAGTTGGTCAATCAACGTATGTCTAAAAGTTGAAATGAAATGAAGACTAACTGTAAAAGGATCCCTCATTTTGTTTATGAAACCTACCAGTACAGCTCTGTGCCTGGAAGACAGATGCTGAACAGCTGCACTAGGAGGTTACTAAACCATATTTGTGGGGAGAAGAGGCTATTTTTAAGACATTTTGACCTAATACCAACAAAAGAAAAACAAGGCAGAGACATGGCAGAAGCTCTATCAAAGTTCTGAATAAACCCAAAAATAATATGAAGTATGTCTACTTTGATGTGACTAAAAGGCAGGCTGCTACAATATTACTCTGTTTCTCAAGTTTCATCACTGTATTTATTTGCTGGATATTTCCTCAAAATATCTTCAACATTCAGATTAGATTTTAATCACAATGCCTCATTTATAATTCATTTAATCCTATTCTTTATATACAAAAAAGCAGCTGAAGCAGATACCAGGAGGCTACATGAGAATAACAAACATGTATTGCAACGGCAAATGTATTTCATTTAGTGATTTCTACCTACTACTGCGATAAGATAATGTCTTTATATTAGAATATGAGAAATGTTTTTCAAAAGAGAGAAAATTCATGTACTTTGAATATTAAATAACTTAAATGCTCTTTGAAGAAAGTTATTTTAGAATACCATCACATGTGAGACTGTCAGCATTAACTCATTCTATGAGGTAAGCTGGAAATCAAACCGGCATGAAATTTTGTGATGTTCCTATTGTTACTAACACATAAGCAAATTTGGTTGTATTAAGATACTTTCAGTATTACATAGCCAGAGAGTAACTGATGCAACATGTATTTGTAAGATCACTATAAATGCAAAATGTACAAGAAGGTTTTTATAATCTATGTGGTTTCATAGAATAAAACCTGAATTAAATATATATCCACAAAAATAGTAAAAGATCTTTCCAGTCATCACAAGCCTTTCCTTTCCTAAGGAAAAAAAAAAACCCTCTTAAATTATGAACCTACTGCATAGATATTAACCTAATTAATATGACTTTAGCAGTCCTTTATTATATAAATGGGTGTTAAATATTTTATCTAATCTGTATTTGAGCTCCTTTCTTAATAGACAACTGTAATTAACATGCACAACCCTTGCATACACACCTCAGAGTACAAATATGTAAGTTTAAAAAAAAGGCTGCAATGGATATCAAGTATCGTGATTTGTGCATATTAACTTTATTTGCATTTCTAAAATTTGTACTTCTAACTTAATCTGACAAGTTGATTTTCGCTATGTATTTCTGAAGCTTTTTCACAACATTTGATCTTAAGCCTTGAATTTCATTTATCATTTATTTACTAGAAGTAGTCTTCACTCAAATCCAGAATTCTAGTGCAGATCATTCTTCTTTTTCTTTTGTAACTAAAAAAAAAATTATTGAAACACATTCTTTTGTACTCTGCATATCCATCAATTTCAACATCAGATGAACAGAAAAATGCATCTGTCTTTTTTTCATTCGTTTTAAAGTAAAATCCTGAGGTAGCAGCAGAACCTGACTAATCATCATTTGGAAACATCACACCGTTAAACCCAAGTTCTAACTCAAAGATGATTTTGTATTGTAGGGAACACCACAGCATTACTATTCAGCAGCAAGAATAGTTGAGGCTTTGAAATCTTTTGTTATTCAACCTGTCATTTCAATTAGTCCAAACTATCTACATTTACTTTTTTTTTTAATCTCTGTGTGACATTTCATTGATGAATAACTAAATGTAATGGTACAATTTCATTCTTATGGCATAGTATTTTTTTCATCTGTGGAATTGTGCCACCGTCAAAAAGAAAGCACAATTATTATCCATATTTGTTTGTGATCTGCCCTCAAATTCCTTATGGCACAGTAAAATAGCCAGCCCAGGGGGATCACAAGCAGGGATTTTTTTTCCTTTTTATAACTGTTTTCACCATGATCAAGCAGTTCCCTTATCATTTTGCTGTACTTAAATTCCATTTCTTATAATCACTCACTCTCTTCACAAACGGAATTATTCAATTACATGGCTCCACTGCACACTAGAGGTCAGCCATTAATGGTGAAGATGTATTGTGATGTGCTTTTATTATTTCTAACCAGTGAGAGACATAATGTCATGTACTATAAAGCTTCAGTCATCATCAGGCTTCTCATTCATTTTTGAAAAAAAAAAAAGGTAATTCAATCTCACAGTGAACAGATGAAAAAAATAAATATTTTATGACTAATAATTATAGGAATTTAACATCAACATGAAACAAACAAACATAAATAATAAAACCTTAGAGTTTTGCTTCAAGTCATTTTAAGCAATCTTTACCACAGAATGGTGTACAACTGAAATAATTAGGTTTTGGCACCCATCTTTAAATATTACTACTCTTTCTCTTGTCCAAAACTTAATTAGAAAATCAGGGAAGTAAAAAAACAATACAGAAAGTATTAATGAAAAGAACTTCAGGACTGAAAATGAATCTGGTTTGAAATGAAAAGTTTTTTTTGCCTGTCATTCAGTCGTAAATTATATACTTATTTATAACAAAAAACATATTTTTATTACACTACTAGAACAAGTTCAAGCAACTAAAAAAAAGGTATTCTGTGCATTACATGATTTCTATTCATTGAACTCATGGTATATTATACTTTAATAAGGTAGTAAATGATACCAACGTTTTAATCTAGAGGTTTGCAACACAGATAGTTGGGAAAGTAAAACAGTAAAGGCACTGTTCAAATGGTAGGGATTTTGATTAAATGGAGTTCTAATGGCCTGGTCAAAACTTAGTCCCGAAGTGTACTGAGCATACACAAGAGTCTTCTATTTTTTAACCGATAATGAGTTAGCTTTTATAGCTTTTATCTTAAATGTACCAAATTAATGTGTGTCAATGATTGAGTTACTGCAGTTGGAACTCTGATGGCATCTTTCACACGGTGTAAATACAGAGGAAGATGCAAGTCCTGGAGTCTGTAATTTGGATAGGATTTTTCCCACTGATTTCATTTGTGCCTGATGTCACCCACAAATTTACAGACTTCTATGATACAGAAAACTGAAGTTATCTAAATAGATGGAAAAGCGATCATTCCTTCAGCCAAAATAAACAGTAGGTTTCTTGGTCACAGACTTTCAGATGTGGAACAACACTTGAAGTGACACTGAGAGATGCAAGACAGAGACCTCAAGTCATGCAGTTCTTTGCCTTATTGCGAGTGGCATAAAACTGGGAAGTGTAGAATTTGAAAGGGTAGACTCTCTAGTTTTGTATGTCACCCACCTCTCCTACTTGTTTTTCTGTCATGATTGCATATAGTTTTGTTAACACTTTCAAGTTTTGGGTTTGCTTTCCATTATGAATATAGTGATGTTAATTTTTTACAGAAAAGAAATCTAATTATTATTAAACTGCCAATTTTTCTCTCATCCCTTGCTGCTTTAAGAAAATAGCCTTTTTTGGTTTTATGTTACAAGATCTCCCATTCTTTTACCTATTTCCATAAAACTAGTATGCTTAATAATATTTTCCTTCCACAGTTTCATATCAACAGCTGAAACAGAACATTAAAAGTATTAAGGGAACAATGAATTTTAGGTATTAATTTTCATAGAACCACGGATTTACTAAAGCTGGCAGTCACACTTGGAGAGTGTCTAGTCCAACCCTGGCTCAGACCTGGGTCAGATACAGAAAGTTGCTTTGTTCAGTTTTAAATATTTCCAAGAATGGAGAGTCCACAAACACTCTCGACAACCTGCTCCAGTGCTCAGTGTCTCTTGGAACAGTAATAACAATGAAAAAGATTTCTCTGTTTAAATGAAATAAAAAAATTGCTCTGTTTAAACAGAGCTTCACCTGTTTCAGTTTGTGCCTCTTGTGCTGTCACTAGGCTCCGCTGAGAAGATTCTGGCTCCCACACCTTCACTCCCTACCACCAGGTATTTATATACACATTTATATATAAAAGCCTTCTCTCTTCAGGCTATGCAGTCCCAGCTCTCAACTTCTCTTTGTATGAACAATGTTTCAATCCCAGAACTGCCTTTTTGGTCCTTCACTGGACTCACTCCAGCCCGTCCANAACTGCCTTTTTGGTCCTTCACTGGACTCACTCCAGCCCGTCCATGTCTCTCTTGTACTGAGGAGCCCACCACTGGACTCAGCACTCCAGATGCATCTCATCAGTGCTGAGTAGAGGGGAAGGATCACCTCAGCCCAGGAAGCTGTCGGCCTTCTTTGCCACAAGGACACACTGTTGTTTTGTGGTCAACTTTTTGTCCACCAGGACCCCCAGGGGCATTTCTGTCAGGCTGTTTTTCAGCTGGTCAGTCCCCAGCATGCAAGGGGTTGTTCATCCCCAGGTGCGGGGCTTGCCAGTTCCTTTTCTCGAACTTCATGAGGTTCCTGTCAGCCCATTTCTCTATCCTGCCCAGGTGCCTCGGAACAGCACCTTGAGCACAGTTTTGATACGATATCCTATTTAAGGAAAAAAAAAATGTAATAATTTCTCAATTTTCATTTTAATTCCCTAATGAACCCAAGGACGAAAATCAATCTTAAGTATATCTAAACGAGTCCTTGAGGCAATGCAAAAAAAAAAGTTTTTGTGAATATTCACACATAGATTAATGGGTCAGTTGTTAGAATTTAAGCAATAAGTTTCCAAACTTATGAACAAACAGCTTTACTTACAAGAAGTTTTCAGGATAGAATCATAGAGCCATTTAGGACAGAAAAGACCCTTAAGATCATCAAGTCCAACCGTTAACCTAGTACTGCCAAGTCCACCACTAAACCATGTCCCTAAGCACCACATCTACTCATTTTTTTAAATACTTCCACAGATGGCGCCTCAACCACTTCCCTGGGCAGCCTGTTCCGGTGCTTGATAACCCTTTCAGTGAAGAAATCTTCCCAAAAACCTAGATATCTAGCTTGGAGTAAAATTGCCAAATCTGTCATATGAGCTTGAGAAATCGGTCACTGTCAATGATGTAGTTTTCAAAAGATCACTATTTTGATTCAGTTCTAGCTGACCAGCATGAGCTGAACAGTAGTTTGATCAGAACTAGCTGATACAGCATTAGCGGATACAGTACTAACTAATCAAAATTACTAGAAACAAATTTTCAGCCACTGAATTTGGCGTGCAGACGCACCATTAAAATCCTGAATATGGACAGGTGAATGTCTAACCTGGTACCACTGAAGCAAAATATTAATCGTTCCGTACCCAAAACACTTTTATTGAAATATGTAACCACAAAAGAATCCCTACACAAAAACATGAACAATGAAAATTAATTGTCAAAAAACACAGTCAGGTCTCAACAATGAACTCCATTACATGGTTCATTGTCCAGCATTAATTAGCTACAGTCAGATTGCTATTGTGTTTTATTTTTCACTGAGGCAACACTCATCAAGAAGCAGTTTGTCTAAAAGTACAACCAACAGTCAAGGTTAACCGCCCCCCCGTGCTGGTCATGTTGGAGAGCTACAGTGCTGTGCCTTGACTTCATGCCTCTTGACGGCACAAAAACCATAAATGAAGAGTTGCATGAAGAACTGAAATGGCAGGTCTTAGGGGATCAAGCAGGAAAGCACTAAGTTTTACTGTTTGTTAGCAAGGGATCAGTGCCAATCAATTAATGATTTAATTACTTAGACTAATTAAGATAATGAACAACAGCAAGTCTACAATCAATTAGGTTTATCCAAACTTTCTATTTTTAGGATAGGACCCTGAGAACTACATTCTTCTTACAGGTACTTGAAGTGTGAAGTCTGTGCAACTTTGGTTTCAGAAAAAATAAAACCAGAATCAATAAAACAAAAAAAGTATGCAGAGAAGGAAGAAATAACTTTGCCAGAGCTAGTAATTCCACAGATCCCATGGTCTAGTAAGTTGGGAAAGTATGTCAAATTTTAGCAAAACAACGATTTTTAAAATTCTTTGTAGAGGTAAAACAACAACTTTTTTTTTTTTTAAACATTATTAAAAAAATAGAATACTTGTGCACAATTTCACTCCCCTTTGAAAAGGTCTACCTAGTCTTGACAGCTAAAAAAATAGAGTTTGGCTTCTTCTTATGTCATTAATGAGAGCTCACCCTTTCTTCATTGAAAATACTGAATGATCAGCAGAAAATAAGTCTTGTCGCTCTGCTCATACAACGCAGATACCACTGTGAAAGGATCTTTGTCGCTTTTAGAAACAGTCTGGTTAAGTGAAAACAATTTTAAATATGCAAAACAAGAAATACAGTGATAAAGCATGTCCATTTGAATATGAAAAAAGCAAGGCTACTACTGCTTAAGCTTTATGTTGTAATGCTACTTTGCTGACCTCTAATGAGTTTCTGCAACCTAGATGAAATTTCTTTGATGAATTTTTCAGCCTATAATTTCCACATGGCTGCTCCTGCTTTGTTTCTACTTTGTGATGCATAATTGACAACGCTCCTATACCAGATTCCACAGACATTTATGAAAACTGGTGCTTAGTTTTGACGTTAAGAGAGGAGCGGAGAAGCTAGCAACAGAAAGAATAAAGACAGCTGAAGGAGAAAAGGGATACATAAGAAGAAACAGAAATGGTAAAAGAAGATAAAGGAAATATTAATTGCTGAACCAACAGGGTGAGGTCCAGGGGAGATTCACAGGACAGCAGAAAAACGGGGTCACTCTCTGGTGCCACAGAACACAGCGTAAGCAGTGGGTGGTGAAGTTCAGGCACAGGCTGTCACTAGGTGCACAGCAAAACATTTGCATTCCATCCAGGCCAGCAGAAGAGCACTTCCTTACAGCAAAAAGCACACCTTCACAAAGCAGAAGACATCCCCTGCTGTCTTCCATCTCCAGTCAGAAAACGCTCCAGCTTTGCCTGAAAGAATCCGGGCCACAGATTGTAAGAGGTATAATCACCCAATAGTACAGGCATAGGAACAGGACACCCGTTGCCCTAAAAGACAGGCAGAACTCAGAGGTGAGTACTCAGATTGTGACGAAAAAGAAGACTCGAGCATCAACACTACTTTTAGACCATAGACTCTGCTGTCTTTGTGTAACTTAGGGTATTTTGGCAGAAAAATGAAAAAACATCAATCATCAGAGAAATCTTGCACACTCTTTTAAAGGCTTTTATATTAGGAGCATTTAGAGATAAATACTACAGTGGTGAGATTTAAATTATCCTAAAGTACTGTTTACAGTTAAATGATATTAGTGATTCCATTTTTTATTCACCTTTAAATCATTACTATGTTAATTGTCTTTTCTGGGCCATGTGTACATTCTAAAGAGAAAGGAAATGTATTAAAGGAAGATAACTTTCCCTCCAGAGAAAAAGTAATAGCATAATTTATTTATCTTCAATAAAACAGTAGTGTTGTAACCAGAAATTAACATCACTGAAATACTTGCACAGAGCTGGGACTTAAGATCTTTTTTAGAATTTCTATCTCAAAGCATTTGAGAATAAATGACTCAGCATATAGTATGAAATATTACCTTTTTATTTTTCTGAGCAAGTTCTTGGAAACAAATTGCAGTAGCCTTCTCAAATGATCAGTCTTTGGATACTGTTGAGATCTCAGTGCCTGTATTACCACTGTACAGTCAAAGACACCAGCCTTCCTTGAAACTGTGTGTTACCTGCCCTGCCTTTTCCTAGTGGTATTGTCCCAAATAGCAAGGAGTCCTTGCCTACCTGAGTAACTTCTTTTTCCTCAATCCAAAATTCAAAAGCTATTAAAATTTACCTGTAATATCCAAATACACTGTTTAAGGCAAAGAACTACGAATAAGTAGTACTAATCTACCTCTTAAAAGTTAGCTTCCGATGGGGTACCAGGGTGACACTTGTGAAAACAACTAAGAAAAACCCTCTTCCTATGACAGAAGGTAGGGTAGGTCTCAGTATAGACCCTTCTCTTGCCTACAGTCAGATGCCTAACGAATACCATTTTTGAGGTTGATCTATGCACAAGAGAGAGCAGTGTTTTCTGTTTTAAGGTATCTATAGCTCAAGCAGAACAGTTCTGCACTTTTACATTCTGTCCATCACCTAAGAAGTAAATAGTAATACACCTAATAAGAAACTACTAATATGTAATTAGAAAAATTGTCTTGCTGATATAAGGAAGATTGTAAGGGCCACAGATTTGACACAAAATCTAAAAACTGAGAGGTTTAGATTTGGTCCTCTTACATTAAAGACCCCTTTTTTATTCTCACTGATCCTTCAAAACACTTTCTTTGTAAAATGGAAAGACATGACAGATCTATTAACATCAAAGTGAGCCAAACTCTTGATCTTCTAGCTCTGAGAGTAGTGCAACTTTTGCCCAAGGTTAAAGTGTATTTTGCAGGGAAGAATAAGACACTGAGCCATGCACTCATAGATAAGAAGAAAAAAAAGACAAAAAACCACCATATGCTAAAGACTTGGCAGATCCACTCAATGGCAGAAACAAACATTTATTAACAAAGGCACCTATAAATTCTCAGCCAAACCAGCGCAGATATTAGAGAGGAACCCATACAGAATTACTGGTCTATACATCTGAAGAGAAAAGAAGATTTGGTGCCCTCCAGACAAAAAGTGGGTTTTTCTGGCTATTGAAAAGATAAACAAATCAAGGTATCTTACTGCAGTTGGGAATCTGAGAATAATTTGGCTAGGAAGATCTAATATTTTCATATAAATAAAATCTACAAATTTTATCCACATAGTCCAACTTCCGTATTTCAAAATCAGATAAACAAATTCATGGCCAAGTTTTGTTAAAAATCCTCTCTAGCCTCCATTCACATATTCACATTATTCAGAAGGAAAAAAGAAGGAGAAAATCGAAATAGCACTGAAAACGCATTTATTAGTTTTTAGCAATGCCTGTAAGTTATATACCTGTGAGAAGAAATGCTCCTTGGTTTTTTTCCATCCTACACTTGATGCACAAAGAATTCCAGAAAGATTCAAGGATCAGGTTTATGCAGACTTTAGTTGTCATTCAACTGTCTATACATAACCTATCAGTTATCTAAATTGAGATCAATCATGCTGCTTTTCTCAAGACACCAAATGAGCTCCTGCTCTGTGTAGGTACTGAGCTACTGTCAAATAGTGTATAGCTAAGAAAATTTTTCAGAAGACTTTCTGCCATGGGAAAATCCCACACATTTTTCATGTAAATCTAAAAGCTATTTTTAACATACTCATGTTATCCACACCATTATACTTATGAGTCTCCAAAGCACTTCATTTCACTGTACTATTTTTAGAAGTCTATAATTCATGAGTAAAAACCAACACTGAGCTACTAAGTAGAATACAAATCATCACTCTAAGAGAATCATGTTTGGTTATCAAAGGGGGAATGAGTAGAAATAAAACTTAAACAGTTCTAGTTTTTGTTTCTATCTAGACTGGAGGTGTTTGTAAAAAGTTATGAATAATACTTTTTCAATAGCATATAATAAGCAACTGATTTTTTATGTATTAGTAAATTCTAAAATAATTTGTTATAACTTACAAGGTTCAACAAAATTTCAGACATTAGAAGCAAGCAGGCATACTCATAATATGACCTACTTTTACAACATTGCAACAATGGAATTTGTGATTTTAGATCTGCATTAATAAAATACTCTACATTGCTGCAGTTCCTGATATGGGAAACTGATAAAAATCTTAATTCATAAATGTCAGAATGCAATATAAGTCAATAGACAAATGATAAACATTTATCACCAAAGCCTATCATGAAATGGCAGCTGTTTCAAGCAGCTAATGTAGGTTAATCAAGTAGTCATTGACTAAAACCATTCATGGAGGATTGTAAAAGGGATAGTATAACTACATTTTTATGCCATACAGTACTCAAAGTTTTAAAAAAGTCTTTAATAAAAAATTGATCTTTAATTAGTGCATTGCCAAATTATTTTAAGGGATTCTAAATTAATTCCTTATAAGATATTTAATTTGAAAAGAAACTATATACTATTCATATTTTTAATGAAATCCTTATCCACTTGACAGGAAAAGCTAGACTTAAAAGTAGATACAATGTCATCTTCATACGACATTGTAGGATCTTTCTGAGTTGTAATTTACCTCTCTTTTTTCTATAATGCATACATCTTTAGATGCTACAACCTTTAAGTCACTTTCATCAGACCACAGATATTGAAAAAGGTCAGTGGACATGTTACACTTCTTCATATGAACAGTATGTCTGAAGACGAAGGATTAAAAAAAAAGAAAAAAGGTGACTAGAGTTTTCCACTAATGTACTTTGCCTGTGAACTGAAAAGCATCAGAAGGCATCCTGCAAAATAACTCTAATCCTCATGTCTCCTGCCCCACAGCAACATATACACACATTGCCACACAGCTGGCATGCATGTGAGCTCTGCCATCTGTAACAGTAACATTGTAATTTTCCAAAATTATAAAATGCATTTGCTTAAATGCTTGCCATTGTATTTCATTTCACTTCCTAGGTTTCAACTATATCAACAGTGTGATACAAGAATCTCCAAATCAGCTTTTCTGGAAAAGGTACAGTGGTGAATAAATAGTGGCAAAAAATGCTTGTTGAAAATATATGTATTTCTGAATGCAAGACCAGAGCAAATGCCTTATTGGGTCATACGAAGTCCGTGTAGCCTGCTAGCATGTCTCCAGCAGCATCAAGAGAAGGTGCTATCTGGGCACATTAGCCTGGGCACTTCTTGAGGTCCATTCACCTCATACTCCTAAGGACATTAGAACTGGCTTTCCTGCTTGCTCTTTTAGTACTGATTTACAGATGTGCTGTACAAGAATTTTTGAAGTTCTTTGAAACTACAGATACTGTCTGCCTCCATAAAAACATGCAGCAAATTCCATCTTTTATCTGCTTTTAGTCAATCTTCTACTAACTCCCACAAACACCAGAGTTCTATTATTATGGGGTGGGTGGATATCCTTTCTCCTTTCACTTTATCCTCTATGCCCCAAATTTTGCAGACCTCAGCCATAATCCCCATGCCTACCTCTGCCATCTCTTCTTGAAAATGGAGGAGTCTCAGCCTTTTCAGTCTCTTCTCACGTGGCAGCTGTTCCATCCTCTGGACCATTTGAGCTGCCATTGTCTGCATCTTACCCAATTCAGTTGCGTCTTCTTGAGATAAGTGTATCAGACTGTATTCTTGTACAGAAAATGTGGGTGCACTAAGGTTTATACCCTATCCAATAATCTCCTTATTTCCTTTATTTCCTCAGGTAGAATTATTCTTAGATTTAAAACTAGTTCTGTCTTTGACATAAAAAAAAGGAAAATGGATTCTCCTTACTCCTTTTGTACTGAATCTAGCATCTTGTTTAGTGTTTAAAAGATGCATCAAATCTTGACCTGAGAATAGTCAGATACATAGTAGCAAACTGCTATTTAAACAGTCTGTTCCAAAAGTTACGTTATAGTCCAGAACTAGCTACTAGATTGTTCAATCCTCCTTGAACTTATTAAGCAAAATTCTCTATTGCAATCTCTATCTTCTCTACAAAAACAACATGTATACATCAGCTGAAATAAGCCTTCAGTAATCTTTTTTATAAACAAACTTAACTTATTACCAAAGATGATGAAGCATTTTCCCAGTTCGGAATCTACACTTTTCTCCTTTCTGCACTTTCTCCAGTGTGTCAACACACTTTTTAGAATGAAAAACCAGGACTAGATTTGCACTGCATTATTAGCGTCACTAGGCCCACATATGTAGGGTTAATTTGCCTTTCTACTCTCATTCATTCCACCTTTGCTTTTTAATCAAAAGATAACGTTAGACCCCACTGGCTCACCTTAACTCAAGGAACTTTTTCACAAAAAACTTCCAGCTTATTTTCAAAATCATTAGATTTAAAGATACTACTCTCTATTCTGGATCATATTTTTCATTTTTATCTCTTTGGTTTTGTATTTCTTGCTGCTAAAATGCGTGCCGTTTCACTAGAACAGGAGAACAAATAACTGCTTCTCTCTCCAATACAGACATCACCTGCCAATGTTCTCAATTTTAGATTTATAGATTTTTTCAAAAGCATATGTGAAATTCTTGGAGGGAAAAAATGACCCAGATAGAACTCTCCTGGAAATGCCCACATATAATTAACCCTCACCGCCGAAATAAATTTAGTGTCACTTTCCCTTGTTGTTTCTTCCTCCTTCTTCATATTTGCATGTGCCAAAAAAACCCAAAATCAGCAGTAGTGGAGCCTGCCTTCCATCCATATGCTGCTGCTGACGTGGAAAGCACTGAGACCTTGAAAAATACACAGTGATTTTAAAATTAGCTTCTTAAGCACAAACAAGAACAAAAACTCTATCCAGTGAAGTTTCATAGACACATTTAGTTGAAGAATTTATATCCCAATAGAAAAAAACTTAAACTTCGATTGAACTCTCTTCCTGAACAATAGCTTTGTGTTATTTGCTATTACTTTGCACAGGAAGACTATGTCCAAAGTGCTGTTGACAGTCACGCTCCAGAATTTCTTGTGAAGCGAAATGATCATTTGCCACATATTTGCATTCACCTTGCATGAGTAATTTCAAGTTTGAATTGTCCTTTATAAAGATATTATCTTCAATTATACATGAACTCTTTTCTCATCAGCTGATATTACAATTCTGCACCTATTTTTCTCAAAACATGTACATTACAGTCTTGTATAATTCAGTGAAAGCCACAGTAGCAACTGATACACAACTTTATGTTTAAACCTCTTTTATAGCAATTTAAAGTCAAGATGTAACTTTACTCTTCACATTGCTACCTTCACAAGAAGGAAGCAGTCAAATTAATTTAGCTTGCACCAGCAAAAATTCATGAAAAATTGTGCATATTCCCAAATCTTTGAAAGGATTAAATTAAAAACTATTTGCCTAACTATTTTGAATAAATATTGCTCCAAGCAGACACTATTTAAGACAGAAAGATCTTGTAAATCAGTAATCTTGGTGGGAGGTGGTTTTCTGAAAGACAAGTTGGAAACAAAAGCGAATGGTGATCTTCCTATCTATTTTCAGACATTTATAATTTGCTAAAGCTGTTCTCAGAAATTCACTGCTGAAACAGATGCTGCTACTAAAGATTTTATCTCCATTTCAGCCACTGAGGGTTAAACCTCAGCTAAGGAGTGAAAATATTGTAAACCACCACAGCAGCTGTTGTGTTGTGTGAATATAACCTAAAAAAATCTAAAATTTCTATACTGCTGTTTCTCCTTTCTTTTCCAGTAAGAAGTGCTCCTATATTAAGACAATGCTAAGTACTTTTAGTAGACTTTTAAACTATGTAGACATGTTCTTAAGCAATCTAGCCAACACAGACACTTTGGAATTCCCTGCCAGTTCTGACAAGTGAATATTAATGGCCCACGTTCTTTTTTATCTGCCAGTGGTCATTACTGATGCTGCAGGGAATTGAACAGTGAGATAGTTACCCATACTGAAGTTTCTCCAGAACCACTTTCTGTTAACAGTTGATATTAATCTAAATAACATGGTTTTGTCCAACAGTGTTGGGCCATTAAAATACAGCTCCCTTCTCTAGATTTCTGGGTGTCTGGAAAGACTGGAGACCCTGGATTTTCTGACTCTTGTTTTATATACACTCCAGAAAATCCAAAAGATGTAGGGCTTTCATACCTGGGGAGACTTCTACAGTCAGCCACTGGCAATATTGCCAGGGCTTAAAGGCTTCTCAGAACTCCAGAGCTTGTGACTCAGCTCTGTTCAGTGCTCTCCTTGTGCAAGGTAGAGGTCTGTAACTACCTAAATTAACAGCAGCTGTGAAACAGACATGGAAGTCATCTTCAAAGTTGCAGAGATAAACTAACAAAAATGTTCAGGAGAACCATTCTGCAGTTGTTCTTCAGTTTATTCTGTAGTTCAAAGTTCTGGTAAACCATATTTAATTCTGAATCTATACTTTACAAAATACACTCAAATATTTTGTTCATATTAAATTTTGAAATTTTTTGTTAGGCACAGGTTTAGAGATAACCCGAACACCTTAAAAATTATGTGAATTTGAAAACTATATTCCTCAAGAAGCTCCCAATTTTGCTGTTAATACTTCATAATTTAAAGCAAGCTAAACAGATATGGTGGTAATTATGGCTACTCTTGGAATTAAATTATTCAAATTTGCTTTAGTGTAAGAAACTGTATTATCTGTAGTTTGTGTGACTAAGTCAGTATGTTTGGAATGATCACATAATGTTTTCAGTTCCCCTGATTCTCCCTCTCAACTATCACATATATTCCAAAGCCTTCACTTTGCTGCAGAGCAAAATGAATACAAGTAGAATGGTTTGGTAAAACTAGCTGTCCCACCTCTCTCTAAGACTGTAACTGTTGAGAACTGATGCGTAATTTACTTGACGTATTTTAATATCATATTTAATAAGTGCAATATAAAATTACTCTCATGATACTATACAGATTTTTGGAAAACCAAGGACAATGTACTAGGGTTGAACTACAGAGATCACATAAAAATTCCTGAAAAAAGAATATGAAACAAAATTGAAAGCTATTTTTTTCAGAAAAGGTAGTCCATATTTAAACTCTCTTGCATACATCACTATTATTAAAAGAAAAAGCAATGTAAACAAAGGGCTATATGTTACACAAAATGGATGCTATCAGCACTAAGGTATAAAGATAGATGATACTGAAAAAATTACCAGCGAAGAAGAGAAAAAATTTATCTTTGGATTTTACAATTCTTGCTACTGACCATAATTGAAAGCAATAATTGAAATAATCTCTATAAAGATGTCAGAGTTTAAATCTAAATCTAATATGACAGAAATTTAGTCCTAGTTACCAAAGACACACATACAAAAAAGTAAATAATTTCCATGTTGGGCTTGCCTGCATATAGTGTTTATGACACTATTCTGGAATAGGGTTTTTTTTTAATGTAAACCGCTTGATGATCTTAAAGGTCTTTTCCAACCAAAATGATTCTATGATTCTATGTATGTCCAGTTGCAAGACTTACTGTAAGATAACTACCTTCTGTAAGAGAATTACTTTGGAAGATCTATTTAGGTTGATTTAGTGTTGTAGACTACTTGTTGAAGACAAGTGCTTAGAAACAAAAATTCCAACATGGACTGCATGAACATGTTTCAGCTTATCAAAGAATATAAACAAATTTTAAAGAAGAAGAATGGTACTAGCAGGGAAAAAAACAGGTGTTCTTTAAAAAANTTGTTATTGTAAAAAAAAAAAAAAAAAAAAGAGGAAAAATAGCCATCTTATGTTCGATTTCATCTCTACTGCACTACCATCTTTAGATCCTATGTAAACAAGAATTTGTCTCAATCACACCAATATTTGTTAAAAATAATCACTGTCCTGTCAGCACTAAGTTTTAGCCCTTTCTGACCCCGGTCTAGAGAAGACTATGAACACTTTTCTATTAGACAGCATGATGCTAACTGCATCAGGAGCCAGAGAGCGAATTAAGCATTATTCACATTTCAAACAATTGGGAATGGAAGCAATACACAATAAATATATTGTTTATGGTTAGTACTTCTGTTTGCTTTTACAGTCAGCTGCAAACACTTCTACTGAATGAAGAAAGAATTGTGGCTCCTAACACAGCATCTCAAAAGAAGCAGCAAAACAAAAATGTCAGAGCAGAAGCTATGTAACCAAGAATGAAGGGAAAGAATTAAACAGACAAAATGACTGGAATACAGCAGAGAATCTGGAAGTGGTAGTGACCAGTCCTTTCTCAGGGTGGAGAAGGGACAGGATGTGTGCTGTGAGAATCAACTGAATTACTAAAAAGCAGGGTGCAGAATATCTGCAGAAAATTATCTGATTCTATTAATACAAATTAAACTCTTGAATTTCAAAAACTAGGATACTAGGAAAGACTAGGAATAACCATTTTAGAAGCATTTTATATTTTATGTATTTCTTTGAGCTCAGTGATTACTTTAACACCTCACCATTACAGAGGTCAGAAAGAGATCATAGTATACCATATTCTATAGTTTGAAAAGAAATCTGTTACATAAGAGTCCCTGAAACATATATGCTTCTCGTTATCAAACAGATGAAACTGTAGGAAGCTTCTAGGTAGTTACCATTCTACCAGTTCATTTAGAAAACATAAAAAAACCCAGTACTTTTCTTATGACAAACAATGTGATATTACTAATTTCTCAGTAGATGTAGAGAAGTATTGCCTTAACACAGTTGCCATCTACACAATTGAGAACAAGGCAGCCAATGATAAACACTGTGAACTAGCAGACTGTCCTTCTACAAACAAGAAGGCTAAACATTTTCTTTCCTCAGCGAATTCTGTAACACCCTCTCACAGTGTGAATAGAAGCTACAATTACCAAAAATAAACAGAGGCAACAAAAAAAAAAATCATATTCCTCGAGATTTTTCACTTCTTATACTTACAAGTAACACTTCATTTTCCTAACAGTAAAAGGTAAAAGAGCAAAGGTAACTTTGCCACCTTTCAATTTTGCTTACTTTGCTCAGTCAAGCATAAGCTTAGTGTCTGGACTAATGGTAAGAACCAAATCTTGATCGCACATGTAAGGGACACAGTGCACTCATCCAGTCCACCAGGTAAGGGTTTTTTGGCATTTCCATCCTGTATCCTTTTAAGAGGTGACCACAGGAGAGTTTATCAGTCTGCGCCAATACATTTCAGAGTATGGGGTCTTTCACAATGATGAAGATAAACAAAGATGTCTTATTCCCTCCCTCAGCTTTGAGGGTAGTATGTATACAGAATAGAAGTACTAAGAACTACCATTGGAAACCTCTTCAAAATCATGAAGCAGGCTTGCTACCTGGATCCCACTCATAGTGATTTCACAGTGAGATCGCAAGAGTACGAGTTCCTTATCCATTCGCAATTACTCTGGAAAGAATACAATGCAGTGGCAATGTCAGGGTAGATCTCTTCTATAGCACCTTGATGCCAGCAACAGAAAAAACATGAAAAAAAAACCAACCAGGAAGGCATGACCTTTCCATCATGACAGAGAGAAAAAAAAGACAAAAATTTTGTCCTCTTTTCTGTGTCCTCTCCCCACCAACAGGAAATAACGTAGTCCTGCCAACTGTTTCTGAAGAAGTTCAAGAAGAGCCCTGG
Source organism: Himantopus leucocephalus (assembly GCA_003993805.1). NCBI lineage: Eukaryota > Metazoa > Chordata > Aves > Charadriiformes > Recurvirostridae > Himantopus > Himantopus leucocephalus. Next base: position 30,351,214 of record RSEF01000031.1, read on the forward strand.
ACAACAGTAGGGTCTGGGACCCTTTTACAAAGAGCTATACAAACAGGAGCAGTATCTGAAAGAGTGGAGGACCAACTCCTTCACAGCAGGAACTTTTCTTCAAGTCCTCAGGAAATCCAGGAGAAGAGCAAATCATGAAAGAAGAAGAAACATCTTTCTGTGCGTCTGCACACAGAAGGCCCACTGATCCTGTGCGCTCTCTCACCCAGCCCATAAAATAACTATGTCTGTGGAAATTCAGCATGTCTTCCAAATAAACAAAGTACACTGTGTAAGAGTAAAATGTTACTGTGACTCTCAAACAGCTCCTCTTTTAGATTGGTGCAAAAGAAAAACATTCATTTACAACTCACAGCATTAATGTAATATTATGTGGAGCCACAGAAAGACATATATGGCACGCAATTTAATTCATAGCATATAATGTATACAATTTGTATATCCATATATAAGTATTTATGCAAATTAAAAGCCTGTGCATTATAATTACTTTACAATCATGGTTTCTTGCTTTAATCTCATAAAGTAAGAGACAGAGGAATACGCTGTATGATTCTCAGCACTATACTGTAAAGGGAACAAAAATCAAAAAATCTTACTAGAATATGGGATACATTACATTGACATCTAGCTATCACAAGCCTTTTTGGTTTGTGTTACATGTACCACAACCTTGTAGTTCAAATTTAAACGAAGTCAGTGCAAGTGAACACAATCTTGCATTAGATTTTTCTCTCGCCTTTCAAATCCAGTTCTTTCTATAATTCCTTAGAAAGTAAAGGAATGCAGGAACGGATGTATGAAGCTGAAACATCAGTTTCAACTGTAAAGTTCACCTTGTAAAAAAGGATTATGTTAATTTATACAAACAGTGGGCATTTGTGCAATTTTTCAGTCACACCTTTTACTAGCAGAAAATAAAAGTAACGTCAAAAGAGAAGCCTCTTCCCATAAAACAAGAGCTAGACAGATTAGATAAAAGCTGTACTATTTAAAGTGACCATTTTGTATTCACCTGGTCCATGTAAGAAGTCACTGGCTTCCTGCATTTCACAGTACCACTAACCACATGGCAAAAACTCTTACTAAAAAAAAAAACAAACAAACAAACAAGAAAAGACCAACAGAAACAGAGCTTTCAAAATTCTAAACAAGTCGATGCTATTTTTAAATGATCAGGTGAGAAACTGTACTTCTGTTCTTAAAAAGTTCTGTTGTCCAGCTCAATTCTCTCCTTAAGAAAATAGAGAATACTAAAACCAGAGATAGCTAGTCTATCACTTCTTAGCATAACTGTCTGCTTACTCTCTATTCTGGAATGTCTTAACAGAGACTCTGACCTAAAGCCTTCTCGAGTACATAGCACAAATGAGTTTGTCTTAAAGCATTTCTATTTCTTTTAAAGAAAAAAGTAGTTAATTAAAGTATAATTACTTTATACTTTAGTATATACTCCATTATACTTTAGTTCCAAAATTCTAGCATTATTTACCTCTTTGTTAGTTGAATCTTTCTAATATTTTAATTTTCTTAAATTTTCCTAATTTTTCTATAAGTATTTTTAAATTGTCATTTTCTTCTTCCTATTGGCTAATAACAACAAGAAGCAGTAGATACTACGTAATCACCATAGATAATATCGCAACATTATAAATACCTCCAAGAAGATCTTTGTTTGGCTACCGTCTATTCTTGTAATTCTGCCTAGTCATACCTACTAATTACAAAGACAAATATATGAAATCATAAAGGATTCGTTTATGTGAGTTCCTCCAGCACAAAACTCAGCTGATCTGTGCATTTGTGAAAGATGATCAGTGGTGTTGAGGGTGGAGTGTTTCCAACTTGCATTAACATCACTCCTGACATATTATCTATTAACATAACCACATTAATGATCACATAATACAATGGTATGGTATAAACCAGTGTCTAAAAGGAGTAGAAAAAACAAGTAATTAATCTGTTATTTTGAAGTGACCTTTGCTTTGTTCTCCAGTCAAGATAGTACAATAGTCCTGTAAAGAATATGATTATTAAAAATCTCTCTTTGAAAACACTACTTATCTACTCTTAATTAATATTAAGATTTATTAATAAATAATCTTTACTCTTTCTTAGTTTCTTTTAAGACTGCATCTTGCTGTCCAGGCTGGTTTCATTGAGAGTAACTGCCACGAAAAGATGATCTCTGTTCATCTTGCAACCTTTATTCTGCATGTGACACTCCATAGATCCTACCAACAAGACAAAGTCCTCTTAGCCATAGACAGCAAAGGCTAATAGCTGACTTCCATTTTGTTTCACATTATTTAAAATTAAAAAGAATCATAAGTGGAATACAGCACTTCTGGAAAATCGAATCTGAAAACTCCCTTAAAAACTGTACTGGGACACCAACCAATTTTGAAGTAACTCCATGTTAACCTTCAAAAGAACTATCTTCCTTCCCCACAGAGAAGAATGATGAAAGTGGGAACCTTCTGTTTAATGTAACATGATTACAGAAACTATACCTTTCTCTCATGAGTAAGGACTAACACAGGAGTTTCTGGGGGTTGACTGTCTTTTTGCAAATTGATAACCAATTGGGGTTGCCAAAACCAAAAAAATCATTCACTACTTGCCCACAGGAGGCTGAACATTCCATTATCTGAAGCAGAAAAGGTATACCAGATTCTAAAAATCTATACTTACTAAGCACAGAATATACTTTTAAAATAGGTGGTATACTACAACTGCAGAAACATCCAACATATGGGCCCACTTCCCAATTAATTATTTGCTGGCTAAAGTGTTAAAATGTCCTTGGCGTCACCTTAGACACAATCATCCCAGCTGGTCATTATCTACCTGGAAAGAGGCCAAAGAATCTCAGCTGTCAGTACTCGACAAACATGTATGTTTTCTTTTTTGTTTTCTTTTTTTGTTTTCATTTACTTAATTTCCATAGAGTTACAGTTAAAAGAAGAAAGTCTTATTACACATGGAAGTGGAAATATGTTGTATCTCTTTAATTGTTGTAATTTAGTATACCCAGCATGCAGGTGATAAGTGGAGTGATAAAGAACTCTTCAATATGCGTTTACTGAGAAGTGATTTATCCAACTTTACTGACACTGTTTTTATTCTTGTGTGTTCCTACTTGATTCAACTGCTCCTTTATTTTACACAGATGTGTGAAAAAACACAGAAGTCTTCAAAAGTCAGAGCTGGAACAAAGTTATTGAGTGGTGATGTATCCGCACAGAGTCAGTAAGATTCAACAGGAAAATAACCCTCAGTCAAGTGAACGTTAACAGGCAGCTTGTAGCAAACGTAGCAGTCAGCTCGTAGTAAACCTGCAGGTCAACAGGAGGAAAGCAAATGGCTTTTCTCATTTGCACATTACTTCTGCAAGAAGCCACAGGACAGCTGGGAGAAGGAACACATGTAAACAAGGCAGACCTAATGATTTCCTAATTAAAAAGAAGATATTATCTTCCCATTAATAGGTAAACTAATTGACCGAAATCCAACAGTTTCCCCTCAGTACAAGCAAACATAGGTGCCTTTCCTCACTGAATTGTCACACATTTAGGCCAGCCACTAAGTTGTCAGTTCTGCTTGATTTGTTTGGATACTGTACTCTGCGACAGCTGTCGGAAATAATACATTATAACAGCTGTTGTGGCAGTTACAAAGAGCCTGGAATTTTAATTGGACTGGATATTAATTGGGGGGTGGTGTGATTTTCTTTTTTTTTTTTTTTTAAAAACCAAAGTTAAGAAAGAAATATTCAAAGAATGATAGATGTCTTTAAGGGATTTGACCAATGTCTGGTAAGCAAGGTTGGTCTTTGTTTTGACTAGGTAATTTTGTGGCAATGGCCTCCACCATCTGAGCAGGAACCATTAGTTGCTTAAGAAAAGGAGCATTAAGAAGAAAAATAGTAAGAAAGTTGCATAAATAATCCTTTTCAAATACCAGCTGTGTTCTAGAGAGGACCTCATGGTGTTTTAAGAATTACTCAACAGGAGACTCATTCCAAGACCCTTAGTAACCACCAGCTGAAACAAAACTGTTCACCATGTCCAAGACCTAAGCACAAATGAATAATAAGCTTACTTTCAGCATCAGCATAGAGTAGCAAGCACAGGAGTACCACCATTGGCGTGACAACGTGCATCATCCGACAGCTTGGCACCAGCATGCTTTGGCAGCCTTGTTCTCACTGGCTTACAAGCCACTGCGAGTCTGTCCGGTCTGAAATTTCAGATGAAGTATTTTCAGAGCCTGTGGAACAGATAAGAAAAAGAGAAATATACAGTTAGCAAGAATAGGGCCCAGATTTTCTGTTTTTTTCTAAGCAATCACAATTTCAGGCAAAATGATTTTAAAAGACAAAACGGTAAGGGAGAAAGAAAAGGAAACGTGATTCATTTCAGGCTACTGGCATATACCAGAGGATTCAAGGTACAGTATATGTTAGCACTGTTCCAATGTATTTCTCATGCACCTTTTCTACCATTATCAAGCATCTGTCACACCCTGGATCTTTTGTTGTATTCAACAGCACCTTCTGAATCACAGGAACAGTCACTGTTAATGAAGTATAACACATCACTGGAATACTCATGTTGCAAGAAGGGAATCAAAGTGGATTCAATATCCAGAATAAAAAGCCCACTTGCAAGCAGAATGTTGGGAACTGATGGCCTGGTATCCAGTGAGAATAATGCAGCAAAATCCACTTCGTGAAGTGTTCTTAAAGCTATACATCAAATGCTAGCATATGGCATAGTTCAACAACTCTCACAGGTTAAAATTCCTGTTGTGATTTCAGCTTAATTATGCCTACAGAAAAACAGAAATCCAGCATTGAATAAAGGGCTGAGATTCCAATCCAATCCATCTCATTTACTATGATGTGTAATTGAATATGATACACTGGGAGTCCTACATCTGAAGTACTTGACTTAAAATAGCAGTGTCTCATTCTTGTCCAAATCTACCACACCTGAGCAGTAACAGAAATTCCACAGGGACACTAGAGATACTCCCAAATAGCCTCACATCACTACAACACTAAAATGTAACTTTACTTTTCGAAGGGTCTGCAACATATAAACTTTGGCAAGTCTGATACTATCTTTTTCATTACCACACGAGTGGTTACAATGGAGTGAAGAAAAAAAACAAAAGGGTGGGGAAAAAAATATACTAATTACCATTCCACTAGATAAATCTTACAGATTTGCGGGTGGTATAAAGAGCCCATTTTACAGTACAATGCAATGCTCAAAGAAGCTACTCAAGGAAGAAAAGACATAAGCAGCTGTTAGAAATCTATGGCTGTTATGACTCTCTTTTGTAAAACTATCTTTTGAATCAGCTACTGCCATCAAAAAATAGAAACCTAAGAAATCTTCATAGGCAAAGTGCTGAAGGCACCAGCTCCCGCCTTTCATCGCTACCACCTTCATGCCAGCATTTCAAATGACAGCAAAGTCCATGAAACATCAGTCCTGTCGGACTCGATTTGCGTCTGTGCAAGCGTATCAGAGCCAACTGCTACATAATGATTCTAATGCTATCACAAAGATGGAGACATATGAAATGTACTTTCAAGGAAAAGGTGATTTTGATTTTGCTTCTTCTAGGCTGCAGGAGTTAGAAGGGAGCCCTGAACCATCTCCAAAGGCAGCTCACTTGTGGACAAAACTTCATCTTTTTATTGGCAGGCAAACACACTAGCTGACGTGTGAAGGTGAACAGCAGCAATGTGATGGGTACTAAGATTTGTGTCTGAACCATAAACTGCTCCCTTTAGCAGGGGAGGAAGCAGAGAGGAAACAACACTGATAATAAGGGAAGAAAAGGGGGGGGNGGGGGGGGGGGGGGGAGGTGACCACCACGATACCTGTTTATACACAACTGTTTGTTAACAGGCCGCTGGGGATTATTTTCCAACATTCCAAACACTCCCACAAAAATATTAAAAAGTGGTATCTAACAGAAAAAATGCTATTATCTGCTTGGGGAAAAAAGCAGACTTTTAAAATCTCATGATCCTGATACGTGAATATGCATTTATCCTCTACAAGCTGTCTGTAAATTAAGGGATGGATCAAAAAACCTGGCAAAGAAAAGGNAACTGCGGCTTGCTTGATTTTTTTTTTTTTTTTTTTTTTTTTTATTAAAAACCCCATTGCTTTCTCTCACTCTAAATGCACACACAAGCACTTAGGATTACTTCACTTATTGTCTCTACTTTGAAAGTGATATTCATTATCACTCAGATCATAAAAAGCAAAGTCCTCAGTCCTTCCTTTCTTTGCTGCTTCCAGGTGTCATGGCTTTAGCTAACCTGATAAACCGCACTAAGGTTTCCAGGAGACCTTCTGCCTGTTGTTTTTTCTCTTCACCTGCTTATGCTTCCATAGTTAACTTCTGATATTTTAGGTCAAGTAAACAGAAGCACTTGAATAAAGATGGTGGGTGGGTCCTTTTCCTTTCAAGTGAGTTGAAGATACATGGTTAGTGGAGGCACCCAGATGATGGGCTGATAACATGAGAGAGAAGCAAGCCAAGAGATAATCAGGTGTTATCAAGATTCTCCACACAAGCCTGCCTCAGCTTTACCTTCCAAAAAACACAGCTGCAGCCAGAGACCCTGCTACTGACAATTGCACCAATCTCGAGATTGATAATCACCTGCTATGTAGGTCTATACTTGGCTTATTTGTGAAAACTAACATGGAGATGCAACTCCTTACCAGGACTAAATGCAATTATCAAACAAGTATTAACTTCCAAATTAAGCCACCTTCATAATTCCGACGTAAAATGTTCATCTAATGCATTATTAATTCTTAAACGAAGTAGTTTCTTCCCTTTTCTATTTACTCCCAACAATGGTTTGCCACATCTGGAGCATGGTTTCTGTGAAAACAGGAACAGCACCTTCAGCGCCAGGTTATACCAGCCCTCTCCTCAGAGGGCCAACATTTGTCTTGCAGAATGAATCCAGGGTGAGGTACTCTCTTAGCAGCCCCTGTTTCAACATTCACACTGGGCCAGTGCAGAAAGACAGGGATTCTCCTTGGTAGAGAACTGATCAAAAGAGCTATAGAGAGATTAATAGTTATTCGAAAAAACCTCTCTTTTGAAGGTTTAATAAAAGCTGGTTTTATTTTAGGATAAATACTGTGTAAATGCTGTATTAAATAATTAAAAATTACTCTTACAACATCTCTAAAAGAGCTACCTATGAATAATTTCTTCCAGAACAGCTATTTTGGTCTCTCTCCCCAGACAAACAAATTGTTAATACAAAAGTGAAAACCAAAGGCTGGAATTGGGTAATATATCTATCACCAGCACATATGTAGTAAGAGAATAGGTTTTCCCTGATTAGTGGTATCTATCAATAAGATCAATAAGAGTGGAAATGTCCAACCCCTAAGAGCGTTCAATGTAGAGACATAAAAAAATTCTCCTCAGCAGGGGAATGGCAGATGATAGCACCTGGGCACGGGCACATGTACTGATTATCCTCAAAAGGATCAACTGGGTGAATGAAACATCTGAATGCTGATCTATTTCCCTGCAGTCTGTTTACTTTAGTACCAAAAATCATCTTTTAGGTGCTGACACGGTACTCAGGAGGAGATGGTCCCTGCTCCGAGACAGTTAAAGTTACAGAAAATGCTTAACCTGGAGGCAAATCTTAGAACCATTAAAAAAAAAAAAAAAAGTAAATACTAATTTTATTTATCTGCTTGCTTTTCCATGCCTGCATGTGCATGTAAACGCTTGATAAGTCAACATAGAAATTTAGCACAGCAGGGAAGAGCTCTCAGAAAAGACTTGAACACAGACAAAAAAGGAGTCATAGCAGATGTAGGGAGCCACATGGAAAAAAAAAAAAAAAACAGTAACTTACAAAATTTTGTAATATAGCAATGTGAAGATATGAGAGCTCATTTGTCCTATTACACAAACACAATTTCCAGTTTAAGTTTTCTGAAGTTTGGAATTGTTCAGATAGAGGATTTTAGTTCATGACCATCTCTGCTCTGCCGCAAGGACTTACGAGAAAACAACTGGATACACCTTCCATTTTTTTAAAAAGTGTTCTCTAAGAACAAGTGGCAGGCAAAGATTGAAACAGAAGACTGTGTTGACATTTGATTTCTACACTTCATTCATCACACCCACAATCCTAAATTACATCCATTCCCTAGCCACAGATTTCTAATACCATACATATGCAAGTGAAGAGATATGAAAAAGAAATTTGAAACATTACTAGAACCAAGTCAAGGAAGACGTGCAAATACTTCACATCTTTGCATATCAACTAAGATCCCTTCTTAAAGAAGAAAATAAACAGATTTCATAGACAAATCTTGGCTGCACAGACCTGACTGGCAGCTGAATCATTACTAGAAAGAATACGAAAAAATGCATAAAATCAATTCAGAAATACCTCCGGGTAAAACAATGTCTTTTAAAGAGAATTAAATGTGTTTTCCAAAGCAATGAGGGAAACTGTCAGAAGTTCTACATTTAGCTTGCTCTTTTATTGATTAAACATGATAAAATTTTTCATAGTTGACCTGCTGGAGAAGTTGCATGCTTCACTCTGTTTTCAGTCTTAAAAAAGCCAAAATGCAAACCACGTGACTTAGGAAATTTACAAGACAGATGTGTTGAGCGTTCCAAAGCTTAGTCTTACAAGTCCCTGGGTAACAATACACCTTAGTGCTCCTCTATCATTCCTCTATTACAGTTATTCCAACACAAGTGAGCAACCACCCTGGAACAGCAGGTTTCTGATCTCAAGCATGCCTTTGAACTACATCACTATAAAAGCACCACTGAATTGCAGTGATAGGTGAAATTTTGCTTATATTAAACAGCTTAATATACTCAATCTGATTCTACATTGTATTTCTATTTTGGACTTTAGCAAGGATTCTTCCGTTACCATGCAGAACAGAAAATGGGTTTTCAATAACCAAAGAAATAAAGGAAATAGAAAAATGAAATTAATTTAGTGAACAAATGGATTCAATGACAGCAAAGTACATGAAAAGTCACATCATAGGGTTGTTTTTCTCATGTAGAAAGTTGTTAAAAAGTTGATCTTTTTTTACTTACAAAAATACTGATGTTCATGTGTAAATTTAAACCATGCACAGAAAACCCCGCCTGATTTTTATACAGCTTCACTCATGTTCTAAATCATGAAATAAAATACCAGTTTGTAAGTTGTCACATATCTCAATGCTTACAAACTTCTGCCACCTTAGTCACTTCTGCAGATTATAAGAACTTCTCCTATTCATGGTGCAAAAACAATTCACTAAAGCATTCCGCATTCTTAACTCTGTGCCTCCCAAATAGCGGATTGAGAAAAAAGTATTGTGCTGGTAACGACTGAATTGCGGAGATGAAAATAGTCTTGCTAGAAAAGAAATTTAAAACATGTTACAAAGCCACAGGTAACAGGTTAAGTGGACAAATGAAACATCTTCTATTAAGACTGACTTGTTGCCTGAAAAACACAGACTGCCAATACACCAGTCTTGACTCCTGTAACCCAAGAACCCTGTAAATTACTGAGCCATAGTTACCCTGAAATAGCCCAGCTCTGACCTTGCCCATATGAGAAATTAAGGAAAGAAAACTCTGTTATGACTCTTGTTCAAAAAAATAGGGTGGAAAAAAAGAGATGGAGAAGGAGAGTTAAGGGGATGAGGAAGGGGAAGGGGACGGAAAAGGTGAAAGGGGAGGGAAG
>RSEF01000031.1:30369863-30384692 GCA_003993805.1 Himantopus leucocephalus
GTCCCTTCCAACCTCAACAGTTCTATGATTCTATGATTCTAAAAATAGCACATTGTGACATGGACAGGGTATGCATGTCCACAGTGCTATTATACAGGTGACGCCATATTTAGCATCAATTGTTTTCCTCCCCATATACTGGAGTAGTTCCATCCTGCTAAAGAACTGCCTATATACTATTGGTTTATATATATACTCTATCACCTCTCTCACTAGTTCTGAACATGACAGTTTCTGAAACACGCAATCTGTTATATTTTCCTTTTTAAATTAGCATGACAAATCAGAGAAAAAAATATTACAAAAGGTTAAATTGGTGAAATAACCAAACTTTAGGCACTACTGACAGTTGGTCTTCTAAATGAACAGTCAAAAGGCATAAGAAGGAAACTGGACTGAAGATAGGACACCAAAGGGAGGTTATTATCCTAATTATGTATGTCACCTTCTTTAAAAAATACATAGCTGAGGAAACACGAATGATGGTGTTTTAGATTAGAGCTCTCTGTCATTCAGAGTTTCAGTGTCTTTGATAATCTGAGCACAAAAAGGAATAAAGAATAAGACAAAGCAATGCATTTAATAACCAGCAAAGGACAACATCTGCACAGCAAGAAGGTTTAAGAACATATGCACACAATCACAAAATGGACAGACTGGTAGAGTTCAAACTTTTATCAAAAGGTAGAATAGACAATCTATCTGCCTTTCAGACACATGCCTTATACGCAAAGATTTCCAGGACTTCTGCTTTTTCCCTCTGCTTTCTGCTTTTTCATTCCTAGCTGGAAAGTAGGAGTCTATAAACACAGTGCTATGACATTCAAACTAAAGAAAGAGCCTAACCTTCAACTATACATTTCTTTCTCTTTAGCCAGAACTAAAGAAATATTAAGAGTTCATGTAGGTGGCTATCAAAAAAACATTTTACCCTGCTGCTTTGTACCAGATAACAAAGTACAAAATACCACAAGCTGTGATCACAAAAGCCAGTATCCTCTAAGAAAGTGCACAGTAACTTTAAGCCTTCAGACAGTCCCACTAAAATATTTCAAAACTTCCAAAGACTCAGCTTACATTAATTCTCTCATTAGAACATGAAATAAAACTATTTATAATACCTGGAGGAAAGGTGCTGTGTAATTTTACAGAATTCTCTGTATCAGCACCATCGGCTTCCACGTTACCACAACACTGATTCTCAAACACAGGCAGATAAAAGTTACTGTGCTCCCTCTCCAGGAAGATGCCACCCAAATACCACAGGAAGCACCACCTCAACAGCCGCGCTGTTGTGGCTGCCAGTCTTTGGAGGAAACCCCAAAGATGTGCACATTACGCTATGAAAGAGGGCTCTAAATGGCAGTGGTTACTCAGGACTCAACCATTCCTGCTGGAGTGTTAGCGCTGTCCCACAGAGGTAAAATATCAATAGACACTTTTAGAGGAAGCTCCAAATAATGATACTTTAGCAATTTTTTTTTTTTAAAGAAACATAATCTAGACAGATAATTCCTCTTTTGGCTTCCTTTACTTCCAATCATTTGTTTTACCTAAGAATCTGCCTAGATGCAGGAAAGCTTATTTATTTATTTTTAAATTAATGCATTCTGCTCATTTATACTGATGACAAAGTATCTATTTTTTCAATGTATCTAAAGCCTAGAAGATGAGCCTGAAGTTCTACATGGAAGACAGCAATACACCTTGTGGGAGTTTCATCTTTCACAACAGAAATGCTTGAGCAACTAATCATAACCCGGTAAAGTTTCTGCAGCATTTCTATTATAACCGTTATGTCTCTGGACGTGTGTGCTGTCCCAGGGGTATTGTTCTGGATTGATTAGCATCTTTATAATGAAATGCTCAATTACAGCTTTGAAATAGGTAATTATAAAGGGAGTGTGTATTTTCCAGTTAGGGATTTTGTTTTGATTTTTTTTAATTATCAGTGCATGAAAGGCAGCTGTAGAAGTTCTGACTGCACTGTCGCCTCTTTGGAAAGAAACTATGTTTTGTTGCTCTCACTGTGCATAAGCTAAATTGAATTTCTAGTTATGACTGGTATGGGAGTTTTATTTTCAACTGTCAGGGCGTGCAGCCAGCTGTAACCAATTTTTCAATATTTTGAAAAGCCTCATTTGAAGTATACAGTTGCGAATGACTTAGGGACCTTGTCGTTAGTCAACAGAAAACTTTTTCAAAACACTTTCCAACTGTATTTCTTTGGTGTAAATGAAAAAAAAAAATGTAAAGAAAGCTACACAATATGGATTTTCTGCATAACCTCAGCAGCATATGTAAAAAGGGCAAACAAATTTTTGGGGCATGTCTAAGTTTGGGCTAATGTTTCAGACTCTCTTATGTACATTATTGCATTTTGAAGACAGCTGCATCATCTTAATGTTGTTAAAACCACTTTCTGCCAAGAAAAGCGACTCATTTTTCCTGAGGGTTAACAGCAACTGAGGGGGTGGGGAAACTGCTTTTAATTTCAAGGGTCAGAAGTCAGGAGAAAAAACTATAAATATTTCCTTTCCTTAGTACTCTGCATGCTGCAGCACGCCATCAATTTTAAAAGAGGTTTTCGACTGAAGAAACTCATTCAGCTGTTGAGATGATGTGGTAGTTCGTATTACTTCTGCACCTCAGGTGCTAGAAGATACACTATTGACAGAAGAATTTTGTATGTATGTATGTATTTATTTATTTATTTATGTTTAAATTAGAATAACAGAAACAATTGGATTTAGTGAAAAAAATGTAAAGATATATTCCAAGCAATCTGTAACCCCCTGATATCCAGAACCAGAATTCCTTGGCTCTCATCTCTGTCATATAATAGATCCATCACTACTGCCAGCACAAGGTTAAAGATGTTTGTATAAACAGATACATCCAGGTCACAGGTTAAAAGACAAAGGGAAGAAAAAAGTAGATATGCTTTCTGTCTTAAACAGAATATAAAATCGAAAAAGATGATCTTGTTCAGATACCTGTAACTGAGTCTATCATGCTTTTCGATGTCCACAGTGTGCACACTGTTACCTTACCCTACGTTAGAAACTGTCCATCACACAAGTCATTTTCTAGTTATTAGCACTGTGGAACCCAGGACTACCTCCACAAATCATGTGAGTATTGCCTCTTCATTTCTTAAAGACTTGAAACAAAGCAAAAAAAATTGCTTCAAGCATTACTGTTATTTTTTGGATAGTCAGCTCCTTTCAGTATCAAATAAATGCGAATCACTATTTTTACATTTTAGCTAATTCACCTCTTCTTTTTCAATGTGTTTTTTTTCTTTTTAGCATATCTAAAAAGCCCAGTATATAAGAAGAATATAAAAATATAAAAAGAATATAAGAAGATACATCAATTTTGTCATGTCACAACTATTTTACTACCACACAGACACTTTCACATCAAACAGTATTATTTGAAATGGTGCAATGGAAGCTCCAAACTTCCAGTCCAAACTTCAACTTCTCTTTGTGCCAGAGACTGCTTGGGATCTAGGACAAAGCTGTACACTCATTTATTGAAGTACCAAAACTCACAATGAATTTTGGTGGATGGCTTGAATTTATCTATATAGAGAGAGTTCACGCCTTGTCTGTGGATTCAGGAATGTATTGGAATGTATTGGTGTAATCAATTTGTCCAATTTTATCTATAAAGCTGCCTTTATTTCTGCAGTTGGGATCTCAAATAAGCGCATCTATTCAATAGTTCAATGAGCCATCTGGTTGAGAATTGAATTTAGTATCCAGCAACAGACAAATGCTAACTGAAATGCAAGCCTTTCTCAAATAAGTTCAAACAAATGTACTGCTACTCGCTTTTTTCTAAACCTCTCCCAATAGGTGGACAGAAGACTTCCTGAAGTTCCTTGCANAAAAAAAAAAAAAAAAAAAATCTTACGCTGATACCCAATCCTCACACTTAAAATCAATAAGTGTAATTGTCTGGTAATCCAGATCACTGCACAGAATTGCCACTGGAATAAATTTACAAATGTGAAATTTCATTCACCGACTTATTACAGAAAGTTTAAAGCAATGCATCATGATCAAATTGATTACAATAATTCCTACAATCCTGACTCTCATATAAAAATTGTCGGTATAGAGTATTATTACTCACATTCCCAGTTCTTTAAATATTATTTAAACTACTCCAACAATTCTATCATACTTTCCATGTCCTACAACTGTTTTATTACAGAAGTACAGTTAAAAAATAACCTGCTGACACACTGTCCTGCTTCATATTTTGTTTTCTCTTAAGTAGTCTTTTAAATATATAATCATTGCTGTCACCCTCAGTGGCCCCTACCTTTCCTCACAGTGATACCGAAGAGGCCTTAAACACTGAAATCCTGAGATATCCTGAAACACTGAAATTGGAAGTTTTGTGTATTTAAAAACTTATTACAGAAAAGAGAGAATGGAGGACTGTGAAATTATGTTGGAAGTAATGTCTGTATTAGAGACCAAAATACCAGCACACAGAACAGGTATGCTACTTTTCTGTAGCCATATCCAACTGCACACACATACAATGGCATCCATTCCTGTGCCACCACTCTGCAGTTAACCAGTGGAAGTGATGTGAATTATGGTTTATTAATGGATTTGCAATGAAACAAATCGTGAGCAAAAACTACGTGTGTAAATACCGTCCTGAAAAGGGATTCTTTCCTGACTCGGTATCACAGACGTAATATTGGACCCTGATCCCAACTGAATCTAAGATACCCAATATTCCACCTAGTGAACAGCAAGGCCAGTAAACATCAAAACAAACTGTAATGTTTAAGTAGCTGAGGTAAATGAACTGATCCCTCCACGGCCTCACAGGAAGCGAGTGAGCGAACATCCTGAGTGATGTTGGCAGCTCTTCACATTAAAAAAACCCACCACCTTTAAGCAGACAAAGGCATGGGGACGTCCTACTAAGTACTGAAGCACTACTGTCACTTCCTTTGAAAACGGATCTACAAGAGAATTCTTATTTCCCCCACCTGGAAACATTTGCACGTCTACTCTGCAATGGGGTGTCAGTCTTCACCACACCTATACCCAACACAGCTATACTACAAGAAGCCGGAATTATCAGACTGACTAATCATCAGTCAGACTTCTGACAACAGAACCTATTTGACTGAGTCATGCTTTTTTTTTCCTGACAGTCTTGCAGACCTTTTAATATGAAAAAAATAGATCTATTAGCAAGACTTTCTCCTGTCATGGTGCAGGCACACGAATTCAATCAGCTCTTCTAATGAACTGGAAACTGAAAAAGCAACTTTCTTTTCTTTAAGGTGGTTTCAGCATATCTCTTTTGAGTCAGACACTAAATCAGAATTTCTGTTGACGCCCAGAGTATGTATGTGGTGAGGCTGTATTTTTACACATATTTGCTTACATAGATATATTTATATAGATGTGTAGATGCGTTTACTTACACATCCTTAAATCATCAGAATAAAAATAAAAAACAAGTACAGAAAAGGCATTTGTTTCAGGGTCAAAACCTTTTAAATCCCTTAGTCATAGTAAAATCACTATTTTATTATTCAACTTACTTGAAGTGTGAATGACAGACCAGGATGCAGATCACCCTGCTAACAGAGCTCATGATGTCTCAGAGAAATTATCTGCAGTTTACAATATTCACTGCCGAGGCCTGACATGATGAAAAAGGCAGACATAAAGCTAAATTTAAAAGATATATTACATGTCTTTCAAACAAGGAACATGGTAGAGGATTGAATCTGGTAAACACTACCTCTTACCCATTGTGCCCGCTTTGGTTAGCAGCTCTTTCTGGAGGATTCTCCAGAGTGCTTCTACTGTGTCCAAAGAACCTGAATGGTCTGTTGAATTTTTATCAGTAGACTGCGACATGACAGCAGATGTGATATACAAGAAATGGAAGTGATGTGTATATAAACATACATGATTATTTACATTATAATTAATAATTATCCTTAAAATGCAAATGTAAAACTATAAGGTGTGCATGTAATTATTTCTTTTTATATAGTAAATATATGTAAGATAAAATATTATTACATACACATTATATATTATATATAACAAATAACTAAACAAACTTATTTATCATATATATTTATTATATAAAAAGAACTAAATACATATGCACCTTATAGTTTTACATTTACATTTTAAGGATAATTTTTAAATATGTTGTATAGGAATTCTCAGAGACCTCCATTTGATAATGGCTTTACTCACAGCTCATTAATACTTCTGATCCTCCCTAATTTTTTGTATGCTTCTTCCTACAGGTGAATGTAAAATCCCATGAGTTTCCTAGCCTGTGAAAAAAATGCTAAGACATGTTCTATTTCTTAATACCTATTCCCTTTGCAACTAAACCAGGAAAAGCCTCCAAAACCATGCAACTGACCTAAGGTCATCTAAACATTCTCTTTCTAATTGGGAAGAGCAAAAACTTGCTTAATTTTAACTTCATCAGTGGAACATATTGTAGGAAATAGGTTTACTACCACTTTTTAAAACAAAGAGAGATAATGGTTGCAGAAGTTCTACACCTCTCTCTTTCTGTGTAGGTAATTATTCAGATAATAGATCTTGGATAACGCAGGTCTGAAAATTCATTCCTAAACCTAAACTGGCACAAATATAAAACATCCTAAGAAGTCCTTTACATGAATTAAAGATGAAATTGCAAAATACTTCTAAATTTAAAAATTACACATTGAATGTAGACAGCATAAAGTAATAGAATCACCTGTAAAATCCAAAAGGCTGCTCATTCAGCTTTGAAAAATTCTTGTTTATTGATAGTCTAAAATATTATTATTAAATTAATAATAAACATTATTAGTTACAATAGCTTATATTGAATATATTAAAATAATAATAAAATTGAAACAGATCTCAGCATATCTTTGTGACAACAGATAGATAATTTTTAATACATTTGGTCATTTTCCTGATTTTATTATTTGCTAAAACCGTAACACTGAAGCAGGAATAATCTGGAGTAAATATCAATGCCTTGGAAATAAACCAGGCTGTGAAGAACACAGGTTCACTCTAACAATCATAAACAATAGAAGCAAAGGAAAGATGGTCTCTTGATTTAAGGGTTTCTTTTATTATATTAGCACTGAAGGCCAAAACGTTATAGTAAGATTCTTGTTCCCCAAAATCCAAACTCATACTGTAATGACAAGGACAGAAAATGTGAAATAATTAAAACTTGAAATAATACTGTGTTTTGTCAGTATTCTGATGGTAACATAAACAAACTAGCAAGTAAACCACCAGTTTAGTGCCCACGTGACATAATGAAAAAGAACATGAAGAACAGAATGCGAAGCACTAAATATCATTTATTTGTAAAACTCAGTGGCTACAAGTGGAACTTATTTTAAACATAAGTTTTGTTAAAAATTTTTTAAAAATAATAGCCTGCACAGACTCTCAGAAAAAATAGGGAAAAAAACAAACTGTGGCAAATACATACAAACTCATATTTCTGCAGCAAAAAAAACTAGCAATCCACAATTCATAAAGAATAAAACGTTATGGGTTGACAGTGTTCTGCTGATTGTCGATTCTAGAACAACACTTTGTTTATCATAAAAAGTGATCTCCTGGATTCGTTAAATCATGGAAGCTTTCAATGGTTATTACACAGTGGCTTCAGTTTATTTCTTATTCTGAAAAATATAGGTAAGAAAATTCTGAATGCAAAATATAGTGAAAAAGGTTATGCTCTAAAATTAAAGCATGAAATAAATTGGCTGGCCAACTTCCAGTATTTGTCTTGCAACTACAGAAAAAACATGCTACCCCAAAACCCCAATACATATATACTTCCACTACTCCTTGACACTGTAAATGCCACACTGTTTAGAAAAGATGTTCAAAAAGAATCTCACATTATAATGGGTGTCAGAAAACAAATTAAATTTCAATAGAAACCATTTTTTAAAATGATGCTTCCACATTAACTTGATAATAAATTCTAAAAATTTAATCTAAAGTTACTGAACTGAATTTGCAGTTCATGCCATTTGTTTGCGTCCATTACCGATTTGATTCTTTACCTACTGTTGCCAACCTCTTTCACAAGCAGAAGGCAGATTCTTATCAGTTTTGTTTTCTATTTCTCTTAATGAATCACTTAGTCATACGCTACAATTTACTATGAGAGTTATTCCTGATATCAGAAAAGAAATAGTTAACATACACACTAGCATTAAAAGCTGGATTAGCAGTAAGCACAAATAGCTGAACACAGAGAAGCTACTGAAGGAGGACTTTCTTATAAAAATGAGCTAGCACGACATTCTAAGTTTCCCAAATTTGCTGTAGGCCAGGATCTTCACTTGCTGATCTTCAAGCTTAGACAAAGCTTTAAAAAGTATCTAACGGCCTTCTCTATTTCAGAAATAAATCTCTCCCCTTGGTATACCTGATGTCAGTCTTGATTTTTCCTACAAAAATGAGGAAAAAAAAAAAAAAGCCCAAATCTTAGAAGTAAACACTTAGGAGAGACCTAGGAAAGAATGCTTTTGCTCATAACAGCAAGCACTAACCAGAAACACGAAACTCTTCCATAAAAGTAGAAATTTGACCACAGTAAAATGACAAAAGGTGAATTACATGAGTAGAATTATTTGCTCCAAATGATTTTAATAATGCTAGCATTGAAGTATTGCTAACCACTTAATAAGTACCACACACTTACTTAAAAAATCTTAGACCAAACTTCTCAAGACCAGAACAATCTCAGCTGTATTCTATTTGGAATTAAAAATAAAAACCAAGTCTAATTTTGTTGGAAAACTAAGAAGGAAGTGGTCTGAGACAGAAGGCTGCTATCTACCACTCAGAAAAACAAGGATGAGAGTAAAATGTCCTAAGTATTCTTGCGTTTTGCCACATAATCACAATGCAGACTTTTGAGATAGTTCATGCAGTCACCTCAGAGGACACGGCAAAGTCTTTCATACATGTGTTTTTATCATAGTACCCAGTCATTTAGAAAAGCTAAAAGCTAAAAATGAGATTTGCTTAATTTAGTTTTAAGTCAATATTTGAGACTGATAAATAGCTAGTTTCTCTGATTCTCTTCTCCCTCTGTAAAATAGAAAGGAACAGTGCTACTCTTGCAAACTTAAAAGGCTTTATTTAGTTTATAGCAAAGAAAAACAGTAAGACTGATCCCCTCTCTCCCCCCAAAAAATGCTCCAGTAGCTTCAGTAATTCAGAACACTTCATAATTTAAAGTCACTGTTAGTCTTAAAGCGGGAGAATGTAATAACAAAACCTCTTTCAAAAATGAAAAAGTTTTATCTTGACATTTTCTTAATTGAAGTTTTCTCAGTTTTTATTTAACATGTGCAAAAATTATTTAAAGTTAGAAAGCTAAAGTAACAATCAATATCAAACTGAAATAGTCTGTCTGGTGTCAAATGATGTTTCTTCCCACCTGAAGTGTAAATGGCTTTAACTTTCCAGGTTGGCAGAAATAAGATTGTTTCAGAAGTGCTGATGAACTAAAAAAATCTACTACTGACACACAGTTATGGCACGGTTGACCACAAACATTGAGATTATAGGGGAAAAGAGGATGAAGGAAGACATAAAACCTTTAATACAGCTGGACAAGCAGAATGGCACACTTGAAAAAAAAATCAAGTACGTGTTGTCAAATTCAACACTGAATTGTTGCATTTCCTGATGAAAGTGAAATACTTGCCCAACACAAGAAGGCAACAGAAGTAATACCTTTTAGGAGCACAGAAATAATCTTCATCAGTAGCCTTCAAGTAGGATATTTGTCTTACAACCCTGTCATGTCGTACCTGTCCTTATATTTCAACATTTCTGGTAAGATTAACTTTCAACAGGGAATTTATAATATTCACACGAAAATGTAAAATTCATCCTTGACAGAGAAGGCTGATATTTCAAGAAGGATATATGAGATTTCTGTAAGTATGATTTTTCTGGCTTGGCTACTATTAGGTAAATAATATTTCTTTTTTAAGAGGGATAGAGATTTTCCTACAGTGAAGTACAATTTCAGACAAACTACACATCACTTTGGTATAGCATGAAAAGATCTTTAATCTCCTTTTTGGTTTTGCCTTCATTCCATCCAGCTTTGATACTTAAAATTAAAAATCTCTTGATTCACTGCACAACAGATCTTTCTTATTACAGAACATTTTCATGCCAGAATCCTAACCATAGATACAGAAGTGTGTCTTACACAACACAGTTTCCCCTGTGGGAAAATTTGGAACATGCACTAACTTACAAGGTTGTTAAGCAAAAAAATATCATTCATTTCTTTGCTCCTTTTAGAACCCACAGCATGGTCAGCTACCAAGTCAGAAAACTATTTATGAAAGAAACTTGGCAGACTAGATCTCCATTACTTTTTAAACAGAAAGGTATTACGAAGAACTGGAACAGAAGTAAGTGATGCGAGAGATTAATCTTCTAGGGACTGGAACATGACAATAAAAGCAAAGGTAACATATAATATAATAAAAACAAAAGTAACATAGTCCTTTCTCCAAGGACAAGTGGAACACATCATACATGCACATACCTTTAAAATATTTCCCCTTAATGCTGCGTGAGACATATGGCGTGTAAAGCTCAAGTGTCCTTTATATTAAAAGCACATCACCAGCACCAACCTATGTGTCTAAAACACTCAAACTTTCTTGCTTTCTGACAGCTACAGAAGTATTATATAAATCCTGAAAGAAATGATCAGCACATTAGAGATGTCTCATTCGTACTTGTACAAAAAACTCAACACAAAACAAGCATGTCACCTCGTATTTCTCTTGAAGAAAAACTGCCTAAAGATGATACATTCATTCCTTGACTTATTCTAGCAATTTGCTACTCTATTTTCTATTTTGTGTTTGATAATTGTTTGATATAAATTGTTGATTTGTTCCTCTGACAAATACCTCTAAGACATCTTGATCCTATTTTACTCAGAAGAAAACCTAACCCTAATAGGTAATTAATTGACTATGTGTAAATACTTGTGACAGAGACTTGATATTGTCTCAACTTTCACACTCATCTAAATCCAGGCAAACCTCACGTGAACAGCTATCACTCCAATTTGGCAATAATTTTAACATTTAGTTTGATGTTTTTTTAAAGAAATTACACAACTGAACTTTGTAGCTATGCATAACAAGAAGTCCAAGTTGATTGGGGAAGGCATGATGAATCTGTCATCAACTGTGAATAAAAGCATCAGATTTACTCTAGCTGAGTGGAAGTCAGAAGTAAGCCCACTGAGTAAAAAGCAGTACACTGGTTTCAAACAGTATTTTACACAAAAAGAAACCAGTTGAAAAAGAAAGCGGTAAGACTCAATGGCAGGTTTTTTTCCTGCTAGTAAAGCATGGTGAGCCAGAAAATAGGGTAAAATCTTGGCTTTTCAACGAGGAAACTACACACAGGTCAAGAGAATGTCTCCTCTGTTCACTGATAGTTTCTCAGAATTATAGCAAATGGAAGGTTGAGTCAAAACACCTATTTCTGAATCACCTTGCTAGCTCCAAATCACAAGGCTACACAAGGTCAGCCAAGCAGTTCCAGGATCCCTTACAGAAATAATGGCAGTAACTAATATAATCTTCTGGGAGTAGGGAGGTGGGGGGGACAGGACACCAAAACAAACAAACAAAAAAAAAACCCAACAAACAAACACCACACACACACAAACACCTCTATCATTCAATTCTTAATTAGGCAATAAAAAGTTGTGGGTCCTCAGGAAGACATGAGGTACCTAGACTTCTAAAAGTTATTAGTGCAGGTGGCTGGCATTTCTCCCTTTTTACTTGCATTCCAAAACTATTCACACTAATTCCAAAATAGTATTTTTTTAATCTTCTACAGTGTCATTTACATAATTGATAAAGGAAGAAGAATAAAGATCTACAGACCCTGATAACACTGAATATTTAAGAACAGCTGCATGACACAGTATTGAGTGATATTTCGTTTACAGCTCTCCTTACTTTATTACTTTTTCCCCATTACTATAACGAGGAAACTTTTTCTCATTAGTGTTCAGATGTGCAGCCATTTTTCCTTATTGAAAATAGTCCAAGTTGTTATATTTTACAGTTTTGGCAACCATACAGTCCCCTCCCTACATGCTTACATAATCCTCATTCGAATTGTTGCAGAACAAGCCCAATTAATATATATCCTACAAGGCCGAGAAATGTAATACATGAAAGGGTGCAAATCACCATGACCGGATGGTGAAAGAGCAGAATCAAGACCCTTCACTAATGCTCCTACTGCTAGCCACAACTTCAGGCAACCCTCATACACCATTCCAGTATTTTATTTCCCAAATGTTCTCAAATATTCTTTGTCCTTCTCACCCTGAGTATATGAGAACATACACACACACATATAGCCTGGATTTGGAGGTACAAACTGAGTATCATTCAAAGTCAATGAAAGCTTCCTTTTGACTTCAAAATATCTGAATTATTTCAGCCACAATCTAACACATCACCTATTGAAATTTAAGAGCAAGAGTATTCCCATTCATTTAAGTGAAAGTATCGGTGTCATAAAGTTAAACAGATGTCGAAATGTTTTTTTCCCTCAGCAGCATTCTAACAGTCTAATCACTGTACAACTAAGGGAATCCTTTGTATATGCATTAATGGTTTAAAAGGATAACCCACAAACACACATACAAACAGGCACATATTTTAAAAATATCAGGCCTGGTTCTTCAACACAACATTGCTTACTTTGAAGCAGCTAATAAAACCTTCAGAGAACAAAATATGAGAAAAAAATTTTAGTAGATTTTCAAACATGGAACTTGGTCTTCCTTTTCTAAACAAAATATGCTTCTTTATTTTAATGTGATCTAATGCTAGTACCGCCTTACAGGTTTCTAAACTCACATTTTTTGCTGTATGCTGTCACGTTTAAAAAGCACGTGTGCTTTTCATGTATGCTTTCAGCCTGCAGGTTTCATGCCCCAAAGTTTGCACTTCTCGTGCCCGCTTCTGTCATTACCATGTTTAGAAATCTTTGGGGCATTTATATCTAAGCATGCAGTAACACAATAGAAAGGTGCCTGCCCTAACAAATGCAGTGATGTAATTAGTCTTCACAATCCATGTAAAATCCTATCATTCTGCATTCAGAAAATGCCTTCCTTAAACTTACATTGATTCTAGCAGTACCTAAACATGTGGGACACAGAAAAATACTGTCTTTTTAGAGATGTAAAGCAAAAGTCTGCATACTAGGTTTGCAGTGATAAGCAGTAAGTTGCTGATAGACAAAAAGATGGTTAATTGTTGCTAGCTCACAGGATGCACTTTAAGGTGAGATTTTACATCATGAACTATTAAAACAACATATTATTTAGTGTCAGCAAAAAAGACCAATGTCTGTCTAAACAGAAGGATTCACTCTTACTTGCTTGTATTCACTTCTGCCTAGGGAGAGCATTTCCAAACCACTACAGCAATGCCCAGTGGTCCCAAGACCCACAAGAATCTACAAAACCTTTAGTTGAATCTTCTGAAGGCAGTTTGGGAAAAAAGCATTACCATGGACTGCTAACAGGGTTGAAACAACTGGCATCCATAAATATATACATATATATATATACACACACATACACACACTTGTAGATATATATATATGGACACATAACGTGTATCTACAACCCTTGTAAAATAAAAGTATATAAACTGATTCCTAAAGGTTTGATTCTTCGGATTACATTGTGCTTCAATGAGTAACAAAGAACAGTGTTCATCTGAAACTGAAGTGACACTACATGATTGAATTTGCATGACTTAAGTAAGAGCTCTTCCTAAACTATGGCGGAAAAAATGTAGGAAAAACACTTACTGAACTCAACTTATTCAGCGGCACAGTGGTTTATCCTAATTATTTAAGTAAGTTACTGGGTTGAGAAATGTGAACTGTGTTTTTTTCAGTTAGACGTCTACTTAGAGCAAGACAGTAAGTTACTACACAGTGATGAATGCACAAAGCAATAGCAGTGTCAGTTCACATAACAGGATACCAAAAATGTCAAGAATATAAATTCAAAGACCAATTATTAAAATACTTGAAATACTTCATTATCATTAATGTCAGAGTTTTTACTGTTGTTTGTGGCTGATAATGAGTGCTTGTGGCATAAAAAATGTCTAAATTCCTGGTTGATCATTACCTGATACAATGTCGGCATGGGTCAGTGTAAGACATTCCAGAATGCATCAGGACTCTCTATCGTATTTGCAATTGTTCCTTTAATATCCCACGGCCCAAGCACTAGAGGCTAGTTTGTAAGCATACACCTACTTCAGCCCATACAAAAAACCAATGCCACAACAATGAACCATATGTAAACATTTGAACATCCTTCCCAGTCAGCAGTGCACATTCAGAGCACTGCATTTATTAGTGCATTGCCTTCAAATGAAGTTAAATGTTAACATCCTTGGGGGTGTTGGTTGATGAAAAGCTCAACATGACCCAGCAATGTGTGCTCGCAGCCCAGAAGGCCAATCATATCCTGGGCTGCCTCAAAAGAAGCATGGCCAGCAGGTTGAGGGAAGTGATTCTTGCCCTCTATTTTGCTCCTGTGAGACCCCACCTGGAGTACTGCTCTGGAGTCCCCAGCATAAGAAGGGCATGGACCTATTGGACCAAGTCAAGAGGAGGGCCACAAAGACAATCAGAGGGCTGGAACACTTCTCCTATGAAGACAGGGTCAGAG
>RSEF01000031.1:30385692-30396966 GCA_003993805.1 Himantopus leucocephalus
CCTCGGGTGGATCCCATCCGGCCCCATAGATTTGTGTACCTCCTTTCTAAGTATAGGGGTGACATTTGCATTTCTCCATTCTTCAGGCACCTTTCTCCATCCCCATGCTCATTCAGAAACTATTAGGAGTTTATCAATGACATGAGCCAGCTCCCTCAGCACTTGTGGGTACAACCGGACATGGACTTACGTACGTACAGTTTGTTTTAACTATTGTCTAACCCAATCCTCTTCCATCAAGGGTAAGTCTTCCTTACTCCAGACTTTCCACCTGATCTCTGGGGCCTGGAATTCCTGAAGGCTGGCCTTACTAGTAAAGACTGAGGAAGAATGCATTCAGTACCTCAGCCTTTTCTATGCTTTTTGTCACCAGGGCCCCTTACCCGTTCAGCAGCAGGCCCACATTTCCCCTAGTCTTCCTTTTGTCCCTTGCATACTTACAGAGGTCCTTCTTGTTGCTCTTGACATCCGTCACCAGATTCAGTTCCAGCTGGGTTTTGGCTTTCCTAACTTTGTCTCTGCATGCTTGGACAGTGTCTCTGTATTCCTCCCAGGCTACCTGTCCTTGCTTCCACTTTCTGCACACTGCTTATGTTTGAGGTTTGCCAGAAACTCCTTGTTTATCCATGCAGGCCCATCTGATCTCAGAATTG
Organism: Himantopus leucocephalus; assembly: GCA_003993805.1. Lineage (NCBI taxonomy): Eukaryota > Metazoa > Chordata > Aves > Charadriiformes > Recurvirostridae > Himantopus > Himantopus leucocephalus. The sequence continues at coordinate 30,386,346 of RSEF01000031.1, forward strand.
AGATCAGTTTCAGACTTTTGACCATAAAACTTTGATGTGAATCTTTCATGAATGGTTGTGTTAGTTTGTTTGTTGTTAATGAACTTCTAAAACAATGTGGGTGTACATTGCACTTGACATTTATCAAACCATCTTCCTCTTCTTCAGGAAATATAGCACAAACAACAGTTTATCACCATTTCATAAAGCTTCAAACTTTTATCTACTACATGCGGTGTTAAAATGCATTTGTCTTCTTGATAAAAAAATGGTGTGAGTTTTTTTTCATCTAGCTAGCATATGGTCATTGGGCATTTTCTTCCTGATTTTCATACTTGCATTTTTAAGTTTCTACAGCTTGACCTGGGAAGCCAATCAATCCTCCGCCAAGATATGTTACTTTACTCATTTTATACTAAATTATGGACAAAAGCTAAGATGTGGTTGTCATCTTCCATCTTGGTTACAAGATGCATAATGGCTTACTTTACAGTGTGTTAGCGCAATCAGTGAAAGCTGTCAGCAGAAAAGATAATGTAGGGTAAAATTTCTTCTCAGTTACTGCTAAAAACTTTCACATTAATTATATATTTTTAACTGATACAGCACTGGTTTACATTAGCAAAGCACCTGCTGTCTGTGAACGTACAGGAGCTTTACAGAAACATTCGTTGTTCGTAGCATATCACAATTTAGATAAATGGAAATATAAGGAGACAAGGGTGTTTCAATATTTACCAGATCTGATTAGTCCGACATATCTGTGTTCGACATGTAAAGTTTAATCTGGTTTTACCTAGCTGGACAAACAAATACTGCCTAGCTCCTGAACCTTTCTACTCATTTATTTGTAAGATAAAGAAAATGCTAAGCTATTCCTTTCTACTTGAACAACTACCATGTTTATTCTTTTTCTGGATCTACTGTACTATTATAAAAATACTGCTGGACTGCTAGCATATTTTTATCTCACTATAATCACGTGAAACCTTGCCTAAGAGACTGCAGTCTGAATTTTTATCTTCAATTTTTGGTTATCTGAGTTGTTACAAATCATTAGTTTTAAGGCCTCAGAAACATCCCTTGCAGAACAGAAAATGCCACATCTAAGGAGACAGATCTCTTGCCTAGATTTATATTTTAAATAGAGACTGCATGCATACCAGGAAATTGCTGAGAACTGACTTACTTATTTTTAATTAAGAGTTTTGATGAACAAAAGCAGTCATTTAAGACTATTATCTTTTTTTAAAAAAAATCACTATTTTAAAAAGAAACTAGCCTAATACTTGTGTATTAGAATAAAATTTCATTCTGACTTTTTTATAATATGAGGAAATGTAACCCACATTCTGCATTAGTAACATTCTGAAAACAAACTCTATAAACAAGTGGAAGTCCAAAAATTTAAAACTGTAATCTCCCACTTTGAGTTAAAATTATCTACTTGCTTATGTTCTGGTTTGAGGTCAAACAGAACCAATTTTCCATTCAGTAATTCTGCTTTGCAGCTAAGCCTCTTCTAACTAACTGAACCTTCTGAAATTAACAGCATATTGTGCAGAAACTCTTCGCTCTCAGAGTGGTAAGACCTATGTTTATAGTTGATGCCCTGGCATGGTATGCAGAGAGGCTCCTGCTTATACTTATTGCTGTAACACCCAAGGGCAGATAACTTGGGTATTTGCCCCGTTGGAGGGTCGGAAGCAGAAAAGCATAGCGGGGTCCCACCTACGGGGAAAAGTGGACAGGACAGGTGACCCAAACCTGACCAACAGGGTATTCCATCCCATCTGCCTCATGCTCAGTATAAAAGCTGAGGGATCAGAGGGTCAGTCTCTTTCTTCAATGGCCGGCGTCTGAGGAGGACTGTCTGTTTGTCTGCCTTTGATCCCGATCCTGAATCCAGATCTTGGAATCCAGTTCCTCTCCATCACTGAGTCCAGTCTGGGACTTTCCTCGTGCCTGTTGGTGACGTGATTGTCATCCTGGGGGCTTGATCCTGTTTTGTATATTTCATTATTTCCCTTTTATTATTTTACTATTAATATTTCATCAAAGTAGTTTAGTTCTCTTCTAAACTCCTAAGTCTTTTTCTCTCTCTCCCTTCTCTCCTTGGAGAGAGAGGTTGGCCAGAGCATCTGCCGTTCGCCTCAGTGGCCAGTCCAGCCCAAACCACAACAGATTACCAAAAAAAAAGAAAAGTATTCCCATCACTCATTTCTACTGCTCTCATTCCATTTTCTGTGGAATCTTGTGCAGTATATGTATGAGTAATTGCTGATAACATTTGATCTCTTTCACCAGGAGTACAAGGCCAGTTATTTTTCAAAACCATGAAACAATACAAAAAACACACTTGAAAATTATTTCAATAGCGATGATAAATTCCTTTGTTGTCATTAATCTAGTGCAAATTTTCAATTCAGTTCTTTTTCACAAAAATGACAACAAATTTTCAAACTGAACTTACTAAAAACATATCCTAGCTTTATAAAACCAGTGTACACTTCTTAAAAAACTTATGATACTTTGATCATTGGAAGGTTTAGTATAATACTGTTGATTCAAAGGAAACCCAAAAATGCTCTTGTATAAAGGATGTTTTTACCACAGTAATTCAGCACCGTGCTCTATCACATTTTGCAGTAAGTACTAAAGTTGCAGCCCTTAAATTGAGTCAAACTTTAATACAAAAGATTATGAGCTAGACCCTTTCAGACAGTACTTCAAAAGACAGTAGTTAATGTATAACCTGAATCCTGATGAATATGAAAAATGAAGATGTTCACTGAGGCTCTGATAAACACCACAAGAGAGAAGTGAGGTGGCACAGCTCCATATTTAGCCTCTTTAGTAATAATGTAAGAGATCAAAATCTCATTCCTGAGAATAATCACATTGTTATCCTAACACTGTCATCAGAAAAAGCATCTATATTTTATGTTCTCTGCTATAAGACATGTATGCTTTCTTAACATATTTGGTCATTTTATCATGCACGCAGATTCTCCAGGAAATAAATTTACATTTTAAATTCTGTGTCTTGTCCATGATATAAAAATATAATTAATGTATGAGGGAAACAAAATATAATTACTGTGATGAAAGTACAAATAATTATAAATAAAAAGGGTCTGCTTGTATGTGCAACCACATTATGAAGTCTTAAGCAACTTCTTCAGGTCTCACTCGGAAGCCTATTTAAACTACTAAATAGAACTATTTAAAACATTCAGACTCACGGAGTCCTCAAAATCCAGTAACACAGGAGATCTTATAACATTATGCTTTTAAAGTAACACCATGGAGAAGAAAATAACCCAGAAGATGGCTGTATCACTGGATTGCTCCAGGTCCACAGCTGGTCACAAATATCAATGACAGGACACTAAGGAAATCTCCCATCCCTCTGTTTCTTTCACCTCTATTTTAGATTTCAAGAAGCTACTCACTAGCAGTTAGTTTCTGTAACCTTATCTAGCATAAGAAATTTCAAAAATTACACCAAAACTAAATTACCATGATGTATAAAGAAAATACTTCCCCACTGCTAGAATGGTACAGGGGCATTTATTCATTTCTGTCCACGTACTCTGTTACACAGTTACAGTATCTTAAATATTAATTAGAAGAGTGAATGATATACATATATATTTACATATGCAGGGGAGGCAGTAAAGAAAGGTAAAATATATTCAGTTTTCTTGAAATTCTGCTAGCAACAGCAGATGTCAGGTATATGGTATCACCTTGGAAAAGTCTAAAATGCCACCACAAATCCTCCTATAGCTTCCTCAGAAATTGTGATTGGTGTGTCTCAGAACACCAGGGAACAGAAAACAGGACTTCTTATGGAATAAAGAATTTGAAAAAAAACCAAACAAAACAAAACAGTCCTCTGCTACCAAATGGTATAATAATATATGGAGGTTGAATATTCACTACGTAACTCCATTCTGTCTGTAATTAGATATCTCTCTGATTCTTGTCTCTTTCCCCTCAGCAACACATTCTAATGTCAATCAAAAATATTTACATATAGCTGGCAAACAATTCAAATAATCTATAATGAGCATAAATATGCCTAGTACTTTAGCATATGCTGTTACAGTTAGGTGAAATGTCAGTTGTTTGAGGCTGCTCAGTGGCATAAATGATTACTAGGTTAACTTCTTGGAGGAAAAGACTAATGGTAAGGGTATCTGGTCAAAGGCCCACAGTAAATTTAACTTATCACGCAGTTCCACAATCTTCTGCTACATGGATATCACATATACGTGTTTTTGTAGATGACACTTACTGACCATGCAACATCTTTGAAAAATTCTTGTGCCCTTTGTCCACGAGCATCTCTCATGGGACATAATCTAACATTGCAAGTCCTTGAACAGTTTTAAGTATTGAACATTTAAATAAGGAAATGCACAACCTGCTTTTCATTGACCTCATACTACTACCCACCAAAATGTGGAACTTACTAAAATTATAGTTCCTTGATACTTCAGATAGGGAACAGATGAGAATTTTGTTATTAACAAGTACATCATGCGTGCAAGGTCAAATAAATTGCTAGAAAAAGAAGACAGATAAGTTCCCAGCTTTCAAAAAACATGGACATCACCCATGTCTCACCCACATTAGCCTCAAAAAGATCACATTACACACCGTTACCTGTATGCTAGTACTATACTGGGAACCTAACTTGCATATTGGATCAAAAATATAATCCCAACCAGGTTGTTCTAAAGCTTTCTAAAATACAGTTTAAAAGAGCTTCAGTATATTTACACAAATTTTAGGAAATTATTTTTATTAAACTGATGCTGGCTTGTTTTGCGTACATTTAATTGACTTTCTTTGTGGAACCTTCAAACAATATGACTAAGTCGTATTCTCCTGTTTTTCTGCACAGGAGAAAAATACCATTTACTCTAAAGCAAGATTGAAAACTAAGGTAATAAAAGCATCTAGAAGTAGAGCTAGTAATGACCTTGCACCCTCTCCTTTTCTTGTTTTTTTTTTTTTTTTATTTCCTTTTGCATACAAAATAATATCCAGTTATTTTCATTATATTTAAGCATAGTTGGGATAGACTGTAAAAGCTTTTCTGGAAGTGTTCTTACCTCTTAGAACGCAAAAGCTCAGACACTTGCTAGAACTCCTGCAACTACTGTTAAAAGAATTCATTATACATTGTTCTGTTCTCAAGCAAAAACTTAAATCTGCAGGTCTCATCTACTTCAAGGGCACCCCCATTTGAACTGTATCTCCACTTTACAGAACCGAAAAATGAAGCATCGAAAGAAGAAAACAGGTCCAGAATTTTTCAACAGGTCTGTTTCCTATATCTGCAACTATCAGAAGATGTCACATAAATGTCACATAAAAACACTGGCTTACCCATATGCAGCCAGCCAATCTTTGATACACAGAAGACAGCTTCTTTCATACCTATGTGAACCTTAGTTTAACATCTTTCTCTTTCAACAAAAATGCTTCAGACATTGCCATTTCATGGTCATAGAGCCTAACACGGAAAAGTATTCACAATTTCTAAAATGTCTGTGCTATATTAAGAAAAACACAGAAGTAGTATTCTCAAACACTAGGCCCCACTGTCACTAAACCTTTTTAAAATGGGGAACAAATCAATGAAAATGATACCTTTATAAATCTAGCCTCATAAGCAGTTACATCGATGAATAAATAATTATACGAGTGTTGAAAAGAGATTTGGACAATAGCAAGAGGCAAGATACAAGAATGCTTGCATACCCAAGTAACTTTAAGCAACAGCATTAAAAATAAAGCAATTATGCTTTGCAGGACTGGGATTTCTGAGGTAAAATTTAACCCTCCAGCAAAAATCAAAAGGTGTAAAAAACAAGAATTGTCAGAAAAGCCTCACAGGCCACAATGCTGCTGCTTCAGCAACTGCAAAAATCAATGCAACTTTTCAGATCAGTTTTTGGTTCAGTAAGCATCTTCTTATTTGCCTCTGCAAGTAAGACAAAGTGACTATGATTCTTCATAATTTCTTTTTGTGTTATAAACAAAATACTGAGAACATTGGTAAAGACCTGAAAGCTTATTGAGTGCCTTAAGAATATCCTGTCTGTTGCCATATTTGGCATATTTAGCCATCCAAAGTAACTGTATTGGGTGTGCCAAAGTAGAGTGAAAATGAAGTCGATATAGATACCATTTTGTAAAGAACTTCACAATACAACCCGATATTTTGATTACTACTGTGATTAACTTTTATTCTGTGTAGAGCCCTGTATTCATGGGTGTTTGGAATTTCTCCTAGGAAATTCTGAATAGCTGCATTCCCACTTCTACAAGCAGTAGTTTGAGGTCACTTCTAGTAATGAGAAATTAAGACCCATTGAAAAGAACCAGCAATAAAAGCATTGCACAGTGTGTGCATACAGCACAAAAGAAATTAGTTACTTAGCTTGTTTCCCTACAAAGGCTTTAGAATTATGAAGTATTACAACCTAAAGGTTAACAATATTTATTACTGTAGCTTTGAAGAATTTAAGCATCTTCGTCTACAGGATCTCTTCACAAATAACACTGAAGAAATTATTATGATTTAAATTTCAATAGCCCAAACAATTAACAGGTAATATATTTAGGTGCCTATGATACATTTCTTATCACTATATTCATTTTTAGAAGTATCCACTCAATATATTTTATTGAGAACACTGTGTTAAACTAGTCCAATTAGGGCATAGCAAACTGAATCTGAATGAGATCCACTTAAAATAATAGGCCTAAAATTGCACAGAATAGAAGCTTTTTGCAAATTTATACATTCCCATAATGTCTAGTACAATATCCTTAGGCATGTTTAATCAGCACTTACGATGTTAATAATAACAGCAATAATAATAGTACATTAAATCCATTTTGCGCTCTTGGTAAGTTTAGACAGCATTTATATTACAACAAAAGAGCAAAACAAAACGATGGATTGTTCAATTATGGATCCGCCCTGTGATAGAGGCACAGTGCACTGCAAATATATCAGGTCCCCTAAAGGAAACAAAGTTTTCTGTTGCATAGAGTGATCACCTCAACCAAGAATAAGCCTCATTCAGAATTACGGTTGAGGTGAAAAACAACAGTGTAAGAGCACAAAGACATCAAAACAAAACCAATATGAAAACAGTTAAGCAAACTCCTGGAAAAGTGTTACTAGAAAGAAAAATTTTAGCGCTCCCTTTTACATTCCAATATAAGAAAGAGAAAAAAAAAAAACAAGAACAAAAAAAACCCCACCAGAATTCAGAATGTGTCCAAAAAATTCGTAAATACCATGTTTCTGCATAATACTTACATAGTTTATCAAAGGTATATTCTAAAAAACTAAAAAAAGACAGTACATTTTCAAGAGTACCAACCCTGACATAAAGTTCATATAAAGTTCACATAGTTCATAAAGCTAGGCTGATTTCTTAAGCTTTTTAGCTTGTCTAGCAGAAAATGTGACCATGTCAACAGCGTAGTAGCTCTACGAAATGCCCATTTCTTAGGTCTGTGTGGTGCAGAGATGACAGTATAGACAGAGGTATCCCTCCCTGGAACGGCCAATATCAAAATGCTGTCTGATTTCAAATTCCACTAGACTGTGCTTCACAGCACTTCTGTTACAATTAGTTTTACTGGCTAAGTCCCTAACTCCTTGAAGCAGAACCAGCTCACATTGCCCAGTCCCTGCCCACTAACCCACACAGGCCCAACCTAGCCAACAGAGAATTTACATTTTAAGACAGTCTGTCAGTGATTCACAGGACAAAACTTTTAACATTTTTAATTAAAAACTGCAGTCAGAGCAAATTTGAAAAGATCTGGCTGTCACTGTTATTTTAGATTCTAAGGCCAGAAGAGGAAAAGCACAGTAGTTTGGATATAGTACATAAATTATTGTAATTCATTTCAAATATGCAAGTACAATATTTCCAATAAAATAATTATAGAACTGGCACGTAAGCTAGGGATAGTATAGTAGAAGGATCACCGTGAGGCAAACGTCATTTTTTCATTACTTGAGAGTTATATAAAGGTTTATGATCTTTATAGACTCTGGTCCATGTAATAAACTTGTGGTGAAACTTAGTTATATGAATTTAATTTCTGAAATGAATTTGGTTGAGAAAGGTCAACATAGTTAAAGAAGTAAGACAAAATTACAATATACAATACAAGTCACTACAATAATACTTCAACATGACTTTTTTTTTAATCAAGTCAATTTAGGATAATATCTAAGAAAAAAAGCAATCCTTGCATTTACTATCAAATGGCACCAATTGCAAAATATCTAAAACTTTCAATCGTGAGAGACACACGCAACTTGTCTGGGCAAAAGCAGCAAGCTCCACTGAAACTGTCAAAAGACAACAGCTCATATTTGCTTCATGAGGTTACTTTTCAGTGCAGCAGAGCTCCAAACTGTTAAAACTTTTCAATAGCCTTAACATTTATACATAGCTTAGGAACATTAGGGCACCAGGCCAAAAAAAGCACAAGTAGTCTATATTTCAGGGCCTACTGAGCAATGGCAGAAGCAACGTAAGTTATCATGGGAATTCCTTGGCAAGGGAAATGAAGGCAAGAACAAAGCTATTTCCTTCAAACTTTCCTTGAAGTATAGTACTAAACACTACATGCTGGTTTTTGGGGGTGGGTTTGGTTTTCTTTTCCTGGAAGTTTTATACAGGCAATAGCATTCCTAATGCCTTGGATGACAATAAACCAGGATAAGCTTCTCTCAAACACTTCTGGATCTCACTTACGGAGAACACAAACCAAATCTCACTGTTGGATGGCAAGCACTTCCCACTGCTAGCTACTAAATATAGTCCAACAATTGTAACAGCAGACGCCTATACAGAGGGTGTTGCAAGATAGCCCACAGCAATTCTGAAGTCAGACAACCATCCTGATGATGTCATTTTTAATGAAGACACCAAATCAAATTACATATCTCAGATAAAACCACATCAAAGCTATATTCTGTTTCAGTGTCAACTAACTGAAAATTACATAAAGTTGGACAGGCGTAGAATCATGATACAGACATCAAATGCTGGATCACATATTCTCCCAGAGGACTTTCTTCAATTAGTCCATAAACCAAAGGCACAAAGGACAGAAATAAGACTGTGTGGCCTGCTACAAAACCTTAACTTCCTAGCCTTTAAGTTTACAACCTAAGTAGTCTTTTTACTTTCTATTATAGCAAGCAGGAGATTTTTATCTCAATACAACCTACAAACACTCAAAATATCCCTTCTACTTCAGCTCAAAGTTAATTTAAAAACGTCTCTTTCTTTTCAGGCTATTCAATGACCAGTTCTTCCTTCGCTACTACAATAGCCTCCCTAGGTAATCCTTTCATCTACTTTTTCTCACCCTTTATACAATTTTAAGTTTCTTTTTCCCAAGGCTGTGATTTATGGCTGACATACAGCCCTTTTGCTGCTACAGCTCTCCTCAGTCACCCACTTAACTTTCTTTAAATCACATTTAAACTGTAATTTTCTCCCTAATTTATATCCAATTTTGTATGAGAACAAGATGGTTTTGGAATGTTAATGAGGTATGGGGGCTTTAACATGTAGGTCTCTATATCAAAGTCATCTGTAAGAAACATAAGCCGCTGAAAATTTGGTGGCGTTTTTAATGAACTATGGAAGATGCACCGGTAGTCTCCATCAGACTTCAAGTGGTCAGATATACACATCATAGCTTTATAGGAAACAGTATGATACCTGTTTGGCACTGGCAGCAGAGAGGTCAGTTATAGAACAGGTATGGGAAATAAAGCTTCCAAACCAAGTTACTCTCTCAGATGATAATAAAACTACCTCAGCCCATCAATAGGCAAGAACACCAGTCACCTACAGAATTTGCAGTAAATCTTATATTTTACACAGTGGCATTGCATTAATTAATACATAGAATTTAGATTAACAATCTAAAACACTAAATATCCTTGTGTTTTATCAGATTGCGTGTGAAAGACGGGATACTAAAATTGCAATACATATTTGATTATAATGTTTAAAAGGTTACCCATCTTTGCTGTATTTATCTTTTTGTTTATTTAGAGCAATCTTCTCCACTTATTTTAATGAATTTAACGCTCATTAAAGGAACAGAAGATTAAAAAAAAGAGCACAAACAGCAATAATCATGCTTCATGAAAACAGATGCCATCTTAAACTGCACGCTGAGTTCTAATTAAACATGGTTTGGGACTGTCACAACATCCCTTGTATGAGAAGTCACATTTATTCTACCACTAAAAATTTAGAAAAACAGTCAAGAGATTAATTAATATGCAAGATTTGAAATACACAGAACCTATTGTTTTAGATCAGCGATGGGAGGACAGCAAGTCAGACACTGAAAACAGATTGCATAGTAATGTCAAGTTTCCTTCTATTTTTTCATCTACTTTGTATGATGATTCAAAGATTTCATGTCCAGAATATCATCAGAACTATTATCTAATGTATTCAAATAATGCCACATTAACAGGTTTTTATCAAAATAGTACAGATACAAATACGTTTCTCACAAAAGTAGCCTTATTGTCCATTAAAAAAAAAAAAAAAAAAAA
>RSEF01000031.1:30396976-30410663 GCA_003993805.1 Himantopus leucocephalus
AAAAGAAAAAGCTTATAAATCGTAAAAAAAGGCTGTAAAGCTCAACACAGACATAAGAATTTGATTTTGGTAAACATGAGTTCACACTTGAGTATTACTGTGCATTTTCTATCTCATTTCTCAATAGCTCCTACTGAAAACATTTCTGTATTAGTCAATCTATTTTCAATTTGGTACTTCACTGGAAGTCTCCCAGGAGAGCTGAAGGTATACAGCTGGTCAGGCTTACAAGGCACAGTACTGTGAATTCTATGCAACACCAACTATACCTGTGCAATAACTGATTCGTGGCAGATCTACTAGCCACTCCTATAGATATATTATATCCGAATGAATCCTGTTTTTAACACCCATACAAATGACTGAAGGCTGACTGTAACAGTAAAGCAGCATATCCTCACACTGTTTTACAAACACTTAAACAGGAGCAGAGGTGAGAAACTAAGTTTTAAATTTGCCACGTGCCATTTGCAAAGAATCTTAAAAGTATTCATCTTTCAGGATGTTTTCCTACATTCTATGTTCATTCCTCAACCAAATGGAATTAGGGTGACCATAAAAGGACTAAGCCTGATCTGGCATCATAGTACTTTATCCATTCATCATGTATTCCACAAGATAAGATTTTGCCTTAGTCAAAACAAGAAAGAAAAATAGCTTGCTCCAGAAGTATTTCAAATTTGTGCATGATTACAATGTAAAATGCAAGGAAATTTACGCTTTACCTTGTTCTAAATACAAAGCAGCGTCACTTGAGACCAATCTGCTTTGTAACTAAATAAAAAAAAGACAGAATGATTTAATATTTATGATGGAAACACTTTCTTTTTTTAAATATTAGTTAAAAATCCATATATAAAAAGACAGAAAGTAAAAGAAAAAGAATGAACGAAGATAACACAAAACTGCCTGATTTCTATCCCAACAGTAATGTAATTTGGAGATGGGAAAATCTTTATTGAGAAATCCTAAGTGTCACATCATTCAGGGAACATTTCTGTTTAAAACTATTAGTTCTTCATTACGAATTCTAGTTTTAATTCCTGTAACTTCAAACAAGTAATTTAAGCATCATAAAAGTTCAGTCCAAATTCAGAACAAAAAAAGATTTAAAAGTCACAGTCAGTAATTACTACTCCCTACAGAAACACTGGATCAGTAAGAAACTGAAGGTAAAAAACGGTATGTTTTTCCAGGAAACTTCCCCCAAACTAATTAATGTATATGAAAACTGTTAAGAAATTTTGAGACTCGGTCTCAACCACCTCTTCCTTCAGGAAAAGAATTGTCAGGTTTCTTACCCTGTTCTGATGGAGTGCCTAAAATTCATTTGGCTAGTCTATCTACATACAGAAATCATATCATTTAAACTACTCGAACATAGGTACCTATATAGAAACCAATTATCTATCTCGTTAATAGTGCAATGGGCAGTTCATCAGTGAGCCTGCCTGCACACAAAGGGTTACAGTAGCACCAGCCAAACACTTCCCTTGTCATCTCTCCTCTTAGACAAGATCAGTTACCAACGCTTTGAGCTGATCAGACCTCGTGCTACCAGAAAAAAAGACCAGCTACATTGCTGGTATTAAAACCTGTGAGGAAAGCAGGGAAGGAAGGAGGTAAGGGATAAGAACAATAACAAAAATCATCATTCATCACCTAATGGTGATAAAAGTAGAATAATTGGTAGCCTACAGCAGAACCTTGTAAATCTAGATGAGGATGCATTTGAAAAGTATTTCAAGGAATGTCAGTATTTTCTAAATCCCATTAATTGAAAAAAAAATAAAAAAAAACTTAAAATATCAAAAGTTTCTGGTGTTCAGAAACAGCAACAAAATCTAACGCATGCAATCTCCCAAGCCACCACGAAATTCTCATGATCTATGCGTGTGCGCATTTGTCTGTGTGTATGTGTGTACACATCCATGAGACCTCAGGACTAAAAAGAAAGAAAAAAACCCCATCTGTTTTGTTGTAGAAGCTTTTCTCTTCCTGGGGAAAAATACTTATCAATTTAAAAATACGAATCTATGTGGCTCAATTCCACATTATTTTTATGAATCAACTGCAGTTGTAAACATTTCAATCCTACAGAGAAACTTACACAGAAAGGACAATTTACATACACTAATTTGGCAAAAATTGCTTTCGAAATAACTATGTTTTATAGAAGCCATATTCTATTTTTCCTCTAGTGCTTTTCTGACAGCAGAAATAGATACAAGTTGTAATTTACTTGTATCAATTTCGTACTTTACTAGTGTCCAGTAAAATCATTCAAACAGCACGACAGATAAAAGGCAATAATGAAAAGCATTTTCAGTCTTCGGAGAGCTATAATGTGCACTGAATACAAACAGCAGTTAGGGAATAAAAATTAAAAAACAAACATACGCATACATAACAAAGTCCTGCTGGTACCTTGTAAGACAACTGCTAAATATATTTCAGTATCCAGCAATGAAAATATTATGTAAAACGATGTGCATTGATCCAGTAATCCCCAAAGCTCTTAGAGTGACTTTAATTTACCTGAACACAGTACTGCTTTGAGAAAAATCCTTCTAGACCTTGCCAAAATCTGACTGCAGGGAACAGCATATTTTTATAGTCATAAAAGCAGAACAACAAAAAAGATGTCAAACACAAGACCAATGGCAGTTGAGGCTATCATGTTTTTTACACAAATAACAATCAACAGTGTGAAAATTACTGGTAAAACAGGCAAGTACAAGATGAAAAGAATGTTGATCATGAGTGATAGTAAAATATTTTTAGGAATAGCAGCCTGTACAATCTAAAGGCTAAAAGGCGTATCAAATGGAAAATTAACACAAATATTTGCATATATGTATATTGTACTGGAAGGCTTCTTGCTGACATTTGTGGTCAAATTAGAAGACCATATTGTTTTAAATGTAATGCTCTGTATAATACCATATTCTAATTCCCACTGATGACAACAGAACGCAGAATTAGGCCTTTAAGATTTTAGTTTATGTTTGCATTTCAATTTTACCTTTTAAAAAAACCTGAATGGTATCCATGATTAGGGTTCCCATTTAGTACTTTCTTCCAAGGTTGAAGGATGACCTTCTAATCGTGTGTTACAACTGCACATATCAAAGGGATATCAAAACTGTGACTTCTGTTACACTTCTGGTAGAAAACATCAATACAGATTAGTTACAAAAACTGTTGCTTTAAAAAATCTAATATGAAAAAAAAGTAGATTCTATATGGAACAGGTTCTGTGTCCTATAAAATAAGGCAAAAACATTGATTGCAAGACAGCTTTTATTCTCATATAGCAAGAGAAATCTGGGGGTCAGTGTTACAATACCAAGAAATAGTCTCCTGGTTCTACCTTTATTTGATTCATATGATTCACATCACCCTATCTATGATTTATTAATATTAAGTTTTATCACATGTACAAAAAGTCATCTGATTGCTCTGTATTAGAATGTTTATTCCTCTACTGATAAATTCCCATGCACTGAATTCTACAAAACTATATAAAGGATAGAAGACTGCATTGAAGTAAAGGAGAAAGAGGAAATTGGAAGACTTAACCCCCAAAGGTTCATGTAATTTAATAAAATCCTATTTTAAAACCAAAGCAAGCCTATGCTATACACATCAGTCCATGTCAGCAAATCTAGCTGTTAAAATCATACTGATTTAAAATGAGTCTTCTAACTACCTAGAGAAAACACACCTTCATACTCTTAGATCTTTTCCCAAGACCAGATACGTCTTCTTTTAGTCTTCAGCTCATCTACCTTAATAAAAACGAACGAAAGACACTCGACTTAAAAGAAAAAGAAGAGAACACAGAAGAGCAGCATTGCAAGAAGAATAAAAGCCTTTTGAGGAAAAATGCTGGAATCTCTAAGAGAAGGTAACACTAAAGCTGAAGAATGATGGACATAAAGCCCTTTTTTAAACAAGGAGTATAGCACTGACACATAATGATGTCACGTACGAATCCACAGAAAGTAAATTACTTATACATCATAATTCACAATGAAATGCCAACTACTATCCACCTTCAGTTTCACAGACCTACATAGAACAAATTGTTCACTGTTTTCAATATTTGCAAAATTCTTTTCAAAGTGCAAAAAAAAGTTGCTGAAATATTTTACCGAAGTTATTTCTCCATCACCAATTCAACACAGTTGTGAATAACCACAGGGCACAAACTATAAAATGATATAAACCAGCACAAGACCAGTGGAAAAAAAAGACTAATTTATCTAGTAATATATAACTTATTTCTGCTAATTTCTTCAGTTACCAGATTAGGAACTCACTTTTACCAATCCCTTCATCCTCTACACAACACATCAGAATTTCTGTTCTGCATTTCCTCTACAAAATAAATCACTACCAGTAGTAAGATTACTTTCTCTTTAAAACTTTCATATTTCCCTCATAAGTATTTAAGAGTTTCATCTTTAACAATCTAGTGCTGTATTTTTTATACTTATCTTAAAAATGAGTAGGTACAACAATGAAAGGCAAAAGAAAAAACTGATTAGAACAGACGCAATGAAAAATTGTTCAGCGTATATCGTACCTCTGAATCTTTGCATAGACATCAGCTGGTATTTGGATAAATACTGAAACAGATCTTCACTAAAATATTAGTGTGTATGAATCAGTAAGAAGAATCTCTTGGCTTGACTGGGTTCAGCATTTCAGCCCTACATTGTGCTTTGGTTAAAGACAGAAACTCCTGACAGAGTGATGCCTATACTAGTGTTTCTTTATCACATAAGATTAAAAAAAGTGTGTTCGTGAACTGAAGCAGTCATACTTATAGAACAGATAGTGTCTTGTCATCAACCTCTTATTTAATATTTTTTCCTGTAGTCAAATGACAGTGTTCCTCAATGCACACAAATGGAAATACAGCCTATACGTGTTTCACATTTCAATCATTTTGAGATGCTTTGCTTGCTCTGTATGCAAACTGAAAAGAAAAACAAACAATATCAAATAAAAGTAGTAATAGACTACTTTTATCTTTTTCATAAACCAAGGACAAGAGTAAACTATCTCTGGTCAGCTATGTTAACAATATTGACTTGAACGTTCTGAAGAAAAAAGCAAAAAATAAAATAAAGCATAAATTAGCTTTTTTTACTTCCTTCCCCTCCATAAAGTATCCAAATTTAAAAAATCATTTTAATGTACATATTTGTTTTTAAACCACACACGTGCTTCTTTTTAAAAACGCCATATACTCTCATGGCTTTCAATGATGTTTTATATAGCGGTGAAGTCACCCAGATATATGGTTACTGGTACAGATGAGCCTACTACTTCTCTACTGAATTCTATCTTAAATGAAGCATTTTTCTTTATCCTTGCTGTCTTTGCTACATTTCCATATATATGTTTTCACATTTTTACTATACACTTTTACGATATAGAATGACAGGACAAAACCAGCTCCTGCTAACTTGATGTGCGATTACATCCATTTGATACTGTGGGAGTATGTACGTGCATAAGTAAAGTGAGCCATACGCAGCACACAGTTCTTATTACCAAGGAGTGCTTACACACAAGGATTGCCATTCTACAATGAAGCTCATTTAAAATTAGTCCTTCATTAATCTACAACAGAAAATTCTCTTCCTAATGCTTAAAAAAACCACATTTGCTTTCTGATTTGGTGTGTTTAACATTAGCAGCAGCCATGAATGCTCTGTATTTTAACAATCATTTTAGGGCATTTGGTTACATGACTCTTGGCACCTATAGTTATTTTTAGCTATACGTCTATAAAGAACTTTTTTCTTCAAAGTTATCCTTACATTTCCAGATAATTAGTAAAGGATAAGAGGGAAGAGTGAAAATTAGTGTTTTACAAAAAGCTTTTTTTTTTCTGTATTATTCGTACTCTACTAGGCAATGACACAAACCAGGAACTAAATCCTAGACTGTACACCACAGAAGATGCCTACAAGGATTCTCTTATGTATAACAGCATAAACAGTAAGGGGATTTTTGTACAGTACAGCTGAGTGGACTAGTTTTTATCGTTCTGCAGATCTCTGTAATCTCTCTGTCTGGGCAGTGTATTTGTGATGCACAAGTGTACAATTCCTTCATACCTCTGAGTCATCCTAAAAATGCAGCGCTAAAACTATTTGTGATAGTTCAGGTAAAAACTAACAATGCAAAAGAATGTATTATATACACCACCAGTCCCATATATTGATGCCCAATAAAGGACTGTAAAGCTATCTAAAATCATGTCTGATCTAATATTATTTATTCCAGCTGAGATCTAAGATTCTGCCCATCTGAGGGTATGCAGTAATTCCTGATTGTCACCTGAGCAATCAAACAACAACTCACCCCACTGCTGCTAGTTCATTTATCAGTTATGCGATTACCAGTCACACACTAAGCCCTCTCACACAGTTGTAACCTTTAATGTAGGCTTGCCTTATAATTAGTAAAATACCCACAAAATCTATAGTTCAAGTAAAGGGAAGCCACACGACTTTTGAAGGACAAGCTTCACCTATACTTTGGGTTAAGAAACATCAGAAAATCGCCTTACTGTTTTTTCAGTCAAAATCTGAAAGGGAATTGCTGAACGTAAAAGATATTTTCACAGTCCTCCAAAGGAAGACTCTGCATTTTTTAAGGAGTACTCTGGTATCTTCAAGGGAACACTGCAAGAAAGAATTATTTGAGATGGACATCCTGTCTTTCTCCCAGTCTACACACCATTAAGAAAAATAGAAAAATCATCAGCATTATAGCAAAACATAGAGGAAAACTACAGAGAAGATCTGAATATGTTTTTCCTTTCAGCAAGTTTGAAGGAAAAAAAGGAAATGGTTTATCAGGAAACAAAGGACTGATAAATCAAAATGCTAATCCACCAAATATCTGAGGTATTTGCAAACATAAAGCAGACAAAACACTGACAAGATCTGCAACACATTCTGAAGTAAAACGTCTCAGTGAGAGGAATTTCTGTAAACGGTCTTTGTAAGAACAGGACTCTGAAAATGTGCAAGTACGGAAAGCCATGTCCAAATAGTCAAAAACGTAATTCTGAAAGAATCTTCGGACTCTGCATAGATTCAGACAAGCTACGCAACTTCAGCTTCAAACCATTACAAACGGCAACCAAAATCACAATTAAACAACTATGTCAAAGGTGTGTGGTTACCTGCACTCTCAGAAAAAGACAAACTTTCAGCTGCTACAACTTCATTCCCAACAGTGAAACTGTACACCCCTAGCTCCCCTCAGCAGTTACTAAATTACTCAATACATCCAGATCTAGGCAACACCAGAAATCTAGTAACACAACTGTATCTCGGACTGGAGCAGTCATCTACCTTACACTAACAGACAAAACTTACAAATACAAAAGCTGGGGGAAATCCTGCTTATTGTTGTGTACGTGTATGTATATGCACAAGTCAAGAAAAGCAGCCATTGTTAACCACTAATAACATCTCAGAAACTCAGTAGGTGGAATAATAACTACATTAGTGAAAAAAGCACAGCAAGAACCCGCTTGAAAATTCTCAAACACATTAAACATTGAAGTAATACACCATACTAAGAAAAGTACAGTGAATGTGACAATGTCTGACAAATGGTGTCTATTAATGAAATTTAATGCTTCAAAACATTAACACAGAATTTTTGTGTTCTTCCTAAAAATATCGAGCTCTGATTCTACCTGGAGAACCTGGCATTGAAGTGAGCTCAAAAGCTTGGGAACCTATAATCCTGAAGTTTCTCACCGGAATATGAACTTTCAACTCTTTTACCAAGTAGGTCACCTGTGAGAAAAAATGATCAGGATTGTGTCTCAATAAAAACTGACTCACTCTGGCAGAGATGGGAGTTAAGAAATGGAATTCAACTGAGTAACACAAAGACTTAAATGGAAGGCTGTACCTGAAGAGAAGAGAACCAGCACCCACGGTTAAATCTAAATCTGCTACCTCTGCATCTAGAGACAAAAACAGCAAAATGGCACCAGAGAGATGTATTTCTTTGTTGTTACACTCATGCAGTTCTCCAGACATAAGAAGCCAAGAGAAGCTGGCAAGCAGGTCTGTTTCTCTTACTGTGTTCATTCTGTCAATGTGGAAAGCCTCTTGATGTGAACAACGGGAAGAGGTTGAGAAAACAAAGATTTTACCTATAACCAAAAGATAATATTGTATCCTACCCAAGACATAAAAAGAAAGCACAGAACTTCTTAAAAAATAAATAGCCCTGAGTTTTTCAAATACCTCAATGAAGGCAGGAGGTGTACAAGTATAGATGCAGTGTCTTAAGTACACCAGTGGATAAAAAAGTCTACATTGAAAGTGCTTTCTAGATATCTATACATAGTCAAAGAAGTTGGAGATCAATGCAAAAAAGACAAGCACTGTAACACTTAGCAGAAGATGTACAAAACATAAATGAAGCCTTTGAGATACTAATGACAACAGGTTTCAGAGAGGATTTCTAGAACAAAACAAACAGGGCATCCAATATTCATAATTTAACTGACATTCTGAAATACGGACAGCCTAGGGAGCCATTCTCAGAGTTTTTGAGAGTTCACATCATCAGCTATGATCTAACAATGAGAAGCAAAAACTGCTACAGAGTTACCGTTGAAGGATACCTAAAGACTCATTCAAGACAGAGGGACGTACAGTTTCAGAGCTCAAATGAAGTAGGCGCCTGTATTTCTTCAGGAACACACATTTTTCCTTGATTACGAACTGCCACTTTTCATACAGAGGATAGATCTCCAGCTGAAATGTTCCCAGCAGTGCAAAACCAGCGTGGAGAACAACTTGGAGAAAGAAGAGGCGGGGAAGAAGCAATGATCCTGTGGCAGTTTTGCTTTAGTGGGAAACTTCTGAGGTTGTAAAATTTCACTCTTCACTCTTTCAAGTGGGTGAATTCAGGTTTCCTCCCACCCCAAAGCTCTTCTGTGTTCTCAAGTGTTCTTTCTCATCAAATATGAGATAGATATTAACACCATTATCTGGGCAACAGATACAAACTGCAGAAAATATCTCTGCCTAATTTTATGACTGGCCTCTGCAATATGAAGTTAACCTAGGAAAGCAAAAATTTCACATCAAAATGGCAAGCTCTTCACCTCCTTACAACAATGACAATAAAAAAGCTGAAAATGCAGCTTGCCTACCAGTAACACAGTTTAAGAATTTATCTTTTAAGAGAATACATCTGTTAAGCATTGGTTACTCTATAAGCATTTCTAGCAATTCATTCAGCATCATGGTAGAAAAGTCCCATCACACATTTCTTCTACACGTAACTGACAATCTATTTTCATCCTTTTATTAATCTCTCTCTAACCTGAACTACCGCAGAGATCAGCAAAGATGAAACAACAGTTTTGAGGCCACTGCACGTTTCACAGGTTATGTACTCCTCACTAAAAAGGAGAAAGACTGATTGAGATTATAAATTAGAATTGCTCGAAGATAGAGAAATCCACATCTCTAAGAAGTCCAGTAGTTATTTTCATGCTTTCTAATACCTTTGGAATAAGATTACCCTTGTGCACTAGATTAATATAGCAATCCTATGAATAAATCAGCCAGGGATACAGTCCTGGTAAGTGTCCTTTTAGGGATTACATTGACTAGAAGGACACATATCTGTTCCATCAAATACAGCCGAACGGCTGGAGAATAAACATTTCCTTTTTACACATATACGGTATTTACTCTGTTCAGCCCAAAAATGTCTAGAAATTTCCAAGCTAACTGAAACACTACTGCTGAAGTTTTAACACTCTGGGTTTTTTTTCCAGAGTCACTGTAATCATGCAAAATTAAACCCAAGGAATGCTAGGATTCTTACAGAGGTATGATTGCTCCTGCAGGCATTCACTGCCACCTGTTAGCATTAGAAAGTACAATGCTCTCTTCATTATCTGCTGCCCTTGATATATTTAAAATTTTCACCTAGTCAGTATGCTGAAACTTCACATGACCATTTAAGGCAGCTTTTGAAAACATAAAATGGGAAACAGGTGTAAATTCTACATATTTGACTTAGTGACAACAAAAATTTACACTGATTATCCATGTCTCTTTAACAAAAAAAAACAAAACTCATCATAGTATCATTCATATCAACTAGGAGAAATACTTCTTTAAGTTAATGTTATACTTTCTCTTTCACATGCCATATACAACAGAATAATTCAAGGCTTCTCACGTCAAGCAAAAATAATTTCCAAAAATATCCAAATTGTCAAACAAGGTAAGCAAAACAATTTCACTGTTTGGAAAAGTCAGTTAATCAAGAACAGGTCACTGATGCACTTAATGATAATTTCCAAAACTCCATTCTTCATGATNAAAACCTAATCACAGAATCCATCTGTTATTTATAGTAAAATAAATTGGTAAATAGTGAATATTTATTACTTAAACAAAGACAATTTTCCAAATAAAGTTGATGGCATGCTGCCAATAAGTAGAATACATAGGCATTTGGCAAAATGCCATTTCCTTGATGCAAAACTGTTCTAAAGTGATTCTTGCTGGATACGTATTTCTCTTTACCAAAATGCTTCTTACTCCCTAATTTATGAGATACTATAAATCAATTCATCATATGTTTTATTAAGCTTTCTTCTCTATATTTGAATTTATCCACTGCTAGGATTACCCTGGGTAGAAACTGCTATCACTTAAGCAAAGACACAAAGGCACTATGGATCTCATCCAAACAATGCTGCTGTCAAAGGAAATCTTTCTCAATGACCACTGAGGGCTTTAAGCCTACTAGGACAGCTCTTCTAAGGCTTGACAGAAAAATCCACCTATGCCATTAAGGTACAAATTAATACAAACAACTCAAAAAAGGTTGGCAAGATTAACAATAAAACAGCATGTTTTGTTGTGCACCTTTCTCTACCAAGATTCACTTTTTAAAAGTTAATCACATCACCATATACCAGAAACAAACTTAGTGAAGGTAGACAGTCCATAAATAAAATCTGAAAGTCTGATCTTAACAAACAGTTCTGAAAACACACATCAGAGCTGTCCAAACTATCCACCTTTATCGGCAATACATATTGTGATATCCAAACTAAACAAGGTAACACTGAATACCATTTACTCCTTCTACCACGTGAATATCTACCCTTTCATCACTGATGAGTATCAGCTCTGCCTTGCTTAAGCTGGTTGAAAACCAGTAACATGGATTTTTTTCCATGAAAAAAGAAAAAAACCCACACCCTATTTTTGGTTGAAAAAGGAGAGTATGTCCGTGCTCGGGAAGCTGTTAAAAACTTTAAGCATATCTGAAGCAATCGAACTAACAAGTCAATAGTGTAGATTCCACATTTGTTAACATACTTCAAAATAGTATGTAAGAAGTTCTAAATAAAGCCACATCATTGTATTTACTTTTTATAGCTATTTCTGGGTGTTTCTGTGAAACAAAAGGGCATACTCATGACTAAATTTGTCATTATTACAAATCTACTCACTCTTTCTCACAAGTATGAATAGCTTTCTGAACTACGCTGCAATACAAGCTCAGCACTGAACGTACCTTGTTGTGGTTTTTTTTCTTGAGAAATGCTACTGGTTATGTTGGCGTAGAGACATAAGGCTGTAAATTCCTATCCTCCATCAGTACCACTGACCTCAGAGCAAACCCCACAACTGGCTACAGGCATTCAACATCCATCATTGCTCCTGAAACCTAATCTTTCAGGGAAGGACAGCTGCACTGGGCAGCAGTTAAGCAGCTTTCTAAGATACGCTATCATCCAAAACAAACATAAATAAATAAATAAAACTTCCTGTCCTACTTTCTGATCAGTGTTTTAGAAATCTCTCATTGCATGTACTTCACACCAAATTAATGACTTTTATCTACACATAGGCAGACAAAATTCTAATCTAGTAACCAGAGACCATTTAAAAAAAAAAAGTGCTGCTTCTTACATGCAAAATATAGCTGTTTGCTTATTAAGTAAAAATCATCAAATTCCTACAAGTATTAATACACAGTACACTTGTGAAGAGGATTTTAATAAAATGTAGCATAAGAGGTAAAGGAATGATGCACCTGACATTCACAGCACTGAAAACGCAAGCAGGAAATCTCTGGTCCTACATTTATAAAAATGCCTTTTAAAAAAAGACCTCCCTGCCTACAGTAAATTCAACAGAGGGAGAAAGCCCCTTCCTTGAAGAAAAGCAAAAAGAATAGAAAATTAAAAGTGTGATTCACAAAAGTTTAATTACACAGGTGAACACAGATAAATTATTCATGTGTCTACACCAGAAAAGGTGACACACATCTGTCTCATAAACCCATTCTTACTGTGGCATAGAGGAGACAAAAGAAAGGTACAGAGTACAAAATATCCATACATATTTTTGTAAACTGTAGTAAGATCAATTTGATCTTTTCTCCTGAAAAATAAATTTAAAAGCTTTGTTCTTTAATAAAGAACATGTGCTTCATTTCCACAAAAGAATGCACACGTGAGAAAAGAAAAGAAAAAAGAAAAGAAAAGAAAAGAAAAGAAAAGAAAAGAAAAGAAAAGAAAAGAAAAGAAAAGAAAAGAAAAGAGAAAAAAGAAAAGAAAAAAGAGAAAAGGAGAAAAAGAGTAAAGAAAAGGATGATAGTAGAAATGGCAGTCTCTTTATTCCTCATACATAAATTTCAGCTTTTTGGGGGAACTACAGACAGTTCAAGAATGCCATTAATTTTTTTTTAATTCAATCAGCATTGTAAAGAAAGCAGAATTACTGACTTCAAACTTAGCAAACAATTATTTCCTAAACATAAGAAAGCCTATGACATTGTTACCAGAACGTATTTGAACTTCTTCTCAGTGAGTTAAAGCAAGTAACAAAAAGCCAGACTTTGGGTAAAACCAGTGAATAAGCCAACGTGACACACTGAAATCAAAAAGAGATTGGGAAAATCTGCAAGAGATGTACACCTATTTGCAAATTTAGGACCTAAGCCACGTTTGTTTCAGTCAGGTCGGCACTGACTATATTCTTCATGAGAATCAGCCGATTCTGCCATCTAAAAAGCCAAATTTTACACACCACTTACTGAACTCTGACTTACAGATACATAATTTCCAGAACACTAAAAACTGTAAAAGAAAGAGCAATGCACTTGCTTGCATTACTCCATATACCACATTTGATATACTGCTTGGGGAAAAAGTACGCATTATCTGACTACAACAATATGCGAGCAGTTCGGCTGGCACTAACCAGGACATCCATTTTGATTGTCTGCAAACAACAAATTAATTTGTGTACCAGTGGAGCGACTCCAATAATTGGAAGATTACTGAAAAACTCAAATAACTCCACTATGCTTAACTATGAAGAAGCACAGCACAGGGCATGATAGTGTATTAGGGCATGTCCTCTGGTATAATAAATCAAAGTGCCTAAAATTCCATCATTTTCAGCTGGCTGAGAAGGAGGAAGTTTTCTGCACATTCTTTGTATTTGAAAGAGCACATAGAATCCCCAGCAGATATCAGACACACAAGTATAAACAGGGGAGCTGATTTTTGCAAAAATCTCTATCTGTTTTGGAACTCTACTGCAAGATCAATCACCTTGTCTTTTTTTTTTTTTTTTTTTTT
>RSEF01000031.1:30415182-30442902 GCA_003993805.1 Himantopus leucocephalus
CATCCCCAGTGGCCGATTTGGCCTAAACCACGACAATGTCTTTGTATTCCTGCTGTTATTTCTGTCTCTTTTCTGGATTTCTTTTCTTTCTACATCGTTTTCAACATAAATAGTAAGACTCAAACATATTTTATGTTTGTTAAGTGTCCTGGTTTGAGGCCCAAACCATGACAGTAAGTCAACACTATTTTCTTGGTTCCTTTATTCATAAAGCTTAGCATATTTTTTGAGGATTTTACATGCCCATGATGGCAGAAGAATTTATTCACTTAAAAATGTATTAGACTAATACTGAGAAAATGCTCAATATTTAGCGTTTTACATATTTATCATACTATGCTAATTAATAGAGATTTAAATCCAGCCAGTCTGGTTCACTAATTTGCCATGAGAGTAATAATAATTTATTATTTAATATGCAAAGACAGTATGCTTAATCTCTGTAAGGTGTGTTAAGAAATTCTAAAGAGTTTGTTAAGCCAAATGCATTTGGAAAGAAGGCAATTAAAAGATTTGGATGCCTTTGTGAGAACTTTGAGTAGTTTGCCTACCATCTAAAAAGCTGCGGAGGATAAATTCAGTTTTAAGAATTTCAAAATTATCTCTGACTCTGATGTTGTTAAAAGTATAATCTCAATAAATACTGTTCCAGCAAAAGGTTCTGTGGAATCTCTGTTCTTGGAAGTCAATATTTGTTCCTTGCATATTCCCAAGATGTACTGAAGATATTATTTCAGAGTTAAATGCTCTTCCCATCAAAACAGAAAATAATGATCTCCCCTTTTTTCTTTTTTACAGTTTTTCATGGTTTTGCAATATAATATGTACATGGTTTTCTATGGAGGAACTGTGATAAAATACGATGTGGAAAACATTGCTTGTGTGGGATAGATAAGAAATAGGTACACTCATGTAGGAAGGAACAGATAAATTCTCTTTATCTGCTTTTATCCTTGATTAAGTTCAAGTTTTTCTGGTCTCTGTAGTGGTCTTGCTGTAGCAAAATTGATCTTTTAGATACATCCAGTCTTTTTGTCACTTTTACTCTTAAAATGATACTAAATCAGAATGGCCCACTAAAACAAATACTCAGACATTCACACAATGATAAATGGTGGTGTCGAGAACATAGAGTGACCTCTGAACATGAGAGAAAAAAAAGACTTTTCAGGAGAAATACATTGATTAGAGCTGTTTCATCCTGTAAGATAAACAGGTATGTGGGCAAACAATTATTGGTAGCTGCTGGTGTTCATACATACAGAATAAACTTGATCTATGCAAATAAATCCAAACCAAAAAATAAAGAAAATAAACAAAATATATAACTGAGTGAGAGAACGTACAAATATTCAGTATTCATTATAAATGCAATTTTGAACAGTTTGCCCTAAATCAACCAACCAACAAACCGAAAAGCATTGTTTAGAGAGAACTGTTATGAAATTTCAAGAGATACGTAACTTGGGAATTTACAGTGTTTGACAGTGTGTATCTATACTATGGCATAATGACAGCTTCAGCTATACTCAAAATTTTGTTGTTTCCAGGAATGACACTGAATGAATTTCTAAACAGCACATTATATTCACTTCATGCGGGTGACTGAAGATGAATGATATGAATAATTTTATATGATGTATATTGAAATAAATATCACTCATGTGGCATAACTGTAAATGTGGAGGTAGAATCACAATATCCTTCACACTATG
The DNA here is from genome assembly GCA_003993805.1 of Himantopus leucocephalus. Classification (NCBI taxonomy): domain Eukaryota; kingdom Metazoa; phylum Chordata; class Aves; order Charadriiformes; family Recurvirostridae; genus Himantopus; species Himantopus leucocephalus. The sequence goes on from RSEF01000031.1 coordinate 30,416,898, forward strand.
ACTTCTAAAACAATCATAAAACAGTAGGCCTCTTGCATTCACACACAAATACGCTTGTGCTCAGAGCACACACTGACTTCACAAATAAATAAAGTTGGAAAATAAACTAATTTAAAAATAAGCTTTAGTCTCAGATGATGACTTTCTCTCTAGGACCATTTCTAGAGCGCGTTGAATTGATTAGCCTAGAATGTAGGGAATTCTAGTAGGCAGATGAGCAAGGAGAATGTGAAATATTATATTACAAGTTTAAATTGGAGTTACAGATTATTGTTTGAGTTCAAAGGCAAAGAAAAGCAGAGATAATTTCCCCAAAACATTCCAAAGGCTTCCCTTTGATTGTTTTCTCCTTGAAATAAATGGTGTATACATTTTCTCTACAAGCAAGGTATGTAGGTTAAGCACTAACAGAACATAAAGAAAATATTCCTTATACTCAGGTTTCCTGGACAAACAATTCTCTCCTCTACATGCACATCTTCCCACATGTGTACATCTCATGGAACACCTTAATGCAAAGTTGATAACCACAAGTTTCCTCATTTATTGAAGAGAAGGAATGGAAAGGGATGAAATATTCTCAAAGCAATAATGGACAAGATTCAAATACTATATATAACTGTTTAGAATAGAATAGAATGGAATAGAATGGAATAGGATGGGATAGAATAGAATACTTGCAGTTGGAAGGGACCTACAACAATCATCTAGTCCAACTGCCTGACCTCTTCAGGGCTAACCAAAAATTAAAGCAAACTATTGAGTGCATTGGCTTGGGGCATTGACCACCTCTCTAGAAAGCCTGTTCCAGCATTTGACCACCTTCTTGGTAAAGAAAAATTTCCTAATGTCTGGTCTGAACCTCACGCGATGCAGCTTTGAACCATTCCCATGAGTACTATCACCAGATATCAGGGAGAAGAGATCAGCACCTCCCTCTCTACTTCCCCTTCTCGGGACATGCCTTCCAGCTCTTTCACCAGCTTTGTGGCCCTCCTCTGGATACATTCAGGGACCTTCACATCCTTGTTAGGCTGTGGGGCCCAGAACTGGACACAGTACTCAAGGTGAGGCTGCAGTAATACTAAATACAGCCGGATAATCACCTCTTTTGATTGTCTGGTTATGCTGTGTTTGATTCACCCCAGGGTGCGGTTTGCCCTCTTGGCTACCAGGGCATGCTGCTGATTCGTACTGATGCTTCTGTCAACCAGCACCCCCAGTTCCCTTTCTGCAGAGCTGCTCTCCAGCCACTCCTCTCCCAAATCAGACTTGTGCCCGGCATTACTCCATCCTAGGTGCAGAGTCCACCATTTGGACTTGTTAAATTTCATGCCATTAATCGTTGCCCAATGCTCCAGTCTATCTAGATCCCTCTGCAAGGCATCTTGTCCCTCAAGAGAGTCAATACCACCTCCCAGTTTGGTATCAACAGCAAACTTGCTAATGGAGCATTCAACTGCATCCAGAACTTTAATAAATGTTAACAAACCTATTGAATAACTGATGAAAAATGAACAATCACCTACGCCACTGAAATCAGAGCTCAGAAGTTCTGATAACAAACTGCATGTTTAGATGCTTGAGTATGATGGCTGGATTTTACCCTTTTGTCTACAAATACAAATACAAATACCAATAGGAATACAGGACCATTCTTTCCGTTAAAGCACACAGGGTGGACTCTGGAATGAGACTGGAAATAGCAATGTGTCGTTTTCACTGCATATCACACACAGAAGAAAGGGTCTCTCAAAGTTGAATCTGAGCTGGTTCTGCAGCGGTGGGCACTGGGCAGCTTGCACAAGCTATAGATCATCCCTGCGAGTGACTCAGGCTCACACTAACATTCACACAGCACAACACACTCATTAGGAGTTTTTAGTAAAACACACCTTAAGGTAAGATGTGTAAAGGCATTATTTAGTAAGATATTTGGAAAAGGTTTCTTTGACGGTTTTTGTCCCTTCTTGCCTTGACAACCTAATGAAAGTAAACATGAAATTTTTCATTCTGAGGGTGGTAAGGCACTGGAACAGGTTGCCCAGAGAACTTGTGGAAGCTCCATCCCTGGAAATGTTCGAGGCCGGGCTGGATGGGTCTTTGAGCAACCTGGTCTAGTAAGATGTCCCTGCCTGTGGCAGGGGGGTTGGAACTAGATGATCTTTAAAGGTCCCTTCCGACCTAAACCACTCTATGGTTCTATGATTCTATGAAATGCTGTAAGTCTTTTATGGCAAGTGTCACCGTTTTAGGAATTTTTTTCTTCCTCAGTCCACAATTTTCAGTCCATAACAGAGTGGAATTTTCCTTTGCATGTTTTTTTTTTATCGTACTAGAGCAACATAAAGAGTTCCCTGGGGTATATGAGAGATTGCTTTAAGTGGCTTATATTCTACTTTATCAAGATGGAGCACGTGGGGAGGAAAAGACAAAGGAAAGTGACAAAGTGTATTCGCACAGGGCCTGGAAATGGAACCTGGATTCTCTGAGTGCTTTATCTATGTTCCCTCTTAAATCTAGAGAATCCTTTCCAGAGACAGGAATTCATAGAGTTTTACCTATGGAAAACTCATCCTAAGCCACCCTGGAGGACACTGGGAGGACACATTATTTTTTCTCTACCTGGTCCATTTTTTAAAGTATTAGAGTATTTAGAGTATTAGAAATCATAACAAAAAAATAATGGTTAAATAGCAGAATGAAAACTTTTTTTCATTTATGAAACCAATTGTAGGTAAAAAAACTAAATTACTCAGTGGTGGGTTTTTGGTCTTTCTTTGTTAAACCTATTCCTACTAAACTTTGAAATTGTCTTGTTGAGAGAAAAAAAAAAAAAAAAAAAGCATCTTTTTTTTTTTTTATTACTGCTTTTTCTAAAACATGCCAACTGTCCTTTTAGCTGCAAGATTTATTTGCTTTTGGTGATAGCTTGAAGAGTCAGAAATTCATTTTTGTGCCCCTCCGGAAGATTTGGTCAACTCAGAGGCGAAGATATTTGCCATAGCAGTAGAAAGGGAAGGCTACGTTTAAGACATTTTTATCATTTCCCCTCTCTGGATGAACATAGCAGTATCACCAGTATCTGGTGAACATAACATTTCCAAGTAAAGACAGTCTTAAAATCAGAACCACAAATGCTGGTATAATTTGGATGATGCATTACATCTCCACATAACTATCTGGCCTCTCAAAACACTTGAAACATAGAAAATATATCTGCACTTGTAGTGTCCTTATTTGCAGTGTCAAGTATGCAGCAATATGAAAAAATGCCCATTGAGATAAACCGTGTAAAGACAAAAGAGCACAGAGACCTGACTGGAAATACACTGCACAACGAACACATCAAAATTACGTTCTGAGAGACAGTTGCTAGTGCTGTATGAGTTTATGTATACGTACGTAGGTATGTTTTCTCACCAGAGAGCAGGACATTTCTTTATACAGCTAATTTTCTTGTCCTGTGTGTGACACAAACATGGTTAAAGGAGTAAAAAGCTGATATGGGATCTCAGTTGTCCAAGAGAGCTTGCATGAATTTTCTCAAACAGAAATATAGTAGCAAAGGAGTAACTACAGAACATGTTTTATTCATATACATAAAAACTGATTAAACCAAAATAAACTTCACTGATTGCTTATTAAGTTTAAAACTCTGCAAGGTTTCTGTCTAATTAATACTGCTTATGGGCTTAGAAGAAAATATGTAAGACTTAGACGAGAGGGAAAAAACAACTGAGTGCAAAAAGCAAAACTTGTGGCAGCAGAACAGAAAATATAGTGAACTTGTCATCATGAACTTTTTGTAAAATATTAAAATCAGCTTAAAAGTATGTCTACCAAACACTCCAGACGATCTTAAAAACCTTTAAAATTCTTAGCAATATTCCCTAGAATTTGTTTGGTTTGGATTACTACTGAAATCTTTCCAGGCAAATGAAGTTATTTTACAATACTTCAAGGCTGGCATGGGGTTTTTTTGGTATTCTTGAGGGATTGTTAAAGTAATGTAATGGATAATAATACAGTATTTCTGAAGTATATCTAAAGGTAATGTGAGGATTCTAGGATTTTCGGTGTTATACTGGAAAATATTAAAACACGTGGTGAAGAATTCCCTGAGGAAAACTTTGAAATTACATGTTACTAACTAAAAAAGAATTTGTCATTACAGAAATACAAAGCTCAGCTATTGAATGAAGTCAAACCAGCTACAATTGCATTTTAAACAGCTAAATCCCCCATATCTGGCATAAAAACTTAATGTCTGCACTATGCAGGAGATATGAGAAGATAAACAGTATGCTTACAGCTGGTTTGATGGAAGAAGCCATAGGAGATAGATTGCCACCTGGTTTGGGCAGAATGGAGATCCTCACAGGAAATTAAACAAGTTACAGATTATGTAAAAAATACTGCCAGGGACAAGGTAACAGGGTTGAAGAGAAGAGGCAATTGTAGAAAATTTCCATTTTGCTTCTGTATAAAGACTCACTCATTTCATCTGATACTAGGTACTTTACTGAGGTACGTAAGACATAAAAGTAGTTTTGAAGTTCTTTCATGAAGAATACAAAGACAATGGTATTAGTTAATAACAGGCATCTCCAAAAGTTAGCTGAGAAAGAGGACACCTGGAGGTGCATATTATTAAGGTGGGCATTAGCTCATACACACCACCCCCTTCACTCCATAGCTGGATCATGCATACAGATGTCAAACTCGGCAGGTTTCTTTGCAGACATGGTCTTCACCGCCTCTGTTATGACTAATTCCTTGATTTATTTTTATTAACTTTCAAAATAATATCACTCTTGGACTACTTGCATGGTTTCCCAAATGTCTGAAAGCATGTTAACTTTTTAGTTCCAGTTTACTTTGAATTGTTGGATGATTCTATTGTGTGTTTATGTAAGTGCATGTTTACATGCAAATACTGTCCGATATATTTAATTGCATTGACACAGGAACTTCTTCTGACTGGGACAAAGAGTTGAAATTTCAACAACTTCTATAATTGTTGGAATTGCCATGGAAAATAAATTGCATTTTTAACAATATTTATGATCTGATTGTTTTCTTGTATTTTCACTTTTGTGCTGTGTTCACAGAGTGAGGAGAAAATTGAATAGAATAGAAAGTTATAAAAAAGGAATAAGCTAATGATACAAAGGTTGTGTTACTGACTCATCCACCCATGTTTTTATGTGCTAAAATATCATGGCATTCTGTGCTTTCATTTCAATGGTACCTACAAATGTTTTGCTGAAAATAACTTCATTTTTTCTATTAAAAAGGGTTTAGTTAGGGTGGAAAGTTCATTTCTAGGAACCCAACATTTCACATTTGACTAGAAATCTGTCTTGTAAACACATACATACAGATACATACTTATTTATAACAAGCTTCCTCTTTTGCAATCAAAACAGCATGTGGAAAGTCAGCAAGCCTTGACAAATAAACAAATCTCAACTTAGCTGAAAACTGGCATCAGGTGAATGCCTTCTTCATTGTGAAAAAAGGAGCATCATAAAATATCCACAGTGAATTTTTGTCTATATTGTTTCTTCCTCAATATGTCAGACAATAAATCTTATTGGCCTTCACAAAAATTGCAGTTCTAATGAGGGATCTTCAGGAAATAAATTTCAGAAGATTCCTACTATATAAAACAGAATATTGAAGCTTTAATTGAAAAATTAATTACCATCTCACAAGAAGTAACAGCATGACCTGCTATATGGAACAGCAGCAACTAGCTCAGTATAGGGTGTAGCCAATATTAGATCAGAATATTGGCTGTTAAAATAGCTGGCAAATAGAAAGTAGCATTAAAAAAAAAAAATATTTTTTTTTAATCTAGTGGTATCGCTCTCATACGTTTAATGTCTAGAGATGTAGTTAAAGTGTCATAAACACAGATATTTCAATGGTCCTCTGTAAAAATACCTATCCAAGGCTTAGTGCAATATCATTCAATTAACTCTATAACAAAGTTAAATGCAATTTAATTAATTAAAACCTGCCTGCATTTGGCTAGCTGGCCAGCTAGCAACTTCTCAGCTTTATCATTGTTTTTCTACAGATCGCATAAACAAAGATGTGTGAAGTGTGCTGAGAAAGTGACCCAGTGTGACTTACAAGGACTGCAGAGACAGAGCAGTTTCCCGTATCTTGATGACAAAAATGGAAGCATCTGATCAGCTACCTCTCTTTTATAATGTATATTTTTGGACAAATACCACAAGCTAATAGCAGTGGTCTTCACGTTTCCCTTTATCCCTGCATTTGAGCAATTGGGAAAATGAGCTCTCTAAAGTGGTAAAGGTCATATACACTGCTGTATTACAAATCACTTGCAACAAAATTTCTCTGACATAGCTTCTCTAACAAAGCCATAGCACATTACATTTGTATAAACAAATGCACACATGATCACACATATTAAAAACACAAACCCAAACACCTGAGAAAATTAAAAACATCATTCACCTCACTGGAAAAGGGTAAGTGAACAAGCATGAATAAAGTTAATTATAATAGGCAAACCCATGATTATAATAGACCAAACTATGTGATCAAGTATTCTGGATGGAATTGATGTATCTCATTCTGAGAAACTGCATGCACTGCAGGGATGCAGCCCAGGCTGAGTCACTGCCAAGACCCCAGTTGACTTCAAAGGCTTTGTAGCAAGCTACTGTGTGAGAAAGCCATCACAGGGTCATGTAGGAGAAAGACCAAGCTTCACTTCCCTTCAAACACTTAACATTTTTCACAGTCCTTGCATTTGAAGAAAAATGCAAAATATACAGGAAGCCACAATAAGTACAGGTGATAAAGACGAGTTACTGTATTAAAGAAAACTCTCCACAAGCAGATCCTTTATGGATGCTTTTTCTGTAAAAGGAGATATGTTAATGTTAGAAAATGCTAGAAACTGTTACTGTTCATCCATTCTCCCTTTTTTTTTTTCTTTCAAAGCCCATGGCTTATATATTTTGCATTCAATAGCAGGTTTTTCAGTTGAGGAGCTTGTAGGAAGGAAACACTGTATTAGACACACGTTATAGTGAAATGAGATTCTGGAGTTCAAACTCAAATATTACTTAAAATTTTATTATGATTCTATTGGAATTGATACACTAGTACTCATTATTTACCTTCTTTTACCCTAAATTCTCATGTTGAGATCTAAACTAGCAAACCTCAACTCTTTTAAGAACAAAGGAAATCCAGATTTATTAATGGGTGGACTTCTGTTAACATTTGATTTATGTGAACTTTCCTAGAAGTATTATAGTGATGGAATTTAGCCATCCAAGTCCAGTGTCTTTAGATTACCTTTGGAGCCAAAGAGCACTCTAGGACCATTTTTAATCATAATACATATTTCTGACAGTTCCCTGTATCAATTGATAAAACATCTGACTTTGTGTTCTTACTAAGCTGACTGATTTTGTTTTGCACAGAGGGATTTACGAATTAAATTTCTCTTCAAAGAGAATAACGATTAAAAAAAAGTTAAAAGAGAAGAGGACACACAGACCTGTAGTCTGTAGTCCTTCATACCTTCTTTTTACACTGCTGGATACAAATATACCCAAATTCCTTCTGTTTTACAACATCATCCTAGCATTTTCTACAAATACAGCAAAGTATCCTTTGTCTGAATGCCTTCAGTAATTTACCTCAGCAAAGCTGGGATTCTAGGAAGATGTAAGATTTTCATTGGGACAGCTGTTACCAGTCTTAACAGGCTGTTTCAGTGGTAAATGAAATAGCAAAATTTTGGACACTCGGGTAGACACTTGCCCCCAAAAATATGTGTGCTGGAAGTATGTGCCCATTTCCCCTGCCCCCACCCAACATTGTCATTTTTTCATAACAGACATTGTCTCAGAAAGTATGTCTTGTGTATGCTGTTCAGTCAAATAGAGCTACTGCATTCCTAGCCTACCTTTACACCTTGCTTAACCTCCCAGTATTTCCAATTTTTTTCTAATTGTTTTCCTTTCTTGTTGTTATTTGTTCAATTCAATAATCTATTCTGATCACACAGTAAATCCCCAAGCCATTTTTTTTTTTTTCTTTTTGGCAATTTCAGCAATGTTGATGGCTATGGTCTGTTCTCAAATTCACGGCTGCATTGTCTTCGGACAGCTCATATTCACATGTAAATTGTAAACTGCATGCATTATGTTTTCTGGCTCCTAATCAGACTGCAATAAGAATGCCGGAATATAGGTAGGCAAATGTAGTTTTGGATAAGACATGTACAGCATTGACATTTCTTATTTAAGATGTAAATTATCAGTTAAGCTTCTTGGAGGTGAATCAAACTGTATCGTGTTATTTGTTTTTAGACAGTCTAAACTTTTTAGACATAGTACTACTGTTGTACTCTAATCAGTGATTCTCTGACCACAGTCAATATCCAAAATCCCTTAACAGTCTGAAACAGTACGGCTACAATGAAGTGGTGTGCTCTTCTTCCAGTGTAGGTATAGTTTTGTAGGCATTTGCTGTCTCTCAGTTTTGCCATTTCCCTCATCATGCAACATTAAGCTAATTCTATCAGATGCTCTGTTTTGAATATGATAAAATCCCTAAGTAAGGAGAAATAAAATTGGATGTTTCAAGTGTAGCTGATGGCAATGATCATATCCTCCATATTTTCAGCCCCACCATTGCATAAATCACACGTTCAGAGGTCAGCCCAGCATGTTTTAGTAGAAGGCTAGTGGGTCAGCACTACTTACAAAGATGATGTAGCTCTATCCAAAGTGATACAGGATCAGACAAATGCATTGGTAAGAAGAAAAAAACAAAAGGAAGCACATGCTTATTTTGCCTGCTATTCTATACCTAAGCGGGTTAAAGATCTTGCGTTTTCAAATAGCACTTAAGAGTATTTCATGTTTTTTGAGAACATATTGTGCTCGTGCTCGCTCTCTCTCTCTCTCTCTCCCTAACACTGCAGAGTGCGGCATACAGCCTAGGGAGAGATATCACAGACAACTTCAAATGTGCTACCTCAGGTACCAGGAACTACCTTGTGATGAAAGCAAAAGTTAAATGTAGTCCAGAGAACCATTTCAGGTGACAGAATGCCACCTGATATAGCATAGGTAACAGCAGTGTAGCTCATCCGGCTGGTGAAAGCACAGCCAGAACTGAACACTGCACAGGCCTCATAGCGTGCCCAAACAGCAACATGAGAAAGCGGCTCACCAGAACAAAACTGGGTGATGCTACATCCACACTGCTGTTAGAAATTAAACTGGTTTGTGCTTGAAACTAGGTCAGGTCAGCAAAAGCTTAAAGATGGCAATCTTTATTGCCATCTATAGTATTTGTATATCTTTGGTATATCTTTTATATATATTTGTATATCTTTTCACAGTACATGAATAGGTTTTGAAAATGATAGTATTCTTTAAGTCTGTTGGGTTCATTCAAAAATTCTAACCAGTAACATCAAATCAGATACTGTCAATACAAGTGGTTCTAGAAATAAAAAAAAAAGGTCTTTGTGAGAAGAATTACATTAAATATGTACTCAAATCAAGCAAAAGATTTAGTCTTGCTATTACATTAATGTTTTATTGACTTGCTTTTTTTAAATGGAGATAGTGAACATCCTTATACAAGACAGTTCTCTCCAGTAAAGGCTGCTAGTTAAAACTTTAATTCCAGAAAGTTCCTAATTACAGACTTAGGTTCATTTTTGTTCATGACTGCATGTAAAGCTGCAAAACCAAGCTGATTCCTTGATTTATTGAATTTCTAAAACAATTCCAAAATTGTTTCATAATGTCTAACAATATTTTTTAAAGGTATAGTTAGATCAAAAATGAAAAAAATAATTGTCGAGATGCACTACATTTAGTTTAGCATAAAATTAAACTTATCTTTCTTAGAAGTTAAAAGGAAGTCTGACTTAAAAGTTACTGCAAAAAGAAAACCAAAGTGAAGCACCATGATTTTATTTTACCAAGTTTCTACATCCAATAAAACCTCATAAACATTTTTAACATTTATTAGCAACAAATATTTTAATTGCTGCATTCATATTCTTTGATTAAAAAGTAAAAATCTACAGTTTGTGCCTGAATAACCTTGGAAGTTGTTATGTAATTTCACTTAAAGCAAAACCAGTTTAAGAAGTTTATACTCCCTATCTTTCTGCTTAATGTTATTGTCTCTTCTTTGTGTAAACAAGAGGTTACATGTCTGTGCTATAAAGCAGACTGGGTATTGTCCTACTGCCCAGTTTTCCTTTCCTTTCCTTTTATTTATTTATTTATTTTCTTTAAACTTGAACAGTTTCAGTGACATGGTTAGTGAGCAATCACTCAAATGCCTAACCTGTCAAAACAGGTTGGGCTTTAACCAACAGTGTAGTGAAGAAAGCTTCAGACCATATGAATGATTTACAAAATCCTTGAGGTGATCTCATGTGGTGTGTCTGTACAACAGTGTATTTTAACTGTATTGTAACTGTATTTTAATAATATTTTATATTTTACAGTAACAAAGTTACAACTACCTCCCCAGTCTTATATTTGTGAAATAAGAAAAAATAAATTAGTAGATGGATTTATTTGTAATATTTAAATATTTATGAATATGTAATAGTAAACAAAGCACATAATTTTTATAGAAATCTCGTCTCTAGTATATACAGTATTAGTATGTATTAGTATGCTTTTGGGAGATACTTTCAATGCTATATTTTTGCTTTTCCTATTTCTTATCTTATGCTGACTGTAAGAGCTTATTTGTAAGAATCTCTGCTTATAAGCTAAGTACTATCTTAGTAATAAATCAAGAAAAGTAAAATAAGAGAAGGAAACCTATGAAATTACAATCTCCGTTTTGTTCCATGTGACACATTAACAATGACACTACTGAATGTATCTTGTGAACTGGTCCTTAAGGCTCTCATTCCTTGTTCTCCTGGGGGACTTCAACTTATCAAATGTCTGCTGGAAATAAAATACAGTGAGAGGAACCAGCCTAAGAGGTTCCTGGATCATGTGGAAGATAACTTCCTGACACAGCTGGTGAGGGACCCAACCAGGGAAGGCACCTCACTGGACCTGTTGTTTGTGAACAGAGAAGGAGTTGTGGGTGATGTGATAATTGGAGACTCTCTTGGGCACAGCAACCACACATTTTTGGAGAAAGAAAGGGGTCAGCAGAACTGCTTCCTTGGACCCCTGGAGGGCAGACTTTGGCCTGTTTAGGAGACTGGTTAACAGAGTCGCTTGGGAGGCAGTCCTGATGTGCAAAGGGGTCCAGAAAGGCTGGTCATTCTTCAGGAAGGACACCCTGAAGTCATATGAGCAAGCTGTCCCCATGTGCCAAAAGACGAGCTGGTGGGGAAGACGACTGGTCTCGCTGAACAGAGAGCTTTGGCTGGAACTCAGGGGAAAAAGAGTTTATGACTTTTGGAAGAAGGGTCAGGAAACTGAAGAGGACTGCAAGGATGTTGTGAGGTTATGCAGGGAGAAAATTAGAAGGGCCAAAGCCCAACTAGAACTCAATCTGGCTACTGCTGTAAGAAACAGTAAAAAATGTTTGTATAAATACATTAGCAACAGAAGGCGGGCTAAGGAGAATCTCCATTGTCTATTGGATGTGGGGGATAACAAAGGATGAGGAAAAGACTGAGGTGCTTAATGCCTTCTTTGCCTTAGTCTTTAATAGTAAGACCAGTTGTTCTCTGGGTACCCAGCCCCCAGAGCTACAAGACAGGGGCAGGGAGCAGAATGAAGCCCCTGTAATCCAAGAGGAAATGGTTAGCGACCTTAACGATTCTGTGATTCTGTGGTTCTTAATGATCAGCAACCTGTAACTGGATCATTTCTTTTTATAGGTTTGGGGTTTTGAGAAGTATGTTGTCATGTCAATGAATATAGAATCATCCATTATGTGTGCATGTCACAACAACTCTGCAGAAACACAGAAACTTGTTCCAAATGGGAGGTTTGCCCAGAGGAGCAAACTTTGGATCCCTGAATAGAATTTGCTTCTGGGACTCATGTATTTTACATGATAAGGTAGTTTCAAGAATGATATGTTAAATAAAGTCTATTCATTTTTTAGCATGTATTCCTTTTCTTTTTCATTTATACCAAGAAAGTAATTTGATGATTTTATGTTTTAAACATTATTTGCTCAGGAGTCATTTTCTATGGCCTTCAGAATCTGAGAAGAAACTGAAAATGATGGGGTTCACAAAAAAACAGGTTTTGTGACCTAGTTCAACATTTGTTTTCATGCAATGCCACGTTTCCATGCTCTTCATGGACACAAGATATGCAGAATTGGCAGTAGAGGCACTTTTTTTTTAATTCAAAGATATTTGAAATGTCCTTATAAAGCACTTCAGAACAAAAGGGCAATTAAATGTCAATGCTAGGATACCGTGGCTTATAAAAGAGAAGAATATTTAAGTTATCAATATGCCCCAGTAAATGTGGCAGGGATACTGGGAGAATATAGGAGGCATCACAAACTATACTAAAATACACCTATTTCCACCTCCATGAAGTCCTACAATATTTTCTCAGAAAAACATCACATTTTTATACCACAAAAGAAGTCTGACTTTTAGCCCATACTTTAAAACATTATCTACTATATGCCTCCATATTATCATATACTCTATACTCACAGAGGCAATGTTATTGAAGTGATTTAAGCATATTCTGATAAGACTACTGACATAGTAACACAAACCTGTAAGAGCTTTGGTGGATAAGATTTCAGTATTGTCCACAGCTGCTAAAAAATGTGGTTATAAAAACCTGAAAATTACTTGCATTTTCCAAACTTTTAAATCAAAAAGTGAAACAGATCTATGATGTATCTCTACTTCCACTGCCAACCCAACTTTTGTCCTTTTCCTGTAAGGTGTCTCAGAGCCTATCCACTTCAAGCAGTACGCTCAAATCCCTTGCAGGGGTATCTGATGGTGCTGTTGCTGTGCCTAAGGGTTATTAATATAAACTCTGTGTGTCGTTGAATCTACAGACCATGAAACTTAACTGTGCTATGTATTAGCTAGTGGAAATGTCACCTCACTTTTGATGAACAATTGTGTCAAATTAGCAACCTAAAAGTAGAAGTCTTCCTTCCAGTTTTGCTAGAGTAGATACAGGTTTTTTTGCATTACTCAGTCCATAATCTATTGGCATTTACAGTTTTAGAGGATTAGCTAGCATTAAGAAATCTATTTTAAATTGCAGGGAGGAAAAGACATAGCTGTGGAAGATAGTAGCTTGCTCTACTTCTATTAGTTCACATTTGTACTGCAGCAGGCACAGTGAATTATTTTTGCAGCCGACTTCATGTTGCTCACTTTTGTGGCGGTTCCACAGCCCTTCGTTCAAAGGCAGTCACCCCTGCGCAGTAACATGGCGAGTGTATGCCTAGGCAAGCTATATGTGAATGCCTGGTCAGGTGGTGGTTGCTTCCACAACGTGTTGATGAGCCAGGGAGAAATCTGTGGTCTCTGACCAAAACATGCCTGGTGGCAGAGCATTTTGCTGCTACTCCTGTCACACGACAGAAACCACATCGCTTGTTGTGAGATGGGCTTGTGACTGAGAAGAGTAACAGTACATGACCTTCAAAATCCTCCATGAGAGGCTGTGTAGCACAGCTCTCAAGAAAGTTTAGTGCCATAGGGTATTAAAGGATGCTTTGCTTGTCATCTTGGGTGATGTCTAGCTTGCAGATACCATTTATCCAGCTGGGTTCCCCTGCCTGAAGATTCTCCTGAGATCCTAAAGGGGTTAAGGACTAATGAGAAGTAGGTGAATTGCTTCTGCTCACTGCTTACTCCAGGGTCATTTCAGATCATCCCTTGTCATACTGGGCTTACTGATCATGCATTATATAGCAGAGGTGCACAGCTAAATCCTTTTCCACTCCCCAAAAAATTTGTATTTGGCTGTCAGATGCCACCACCATAGCAATTCATCTATTCCCTTGCTTCTCCTGAGTGTGTCTGAAAAAAAAAGGCAGCTAAGAACAGGTCACATGATTTTTTTTTCTCTCTGCAAGCTAGCTGCCAAACTGCACTCTTTTGTTATGAGGAACAAATCAGGAGACATCTGTGTACACGTACAGTAAACCCCATGCTTTAAGGAGCCTTCAGCATACATGCATAACAACCTTGCTGTTTGGGCACAAAAGGTATATTCATGAGGAAGAGGAAGGCTGGAGCATATGTCCTTCCTTGCTAATAAAAAGAGCTATGTAGAGTACCGAACAAGAAGGGCTGGGCAACGCTGATAGGCAGCATCAGAACTAACATTTCTGCAGGGAGTTAAAAAAGATGAGACAAACAGTAATTAATTAAAACAAATACCAGATGATAATCATAGGTTTCCCTTGTCAAAACTAAGATTACAGTGATCCTGTAGATAAGGACAAGATTCAAGCTCCTCCTTTTGGTGGTGCATGATCTAGAATTTTCTAGCTTTAAAAGTTCACTATATCATGAAACATTAATGATACAGATAGAAGAAAAATCATTAAAAATTCTTCTTCCATGCCTGTTAATGACATAAATAACAAACAGAAAAGATCACTTGTTACAGCACAGTGAAAATGGGCATTATCACAGCTGTTATGTATCAGATGAAGAGGAAAATATTCTGTTCTTTTCCTCATTTTCATTATGTTTTTTTCATTTTTCTTCTCCACCTTTTGTAAAATATAATACAATATATTTCCATTAAAAAGACAGAAAAAATATTTTATCTATTTTAACATGAGAATTCTGTTTTAATATCTCTCTGTGTTAAGATAAGAATGGCTTGCATTTGCTCGAGCCCAAAGCTTGTAAGCATTTACTTGCATGTTTAGCTTTACTGCTGTTAAAACAGGACAACGCATACTCGTTAAGGTCATGAATCACTGTAGCATCATGCTTTTACCTAAAGAATGGCGCAAGAAAATTGAGAATTTAAAGTACATTGTGTCCCATGTAGTTATGCATCTATCTCCACAATCTTACTTTAAAATATTTATATTGTAGTGTGAGGAAAACAAATTATGTGCATCGTAAAGAGCAGAAGAGTACGTCAGTATTTTTTATATTTAAGATTTCTCTAGTTGGTCAATTTGCTATAACAGTGATCCTGGACAGCATGGAAATATAGCTCTGCAGGGAAAGAAAGAAGCCAGATGAGGTCAGAAAAGCTATTTTCTGGTGAATCTCATCTTTATTTCATCTCTTATCCACCCCCTTTAGTAAAGGTGATGCATCATGTTCCAATCCTTTTCTAAAATGGCATTAAGAAGCTTTTATACAATGTTTGAAACTGTAAACATTTATTTTTATGTAACTAATGTGTTATTATAAAAAAATGTTCTGATCAGTTTTGCTCATTACTCATGTCATGGAAACATCACAAATAAATGCATAAGAATTTCATACTACAGTACTCATGCTCAGAACGCATGCAGTATAAAACGGGTGATGTGCAGTCAAACTTTTGTACTCTGTCTTGCTGATGAAATATGATTCTATTCGCAGCAATAGCCATCCCACAATATCTAAATAATTAATAATAATTTTTTAATTAATGACAATAAATTTTTCTTTAGCAGTAGTTTAAAAACTGTGTAGGGAATTATAAGTTTACTAACCACCCTCAGGAAGAAGTAGACAAAGGTGAAAAAACTCGTAAAGTTAAAAAAGTTTGGAAAAGACAAACTTGTGAAATCCTGACATGGCTCTGAAGATTTATGTCTGCTTTCTATAATGTTGTCCTGAGCAAGACCAAGCAGTATGGCCAAAGAAAGCTGAAACTGGTACCTCTTCAGGAGAAAAGGACCTTATCTCATATTCTTACATTTTTCAGAGTGTCAGATCGGTCAAAAGTGTTCCAGTTAGACTATATCCACGGCATACACTTTTATGATAACAGAAATTGATGTCCTGAAGAAATGAAGTGCCAATGTGACTTTTTCTGATTCCTATCCTGAAAAAAAACATGGTCTTTTCAGTTTTGGAGAAGCTATTTGTAGTGGGAATTCTTGCTTGATTTATCCCCCTCCAACATTGGATCTGTCTCCAAAAGAAGGAAAGGTTGTAGGTATCTTCTTTCATCTTTACACACTGTCCCAGGCTATGAAGCAGTCTGAATCGTAACAGGTTTAGCCTACAACTATGTAAGTGTAAGGTATCCCATTGCTGGATTGTTTTACCAGATCTTTACTAAACTTAGGAAATTTTTTAACTATTTGGTGCTGAGAATTCCCTGGTTTTGATAGAAAATTTTGTAAATCACATTGTAAGAACAACATTATTTCTACTTTGTTGTAAAGAAGAAGAAAAGAAAAAAAACCCTGAAACTACTGCTGTTCACTTGTATCTTGCTTGTGTTTCAGAGCAAGAGTGAAAGACTGGCAAGGGAACTTCATGGTATCAAGGACATCTCTTTGTTCTTAGGAAAAGGAGGTTGGCTAAACTGTAAGGTTCTCTGTTTACCCATCATCAGGAAGAACTTGGCAACCAAATTCTCCAAATATTCCACCTGCAGTTTAAGCCTATAGGGGTTGAGCTGCTTTCTGCTGTGGATGATTTGGTCGTGGGTATCAGCATGCAGAGAAGAAAAGCTGCCTCACTGATGCGATCAATGTCTCTTGCTGGTACCCAAGCTCCATGGGAGACAAAGTTAGAGAAACGAGAGAAGTGACATAGTGGTGGGAACAAACTGAAAGGCATAATTAGGACTGAAAGAGATACTGGGATAAGCAGCTGTGGTGGTGTCCTGGACATTTGAATGTAAGATGGGAATAGAGGAGAGGAATGAAATAGGAAACAGTAGAGGAAGAAACCATGTAACTAAGAAAAGGACAGACCGAAAAAAAATAAGGACAAAAAGAGTGTTGAAGAAAGTAATATCTATTATTACTGTCTCCCAAGCTCTTCCACAGTTGGGAGTAATTCAAAATTCATGACTCTCAGCTTCTCATTTTCTAAGGAAGCCTCCCTGAAACCTCTGTCTTGCTTGTCTCAAGATTTTGTTGTACCTGTGCAGGACTTACACAGCCAGCCATAATAGGTGCTGTCCAGTAGGAAATGGAGGGATGTCACCAACATCACACTATCATCAGTTTCTCAGCTGTAAACATCAGCTAGGAACAATCTGTGATGAAGATCTTCAAAATTCCAGTCTTGCCAATATGTTTCTATTTGGTGTGCTGATTTAAATACTTATTTTTAAATAATAATATCCCCCTCTCCACCATGCTACCTTTACCTGAAAAGACCATTACAAAAAGTAACAAAATTGCCAGAATTAAAGTTTCAACCTCAATTTCTCCTCTTGACATTTTGTAGCATGTAGTCCTTCATAACAGTAAGCTTTGTAAACTTTCCTCATTCTTTCTTGCCTGACTTTTTGGAAGAGATTACAAGAGAGGGTCCTTAGATGTTCAAAAAGGAGAGTAACAAAAAACACATAAAAAAGATACAGAACAGCTAAGAGGTAGCTAAAAAATCAGAAACAAACTTCCACATTAAAATGTATACAAGAACAACCAAATATCAATCTCTGCAATTCCTGGAGTTAATTCGTACTGAAAATACTGAATCTGGAAAAAAAATTGTGACACTGTGTAATCAGGAATGAGCCCTCAGTCCAACAGGAAAAAAACAAAGCTAATTAGAATGTTTTCAGGGCTGTTTGATAAACAAATACTTTATACGTTTGTGTTTTTCCCTAAAGTGTTAATCATTTTTATTTTATACTGCCTCCTCAGAGTGCTGAAATGTGAAGTTCATTTTCCCATGGGAAGTTATACTTTTAATGTCAAATGTAATTATGTATAAAGAAAAGAAGCCAAGAGAAAGTGTCTATTCAGAGAACTAGGGCAATCATACTGCTACTTCTCTAACAGAAAGGAAGTCCAATAAATGGATACTTTGCCCAGCTGTGGAATACTGTCTGTATATGTGTGTTTGAAGACATATTTACTGTGTCTTTAGTTAGTGGGTTTTTTGGTTATCAGAAAACAGGCAGCACCTATTTGCAAAAATAACCATTCAGTTTCATAAATGAAATCTACCTAAGCAGTAATCCATGCCATAGTAAGATCCGATTCCAATAACATTTTGGGAAAATCATCCTGACATAGTTAAAAACAATGGATTTAAAATATATCCTCTCAGTAAAACAATTGTTAATTACAGTCTAGGCTGCCGTAGTCTTTAAGCCAAAAAACTGGTCTTTTTCTTCAAACATCTAATTATATGTTTCATGAAAGTACCTGATATGTGCCTTTTATCAATAGTACAGATCTTGCTTTTCTAATATACACGGTGATTTTCTCAAGAAGTGAGCAAAGGAGATTTCAAATGAATTATGATTTAATAAAAGTCAAGTTTAAAAAGTATGCTTAGTTGCATATGCATCCAAAAGACCAGTTTGGGAGACTAGCTTCAGATAAATAATACAATACTTGCAGAGTCTTCCATGAAAGATTTACTTTAAGGAAACCACCAAGGAAATTAAATACTTTAAACTATGTTTAAGTACCATGAAGGATCTGACAGACTGAAAAAAAAAGAAAAAGCCCAGATCCTTGAAAACACATAGTTAAGATTGTCCTTAACTAACCCTCCTGTTCATAGCAATGTGAGATAGGGCGTGTCTTCCTTAACATGAAACTCCTTGATTTTGTTAATTTAAGTCACATTCTTTTTTATGTTCACACAGAGTTTTGGGGTATGTAATATTTATATATGGACTCAATTCCCACACGCTCAGCAGTTTTCTGTAACAGCTGAAGCATTGTCAAGCTTTTACCTCTGCAAATGTTGGCTTTACTCTGTTTTGAGGGCACGGTACTGTGAAATCTAAGTTTTCTGGGGCATTAAATTGATGTGCTATTTCATAATGCACATCCTTCTAATACATAATTTTGTTGTCTGAATTGAATGGTGGAAATGGTCATGCTACTATAATGTAGTAAGTTGAAACTATGCTAGAAAGTGGTGTACATGACAGGCTCCGTTACTAGGGAAAGAAAAAATATTTTCAAACGTCTGATTAGTTAGAGAGAAGGTAGACCAGGCCCATATTTAACAATCCCTGAAGATGCCAATTAAGAGTACAGAAAAAGCTGAAGCTGTTTAGGCTAGGTGGTTTGCCTTTAGGACAGGGAAGAAAGAAGTGAGAAAAATGTTCAAGTGGAACATAGTAGTTAATTCTTCAGAGACCTGAATATACTCTACTGTAGATTTCAGTTTAGATCACTCACCTTAACTGAGGTAGAAAAAGAGCCTCAAAAAATGCCTTGAAAGTCAAAGACTTCAGCATACTCTATGTTCAATAATATTTGAAAGACAGACTCATTAATTTAAACCAGAAACTTAATTCACTGCACCAACAGAGTACAAAGTGCAATTTAGGGAGAGGAGGTATGGTTTTAACCTAACCATACATTCAAAATTAATGTTAGTCCGTGATGCTAAGTTGTAGAAGAAAAAAGAACACAAAATCTTAGCGCTAGAAATTCCTGTACCACAGGTCTGTGTTTTCTTGAGTATCACTGTGGCCACAGTTCCGTAGAGTCACTTTGTCTCAGCCTCCTCCTTTCTAAAATTGTATTTCCACTCTCTATGTTTCAGTTCCATTTATAAGTATGGTAATAAGTGATTCCTGGATAATGTAAGAATCAGCCAAATAATTCCTACAGAGAAAAGAGATAGTTTGTAATAGTTCATTTTCTTCACTGGCCCCTTATTACGGAGTTTGAGAGTCTTTGTTTTTAATATATTTTTCTTACTTATTTCAAATTGTGGAATGTTTGCTATTCTTCTTGTGTAGAAAGCCAACACACAGATAACTAAATTCACAGTCCTACTGCTTAGCAGGGTCATAGCTATAGCTATTTAACCACTGGCTCCCAGTCAGCATTAGATATGAATCTGGGTTCATGAGCTTACCCATATTTCTGATTAGCCAGGCAACCAGTATTAGTCTACTGAGTGTGGAGAATAAAGTGGCAGTAAAAACACAAAAGTCAGCAACCTTCAAATGCCCACTACCTCACCTCACAGTTCAGTAAAGCCAAATTGACAGCAGATATCACAATCTGGGAGGGATGCCCAGCCTGAGCTATTGTGTGTGGTACATGCCATCTGTGGGTCATAGATACAGATGCGTAGCTGTCAAGAGGTTACCCATGTGACAGGATTGCTCATGGGACATATATGCTTATTTGTTGCATGTTCCCCATCTTGCCAACGTATCTGGGTTCTGCTCCAAGGGGAAGGAGCTTCTCTCTCATGTCCTGTAAGCCACTATGGAGTATCACAGGAATTTTATCACTGTTGACATCTGGTCCAAGTGGTCTGCCAGAGAGCATGATCCTAGCACTTTTCATGTATCATTGCTCCGTAAAGCCAGTAACACAACCATGTTGCTGGAAATGGTTGGCAATCTTTCCTACCCCTTGATGGCCTGGCTGACAAATCTGAGCACAGAGCACAATGCTCTGGCTCACGAAGCTTTGATTAGTGCCAGGCATCCTTCAGCAACTACCACAGCAGCTGCAGAGCAGCGGTTGACTGTGCTTCTGGTTGCCTATGGTTCTTGCCATAAGAACTGTATTTCCTGACCACATTGCCATTTACCTATTGAATACTGCATATTATCTAAAAAGCAGAAAGCCAGACTTATTTGCATATTGGAAGGATCATCTCCATGACTCTCAGCATTTACATCTTCAAGAATGAAAGGTCCTTGTGGGAAGAAATATAAAGCAGGTTACGGTGAGGCAGTGGACATGAAGAAAAAGGCCAAGGACAATCAAAATGACAGTTATAATGAGCTCTGTGTACAGTGCTGGGATACTCTTTGCACTTGTGTCTGACCACATAGATGAGTCCAA
Organism: Himantopus leucocephalus; assembly: GCA_003993805.1. Classification (NCBI taxonomy): domain Eukaryota; kingdom Metazoa; phylum Chordata; class Aves; order Charadriiformes; family Recurvirostridae; genus Himantopus; species Himantopus leucocephalus. Next base: position 30,437,829 of record RSEF01000031.1, read on the forward strand.
AGCAGCACTCCTTTTTGTGCTGCCCGAGAATGAGAATCTGGCACCTCACAAATTGCTGTATTGACTTACTTACAATTAATTTATTGACAATTATGCCATATCTTTCTCCACTTTTCTTTCCTATTCAAAACAATCCACATTTTCTCTGAGTACTCTTCCTTGATCCTGTCACGTGGGGTTTAGATCTAAGAGCAGATACTTACAATTTTAAACTAAAACCTATGACTTTAACACTTTTATTCTTTGTCTACCTGTAATTTCATAATACATTATTATTTGCAGTAGTTACCTATTAACATGCTTTGTAGGGGCTGTAGTTAAAGAATGAGCCATTTTGTTTGGTTAATCTGTTGACAAAAATTCCCTACCTGATTATTGTCTCACTCTATTTTTATAGAAGAATGACTGCATCTCTTTCTGTGCATACTTTCTTAAGCGTGTGGCTATGTTGTCTTGGAAGAAAAATGGGCTGCATTGCACTTTTCTGCATAGTGAGCAAGGATGTGATGAAGAGGAAAGAAATTGCTTTGGTAGGAGGACAGCACTGGAAGGGGAGATGTGGTTTCTTTTCAGACAGCGTTGCTGACAGGCAAAGGAAAAGAAAGAATTTTGCTGGTTTTAGAGGAGGAAGCCACCACTGACATGGTGTCTGCTCCATGCCATTGTCTCCAGGGCTTTTAATTAAGAACCAAATGAAGAAGAACGAAGAAAAGTCATTAACTGTGACTTTCTGCCAAATGTGTGGGCTAGGAGTTATCACTTACCAGCTTCTTCCTTGAAAGTGGCAAAAAGGTCATTCTGGGCAATTCATAGGAATGTAAACTCCAATACAGAAATGCAGATGATAACAAGTATTTCTGAAATCCTGTGAGTAATCCTGTGACCTGACTCTTCTAGGTCTGCCTTGTCTAGGTCCACCATTTCAGTGCTGCTCTTGAACAAGAAGTGCTAATGACCTCAGATGAAAGGGGTACCCAAGTTCTTTTTGAATGGGTCAGGTGCCACAGATGATGCCAAGAATCTAATGCAACTCTTGGAAATGGGTTTGCCTTAGTTTTGGAACAGTTTTACTGTCCTTTAACCTTCTTCAAAATGACCTGCAGGGTTTCAAGGCATTTCCCAAGATCACATGGGTGTATCCGTTGATGAAGGTGGGGAACCCTAGGCTTAGAGACACATTTGTGAGAAAGTCAAGGGATGGCCCAGTCAAATGAATATGCAAATGGTCAGGGGGTTAAAAGCAAAGCAGATTCCTGGGCCAGGTTTAGAGAAATTAATGAAAGATTACCTAGAAATTAATGAAATATTGCTTGTTTTTTTCAGCTTTACTCCTTCATTTTTAATGCTTACTTTATAAAGTGGTTCATTTAGCTTAGAAGCATCATTGTATTCTAAAGATAGACAAATCCTCTGATTTTCTAAAATGTCATCCCTGTAGGTATGTACACACTAAAAAATGCTTCTAAATAACAAGAAACATGAAAGAAAAATAATCTGTATAGTTTGATGGGTGATACCAGTAATAGACTGCTAAAAATTTCAGATAATTGTCATTAATAACTTAACCTTTCTGCTAGTTAAACATATACAGGATATGCAGTATTAAATGAACATTATTAATTTACTATTGCAGATTGGTTGATTTACTGAATCACACTTCAAACTAATGAATTTGGGGACTGGGGTCCAAACGGTGACAATTGTGTACTCAACAGGGTGGATGAACGCACCTACTGAAGTACTGAGGAATGCCCCCCAACCCTCCAAAAAGTTTCTGCCAAAAAGGTGAGACAGCTGACATTCCGACAGAAATGTTTCTACACCAATGCATGCAGCATGGGTAACAAATAGGAGGAGGTGGAAACCATTGTTGCAGCTGGAAAGCTATGATCTGATCGCTGTCACTGAAACTTGGTGGGATGAATGATATCACCAGGGCACTGCTGTCAATGGCTATAAGGATGGACAAATGTGGGGGTTGCTCTATATATTGAGGATGGACAAGGAAGGAAAGGTGAGGGGGTTGACCTCTATGTAAAAAAAGTGGTTGAGTGCCCTCTATGTAAAAAAAAAGCTGTCACTGAAAACCAGCAATGCACAGGTCTAGAGCTTGTGGGTGAAAATTAGGGGCCAAACCAACAAAGGAAGTCTTATGGTGGGTGTTTACTAAAGGCTACCTGATAAAGGAGAGCACGTTGGTGAAGTGCTCTTTTTCAAATACATGCAGCATCCTGTTCACAGGCCTTTATCCTGACATCTGCTGAAGAAGCAGCACAGCATGCTGCAAGCAGCCTAGGAGACTGTTGGAGTGCATAGAGGGCAAATTCTTAATTCAGGTGATAGACAGCCCAACCAGAGGAGATGCTTTACTGGACCTGTTGCTCCCCAACACAGAGGAACCTATGCAAGAGGTCAGAACTGGTGGCAGTCTGGCCTGCAGTGATCATGCCCTGGTGCAATTCGTGAGATATTAAATGATGGAATTAAGGGGTATAAGCCAAGTGAAAAGCATAGTCAAGACCCTAAAACTTAGGAAAGAAAACTTTCAGTTACCTAAGGAACTAGTGGATGGGACCTGGGAAACAGCCCTCAGGGATAAAGGAGCAGAACAGAGCTGGAAGCTGTTTAAGGACATTTTTCTTAGAGCACAAGACCTCTGGATTCCTGTATGCAAGATATCAGGCAAGGAAGGCAGGAGACCAGCATGGCTGAATAAAGACCTTCTGGTCAAACTGAAATATAACAGGGAAATGCATAGGTAGTGGAAGCAGGGACATACATCCTGGGAATAATGTAGGGATACTGCCTGGGACTATAGTGGTGGGATCAGAAAAGCCATGACACAGCTGGAGACAAATTTGGCAAGGGATGGGAAGAATAGTAAGAAGAGCTTCTACAGATACGTTTCTCAGAAAAGGAAGACAAAAGAAATAGCACCCCCACAATAAATGAGACTGGAGTTCTGGTGACAGCTGATGTGGACAAGGCTAAGGTACTCAGCCACTCAAGGTGGGGACTGGAGGAAAGAAGTCCCATCCATCATAGGAGAAGATCAAGTTCTAGACCATCTGAGGAACATGAACAAACACAAGTCCATGGGAGCCAACAAGACGCCTCCCAGGGTCCTGAGGGAACTAGCAGATGTCATTACTAAGCCACGCTTCATTATATTTGAAAACTCATGGCAGTCAGGTGAAGTCCCCAGTGACCGGAGAAAAACGAATATTGCATCTCTTTTAAAAAAGATAAAAAGGAGGACCCTAGAAACTACCTACTGGTCAGCCTTACCTTTGGGCCTGGAAAGGTCATGGAACAGATCCTCCTGGAATCTAAATCAAGGCATATGAAAGACAAGAAGGTGATTAGAGACAGCCAACATGGTTTCACCAAGGGCAAATTGTGCCTGACTAATTTGGTGGCCTTCTACAATGGTGTGACTGCAGTGGAAAAGGATAGTGGATAAGGGAAAAGCAACTAATGTAATTTACTTTCACTTCTGTAAGGCCTTTTATATGGTCCCCCCCAACATTCTTGCCTCTGAACTGGAGAGATATGGGTTTGATGGATGCACTATTAGATGGATAAAGAATTGGCTGGATGGCTGCATCCAAAGAGTGGTAGTCAACAGTTCAACCCCCCAAAGGAGATCAGTAACAAGTGGTTTCTGTCAGGGGTCCATATTGGGATCAGTACTGCTCAGCAGCTTTATTAATGACATAGACAGCGGGACTGAGTGCATCCTCAGCAAGTTTGCAGATGACACCAAGCTGGTATGCTAGAGGGAAGGGATGCCATCAAGAGGGACCTTGTTGGTCTTGATAAACGGACCAATGTAAACCTCATGAACTGAAGTTCATGTGGCAAGGCCACATGGCTAGGCAAGGCAAGGCCAAGTGCAAAGTCCTGCACCTGGGCCAGGCCAATCAGCAGTATCAGTACAGGATGGATGGTGATCAGCCCTGCAGAGATGGACTTGGGGATATTGGTAGATGAAAATATGGACATGAACTGGCAACATTCACTTGCAGCCCAGAAAGCCGATCGTATCCTGGGCTGCATAAAAAGAAGCGTGACCAGCAGGTTGGGGGAGGTGATTCTGTCCCTCTAGTCCACCGTGGTGAGACCCCACTTGGAATACTCCATCCACCTCTGGTGTCCCCAGCACAAGAAGGACATAGACCTGTCACAGAGGGTCCAGAGGAGGGCCATAACAATGGTGAAAAGACTGGTGCACCCCTCCTATGAAGAAAAGCTGAAAGAGTTAGGGTTATTCAGCCTGGAGAAGAGAAGGCTCTGGGAAGACCTTATTACAGTGTTTCAATACTTAAAGGTGCTTATAAGAAAGATGGCAAAAAACTTATTACCGAGGCTGTAGTGACAGGACAAGGGGCAAGGGTTTTAAACTGAAAGAGTGTAGATTTAGATTAGATATAAGGAAGAATATTTTTACAATGCGGGTGGTGACACACTGGAACAAGTTCCCCAGAGAAGTTGTGGATGCCCCATTATTGGAAGTGTTCAAGGCCGGGTTGGATGTGACTTTGAACCACCTAATCTAGTGAAAGATGTCCCTGCCCATGGCAGGGGGGTTGGAACTAGATGATCTTTAAAGGTCCCTACCAACCCAAACCATTCTATGATTCCTATGATTCTGTTTTTAGCATCTTGGTTGTCTCTTGGCCGTATTCTCTCTGTGTCTGCATAATGTATTACAACATCTATACAAACAATCACAGATCATCTATTCGAAGCAGCAGATGATTCAACACTTCTTACTAACATAGGTAATAAAGCATACCATCAGCTGCAATGGATCCACAGCCTTACTTCATAAAATTCAGATCTCTTGTTTAAAGCTGTTCTTGTTTTGATAGTCCAGCATTGCCAGAGGGAAAAATGTATTGATGCTGTCTTGTGGACTTTCCCATCGCCATCCAACTTATCTTGCATTAGGAAAAAATGTTAAATCCTTTTTTTTTTTTACCAATTATGTAGTACCTGGGTTTGTTTTAGGTTTTTTTTAAATGTTGTTTAGGTTTTTCCTGTAAAATGTTTTTTTTTTTTTTTTTTTTTT
>RSEF01000031.1:30442911-30464094 GCA_003993805.1 Himantopus leucocephalus
TTTTTTCTATTAGAGTCACACTGCACCAAAGTATTTTTAAAAGTAGAATAACTGTTATAACTCTGAAGCAAATTTCTAAGCAACTACATTCAACAAGTATTGTAATTTTGCATGCATTTTTTTTTGTGTTGAGTTTTGCCAGCTAGTTCTTTAATTGCTTCTTCTATGCTATGATAGATAAAGATTACAATGATAAATAAGGTTTATAAACAATGGGTGTGTCACATCCTTCAAACTTTTTTTCCAAAACATCATTTCATAAAAGGAAAAGGAAGGTATTTTAGAAAGCTATATCATGTAAGAGAGATGATATAAACCAGAATTAATATATTTACACGTAAGAAATTTATCCTGGGCTAAGCATCAAGCTGATAGTTCATGATTTAATGAGGAATACCAGGATGGTATATCTTCCATTATGCAAAAGAAAGGATGCTCTGGTAAAGAAGCACGCTGAAGAAACAATGTCAGATGCAAAATATGTGTGTATGGACATGTAGTGTGTACATTTTTAGCTGTCTTTGTAAATGTGTGTTTAAGCATAGAAGAAGTCCTTTTGAACTGAAGTCTTGTTCTACAGCACACTGAATAAGAAAGCCAAAATATTCTAATTTCTAGTGCCATTTGCACTGTCTGCCAGCAGCGATGCTCATTATTATGTACAGGCCACAGCATTATTTGCTAGACTAGTTTGCTATTTCATTAGTAATTCCTTTATGCATCCTTTGGAGCAGCAATGAAAAGGTGGGCCTTCAGCATGCAAGAGCCAACTATTTGAACCATAATCACAACATATTTTATCCTCTGTGCTGGAGGCTGTGCAGTGGTTTGGAATTTAAGTCCTGGTGCAATCTCTTAAGATTGCCTCAGAGGTAGGGGGGACTAATTTGCAAATATGTTTTTGCAAATATTTTTTGACACGCAAAAAGAGAGATGGACAGGGCACTCTTCAATGTGCTGTACTGATAATTGTTTAGGTATATCTGATATTTGGAAAAAAAGAGAGAAAAAGAGAGCGAGAGGAAAGATCTGTGTTATCCTTTTTGTAAATAAGAGAATCTTATTTTAGTAAATTTCACTTATTGATATATCTGAATTTTGACAGTTTCTTATCTGATAGTCCTTTCCTAAATGAGAGATTTTTGTTATGCACAAAGCAGTCTATGAAGGCTCCTTGTCAAAGCTGTCAGTTTGCTCATAACAAACCTATAGCAATTTTAATAAAAAGCCGGTCTACTCACTAAAACCCCCTTCCCCATAAAGAATCTAAAAAACGTTTTTGTTCTAGCCTAATAAAGTATGCATGAGAGGTGAAGGAGTTGTTGCTTAAAGCACAGAGAATTCCTGAGTTTTACAGGAAATTTTGTTTAAGATTTATTTTAAACATTTATGGAAACATCAGGAGAAAAATTTTACCTCTCCCAAATATTTTGTTTAAAATGGACTTTTAATAAAAATGTAAAAACCCTCCAATCTCTACATAAAAACATGCTAATTTGCATTTATATTTGCAAAATGCATTTATCAAGGTATTTAAAATAAATGCTTTTAAAAAAAAAACCAAACCAAATTTCTCTAGCACCACTTATGTTCCTTAAACCTTAATTTCTGGGGACAAGTAGTTAATTCATGCCCTGGAGAGAGAGAACTTAAATAAGACAGAAACTGTTATTTTGTAAAGTCTGCAAAGACCAAAATTATAACTATTCATTCATCTTAAAAGACCACCACTAAAAAAAAAATCTAATATGAAACATGGACATAATTGTGCAGTTCTTTGGTCATTAATGAGGATTTTTATGACTAAATAAAATGTGTTAAGTAAATTCACATCACTATTCATTAACATTGCATCACAGGAATTCCTCCATGGTAATTTTATGCGGATTAGTATTTTATGCACAGCCGGAACTGGAGAAACCTTGCTTCAGATTAAATTCTACTTTGTGGAGTGTAAAATGGGACAATTAGTCAGTTTGCTTGAACACCAGAATGAGCGCTAGTTTGTTATTTCAGTGGCAAACAGCAACCCATCACATGGTAAAAACATATAGCAAAGATTTGAAGCAGGTCCCAGATCACTAATTTTCTTGACAGATCAAAGCTGCAACAAGAGAGCTCTCAGGGAGAAGCAATTTACAGAGGATTATTAGATGGCTGCAGGTCCCTGAAAAAAACATCAAGAAACAAAAATAATATTGTTGGCAATTACAAACCCTACTTGCCATAAAGTGTGTTTATATATAAGCCTCTGAGTCCACCTACATAAACAATTTCTGTGTGAGGGGAGCACCGCTCTGTCTTCTTTGCCCTTCTCCATGACAGAATGCCAGACTAGCAACTATGGAACCCGTGACTGAAACACCAGCAATACATAACTTCAGAATGGAGAATTCACACTATTGAAAATGGATTTTAAGAGTTCATATAATACATCAGTTAATTTTCCCCAGAGCGCAGTTTTGTCTCCTGGTCTTAACTCAAACACATCTTTTACAGTGCTGACTGTAACAGTGCTCTTGTACTGTTTGGTCACTTGTATTTAGTGCGATAGTATAATTGACATGAAGGTGCTAAGTCCCTGAGATTTGCATTCAGGGAATGCCTCTAACCTGTAACAATATAGCTTTGGAAGGACAAGACTCTAAAATGGATCTTACCCAGATGCCTATAAAGATCAACACTAGGACAGAAAGCTGCTCAGACTTTGGCCAACAAATCCCTATTTCAGTCTCTCCAGTTGCCCGCCGAGATGGCAATACACTTAAGAATTAATGGGTGCAACTTATGACAACAACCAACACTCAGTCAGAAATGTGATTCTATATGTGATTTGCATATATTTATGAAAATTAGAAAAGGAAATGAACTACTATTTTTACAAGAGTGCATGACAAAAAATGACATAATTTCAGAGTGAGCAATATTTTGGTTTTGCACATCTTTTTTGATCTTTATCTGTCTGGCATAATAATAAATAAAAACAATGTGTATGATGTCTAAACTTCAAAGTCTTGTTGAAAATGTACCCGTATACTTCTGATTAGCAGTTTATTACAGCTNTTTTTTTTTCTATTATAATTAAATGGAATCTTGTGGAGCAAAAAGACTCATAACAGTGTTACTAGCATCAGGAAACAGCATATATTTTTCTTCCACTCTTAAATCTGCATAGTTTATCCTCAGATCTATTTTAATGGTATTTACTAGGAGGAAAAAGGAACCATTAACCTCCTCATACTCTCATATTGTAATATGTCTGTAAATAGCAAATTCAGGAGGCTAAGCAAACACACTGGAGGTAATTTATGCCCTTTCTTTCTTCCCTCATTAACAAGGTAATTTGGGATTAACAAAACTACAATGGAAATGTTTTCTACAAACCTCAGTATTAATATAAATGCTGATAGTTACTGAGAGAAATATGGTGTGTAATTGTTTTTTAATTGTCTTTTGCTCTTTCCTCTGAAAAAAATTACACAATAGCATCATGTGTGTACAGTGTACATACTGAGATACTAATACAAGACCAAAGTTACTGTTAGACAACCCTTCTGCTGAAAAATGTTTTAACCATTATCATCTGTGTCAGTGTCTAGAGGAGTGGCATAAGTAACAAAATATTCAAATTCTGTGTTGCACATCCTCTTTTCCTTTCCAAAAGTTAGCAAAAAGGAACCAAACATTGAAGTTTTCCTTTGACTATTTCAGTAATAAAACCTTCTGTTCTCTCTACTTTCCCCATCTCTAGGGAGTTTCCACTTTATCAAAGTTTGGAACAGGAGACCCTGGACCAAAATAGCTGTGCGATAGATGGGGACCTAGTTTGACAGGACTTTTGAACACATAAATCAAAGCCTCTGTGCTTAACAGGCATGACTAGGAACAATTGGATCTGAACCACCGAAAATCCTTATATTAAAGGTAGAAATCTACTAATTTAGTTAGCTAAAATAAGAACCAGTATGTACGCCTTTCAAAGATTGTTTCTAAGACAATGATTTCTGGATTGGAAGTGTGCTAATAAATTTGCTCTAGGTATGCAACCAGTGGAAAAGGGAGGGAGAGAGCTAAGAACTAATGAAAACCTCTGCACCAGGGGACAGTGAGACTTCGTACAGATGTAGCTGTCTATATAAGAAAAAGAGCAGCAGGATTAAAGGATTCAAGGTGATGACTGTTATTACTTTTAAAAGACAGCTTCTGCCATGATCTGTAAGTGCACCTTCAGCTGAAACTGATGACTACAAAATGGTCATTTTTATTCTCTCTATTTATTTAGACAATGAAAGGCTTTCAAAGTTTGGGAGACATTCCCTGCATTCTGTTTCAGTGAAGCATGCTACAGTCTTACTGGGTGCATTGGGCATGTGTGAACAGATGCAGGAAGGCATGATAGGTTTTAGTACATTTGGGGATGACTGAATACAAGGAATAAGCCCATACCTGCAATAAGCACTGATTCTTTTGACTTTGGTGTATTTATAGAAGGCCAAATCTTTGTTGTTTTTTTTTGTGTGTTTGTTTGGTTGGTTTCGTTTCGTTTCTTTTTTTCCTTCTCCTTTTCTCTCCTGAAAAGGAACTTTGAAGAAAAATGTAAGAAGAAAATATTATCCATTGGAAAAATATATTGGTTTAAACAAAACATCCTCTCCCACTGTTTCAAATTCATTAACTTTGTTTTAAGTTGACATAAGATGATTTCTGTTGCAGGTTTTTCACTTTGGCAATCGCAGGAAAATTAAAGAACACAATTCATATGGTTTTAATGACATATATACTACTTAAAGGCTCTGAAAATTACTGGATCTAATAGAAGAGTAAGTAATGGAATATAAGTCCTTGGTTTTTGATGGAAGCAAAAGTAGAAAAGCTGAAAGACTGCTAGAAAGAGACATGACCTTTGATTTTAAGAACACGTAATTCTGTTTGTTTAAAAAGAATACAAATGCATCATTTTTCACTTATGGGTATTTATCTTGCCCTTTAAAGGCCAGCTAGTGAGTGGAGCTAAAGTTCATACCTAAAATGAAATCTGAGTATCCAATACGAACCACACTTTCCCCTCAGCATTGATTTTGAACCAGAAAAGATTAGGAAGCAACAACAACGAAAATACATCTGTGATTGTTCCCACTGTAAAGAAAAAGAAGAGCTCACAATATGTACACACACACACACACACACACAAACACTTTTCATAGGCAGTAGAAGTAGACTCCAAAATTTTGCTACTTTCTGAACCCACAGAGATAATTGAAGAGCGAGTACCGGAATGGTCTACAGATCAATATTAGCATGGAAAAGCTAGTTGTTAGTTCCCATCAGCTGCCTAAGAATTGTAGCGGAGGACTTGGAAAACCATATTTTTCTCCTCATCCTCCTCTTGCCACCCATCTAAAGACAGAGCTGCCACAACAAGTTAGTCTTTCAAGTAAAAACAGTTTAAGAACTACATCGATCCCAATTTCTAAACAAAAAAGTTAAACTTCTTTCTGAAAAAATGTACCAAATATAGATATTTGTTAGTTAAAATATTATTAGAGAAACACAAGACTGTTTCTGAGGAATACAGACAGTTTCCCTTCTGGAGCTCAACAGACTCCAGTCATATCTTGGCTTTCTGCTTTCAGATATAAGAGATTCACATATTTTCCAATAGTAAGAACAACTATTTAAAAAATGTGCTTTGAAGGAGAATTTGTGACAAATGTTAGTTTAGGAAAAACATTTTGGGAAATATTTTACATTTAATCTCCAAAATGCACTTAATTCTTATGTTTCATTAAATATTTTGAAATACTAGTAGCAGTAATAAAATGATATGTACTCCTAGGAATAAATAATATGTTGACATATTCTAAGATGGAATATACATATCTTAAAATTAATAGTAGCTACTGCTGGATACTCAAAGAAACAACTTCTTTAAAGATGAAATTGCTTTCTGCAGCTCAGTTATGAGACATAATGCTTATAGGAACTACAAAATTTAATAAAAGCATGTTATAAAAATTGTAATTCTGAAACGAATTTTCTATTTTTAATGAAATTATAATTTAAAAATATAATTTTAGGCAGGAAATATCATCCACATATATATGAATAAGCAGATGTTATGCAATTTTAAAATTCCATCTAGTTCTACAAACTGTTTAACTGGTTGGACACATGGGAAAAACTCATAGCCCAAAAATTAGTTATACATCCTTTGAAGATATTCCACATTCAGTGCTTATTTAATTTGGTATCTGTACGAAATGCCAATGATCACTTTAATGCAATGTTGAGATATCATTTCTGCTGTGGTATAGCATTTATTAAGCACTAGCACAAGGAGCCTTTTCTCCTGTAAGAATGGGACTGCCCACACTGTAGCAATCAAGACACCTGCATCCACTTCACCCATCCTAATGTGATCGTAGCAGCACCAGGGATCATGGGAGCTGCACAGAAGCCAACTCTCATCTAGAAGCAGTATGCTTCTTGCTAGCAAGGCACAGTCTGTAATCTAACAAGCCCTGGCACTTTTCAGAGCTCAGTAGCTCAGGGGCAACGCTGCATGAACATGCTATTCTGCTTCTAGGGCCAAGCAAGCTCACCCGTATATCCCTGCGCCGTGCCTCATGGACTTCCTGGTGGACGTTTCTGCCAGTGCAGGCATCTCTGGCACTGTGACCCACTGGGCACTGTAAAAATGCCTGCCTCTCTTTTTGGTTTCACTGTGAAATACTTGCCCATTTATTTGAAGATGACTGACTTTACCTCTCTCAAGAAAGAGGTGTGTTTTATCATCAGAAACACAGACATTCAAGACTTTTCATTCATACCAACACTGGGAGATATCTAATGTTCAGCTATTATAACTAAATTCAAAGGACTATTTTTACCATCATCTTATATCTTCTTTTCTAAAACAATATGTGCATAACCCCTGTTTTTTAAATGGGTAAAAAAGAAGATGCAGGGAACTACAGGCCAGTCAGTCTCACCTCTATGCCTGGCAAGATCATGGAGCAGATCCCCCTGGAAACTCTGAGAAGGCATAGGGAAAATAAGGAGGTTGTTGGTGACAGCCAACATGGCTTCACTAAGGGCAAATTGTGCCTGACAAATTTGGCAGCCTTCTGTGACGGTGTTACAGTGTTGGTGGTTAAGGGGAGAGCAACACATGTCATTTACCTGGACCTGGGCAAAGTGTTTGACACTGTCCTGCATGACATCCTTGACTTTAAATTGGAGAGACATGGATTTGACCGATGGACCACTCGGTGAATAAGGAACAGTGGACTGTCGCACTCAAAGAGTTGCAGTCGACAGCTCCATGTCCAAGTGGCGAGCAGTGACAAGTGGTGTTCCTCAGGGGTCGGTACTGGGACAAGTACTATTTAACATCTGTGTTAGTGACATGGATGTTGGGATTGAGTACATCCTCAGCAAGTCTGCCGACAACACCAAACTGCGTGGAACAGCGGAAACACTGGAGGGAAGGGATGCCATCAGAGGGACCCAGACAGGCTTGAGAGCTGTGCCTGTGCAAACCTCATGAAGTTCAACAAGGCCAAGTGCAAGGTCCTGCATGTGGGTCAGGGCAATCCAATGCACAAATACAGGCTGGGTGGAGAATGGATTGAGAGCAGCCCTGAGGAGAAGGACTTGGGGGTGTTGATTGATGAGAAACTCAACATAAGCTGGCAATGTACACTTGCAGCCCAGAAGGCCAACTGTATCCTAGGCTGCATCAAAAGAAGTGTGGCCAGCAGGTCGAGGGAGGTGATTCTGCCCCTCTATTCCCCTCTCATGAGACTCCACCTAGAATATTGCGTCCAGCTCTGGAGCCCTTAACATAAGAATGACATGGACCTGTTGGAGGGGGTCTAGAGGAGGGCCACAAAGATGATCCGAGGGCTGGAGCACTTCTCCTATGAAGACAGGCTCAGAGAGTTGGGGTTGTTCAGCCTGAAGAAGAGAGGGCTCTGGTAAGACCTTATAGCAGCCTTCCAGTATCTGAAGGACACCTACGAGAAAGCTGGAGATGGACTTTCTACAAAGAAATGTAGTGGTAGGAAAAGGGAGAATGGCTTCAAACTGGAAGAGGGTAGATCTGGAATAGACATTAGGAAGAAATTTTTCCCTATGAGGGTGGTGAGGCACCGGAACAGCCTGCCCAGGGAAGCAGTGGAAGCTCAGTCTCTGGAAGCGTTTAAGGACAGGCTGGTTGGGGCTTTGAGCAACCTGATGATCTTTGAGGTCCCTTCCAACGTAAACCATTCTATGACTCTATGTGAGCTGGAATACCTATGACAAAGGTGAGACATTAAACATAGAGAAATCCTTAAAACAAAAATCTTGTTTTCTCAAACCCTTGCACCAAAGTTATGTTTGCTGAGAATCAGTGAGGTTTGAGTTAATATTATATACACTACTTATTGCTAAATGTTTTTCAAATATGAGAAAAAAAACAGTATCAAAAACTTCTTTTATGGAAGCTATTTTATAGAAAATCTAGTTAAGATCCTGTCTGGATTCAAACCTCATCCCTTGAGATTAAAAAAAAGAAAACATGATCCACAGAGTTTATCACTTATGTGTACAATTATAAATTAGATATGCATTGCCCTCAGACATACTTTAATCAGTCTTTTAATGAATGATTAAAACAATAGAATATTTTTTTAAATTCAAGAAAATCTTTCTGACATACTAGCATCAGTAATTACAGAAGGTCAGAGCACAGGAAGTATTCCATATGACAAGAAGACATGAATAATTTATAGTGTAACACAACCATAGATCAGGATCCTTAGGTACTACTCCAAATTCTATGTGGATAATAACTATTTTAAGCCTCTATGGCCCTATTATTGCTAATATTAATATTGCAATTATTTAAAAATTGCAGGTTATGTTTATATTCACAAATGAATGATCTCCTTTCTTCTAATCATAACTGTGAACTGCTCCTTTGTTTTCCATGGGCATTCACTTTCCTGCAAGTAAGAAAACCTTTAGCTGAAATGTAAAATCATAATGAGAGCCAGAAATAAGACTTGACCGCGATACCATCTTGTTAATTTTGAGCCTAAAACAAAATAACTCGAGTCATATATAATGAAATTAATGCCTACCCACTTCCCTACAGAGACCAATACATAATCTAGATTTTAAAATAACTAACAGAAAACAAGCAGAAAAATAATTCTGTGTGCATCACAAGCAAAATATTAGTGCTACTGCTGTTAGAGGAAGCAGTACAGGTTTTCAGTGATAAGGATGTGTGTGTGTTCTGAAATGGTGTGTGTGCAGGTAAATAAGAAGGTAGCAGAAAAGAAAGGGAAGGCACAGGCAATGACAGAAAAAGCTGTCTTTAAATGTGTCTTAAACATAGCCCACACTTTTCCCTGTGGCTCATAATTCAGTTTCTGCCAGTTTTCCCAACACTAACACCAAACAGGAGGTGGTTCTGAGTGGCACCAGGAGAACAACCACCTGACACTGTGAAAACACTGGTGCTTTGATCATTCTTCTTTGATTCACTAAAAGGCTCATAACCCCGAGTCTCAAAGCCAAGCAGTGCAACATGAGGGATGTGGAGGTCCATGTCTTCTGACCTCTCCTCACAAGCAGTAAAATTAAGGAGCATGAGATTAATACAGCTTAGCACCTCAAAATTCTTGTTAATTATTTCTGAAATAATGTAAGACATCAGAAAATTGTCCTCCCTTTTTCCCCTCGGGGAGCCCAAAAGACCCAATTCCTGAAGTTTCACACCAGCAATCTGAATGTCCCTGCTCCTGTCAGTCAGTCACTCAAAGATTTACTGAAATTTGCCTTGAAACTGTGTTGATACCTCCTTGTCACCATTTGGGTGGCTGTTCCAGGACTTCACACATCTGACAGTTCAATAGAAAAACACAAATAATAAACCAAACACCTACTAATTTTTGCTCTTTGTTCTAATTTGATCTGTTAATCTCTGCTTCATTTTATATCAGGATTATAGACTGTAAATCACTTTTTCCTACCTGGCATTGATCCCCTAGATGCATTTATAATAAGTACATTTATTCAATGTATTTATAATGGATTTATTTAGTCTCTCAGCCCTTTTTTGCAAGGTTTAAAAAGTCAGTACCTTTTAGTCTATACTGAAGAGAGAGACTTCCATTTTCCTAATTGTTAAACACTCTTTCACACCTGCATCTACTTAATTTTTTCATTCCACATATCTGTGTCATAATGGACATAAAATATCGGCATAAAATTGAAGCTTGAGGGAAGTACTGTTTTGTCTCAGTTATGTCATCTCTCTAGGATAACTAATCCTAGTTCTGATGAAGGGACATGTATGAGCTACCTCTCAGTAAAATACTTCAAAACATGTTTAGGGATAGAGTGTAAAGGTAGGGATTCATGAGAAGAAGTGGGACGTTCGATTGCTAAATGGTGGATTCTAGTAGTGAAACTCTTTCAGCAGAAGTTGACTGGTGCCCCATAGGGGCACTTAATACAATTTTTCTCACATTCAGAGTTATGTAGCACTACAACTGGAGTCTCTGCAAGTCATTCTTAATGGTTTAAATACTTCCTTGCTTCTTCTGAGAACATTTCACCTGATCCATACTAGCAACTCATTAGCCTTTTCATGTTTACAGCACTTCAGAGTACGCTCTATTTATAACCAAACATAAATTCCTGCCCTCTTTTTCAATTACGTAGATGCCAGGCCTTTTCGTCCAGGACAAATACAAGACCTTAAAAAGTGTGTATAAGTCGTATTCTCTTGTTACTAGGTTTCATATTGTAGGGCTGACAATCCTGCTCTCCTACATCAAACAGACACTCTTTAATGGTTATAAAGAAATATTTAGTGATGTACTGCTTTTGAATCACAGACAGTTTGCTTTAGTGAACATTTTATTTCACACAAAACTGGGACAAAGTAGTTAGTGGAAGAAAAAAGAATAGATCTTTCCATGAACAAATAGTAAAATGAGCATTAAAATATATTATTAAGCAGTCTAATAATAATCAGTTTGATTGCTGAGAAGTCAGATGAACTAATGTCTGTGATTACAGCAGGATAAAAAGAATAGTCCAATAGCAGCATCCAACCAAGGGAAACAATAAGCTAAAACTTTAAACATATTATTAAGATACACAGTGCCCACAGCAAGAGAACAGGACTCGCAACATTAATTGCTGGTGTCTAGACCATAATTTGTTTTTTAGTCCCCACAAGTTTAATCTATCCAAAAGAGAAAGCAGCATATTAATGACAGGTTTAATAAAACTGGCATGGAATCAGTCCCAAACATGTTTAGATTCACAGCTTCAGCTAATTTCCTGTCTTGTAAACACAAAGGTAACATGTCAGTTTAATTCAGAGCCACTGGAACATGTGGATTCTGTCTTTCAGTTACACAGTCAGTGCTGATACAGTCCTTAAATGGAGTAAATGTTCAGCTGGTACCCATTTAAGATATCTCCTGATCTACGTTAGTGCTTTTACTCAGTTAAAAAATAGTAGAACTCAAATCTAGACATTTACTGTAACAAAAGTTACACATTCATACATGAAGGAAAATTAGAACAATTCTCATCTGACCAGGAATTCAGTTCTACTTCGACGCAAATGGAAAGAGTTCATATTGAACTGTTCATATTGAAATGTGCCTAAGTAGCACAATCTGTCCCTCGGCGTTATGAACATATATTCAGAATTCAATAATGAGAGCTAAAATGGCTGCAGAAATGGGTACTTGGTGCCGTTATGCAAACTTAGATATGAAGAGGTTTTAATTATGTAAATGGTCACGCACTACAGGCAATATAGTGTAATGAGCTAATCAATAACATGGGAAAGGGCACAACTTGCCATTTGTTTTCATTCTTGTGTACTTATTCCTATTTTAATTGACTTAATGGTCTTTTCCAACCAATTTTTGACATGATAAATCACAAGTAATGCCTTCTTAATAAATCAATCTGAAATCTTTTCTTTCTCAATTTCCAATTGATAAAACAGTCTCCTTCTGTGAATTTCAAGGGAAGAGACAGCTAGCATCCCTTCTGTAGGATGGTGGTACAGTTTACAGTCTTTTTCAGTAGTGGATTTCCATTAACCATCTAGCTGAAGACAGAGGTAATAAAATACTGTACGCTTTAAGGTCTATAAAAATCTACTGTATTATTTTAAAATAATAATCATGATTAGAAACTTATTATTATAGAAGTCATCAAAGAATCTTATTATTATAAAAGTCATCAAAGAAATGTTTTTATCAGTTCATTCTAAGGTAGTCAAATTAGTTCAAATTCTGGAAAGCAACAATGTAAGTATATCTCCAAAAGATTAAGGTTCATAATTCTAACTTAACAAATGTTTGTACTGTTTTTATTTGTAAAGGTAATTCACTTAGAAACTTTCTCATAGTTAGGAAGTACTAAACCTGAAATTTAAGCACACTCCTGCAAATCTTTTTATCTGGACTGAAATGGTATTCTTCCTTGGCTTTCCCAACTGCTTTTTTTTTTACAACACCAAAAATGTTATTTGCTGTGCTCCAGTTGAATTAGAATAAAAAAGTTGTCTGAATGAGACATAGTCATTACTTATCATCCCACAGATTTTTAGGTCATCTTCGAATATGCCATCCTAATGAAGCAAAAAAAATCCCACACTGAAATCTTGCAACTCCAGGAACACATTATATAAAATTACAGAGCTATGTGAAGTGTGTTTCCTCATGGGTAACTGCCAGGTAACTCAGTGCTGTAATCTTGTGAGCCTAAGAACTTCTGTAATAGAAATTAGCAATTACATCTATGAACTGGTTTAATGAAGTTCTTGATGTGAAAATATTAAGTAAATAATATCAAATGATAAGACTGATTCTATTTTCTGAAATATCTTATGACAAATTTATGTCCCAGTGAGTTATCTTACAACAACCCCTAACCTTTCCCAAAAAAATGATCATTTTTTCAAACCAAAAAAAAGCACATGGCTCATCGAGGTTGAAGGAGTGATGCCCATTTCCTTTATTGCTGTCCAGAGGTGTAATATGCTTTTAACTGCAATTCTCCTGAATACAGTTCCTGAGTACATATTTTCCAATAATAGTTTCATTTAATGGCTTTCCATTAAATTATAAAATAAAAAGGATTTAATCTACAGGAAATAAGACCAACATTACTTTGTTTTTTATTCTAGTAATATTTGTTGTTTCTTAAAGACATACTACGGTCTTGAATAATACAGTTTTCTGCTGAATATTGTTGATACAGTATGGCAACAAATTATGATTTAGATTAATAGGGAGTTTGGATAGTATTTTCAATTCCAGTTTTTCAGTGTTTTACTTTATGTATGTGACAGAATTTTATGCATGTGGCAGAGTTTTGTGTGAAGTTATTATCACTCATTTTATGGTTAAATATTCTTCCTGTTTTCATTGCAGACAGTCCCAGTAGTGGTGGTAGAGGGAAGTTTGCGTTAAAAGTCCATAGAGCTCAGAAAGTGGCTATTTCTACAGAACCTTACCTCAAGATATAATCAAAGTTTAGTCTTGATCAGTAAGCTACTGAATATCTTTCATCATTTTTAATGACTTCTCAAGATCGATAACTAAGAAGGCTAGAAAAATCATATTTTTATGATTACATTTACGCTGAAACCCTGATATTGTATGTTTTGATTAACACTGAAGCTTCTGATTTATTAATTATTTATGCTGCTTGTCTTCCCCTCACTCCTTTTACCTTATTTTTTTGTGGTGGGTATTAATAACTATTCATTTTCTCTTCAACGGTCAGAATTTTAGTAATTAGAAATAGCAGAATAATTTGCCGAGTAAAAAAGTCTCTGTTAAAATCACTGTCCTTGTCTGCTAATTCATCTACAGGCCAGACATTCTATAATGTTCCCATGTTTTATATTTTTTCTTGACAAAACTTGGGCACGTAAGTCTAAATCTAAATCTCAGTCAGACAGGAAAGAATTCTTCTCATCCTACCCATTGCATAATACTGTCTGCTAGGACACAGGAAAGAAAAAGGTGTACTATAAACCTGTCAGTTTTTATAATATCCATTTCTTTCATGAAGATTCAATGTTGTAAGTGACCTCATGGCTGCAACAGGAGTATGAACAGTTTCATGTGTGCCAGGGAAATTACTTAGAGAATTCAAGTTCCCTGAGATTTCAACAAAGTTTTGTGAAGAAATTTGTGATGTGCTTTAGAAAGACTGAACATTTTTGTCATGGAGCAACCCTGAACAAATGACATCATAGGTGTTACTTAATTTTTTTTGAAATGTGTAACTAGAAAATGAGATTTCAACAGATAAATATAGCTGGTTATAGATTAGATTTATTTTAGATACTTTTAGTAAGTCATCCGTATTGGAAATACCAGTACCCTTGTAGAACACATTGCTTGCCTTATCCACTACAGAATTCAGTCTTTGAGTATTTCCTCACTGTAAGATTTTTCGTCAGAAGGCTGTTATATAATGAAAGGCTACTGCACTTTAGACTTCTCCGTGTCCTTTGATCTCCATAATCAGCTTCTTCCTACATAACATGCACTTTACTATAATAAGTAAATTGCAAGCTCTCAAGATCAGCCACAGAGAAGAAATAACTACTGTTGGAATTAACAGAGAGCCTTATGGAATAAACAGCAAGTTGGCCCACAGTCATCATGACACTGGGTTTCAGTTTACTGCACTGGCATAAGCGTTGTTCAAAATTTGTTAAGCAATGTTGTTTAATTTGGCTTAAAAAATAAAATGTTATTTGTAAATATGTTTCCCTTTAATATTAAGCCACAGACCATCTTTCACTGTGCTTCTTGCTCTTGTAAAAACATGTTGTCTTACATTGCCCTGCAGACTATTTAATAATCAGGCTTCTGTTAAAGGCAATAAATGTTTCTAAGCAACCACAACCCACTTTAAATATGCTAGTCAATTAGCTCTAGACACCACCTTCCAGAGTTTGTCTCTATTGTTTCTTTCTGACTTGAAACATAAAGAGGCAGAGAGAGAGGAAATTTTAATATAATGTCTTGTACTAATCAAGGTTGATGCTATTAAGTAGCACCTCTTGCAGATAAACAGCCCCTGTCCAAGAGTGCAGTGATGTGTGTGTTCATCAATCCCTTATCAACATATAAGCCAGAAAGAACAGAGACTTATCTAGCTAGTGCCAATATGGAAAGTAAAAATAAAAAGCAAGAGAGGTTTTGGTGGTTGTGAGAAGCATAGCTTCTCCCATTTTGCTCAGTTTTTTCCTACTGAGATTTTTAATACTCACTTCTTTCCACAGAAAAAAAACAAATAAAAAAAGTCTCCCTATAAAATAAACCCAGCTGTTACATACTGTTTAAAGAGAAGACTCTGAAAAATGATTCTTCTATTCAAAAGCTAAATACCAGTTGCATTTTTATCACAGAAGGATGTCCTAGGTAGCTTATTCCTGTTAATCATTTTCATTTTTGCTCTTTCATGTTTATACATTCCATTTTATTCCTAGAGTCACAACAACCTTTCTTACTTCGTGTGGTCAGTTTTCCTTCTTATTTGTAAAAGTTTCCCCACTGTATTATTCTGTGGAGACATCTCAGTGAGGAATGTCTGAGAGGAAAACTGACATTTCATTAACTCTCTTATGGCTTAGAATAGCTCCCTCCATTGAGGTCTGTACAAAACATAGTTTGTGTTTGTTGTGAATACCCAACATGATTTAATGAAGCAAGGACAAATCTTGCTGGAACTTGATACTTAACAGCAAGCCTTTTCTGGTCTTCTGGTATTGCCACTGCCATTTAACACAAGGTTGAGAGTGACTTAAAGTATAAAATTACGTCATAACAGGGAGGCTAGAATGAGCCTAAAGTGTGTGTCTGGTAACTTACTTAACTCACTAGCTATATTTGTGTGTTACTTCCCAATTTATAGCATATTCTACAAGCTGTACCATAAAAGCAAGAATGGCCAGAGATCTTTGTAACAATAGCTCCCCTGGGGTATTGAGTGGCTAATAATGGAAATTATGGGAAATGTAAGAACAGCACAAATATGTAGTGATACTACCCCTGCACATGTATCCACACAATTACAGCTTAGGGACTTTCTGAAGCCAGGGGGAGTATCAGTGTATTTACAGCTTTACGGGATTTTTCTTCTACATTTTTTCTGTCTTTCCATTGAGTCTATGGAAAATTTTGAATCCCTAATAACTTTTTTCAAGGAATTTCACATCTTCCCTATAAGCTATATTTATTCTGAACCTTGCACTTGCTACTTTCAGTTTTTGGAATATAGTTTTTTTTATGGGAAGAAAAAAATGAATGATTGTTCCCTTCTTTTATTTTCTACACACCAGACATGATTTTATAAACCTCTGTCTGGTCTTTTCTCAGTTTATCTCTGTTCCAGAGTGAAGAATGCTAGGGATATAGTCATTACTCTTACAAAAACTTACTATTTTGATCATCCTTTTTGTCTTGCTCCTCATCTTGCCGAATGCTTCTGTATTTACTTTTGAGATGAACTATCTAACTCTGAATGGAAACTAACCACCTTCAAATTGTGAGTGCTTGTGATATTAGGACTGTTTTTCTCAGGGGGCATCACTTCATGTTTATTGCATGCTGAATTTCATCTGGCAATTTATTGTCCATTCACTCGATCATTTTAGGATTATTCTGTCTTTCTCCACAATGAAGTCAGCAGTTTTACTTCTCTAAATAGCTTAATAACTCCAGAAAAATATGTGATATGATTTTTGACCACCTTTTTCAGCTCTGCTATCAATGTGTTAAGCATAATGGGTTGATGTATGAAACTTGAAGACTCCCCTTGAATTCAGAGATAATTTAGCTGTTTTTTAATATGATCAACAACATCAAATTTCCTATACATTATTATTATTATTATATAATGTATAGAATGTATTATAAATTGCCAAACTGTCTGTACACATAAAATAATCACAAATTTTCTGTGATGTTTTACTAGCCATAAACTGTTTTCTCACTAGGGACTTATCTACTTCATAGCCAGATCAATGAATACTCTGCCTTACTTACCACAAGAACACATAGGTCAGGTCATATGTGCCTAACTGTCATATTACCTTATACAAAGTAGGTAGAAATAGTATTAAAGGTTCGACATACCTTTTTCATACAGCTATACCTTGTAGAATACTTTCTTACAAGAATCAGTGAACTGCTTTCCAGTCTTTCTCTGCCGCTATAGATGAGTATCATTCACCGTACAAAGGCTAGTGTGGGACATCACAGGAAACAGAAAGGCTGGAAGTGCTCAGTACCCTTTGTTGTTACTGATGTCATTCAATGCATTCCCTGAATTTCCATTTAATTTACAGCACACCTTAGGAATCACACCATAGCAGCAAGACTTTCTTTTATTCCCACACTGCAAAATCTGAACTATGATCTCACTCCTGCACCTTAGGAGATATATAGAAGAGTTTATTACATGATCTACTGATCCAAGCATTATGCTGTTTCCTGACTAGAAGAACATCTTGGAATTTCAAAACGGATATGCTTTCCAAGACATACTAAATATTGCCAAGTAGAAGGAAGTTTGTGGTTTATAACACAAAACCCAAACCAAAAGAAGTCATAGGCCTTTTAGAAAAAAATAACTAACATTGCAAAAATCTGTAGCAATGAACACTTAGAAAGCAAGTGCATGTGAAATCTTACTTTGAATCTTTGTAGATTTTGCTGCTGTCCACTGAATTTCTCACCTAAGGAAAAAAAGAAAAGGTTAAAATAAAACTTTGTGAAATGTATAACACATTATTCTGTTAGGGAACTTAAGTTAAAAATTGTCACAAGCAAGATTAACTTTACTTTCTAATTTTGAATACAAGTGAAGGAAACATGATGTGTATTGAGTATTCAATCTGTAACAGCAAAGTGTTCTATACAATTTAAAAAGACACACTCTTTCTCTGGTTTCAATCTATGAAACAGTAAATTATCCTTCAAATTATGACTTATAGAAACATAAACGCAATATTGTTCAGTGTGTAGAAATGGATATTCGGTGTCATAGTCTGTGGGAAGGGAAGTATTATTCATAGACTTGATGCTTAGAATATATCATGTACTATGTTTGTTATTTGCATGCAATCAATAAATATTTTCAATTTCAAATTGAGAAAATGCAAACATAAGAATAGATGTAGAATAAAGAACTCAATCCAATACTCAGGTAATATAGTGAAAAATCTTACAGAGATTTCCTCTGTGAGGGCTGGAGGCAGCTTTGAAGCACCTTGAAAGGTGCAGCACATTTCTATTAAGCAGATATGTTTGCTTCCAAAGGATCTAACAATGACAGAAGATTTATCTGGTTCAAGAGAGAGAGGCAGAATCTCTTCAGTTTAAATTTGCGTTCTGAACTGCAGTTGATGGTTTTAAAGTCAGTATCCATTTGTTTATTTAATTGAAAGACAATTACAGAACTATTCTCCATAATTTTTGGTAGAGAAACAGAGAAGGGACTTTTGGGTGGTTTTGTAAACAGCACAGACAGGGACTTATGCTGGTTAGAAATCCTGCCTTGATTATATTTTCCACAGAGAAGATTTACTTATCCTCAATTTTCTACCAAAGTTTTTAGTGTTTTCCTAGTCAATCTTAAAAGAACCTGGGTAAAGAGGAGAGCTGTTACTTTAACATTATGCTGTTGCTAGACACAGTCTGGAGCAATCAAATTCTTTGGTTGAACAACTCCTCTGCTTCATGCATTTTACAAAGAAACAAGCAGACAGTTATATTTTTCCTTAATAAACACCAATATATTTAAAATTCTAAAAATTAAAGCCATGTTGTGGAAACCTGGTCAGTGAATGTTAAAAGCCTGTACAGAGAAGTGGAATTGGCGTGCTTTTACTGTCACAGAAGGCATCTGATACTAGTAGGTTTATATCCTACACGGGGCAATCAGATCTTCCTGCCTCCCCTGGCTGTTTTCACGCTCTCATTATACAGGAGTGGAGCATGGGCTGGCTTAGGTATACCTTATCCTGCTGGACCTTGGGCTGGAACCTCGCCCATAGCTGGGAAGCAGTGGATACATCCTATGTGCACCATGCTGCCTTCTCCTATATTCTGCCCACATTGCCAGCCAAAGAGGAAGAATGAACTGAAGAGATATGGCTAAAGCCAATTTTCATTCAGTTTATGGAACTGCAGGAGCAGACACAAAAATGGAAGGAAGGTAATCAAGAGGAGCAAATCCAAGCATCTGTTCTCTGTGCAGCAGATGCCCCAGGGCCCAAGAGCAGACACTGCGACCATCAACACATTTTTTGTTCTGTTTTGTTCTTCGTAGTTTCATTTTTGATGTAAGCTTCTCTGCCAGGCCAAGCTCAACAAAATAGCTTTACTGCTTGTTCATTTTAATCTAGTCCTGGATCTAGCTCTGGTTCACAGATGCTGAAGAGAATCTGATTTTATGCCTCCACAGTACTTTTACTGTATTTTTCAAGACATCTAAGGGAACAATATTCTAAAATTTTATTAACAATTTATTATGATATATTTTCCAGTTCTCTTATACTTGGGTTTTTTTTGATGAAATGGCATTAGGAGGTGCATGAAATCCTTAAAGAGATAACATGTAAAAGTTGCTCTTTATGGAAATATTGTATGGATGCTTGCCAGAGAAAGAAAAACTATCTGAGGAAGAGTAAAATAGTGAAGTCATACAAAAAGGAAGAGTCAAAAAGTTAACACCTCATCCGAGCGAATTTTTTTGTATACTATCTGTTCAGGGAGTATGTTAACATGGCTCTTGGTTTCATTGCAGTTTCCATCCTCTCACCACACGCTTCCAGATGCTTTAGTGAAATGTTTAATAGTAGTTCCATTTAAAGAAAAGTGCTTTTTACTACTCTAGCTGCTCCCTTCACCAGTAAGTTCAATGAATGAGAGAAAAAAGTCAATCCCCAAAATATCTCCCACTCCCTATTCTAAAAGGAAGATTTTGAAAATATGTAGATGAATGGGTAACTTTTTACATGTGAATAGTCAAAGTGAAGCTCTACTGACAGGGTAAGAGCCATAAATTATACATGGTTTAGCTTCTTCAGTAATCATTCAATACAAGTGACCAACTGAGTGTCAAATATATTGAGCAAAGGAATGTCACTGAGCTCTAAAGCAATTTAGAACATGTATTTCCAAAAACATAAAAATAAATAATACAAGTGTATTTAAAAAATAATCCAGCGAAAGGCTTATTTTTAGAAAAGTAAATTAAATATGCTGCCATTGCATATATAAAATATCTAATGGGCAAACAGGGGGTAGAGCCTTCATTGCACTTGAGAGCTAAAATGTAATTAAGATAAATGAAGAATTCTTTCTCTGTTTCTGGAGAATTTTCTGTTCTGCTTGTCAGAATAGTTTCAAAGCACCAGTTCAACTCTTCTTAGAGATCTCCACTGTTGAAGAGGTTCAATCAGAATTTGCCCTTCGGATGTTTACTTCATATGAGGTTCTTCCAGTAAAAATGATGTAATGTGTTCTCTTTATCATTCATCAGTCTCTGCTCTCCCTCTTAATCTCATATGTCAATAGTTCTCTTACTCTGTCAAGTCATGGCAACTACCATTTAAAAATATAAACTGGTTTTGGAGCAGCTCAGTCTTTCTATTCTTTTCCTTTTCTCCCACTGTCAGGAAAATAACCTTTCCTTTCAGCTTCTTTCTTTTTTTTTTTTCAAAAGCAGATTCTGTCTTCAACATCCAGGTACCTGTCCTGTTTAGCAGGTCTTCTAATACACTTTTCTCTTTCAGGCTTTCAATGACAACCTTGCACATAAAAGCTGGTACTCCAAAATTTTACATCAATCTTTACCATTTTTATTATATTTATTATTGAAAAAGCCTAAAGATGCAGTTTCTCTTCAAACAATAATTTACTCAAAAGCACTGCACCAAATTCTGCTCTTGTAGTTTAGTACTATTGCTGGTTGTACCAGTTACAACTCCGCTAATTTCGATGGTATTGCACCTTTACATGTTCGTCCACTTACTGCCAGTAAAATATGTCCTCTGAGTCAAAAGTAAGAACTGTAGGATCGTGTAAGAGACGACTTGTAAATTCCCTGAAACAAATGGTAGGA
>RSEF01000031.1:30464194-30612969 GCA_003993805.1 Himantopus leucocephalus
TGGGATGGTAACGGAACCTCCCCGATATCGGATCGGGACAGATCGTATTTTTAGTTTTCACAATACATATTAATTATGGAGTCAAGAAACTGACTTTTTTATATTTCTGCAGAACAAACATTTTACTTAATGCAAATTCACCATTACACTGAGGGCCAGTACAAGATAAATGCACCACACATTTGGAACACAGTCTTTCTCGACAGTTATGTTCAGAACTGTTATGAAACATTTATGAACACTGAAGTCTATACACATCAGCAAGCATGCTAAAATTGAAAAGACCTCCTTACTCATGCAAAAATAAGCAGATGCTTAAGTGTTTGCAGAGACAAGTTTTAATTTCTCTCCATGGGTATTGGACAGGTCCTCTGCAGAGGGATGAACTTTAGTCAATAAAATGATTAACTACAGCAACACACACTGTGGGATCCACTCCAGGAAAATTAGTTTAACTCATGTTAGCTGCAGTCTGATCAGTGACATGCAAAACCTTAAATCTCTCGGGTTATATTGCGTTATAGAACAATGTCTGTAAGTATTTTACAGCAAGTAGTTGTTTTCCTGACTTATGTAGAACATGGCAAGACTTTCCCACTTAATGAAAGGTTACTACTTTGGTTCATTTCCCCCAAAAATGTATTGCCCGTGTTTCCCATTTAAAAATATGTTTCCAGTCATCTATAAGTTTTATATATTTCTGCATCTTCTTATTGTGCTATTTTGTCTGACTAATTTCCAGTGTGATGATCCTCCTGAAATCTGACAATAATCAAGAGAAATCTCAGAACTATTTTTGAATACCCTCTCCTAATTTGGGAAATTATTCGTAACTGCAGATACATACATAAATAAATCTCTGTACCCTGATTTAATATTCTATCTTGACATCACCATATTCATGATATCAGCATTTTAATCTTTCATCTTTCTTTTGCAAACTCATTAGCTGCTTTTTAAAATCTGAATTATAATATTCAGCATTTTTCTCTTGTGGTAGAGATATCATAGGATTGGTTCCAAAATTTATTGAATGCAATGGATAAATTTCCCTGGGCCTTAAGAGAGAGTTAGAGGCCTTTAATTAACACCAGAAATTAATTTTAAAACAGTTTTCTACTTCACAGCCATGCCAGAAATCTATGCCTAAATAGTAGTTTTCCAGTTATTCCATTTTTAAAGTCTAAACCCATTGTGCCTATTTTCCCCAAAGTCATAAACTATCACTATCCAGTGTAATTTCTTGCTAATATTTTCTTCAAAGATAAATTAATCAAAATAAATTTTTAATGTGGTATCTCAGTTATTTCTGTAAGTGGTGCTATGACACCTCTGTCATTTTGTAACAGTTGCAGCTTTAACTATTTCTTTTGAGAACCTACAATTTATTTGTGTCGTAACCTGCATTTGTATCCAGAGAAGGGATTACATGATCTCCTTTGCTTGATTCTCATTAAAGAGTTGATATGCAAAATTCATAGTTTTGGCATTCTGAAGCTAAACTAAATGTGAAGTGCTTACAGAAAAAATAGAGGAAGTAGCAGGTTATATGGCAGTAAGGTATCATTAAACTCTGGCTTCTGTTTCTTCATGAGGAATTCCTGAGGTCAAATTTCACAATATATTGACTGATTCTCCTGATTATCTAAAGATTGTGTATATCTGAGAATACATTTATATGTGTGCATAATTGCACGGGTTGATATGCAAGGTATACTTGTTCTTTCATCTGAAAAATGTGACTTCATGTGATAACATGAACATAGGACATAACCAGATATATTAGCAATGTATACATATGCAGAACTGTCATACCAGAAATTTCTTGTCTGACACACTAACAGAATTTCCATACCTCAAAAAGAAGAACACATGAAGAGAACATGAGTGACTGAAGAATAATAATTTTGAGAATAAATCATTTATTTCACTAAATTTTGTCATATATTTTCTTATTCAAAGAAATGTGCTACTTTTAATTAAAAGAGAATTTGAGTGTTTGGGGCTTTTTTTAGTTTTTTCTTTTTTCTATTCTGTAGCTTATTGTTGCTATGAGGCTGTTTTATGATCAGGAGGACCTTGTTTTTAATAAGCTGAAATTGAGTCTACTTAAGTGGAAATGACTGTGGGAAATGGAGACATTTCAAAGCATGCCCATGATAACAATAAGCAATGCCCTCTGTATCCGGTTGATGATGCAGAAAGGTTATGTAGAAATGACTGCATATGCAGGAAAGGATTGTATACCTTTTCAGTGTGTATAGTATATAAAAGAAAATCATTTGTAGCTATGATTTAGAAACAGATCAGTGCTGCATGGTGGGGTAAGATGAATAATATTATTTAGTGTGTGTGCGAGTCCTAAGTCACAGAATTAAAGACTGGCTTACAAAACACCCTGAAAAGTTACCGTGTTTGTGGGTCAGATTATCTCTTTCTTTCAAGTCACTTAGCAGTTACGCAGTATTTTGCTTTCTTACAAGCACACGTACTCTGAGCGTGTAAAATGATTTCGTTGTTTAAAAAACCCATTTGAACACTAAGAAGACTGTGTAAGCAAATTTCAGCAGTGAAAATTGAAAAAAGGACAAAGTTTGTATCAAATGCAGACCATTAACTGTATCTGTTTATATATATATATGTATATGGTTTGTTATTGCAGTGGAATAAGGAAACAGGTAACAACCAGAAGACACAAATGGAACTAACAAGCTCTGTGATCATTCACATTGCTTTTCATTTCCTTCTTTCCTTTTCTTGTTTGAATTCTAGAGTATATGCAAATACTTTTTAACACAATGTCAATTACTGTCTCTTAAGAACGCAATAGGGGATCATATTTCTTTAAACATTCAAATGCAGAGTCCAGGAGGCTCTTTAAACAGAAAAAGAGAAACTGAATAATTTCAATATAGTGAGATACTAGCAGAAAATGAGAATTATACAATATGCTAACACACTGAGGAACCACTGCTAGATAAGTATGTACCACAAGATAAGTATCTGCCACACTACAGAAATATTGCTGAAATCACCACAATCAAAGGGGATGTTCATCATAAGAGACTTACTGTACAATTTTAGCTGATACTTCTGTACTGATGGATATGAATGGCAATAAAATAGCAGCAGAGACTTATTACTGCCTTCAGGGACAAGGTATTTTCTCCTCAAAGATCCCAGTAGAAGAATATGTAGGCCTTTGTTATCAAACGATATAAAAGCCTGCTCAGGCAGGAAGCAAGAAGCTTGATGGATGAAAGTAATGATTTTTGTATGTGTACAATACTAATAAAAATTTGTGAAATAGCGGCTGTATACAAGTATGTATAAAGAAGTAGAAGAATAACACTAAAATACAGCTCTACCACCTTAATTTTCATAATTCTAAAGCCATGACACACTGCATAGATCTAGAGCACTACTGTGCAGTATTGAGTTCTGCTATTTGTCTTAAACTAGGAATAAGTGAAACACTGAATTTCATTAAAGTTAACAAGGGGATCCTCTTAGTTGTTCCCAAGAGGTAATTTTGAGCAGAAAACAAAACTGAGTTTATATTCAGAGTTGCTAGGGAATGAAATGAGACTGTTGCTAAGGAGAAATAATACCTGAAAATTCCTGACATACATTGTCCAAAGGTTTCTATAGTCTGATCTTCCATTTTGGCTCAGTGTTACTAGTGGTCTGAATGCACTCATACTGTTGCTAAGGGCTGATGCTGTTGCCAAGTGAAAATGGCCCATATTAACCTGCCACGAATATCTAAATATGTTGATAGAAGTGTGCCGTTAAGAGATAGGAGAAACATGTCTTGGAAAATTGGATGATCTATTATTTCTTATCCACCATATAACAGTGAAGTAACTTTACTTACTCTTTGTGCACACGAGCTCTAACCCCTAAAAGTATCAATAAAGTACCTGACTTAATAATGATGGTACTATTAAATGAACATTGTGTTCTATAGAATATAAATCTTAATCAGGCATTCAACAGAACCTATCAAATTGTTACTGAGGGGATATAACTGAAGTCAGATGATAGCCCTGTGTGTAGTTCAGACTACCAAAGATAGATGATCATTGCCCCTTTACCTTTAAAATGGATTCTTTCAGGCTGTTCTTTCTTCTTTAATATTATGAAATTTGAGTACCATTATCTCAAAGCAACTAAGAATATGCTTCAAGTAAAATAATGAAATAGATAGTTTGAATGCAAATGAACAGGTTCTTTAATTGCAGTGTGTCACATATGTAACAGACATTCTTTCTTAGGTGCTAGTTAAATTGCAGTCTAATGCCTTTCTGGCAATTTGCATAGTATTGCCAATAATACTTTGTAGTATAATCTCGCTTGTAAAATCTTGTCATTCTTAGTCATTTCAGGGGACAGCTTCTTGCTTACAAATCAAATAGAGAAAGGAGACCAGCAGAAGCCATTAGACAAAAAATATCCACACAGGAGGGCTTGAAAAACAGTCACAGCAAACTGACTTGATAAAGACTATTACAATACACTATGAGCATATAATTCTTGATTTCATTTGTCAGTATTGAGTACAAAGCATTGACCTACACTATACTACAGAAAAATAGATTGTACTGAGATGAAATTATAGATTTCAAGAAAATTGGTTTACCCAAGGGAATGGAACGGCCAAGTTAAAGTGTTCAGCTGCAAAGTTTTTCCCCTCCTTAGGACCCTTCCTTGAGACATTCTACCATCTCTTACATCTTCCAAAGTAGCTTTGTTCTTGCTTTTGCCAGGGTTTAAGAGAGACTTGTAAAGAGTCACTTAAGAGTATGATCTCCAGAAAACATCTGTCTGCTGTTCTACCCAAACTCAGAAGTAACTGTTGAAGTCACAAAAGCTGAGAAAGCACATGACTGCTCTTGTGTTGTGGAAGCTTATGTCTGTATGCTTAGCTTTGACTGACACTTTATTTCTTCTCTGCACCCCAATCTATTTTCTGCCTCACTAAGCTTACAAAACCGCATAAATTTTCCTTCTCATCTTGGTCTGTAATCCTATGAACACACTGTCTTCCTGTTCATTCCTTCAGTGGGTAAGTGCCAGCTGTTGGATCCTGGAAATGATTTTATTCATGTGATGAAAAAAAGTGAAAAAAAAGAAGTAGTTGATCAGAAAGCTGTGAAAACAACAAAAACCTTGTGACTACGATGAAATATTTGAGTCAGAGTGTTTGACTCAAGTAAAAGAAATTATTATGGTTGCCATCAATCAATGTACAAACCAACTTAGACTAGATAAGTTTTCCATGGAAAGATAAAGCTCTGAGTGTTTTCAGTCTATAAATGAATCCATTTTTTATTTTTCTGCTATGCATGAAAGAGAGGTCATGCTGAGAAATGAAAAAAAAATGGAATGAACATAAATTAATTATCTTAATATATTCTGCCATATTGTATCTGTCAAAAATGTCCTTATTTTTAACGGGAAACACACAACACCCCATGCATGCCCCCTTCATATTTTTACAAGTTATAAAACATGTTTGCATTTTCAAAACCCAGAATGGAAGTATTTAAAATGTTTTAGCAGAAGTCCATTAATATGTGCATGTATAATTAACAGTGAGTAACTATTTGTATGAATTAGGATGGCTTCCAGGAGGCAGTGTCTCCACAGACTGGCAGAGGAAGCTGGTATTTATGAAGTTGCACTGGGAGGGAGGTTCACCTTCACATGGATCTGCAGTCCCTGCTGCAGAACTTGCAGTTACATGAACAGCTATGATCTTGAAGGGAATGACACTACGGGGTAGCAGTGGATTAATGTCCTGCCTTGCTCATGAGGCACATACTCCTTACCCATTCCTGGCAGTAAGACACACACAACAAGTCTCACTGACATACACAGCAGCAACGGTATCTCCTGTCAAAATTCCCTGTGTTTGCAGACTTTGCATAGGTTAAGCAAGTGTCAGAAATTATAGCTCTCTTAGAGAGTCCATCACATTGCACCTGTTTGGGCAAGAAATGATATTACTGACCGTACTCCCTTGTACAAAAGGTGTCATTTTTTACATTCAACACAGCCTGCTATTCCCAAGTAACAACTTTGAAATGGGTAAGGGTGGCCTACACCTCACCTTACTGTGAGTTGTCCAACTTGTGCTATCTGGTGACGGGAGTGAAGAAAACGTGCTGGCCTTTTTAAGGCATGGGATGTGAAACCTCAGAGTTCATCACTGTCAGTGTTTCCACTTGACCTGTGGCTATTCATCAACACCAGAGACACGCAGAAGATTTGCTAGGGCTTAAAGAGTAGCCTTATTCTTGAGAAGACAGTTCCACATTTTCCTCACTAGTTTTCTTGGAAACAGCTGATGCCTGAGCAGAAAACAGAAGTGGTGTGTGCAGCTATGGAGTCTGGAGAATCCGGAAGAACTTTTGAATTGCTAGGAGGATGTGTGTACTTCTTTGGGAGATGTATAGTTACATGTGACCAAACAGAAAAGTCACTTTTACAGTGCCACATGCCAACACTTCCACAGTTCTAGTAAACTGGACCACTCCAGGTAACATCTTGAAATTCTTATAACATCTGGAGTCTCGAGGCATGTGATTGTTACTTTATTTTCCAAAGCATAATGTTCAATGGTAGCTGCCTACCTATTTATCTTGCTCTCAGAAATTATGTTCCCCAGGGGAAAAACAGTTGGGAAGAATAACACGGCTCTTCTGTGTTGGCTTGTGGAGATTAATGGGCTACTAATGGGTAAGGGAGAAGTGCTGGTTCAAACTCAATATTGCTCTAGTTTACCATCAGAAATTAAGCAAACTTAAATGTAGCATTCCTGCTGTGTTCCTCTGTCTTTAATCTGTGTACCATTATACATAATGCCTTTGTCGTACGTAAAAGAATAAGAGGCCTAATTCAAATTAAATGTATTACAGTGACTAGTTGGCATGGTTGTTTGTTGCACTAACAGTAGCATTGCAATATAGGAGCTCTGAATAAAAATATCAGAATGAATTCAAAAGTCTGTTGAAGAAAAGTACCAGAGATCCCAACAGATTCAGTACAATGATAAAACACCTGGAATAATCTTATGTTATTAATAATTCTGGCATTTCATAGAATTATAGAATCATGGAATCGTAGAGCAATCATTTGTGTGAAAAAAAAAAGTGTTTACTATTGTGGCTATATATTAGTGTTCATAAGTAATTTTTAGTATAATTTTAGAATTTTCTGAATAGAGGCAGAAACAGCACCACTATTTAGTGAAAAACTTGGCAAGAGAGAGCCACAAATAGATCAAACACCTTTACATGTCTTTCATTTGCTTACTAGCAAAGCTTGGGTGATGGAATCCAAAAAGGTAGTAAAGCCTACACATTCTTTCAGTTTCTGGCCTCTGAGAAAGCCTAGGAGTATTCATCCAGGTAGTCAAAATCAATATATATTGCCACAAGTACTAAGCTAGTTAGGAAAGCTCATGCTTTCTTATAAGAGTTAAACCAGATCTTCTAGATACACCAGTCTGTTTTTCCATGGTTTCTGGAACTGTGACCCTTAGCTAAATCTCTGAGATGCATGTGGAAATATGGAAACTTCCTTTTATTTTGATACTTGCTTCTCTACACAGTTGTTTTTCAGGCTTCTTGCTTTATTCTTTGGATGTCCTTTGAAAGTAGTCATCAAAGTAAACCTTAAAGAGGTGTACTGATAAACTTGATAGATCAGTACTGCACCTAACACACTGAAGTTTTAATATACTTCGAGATGACTAGATCACACATATCACCCTATGAAGAAGGAGACAAATCACATGTGTCTTTATCAGGTAAATCTTAAGCTCTTCACCTTCTAGCTGATAAAGAACCTTGCAGGGCTTTTGTGTTCACAATGAAGGTTCACAGAAATTGCTCCATGGTTTTTAATCTTTTGCCCAGAGTATAGAAACAGGCTGGAGTCATGGTGTTTATGTGACAGATCTTAAGGGAAATAAGATGTTCCATCACAGAAAATGGTCTTCCAGCTATGTCTTCCATCTTCAAAATGCAAAATTTGAATTTCCTCCCTCCCTTTTGTCTATCCTTTCCACTTTCAAGACCATGATGGAGGAGCTCTGGTATGCTCTAGAAAGATAGCAAGGGGATATCGTGGAGAGAAGGCTGGAGGTGTTTTTTGTATTTTTTCTGAAAATACTATGATAGTACACATACAGGTCCGTTGTTTATTCTTCCAGCACAGAGTAAACCATTCAGTTCTGACAAGACATATACATACCTTTCAAACATATGTATATCTACTGCATTTCCACACATATAAAAAATATCTATATATCATCAAATATATCATCAGATGTATGGAATGGTACATTTTGCTTAACAGGTGGAGGCAGAATTCAAAGAGATCACATCATAATCAAATCAAAACAAAACAAAGCCAACTTCCGCAGACCCAAGGGAAAATATGAAAGCGAGAAAGAAATTCCAAACAGAAAAAAAGGAAGAATCTTCTGATTTTAAGGGATAAATAATAATCATAACACAATAATAAAATACACAGATATTTAATAAACAGAAGAGGTACACAAACATACAGCATTTGGCAGATCCTGGGGCTTTAGAAGTGTTGGATACACTTTTTTATCTCAAAGGCCATGTCTCAAAATTGACTGGCTTTCCAAGCAAATCTCTGTATAGGCAGTATCTACACATATAAAAAAATCCCAACAATGTATTTTACTTTAAATGACTGAACAGGTCCTTAATGAAACCAGACAAAAATGTGCTGTTTACAGCAGGATATTAATAAAATTGACACAGTCACAGTGATGACATAACCAGCAGCTATTGTTTTCTAATAATGTCCATAAGAGTAGCCAAAACAACTAGCACAATGCAAGGCCATAACAGATGAATTCAAAAGGGCAGATTTCCCCTCTTTTGGCTTTCCAACCTCATGCCATCTAGAACTGCAGGGTCCCTGTGCTCAAATTTATGTAAATGTTTCCTGCTTGTAAGGAGAAAAATGCTTTTACATTGAATTGCCAGAGCACCATCCTCTTTTTCTCTTATTTCCTCTCCTACCATAGGATTTTACACTCAATTTATCAGGCAATTAAAACTCAAATCAACAGTCACATAGCAATTATGTTATAAGGGGAATATATTGCAAACAAAGGCTTGATTAACTCCTCAAGATGGCAGTAAAAACAGTAGCTGAGGTCTGTGTATCATCCTGATAACAAAACAAACCATTTTTTCTTGAATTGCACTCTCTGGGGAACAAAGGAAAAGATGGGATGTACTGGAAATAACAATAAAATATGGGCTAGGTATTAGGTAGCCAATTTTGAGCACTGGTTGGAGTGACTAGAAGCAATTGCTGCCTCATACCTGTTTCGTCTTTTTTTCACCATATAATGACTAGATGATCTTACTATACCATCTTATGCAGTTTCTTACATTACAGATTCACAACTAACGCTAGCAGACTTTTTTGTTCATAGTTTCAAGAGAAAACATAAACACAATGTCAAGGAAGCTTTAGCTTTTAGAGAGAATTACTGTCCAATCTCATTGCTTAGACAAAATATTTGTGCTCAGCTTCTGGATATACTGAAAATTAGATATCCAGGTTAGTAGTCTGACTTTTCTTGTGATGGTCTCATCCCTTTGAAAATCAACACCAACCTTCACAGTATTGCATAATAAATACCTCACCAAAGAGAGTTCGGGACTCCATGAATTTCTCAACGTTTATTCCATAATTCCTTTTAAGGTGTTTTTCTGGCTACATGACATCTAGTTTTTTGGGGATTTTGCCTAGTGTAGAGCAGCTGTTCAGAGAAAAATGTGCAAAGATCTAATCTAAGCACTAGTTTTTGACACAAGTTGTGCAAGTGTGTCCCAAAAGAAAACTGAAAATCAGGTATTTAGACTGGATCCACAGCAAATTATTCTAGTATCAGACTTGTCATACGTCAGGTGCTGTTTTCATGGCTCGAATGTAACTGTAGGAGTATTGAGACTGAAATAATAATGAAATTTCTTATTTGCAAGTTCAAATCTATGCAATTTATACTTCTAAAATTTTTGTTTTACAAGAAAACTCTGCTCTAAGACCAGGAACAAAGCATGATCTGTCAAGAGAACAGCTGAATTCAAGAAAGCACAAGCAGAATGGGAATGAAAGGCACAGGTCACATCATGATATGGCTGGCTGCTTAAATTCCAGACTGAATGCTCTCTGCTCTCCACTCTAAACAAATAATTGGGTCCTTCATAAGCAAGAATTTTCTGAGACATAAGCCTTTATCCAAATCTATGAGTGGAAATGAAGACCCTTGCTTGACTTCTTCAGTGTTTTACACAAATCTTCAGAGATGAAGGAATTCCAGAAAATAAAATTTGAATGAAGGAAGAGAACAGAGATTGCATGTGCATAAGGGGAGGGAACTAGGAATGAGGGAGAAAGAGAACAGGAGCACAAATGAAACTGAAAGCATGCAAAGAGAAGTAGGAAAGGGGGAAGAAGGAAAACAGGTTTAGAGAGGGGAACCGAATAAACAAGGGAGAGACTAGGAAAGACAAAGGAAAAAGAGAAAAGGGAAAAAAGAGAAAGAAAGAGGAAAAGTAATTAGAACAATGGAGGGAACTGAAGAAAAAGAAAGATCAAATATTTTCTGTCTGAAATCTTGCCTGAATTGGCTGGATTATCCCTGTGCTTCAGTTGATTAGTCAGATTTACATCAGAGTTAAAAAAGCAATTTTTGTAATTCAGAGATGGCAGTTTGTCACAACCAAAATCAAGGTGTTTCTTTTAAAGCTCCTCTTGCATCAGGAAGTATTCTGTGCATACAAGGATGGCATGCTGTTTATTTGCTCTCCACTTCTCCCCAGGACTATGGTAATATACAATTGTGAGAAGTGACAAAATGCCTTTTCTCTTTTGTTCTTACTCCATGTTTTATTATTTTTCCCTACTTTCATGTTTCTCTTCTTAGAAATAAATAATCTCTCAAGTCTTACTGTGAGTCCAGGAGTTTTAAAGATTCTAAATTAATTCCTATGTTATTTCATTAATACTGTATCCAAACTCAGAAGGACCAAGAAGCAAATTAGAAATAAAATCCTTTTCCGTTAAAGGAAAATTAAGCAACAGTGAGATTTTCTGTAGTGTATTACACATGCCTCTCTTTAAAGATAAAGAAATTATTCATCTGCAGTATAAAATTCCATAATCTGTCTTCTAAGTGAAACTTTTAATAAGTCTGTAATACCAAATCTAAAGTTGGATGGTCAGTTGATTGAAATAAAGCTCTGTCTTTCACATACATACAGAAATGACAGCCTAAAAACTTTCATTCTGTAATTAATCCCTGAAATCAACAGTTGTGCCTGGAGGGCTGAAACGTAGTTTCAAATGAATCAACTAGAAAATACCTAGCACCTAAAACTCCCAGTGCCTTCTGTGAGAGCATGATTTTACCTTAAATTAATAGCTGTGTAAATATCCTTATTCCTATTCAATTACTGTGTCCATATTAAAGAAAATTAAGCAAATTTTACAGCAAGTACTGAAATAAGTGTCTAAAATGCGTTCCATGAGTACTCATCTAGTACTGCTTAAATAGTCTGAGGCTGACCCTTTGCATGTATATTGCTACAGTCTTAGGAAGATCCATGAATGAAAATCTAAGTGAAGGCTTTCTCTTGATATGGAAACTGTCTAGTTATATGTTGCCAAAGAACAGACAGTATTGGATTATTGAAAAGAATTGTTTAACTTCACTTTGTTAATTTTCTCAGTAGTTGAGTCAGTGAAATAGATCATGAAAGCAGAATGATTTTCTAGAACTTCTTGGTGAATTCAGTACAATAGTTTGAGAACTTAAAAAGTATCTGTTCATCTGATTGTTTATCTTCAGTATTTCTGTTTCATACGATAATACTAAAAATTGAGTGGCAATGCTATTTACACAATTGGATTGCAGCACACAGTTGTTAATAAGTAATGACAGAATTCTGACTTGACAAGTTTATGGTGTAAATTAAGGGTAAAAATGCAGGAGTACCCATGCTGGCTTTTTTCTGCTATCACTGACTGTGATAATAAAATTCTCACTGACTAAGTAAAAGTACAGCTCTTAATTCTTGAAAAGATGACCAAAAAAAAGGTAAAGGAAAATTGAAGGAAAAATTATATTGCAATGTATACCTTCTGTTACTTTTGTGTTAATAGGGTATCTGTAAGTTTGTGATTGAAGAGTGGGTGAAGGAAAAGAAACCACAAAAATTTATGAAGAGGAAGCAAGGTTGCACATCATGTGAAATTCAGAAAAATGGTCCACATGTAGATGCCAGACTGAGAAAAGGAAAGATGACAATGAAGGAGGTCTTGGGAAGCACAGTCTGGGACAAAAATTGGCAAGTTGTGGGAACATAGAGACAGAAAGTTTTCAAAGAACACTTTCTACTAGAGACTAAAGAACTGTAGTGATGTTGAACACCTAGCAAATTACTGGTAAAGCAAAGAATAAGACTTTTTCTCTCCTTGCATTTGTAATTGACATGAGAGAATTGATGGGTGTGAAATTGCAACCAATGTGGTTCTTTCATCAAGTACAAAGCATCCCCTCAATATTTTCTCCATTGTCTCTACAAATTCTGACCAACCATGATCTGAGAAATGCTGAACTGCTGTGTAAACTACTGGGTTCCTAATACTAACCTCAGAATGTGTGTACTAGTAATTTCACAAAGCTATCTTTGTGAAATTCAAAGCCCAAGCCTTGGAAATACAAAAAGGCATTTTGAGCTGAACCTCTCTGATGGGCTTAGGACCCTGTAAAATACTGTGAGGATTCCTGCACTATTGGAATTCTTCTCAAGTGGATATGGAAATAACACCCTTATTCAGCTCAAGTAAGGCTGCACAAATCCTGCTACTTTGTGCAAAGAGTATGCAGCTATCATCTTGGTTTGAAAATAAAGTGAGTCTTTGAAACTTATTTCCTAGCCTGAATTTTGCAGTGTTTGAAGTTTGTATTCTTACAGTAGCTTTCCATACCTCCCTCTGCATCAGGCTTTTATTTCAAATGGTTAAGGTACAGAATGCTTGAAAAAACAGTAATTTTCTGGAGAGTTACTCCACTTCTCTTTCCTTCCATATTGCCATCTTGTTCCTCAGGATCACACAGAATCACAGAATGGTAGGGTTTGGAAAGGACCTTTGGAGATCACCTAGTCCAACCCCCCTGACAAAGCAGTTTCACTTACAGCAGGTTGCACAGGAATGCATCCAGGCAGGTTTTGAATATCTACACAGAAGAAGACTCCACAACCTCTCTGGGCAGCCTGTTCCAGTGCTCTGTCACCCTCAAAGTAAAGAAGTTTTTCTTCTTGTTGAGATGGAGTTTCCTGTGTTCCAGTTTGTGTCTGTTGCCCTTTGTCCTGTAGATGGGCACCACTGAAAAGAGTTTGGCCTCATCCTCTTGACAGCCACCTTTTAGATATTTATAAGCATGGATGAGATCCCCTCTCAGCCTTCTCATCTCCAAGCTAAACAGACCCAGGTCTCTCAGCCTTTCCTCATAAAAGAGATGCTCCAGTCCCTTGATCATCTTTATAGCCCTCTGCTGGACTCTCTTCAGTAGTTCCTTCTCTTTCTTGAACTGGGGAGCCCAGAGCTGGGGACAGTACTCCAGATGTGGCCTCACCAGGGCAGAGCAGAGGGTGAGGATAACCTCCCTCGACCTGTTGGCCACGGTGTTTTTAATGCAACCCAGGAGACCCGTTGCCCTCTTGGCCACAAGGGCACATTGCTGCCTCACGGTCAACTTATTGTCCACCAGGACTCCCAGGTCCCTCTCTGCAGAGCTCTTTCCAGCAGGTCAACTCCCAACCAGTATCGGTGCATGGGGTTATTCCTCCCCAGGTGCAGGACCCTACGCTTGCCCTTGTTGAACTTCATTACATTCTTCTCTGCCCAACTCTCTAGCCTGTCCAGGTCTCACTGTATGGTAGCACAGCTCTCTGGTTTGTCAGCCACTCCTCCCAGTTCTGTGTCATCAGCAAACTTTCTGAGGGTACACTCTGTCCCCGCATCCAGGTTGTTGATGAATATGCTGAATAATACTGGACCCAGTACTGACCCCTGGAGAACACCACTAGTTACAGGCCTCCAACGGGACTCTGTGCCACTGATCACAAACCTCTGACCCATTGCCACTGAAAACAACCCTCTGGCCATTCAGCCAGTTCTCAGTCCAACTCACTGTCTGCTCCTCTAACCCCCACTTCCTAAGCTTACTTATGAGGATGATATGGGAGACAGTGTCAAACGCCTTGCTGAAGTCGAGGTAGACAATGCCCACTGCTCTCCCCTCATCCACCCAGACAGTCATGCCATCACAGAAGGCTATCAGATTGCTCAAACATGATTTCCCCTGGGTGAATCCATGTTGACCACTCCCGACAGCCTTCTTTTCCTCTACATGCTGAGAGATGACATCCAGAATGAGCTGTTCCATGACCTTTCCAGGGATGGAGGTGAAACTGACTGTCCTGTAGTTTCCCGGGTCCTCCTTCTTGCCCTTTTTGAAGACTGGCATGGTGTTGGCTTTCCTCCAGTCCTCAGGCACCTCTCCTGTTCTCCATGGCCTTTCAGAGATGATGGACTGCAGCTTCGCAATAGTATCTTCCAACTCCTTCAGCATTCATGGGTGCATCCCATGAGGGCCCATGGATTTGTGGGTGTCAAGTTTGCCTAATTTCTCCAACCTGATCCTCCCTGATCAAGGGAGAGTCTTCCTTTCTCCAGGCTCTCTCTCTTACCTCCATGGTCTGGGATTCCTGAGGACTGGCCTTAGTAGTAAAGACTGAAACAAAGAAGGCATTCAGTAACTCTGCCTTCTCTGCATCCTCTGTCACCTGGGCACCTACGTCATTCAACAGGGGGCACAAGTTTTCCCTAGTCTTCCTTTTATTACTGACGTATTTGAAGAAGCCCTTCTTATTGTCCTTGACATCCCTTGCCAGGTTTAATTCCAAGTGGGCCTTAGTCTTCCTTGTTGCATCCCTGTATACTCTGGCAGTGTTCCTACACTTCTGCCAAGTGGCCAGTCCCTTTTTCCACATTCTGTAAACTTCCTTCTTCCATCTGAGTTTTTGCAGAAGCTCCTTGCTCATCCATGCATGTGTCCTGCTTCCTTTGCCTCATTTCTTGCTCCTAGGGATGCATGGACCTTGAGCTTGGAGGAAGTGGTGCTTGAATATTAATCAGCTCCCTCGCACCCTCCTTCCTTCTAGACCCTTAGCCCATGGCATTCCTTCAAGGAAGTCTTTGAGGAGGCCAAAGTCAGCTCTTCTGAAGTCCAGGGTTATAATTCTACATTTTGCCCTGCTTCTTCCATGCAGGACCCTGAATTTCACCATCTCATGGTGACTGCAGCCAAGGCTACCTGCAACCTTCACATCCCCAACTAGTCCTTTTTTGTCAGCACAAGGTCCAGCGGCATACCTCTCCTCCTTGGTTCCTCCACCACCTGTGTCAACAAGTTATCACCAATGCTCTACAGAAACCTCCTGGACTGTGCGTGCCTGGCTGTATTGCATTTCCATCAAGTGTCAGGGTGATTGAAGTCCCCCATGAGAACCAGGGCCTGTGATCATGACAGTATTTCCAGCTGTCTGTAGAAAGCCTCATCGACTTCCTCTTCCTGATCCTAGATGATAATAGGAGATGTTGAAAGACTGTATGAAAAGCCTTTCTATGCTCCATTCAATCAAGTGAGAGAGTGAAGAAAAAAAGGATGAAGAAGACTGTGGGTTTTTTGTTATTTTTTTTTTTTTCTACAAGAACAGTACTAAGTTGCCACATCAGATCTGACAAGCACAGAAATCCTGTTTGAATAATTTGGATTAATTAATTGGCTACTTGCTTAAAATGACCTGGAGAAATTAATGATTTTAGAAATTCAAATTTAATAAATTAGCTTTTGGATTTATTGCTAAATCTAATAAGAGATGTTCCTGATTTGTATGAATATATCTTCTTACAAGTAGCTATTTATAGGAATCAGAAAACCCACATGAATAAATCTGAATAAAAGTTTTCTTTACTGATCGTTTACTGACATACATTATTATGATATGCAAATTTCAACTCGGTTTTAAGAATGGAACTGACACTTTCATAATAAAGAACTGTGCACGCTGCCAATGTATTCACATTTCAATACTACAATGCTTTCTATTGCTGTAGTGCTTTATTTTGTAAGCATTAATAATCACCTCTCACAGCATTCCCAGAGGCAGGTAATATAAGTATTAATATCCCTAGTGTTCAAAGGAGAAACGGCATAGTCTTTTATCAAAACCTGTCTGATAAGGTAGCGTTCGGTGAGGGGTGAAAGTGGAATTGAATATTTTATGGCAGCAATAATTTTAAATATTTTTCAGAAAAACAAAGATCTACTGCTGTAATTCTCACTTTAAGATGTAGCTGCTTCATTCAAAAAACAGCCCGGA
This sequence comes from Himantopus leucocephalus, assembly GCA_003993805.1. Lineage (NCBI taxonomy): Eukaryota > Metazoa > Chordata > Aves > Charadriiformes > Recurvirostridae > Himantopus > Himantopus leucocephalus. The sequence goes on from RSEF01000031.1 coordinate 30,480,709, forward strand.
GAGTAAAAATGATTTCTTACCTACCTGGAGGCAGAAATCTTTGTTGCAGAATGAATTTTTTTTTTTTCTAATTGCAAAATAAATCCATTGGTAAATTTTTGAGTTCTTAGTTTTATCTCCTAATTGAAAAATAAAGTCCTTATTATCCTTTAACATGAATCAAAGCAATTTACAAAAAATGCTGCAATTGAATGAGATCACCAACATTTGACATTTAGTCCTAACATTTTTTCTCTACAACTGCCTGTTTGTCTCACAAATGCATCAAGGTACTTGCAACAGGAGTCCTTTTTCCCTTTTGAAAAAAAACTGCACACATTTTTCAGTATTTGTAGCCATAGAAGGCCAGTTCTTTTTAGCATACATTGACATTCTCACCTTTTTCTAAATGCAAAGGTATCTACTACTCAGGGCAAAGTTACCCATAACAAGCTTTCTCATCTCTGAATCATTAGACTCAACCAGCATGCTGCTTGCTTTCCTCCAACAAATGCTAACTGTGTTTTAGGCTACTGGGAACCTCATGAACTAGCTTTTGCCTTTCTACTAAATAAGGAGGACAGACTTTTCAGGTCTCTTAATAATGAAATCTATTGTCCTGGTTCAGCAGGCATGGGGTTAATTTCCCCAGGGATGCGGCAGGGTACACAGGTATTCCATGCCATGTGAGCCATGCCCGGGTTATAGCTGGGATCTGGCTGGGGAAGGGAACAGGAGGTCGCTGCTGGGAGCGGGCTGGGGCGGTCTGGGTCTGGTGGGTGAGCGGTGGTACCATAATCACATTTGTACATTCCCGGTGTTATCGTTATTGTTTTCCTCTTTCCTTTGCTGTTCTGTTAAACTGCCTTTATCTCAACCCATGAGTTTTGCCTTTTTCTTCCGATTTCCCCCCACGGCTGTGGGGGTTGAGCGAGCAGCTGCGTGGTTCTTTGTTGCCGGCTGAGGCCAAACCATGACAACTATTCAAAAGACAACAAATATATATTAAAAAAAATTATCCCTTCTGGAAAGAAATAAAATAAAATAAACAAGCTGAAGCATGAATTTTCCTTTTGCTGTTTGAACTGAAAGAAAAACAACCAAACAGACCAAACTGCAAATCCCTTCTTTTCTGGTAACAAACAACTTGCATTCCATTGTGGAGTTCCTGCTCCTCCTTGTGAAATCCAGTTAAATATGTAATGCACGTGTAATACCTTGATTATGCTCTGTCCCATAGCTTTTGCATAAAAGAACTTTGACTACAAGAAGAAACAAATTGAAATCCAGAAATAAAACTCTGATGTTGATAGATAAAATATTCTGGCTTCCACTGAATCACTATTTGCAAGCAAAATGACACAGGTTTTGCTGCCACAAGCCATAATTACCTATCCCTGATAAGCCTACATCTGCACCTATTGTTGCTATGAGTGCTGTATGCCCTTGGATAGAACTGCTGACACGATGTCATGGTTTCAGCTGGAATGGAGTTAACTTTCTTGCTAGCCATTTGTGTAGTGCTATGCTTTGGATTTGGGATGAGAAACAGTGATGATTGATAGCACACTAATGTTTTTGATTGTCGCTTGGCAGTCAAGGCCTTTTCTGCTCCTTATAGTGCCCTGCAAATGAGCAGACTGGGAGGGCACAAGAAGTTGGGAGGGTATACAGCCCAGACAGATGACCCCAACTGACCAAGGGGCTATTCCAAACGGTGTGACATCATGCTTAGTATATAAAGCTGGGGGAAGATGAAGCAAAGTGGGGGACATTCAGAGTTACAGCGTTTGCCTTCCGAAGTAACCGTTATGTGTGATGGAGCCCTGCTTTCCTGGAGATGGCTGAACGATGGCCTGCCAATGGGAAGCAGAGAATGAATTCCTTGTTTTCTTTTGCTTCTGTGCACAGCTTTAGCTTTACTTATTAGACTGTCTTTATCTCAACCCATGAATTTTTCCTCATTTTTATTCTTCTGATTCTCTTCACTATCCCAATCAGTGAGTGAGCGGCTGCATGGTCCTAGTTGCCAGGTGGGGCTAAACCGTGACAAACAACAATTTCCAACTGTATGAGAAATAGTTAATGTCCCTTTAAATACTTTAGAAACACTGTATTAGAGGGCTAGATTTAGCTGTTGTAGGAAGCATATGTCACCAGACTACTTACGTTGCATGTAGTTGGCAACACTGAATGAAGCCTGAATCCATCTGTTTCAGTACAACTGTTTCACACTCTATCCTATGTACACAGCCAGAGACTCAAGTAAGGTCTTCAAACCTGGGACTTGGTTTTCCTTTGTTCTTCCAACATGCAACTCTCCTAACAAATTTTGTCATGTTATGAATTCCATATTCTCCTACTCTGCATATTTCTGAAAGAGGATGAGCATCAATGGGAAATTGGTAGAGGTTTTTCCACTAAATGGTGACTCACTAGCTGTAGAGATCTCAGCATCAAGATTTTACTGCAAAACCCGATCTGAATCTTGCTTGGATCTGCATATTCCTTTCTTTGGCCTTCTGTAGAATGCATGGAAGTGATTCATATTTAGCTAATGGGATAGCTTATAGTTGAGTATTACACATCACACTTTAGCTCGTGTAAGGCTCGAATAACTTCTTTGTGCTGTGTGGTGATAATACTGCTGATACTCCTAAATTGCTAAACACTGCTAAGACCACACAGACTTATTTACATATAATATGCCTACTTTAGTAGGAATAATAGTCCTCCTTTAATGATACCAATAATAATAATTACATATGTTAGTATAGCTAAAGATAATTAAAACCCCACCATTTCATATAGTTAGGCAGCTAAAACTGGTTCAGACTGTTCTCTCATACTTATATGTGCCAAATACTATGTCAGATAACAACAGAGTATTGAATGTTACTGGTGTTTTATTTCATAAACAAAGAGAAGCAATCAAACCCTAAAGAGGCAATTTTCCTTTCATTTTTCTCTGGAGCTTTGCAAACTTTGCTCTGGTAGACCACAATAAAAGAAAATCCAAAGTGTATGGCTTGGTACTGAAGACTGTACAGTACAGTTCTGTCATCTGTGGTAAGGTTGGGCTGAAAGCCAAAGTGAGTTCTTGCATATTCACAATGATTGTTGCTTCAGGAAACCTGCATGTAAAATGTAATTTTCACAAGCACTTGCTCGTTTCATGAACTAAAACTAATTTTCACTGGTTTGTGTTATAAAGGTATCACTGGAGGTTGCATGGATCAACAGATTAGCCTTCTCACAAGTGCTTTCTACAAGTGCTCCTTGATGTCCTGCAAGGGGGGGTACACTTACCTGACTTCTTAGGTTAATCACAATTTGTTTTCTAATTCTAATTCTAATTGCACAGTTAATCAATAGTTTTTCCATGTGTTGTGGGTGAATGTCTAAACAGTAGCTGAAACCCATTTAACTGATTCTATCACTTCCAACTGTGGCCTGGTCTTACCTTCATCAAGCAGTCTTAGATAAAGTTATTTGTAAAACAAAACAATTCAGTCCTGAGATGTCTGAAAACACTCATACTCAGATTTGATTGTGAAGTCTTAAGAAAGTTTTTTGTAGCCAAGTTCCTTCTGAACAGCATAAAGGCTGATTTCCTCAAAGGTAGTATATTTTCAGGGAGCATTTACAGAGTGAGATATTTGCATATCAAGACTCACTTCTGTAGTACTGAGTTACGTCTTCCAGAATAAGAGTGTCCAGTTTTGAAGAACAGCAGAAGTGCTACTAGAATTGCTTACTGGGTCATGGAGGTAAAGTTTACTGTTTTGTGGTGCACAGTTTCTGTAGACAGAATTAGGTAAACACTAACATCTTGTTGACTGGTCAAGTCACTACGTCATACACAAGTTGAGAACAAACACACTGTTTTTTCTGGTCTGAATTAATTAGATCTGGCAAAGGTAACATTTGTGAGTCTGGAAAGCATTGCAAAAAATAATGAACCATGTTTTAGAAAATGAAATTTTATTTTGGCCTTATGTTAGACAGAAATTGGGAATACCCACTTGGATAAGTTCATCAGGAATCGCCAATGGTAGTTTCCTCTTCCCTACCAGGAACCACCTTTAGAATTAATTGAGTCAGTTGGCCTACCAAGCAGATGTCCAATTATGTCACGGAACAGGGCTCACAGTGTTTTTTCTTAGGCGAAACTTGTGAAATATTCAAAATACAGTATGGTGCTGATGTGAAGCTTACGTATTTACACTTAGCATCTTTTTAGGAATGCACTTTAAAAAGTAGCTGTGAAAATGAGGCTATTAAACAGTATTATTACTAGGGACACATACAATCCAGCAAACATTCAGCAAATGTTTTTAAATCTGGCAACTAGTCTACTCAGAGGGGGATCTCTCTTTACTTGAGTGTATCTCCCTAGGTGGTGAGTAAAGAGAGATGCTTGGCTTGCTATGATATCTCTAAACACATCAGATAACTATGCCCATCAGCCTACTTGGACACAGCAGTGGGTTTGACCATCTGCTCCCAAATATGACTACAACTCTGCGGCTCCTCAATTTTGGCACTAGAATTCATGAGAAAAAGCAAGGGGTACTAAGAAACACTGGGTTCAGACAGGTGCCTTGGAAATTTACCCTTGGTAACATGTGTTGTTGTAACAGTGATATGCATTCATTTCCACAGCGCTATGAAAGTGCACAATTTGTGTTGGCGTGGGCCAGCAGAAGGTTGTCACTTCTCGTTAGTATTGCTTTCTGTAGAAACTACTGTTCTATACTGTGTACGCTAGACCAAAAGGTAGCAGAAAAACTCTGCTTAACACAAAATAAATACACCCCACCGCATGATGCTGCATATCATGGAAAGGGGTGTAGGAGTCAGATTTTCATTCCCTGCTACTTTCTAGAATAGGGCTAAGAGACCCCTCCTCCTTCATTTACTTAATCAAGAACCTTTTAGAAGAGATTTTGCAAAAAAGTAGAGGCCTCTATCTATGAAGCAGTCATACAAAAGTGACATAATGGTCAACCATTGCTCCCTTTTCCTTCCTTCAAGAACCATCCTAAAGAACTCTTTTGCTTTTCTTCTAGTAGGCACTCTCCTGACCTCTGAAAATGGATCATAGTAGTATTCTTAAAGCTGACTTTATAAGCCATTTCACAAAATAAGAAAAAAAATGCCTAACTTTACAAGGAAGAAACCAAGTCTGCTTTAATAAAGAAGGAAAAGTCAAGACATGTTAAGAGAACTGATTTAGGCTGTTTCTTCTCTTCTCTTAGGTTTTGTCTCTTCTCAGGTGGCTGAAAGTACTCCGGTCCTAGTGGTTACAGACATGTCGTGTGGCCTATTTGGGAAACTTCTTTCAGTTTTTCTTGCAGTTTCTCATGGAATAAGTTTAATTCTACTCTAGAGAATAAGGTAAAATCCAAATTTGAAACATCTTGGCCTGGATTTCCTAAATGTGAATAAAACTTAGAAACTCTACATGCTTACTTGGAGAGCTTAACCTCACGAATACATATTTTAGAAACTCTGAACCTGGCAGCTCTATCTAAAGACATAATTGTAGTCAGTCCTAGTTGTTTTTGTACTGATTGCCGCCACCATTAGAGAACAAAGATATCTCAATTTTCTTAGAGCAATGAAAAAGGAAAAAAAAAAAAGGAAAAAAAAACATTCCTTTGAGACAGAGGAAACCAAAGTGAAAGGTAATTCATTTTTCAGTTAGTCCAAATTCAATTTTTTTAAGATGGCCATATTTCATTACCAGAAGAGGCCAATAGCTTATTCTTAAATCACAAATAAGCTTGAGACCCAACACCTTCAGAAAAGCTCAGAAAAATGTTGAAAGGGATTAAACAAATCAAAAGACCAGAAAACTAGACAGCTGAATAGAAAAAACTAGAATATGAGAGAAAGATGTTTCCAGCTCAGATGATTTTGTTACCACCTTCTATAACTAAAATGAGAAATAGGGAAAGGAAATTCATTTACTAGATTTGGGCTTCCCCAGTGGCATAAAAGGCGAGGAAATGGAGAAAATGAAAGAAACGGAATACACAGAATGAAAGTAAGAAGTCATGCTAACGCACTCCGAAGATTTGTCTGTAGACTCTAATACTGCTGTGAGTGAAACCACACAGAACATTGAATATCTCAGTGACCTCAGCAAACTCTGCCTTCAACCTCTCCACCCCAGCCCCATTTTGTGTCTGTTTTATTTATTTTGGAAACTTCTTGAGTTTTCTTTCTAATATTCCTTTAAGGATCTCCTGTAACTAAGCCAACACACATAATTTTTTATTTTTGTATTAAGATCTTTTAAATGAAGAATATTTTCATTCAGTTAACACACTTACATATACAGGAGTTGAGCCAGACAGCATGAGACACAGAATAACAGCCCCACCATCCAAATCCCATACCAAAGAAAATTTTCTTGCTTCATCTTTTTTTCCATCTGCCTCAAAATGCATAATCAGTTCCTAGCAAAATGTACTGAAATAATAAAATCCAGAGGAAATCCCATTGAGATAGGTTCTTCAGTAATGATTGCCAGGACCTTGATGTTGACTGGGGATTTGACCTCTCAGCTGGGGCTTGGACCTGCCTCATCACTGTGGACATGCCTAGTGGTTACTGGGCTCCTGGTGACCTTGTCCACTGTCAGAGACCTGCTGGGCTGGCCCTGAGCAGCACAGGGATCTCTGCTGCCTACTCCACCTCTTATCTCACCTTCTTTTGCACTAATGCTCCTTGGAAATAACATGGATAAGACAACAACATTCCAGGGGCTATGATGTCTTCAAAGTGTTTCCCTTTGAAGAAGGCTTAGGAAGAAATAACTAGAGGTAGATGACATTCCTGAAAGCAGAAAGTTTTTGTTAGCAGCTATGCGGAAACACACCTGGAAAGGTATGATTAACTGTGTTATTTTCCGTGAAATCCAGGAAGGGGAACTGAAGTGAGGATTCTAGACATGCATCACACTATATGGCAAGAAATGAACAAAGTTGCTAAGGAGGACAGAAGATAACACCAGAGGCAGCAAAAGAGAACATTAGGTTAGTAAAGAAACAGGGAGCTCAAGTGGAGGAAGTAGTTTTCCTTGTCATCAGCAGAAGAGAAATTCAGTCTACACTCCAATTTTTCTGTGTGTACAGAAGACAAATTCTGGGGAGGAGCTGGGAGCATGTAATACGCTAAGCTCTGTAATACTATATTCTTTTCCCTGTTAGGAAAATACACTAATAAGAAAATGGTGCATCACATTCAACTAGAAAACAATTGACGATCTAGACTACTGTGTGGTCTGATTTCATCCACTTAATTTCATGAATTCTCTTTCATTTCATTACTTTTAAAAAATAATATTTATTCTTTAGCTTTTCAAGGACTGCATATCTTTCTAGTTTAACAACAAGTCATTCCAGGCTGGCTAGCTCATTTTACTAGCTTGCATAGGCTAGATATTTAATACAATGTTTCAAGGGATAAGAAACATTCCATTATTGTTCCCTAAAGGAATCGGATTAATTAAACTTCCTGGCTAAATTCCCCTGAAATAATGAGTGAGCCACTTATTACCATGTTGGGTCTCAAATGAAACACAGAACAGATTTCTGAAAAGGAGGAGTTCTGTAAGGTCTAAGAGTTTCAGTGCAGATCTCTCCACAAGCTCAGTGGGCTGCCCTGAATATTGAAATGCTGCCTAGATCTTTCAGGGGAGTGTGGTCTGTGGCCAGATCTCAGAATGCCCATATGCCATATTTTCTCAAGAAGGCCTTAGGAGGCAGTCCTAAACTTATTTCCTCCCTTTCATTTGCTGGGAGGTTATGAGAGCAACTATTAAAACCTCTCACAGAGGAGTAGACATGTGACATTCTTCCACAGATTTCCTCTTTTGGAATGGTGAATTCTTTTTCAGAGCTCATTTTCTTTCTTAGGCTGATAAGCAGGATCTGTTTGCTTTTCTCGGTGTCATCGCTGTCCGTTCAGTCCTCTGACATTGAGATAGATACCTATGGGAATAAAACACTTCTTTTCCTGTATGAATTTGTCCTTAGAATCACTCACTGGATGTGTACCCTCAAGAGAATATGCAGTATCCTCTGTCTCACCTTCCACGAAAATCTGTTCTGAAGGTCTGAACTTTGTGTCCAGTATGGAATCACATCTCTTGTAAATTTACCTGTTGTTCAAGATATGCATAAAAAAGCTGACGATCTCTCTCCTCTTTGATTCATGCCTTCAGTTACATGATATCTTGCATTAAAAGCACTGTTTTCCCTTTTGTCTTGATAGAGCTACTTAGGAGTGGTTTTGTCTTGGATGAGGGACAGAATGTATTTTTACTTTTCTTGTATTTTTTGTGTATTTTTCAATGTGTAACAGCAACATCTAAAAGGCCAATGTATATTACTCTGCTTGTTGCAGGAAAGCCTCCTTGACAAAGTTGAAGCCAATTCAGAACACATTCAAGCCCTGTGAAGGAAAGTATTTTACCTCTCCTGCACAGGATGCCTGCTACTGTGCTATGTGCAAAAAGCCATGGAGAATCAAACTCTAGGATTTCCAGGCTTCCCAGAAGTTATAAAAGACAGCTATGATTTAACGATCAAGAATGTGACGCTATCAGGATTTACAGTCCTGACATGGGTTTCATTTTGACAACGACTGTAGAAAGTATTTTTCCTCAGGTGTTCCTCACAAATATGTGGTTTTTGCATATCTGTTGTCAGACAAGAATGAAAACCAGCTGAAGTACTACTGCTCTGAAACCTGTGCTCCAGGAGTATTAACCTCCTTATGCTATTAATTTTGTATATGATAAAAAAGTCATGTATTGACGTTTATTACTGTAAAACCAATGGAGTTACTAATATAAAATACGCTGTGGAAGAAAACATTTTCTTCTAGTCTTTTACAACTTCCTTCTGGCTGGTTTCACACCACTTTACTCCTCTTAGGAAGAATTCAATGTGAGAACAACTTCTGCTAGCAAAGTGAAAACACTCTCCTTTAATGATCCTTTAGATTACAATAGACAAAATGTGACTTAAATTGTTGTTCTTAATAATTTCTAATGGTAAAGTAAAAATACAGTTATGTCAGATTTCATTCTTAGCTTATTGAGTTTCTTTTTCTGGTCAATCTGTCAGTTATAGCTATAGTCATTTGAGGGTCTCACAATGTCATAAAACAATATTGTTAAGCCGAATCAGAATTTCCCTTGACACAAAATGAGACATTTTGCATAATGATCAGGGAGAGAGGATTAAATACATAGAAGGAAACAGATATACACAGAAAACATTCAGTGGAGTACCAGTTTAACTTTTCGGGTCAGCTCGGAAAAGTGAAATTCATGATATTCAGAGGTAATATGTCTGTACCAATTGTGCTCTGATTATCGAGTTACACTTTTTCATCACACCTGATTCTTAAAGTTAAGTTAATAAATTAATTATATGTAAGTGGGCCATATTTCCAAGAAATCTCAAGATCTAATTCATTTCTCCTTGCAGACAATAAACCAGCTCTCCTGGTAAAAATTGTCTTGAAACCAGCAGCATTGCCAATCTAGGATAAGTTTTTTGTCACATGGTAGGACAAGAAAGTCCTAGCAGGACTGTATTCCATCTTCTGGAACAAAGATATTGCCACAATATTTCAGCATTTAGGTCAACTTATTCTACAAAAAAGAGTTATAGCAGACATGACTTGAATAAGGCAAGTACCAATATGAACTAAATCAACCTGAGACCCTTCCTGGATTTAGTATTAAGCAGAGGCCCACCGTATCTCGTTGTACTGTGCAGAAGCCAGATTCATTTGCCTCAGCATTTCTCCACCTCAATGGAATTTTCTGCTCACTGTTATGGCCAGAACTGATTTCCTTCCCAAAAACAGAATGTTTAAAACAGCCAAATCATAAATGAAAATTTGTCCCCTAGTCTTATGGTCTGTCTGCTTGGCATGTATTTCTGACAGTGAACTAACAATGGTCATAACCACAGACAAGAAAAAATGGTTGTCTTGGTCTAGAGGCAATTATCCTTTATTTTTTATAGTCATTTTATATGTAGTGCATTTTTTTCACAGGTTGTACTATTTTAAAATGATTTACTGTGTTTTCAGAGTTTTCTTATGTTTTCATTCAAACAAAAAAAATATTCAGACACTTTGAAACTTTTTCACAGAATCACAGAATGGTAGGGGTTGGAAAGGACCTTGGGAGATCATCTAGTCTGACCCCCCTGACAAGGCAGGTTCACCAAGAGCAGGTTGAACAGGAGTGCATCGAGGTGGGTTTTGAATATCTCCAGAGAAGGAGACTCCACAACCTCTCTGGGCAGCCTGTTCCAGTGCTCTGTCACCCTCAAAGTAAAGAAGCTTTTCCTTGTGTCCTCCCGTGAATGGAGAAGCTGGTATGCATTTAAGCTAAATCCAAATACAGTCATCTAATACTAATTTAATCACATTTCCAGAACAAATGACTGATTAGATAGGGTATTAAAAATTCATTTTTCAGCCTTCTCCAGTCTCAAGCGTCTAACACCAAACACCTTTAATATTGAGGTTTGTTTGTGAGGCTTTGCAAATACAAAGGTAAAAAACTCATACTTGGACAAAACAAGAAACTCATTCAGGAGTACAATTCTAATGAAAATTCTGTACTAACATACTAAAAAACCCAGACTTCCCCTGAGTATGTTTTCTGAGGTATCAAGCTAGTGGAATACATACATTGAAATAAATAAACTGTATGCTGTACAACTGTCTGCCAGATTTCAGGAGAGTAGGTCAATGATGCCCAGATGGTCTTTTGCATTTCCTATTTCTCCCGTTCATGAGATTTATTTGCAAAAGAGATAAAGAGCTACACATACGCAATCAGTATACTTACACAAGGGAAGAGGCTTAGTAACATTTACAAAATGTTCTATCCTGAATGAGAACAAAGCCATGGGAGCATACTCTTCTTAATACTGAACTTTCAGATTTGCCTCCAAACCCATACTTAACATAGCTAACAGTGTGCTTACGTTTAAGCCACATTAAATGGAGCCTAGCTGTTGATGTGCTTGTATGGCAATACAAATATTTTGCTATAATTTTATGAACCAAGGTATATCACATATTAAATATAAAACAATAAAAAGTGCTATGGATACAAGTATGCACATGCCAGGTTTAGGTACTGCTGTTCTGGTACTGACAAGCAAGCTGAACATAGAGGTAATATTGTAATGTTGCTGCCAAGATATCTATGCCCTGTGCTTGACCTGTGTACACTGCTGAATTTTAACCCTAAAAGTCATGATAGGTTTGCAATGAATGTTTTTTGACTTATCTTTTCCATACTTCAGTCTGTTTATTTTATTATAAATAACAGCACTTGTTTAATACCAGAAATGGTTATGGGAAAGGAATGAAAAATTCACATGCCCTTTTATCCTTGTTTTTAAACAATACATATAGCTGATGTGACATAAGAAAAGACGTAAGTATATTATCCCCCCTTTACTGGAATGAAATATTGAATAAGAACGCGTCCTTGTAACAGATAACTGTCCTGTATCTTAAATCGTGCATCTTGTTTTGCCCTAAATTCCTTCACGTACCCCCATTCCCCTTGGTTGAGTGTTCACTTACGGATGTTAGAATATTTTTATGCAAAATCAAATTTTATTGCACATGTACTCTATATCTCTTAAACACTATGTATTGGGTTTGCATGGAAAGGTTTTGGTAGCAGAGGGGCTACAGGTGGGCCTTCTGTGAGAAGCTGCCAGAAGCTTCCCTCGTGTCCGACAGAGCCAATGCCAGCTGGTTCCAAGATGGATCCACTGCTGGCTGAAGCTGAGAACAGTGGTAGAACCTCTGTGATAACATATCTAAGAAGGGGAAAAAAAGTTGTTTTGCAACAGCAACAGCAGCCAGAGAGAGGAGTGAGAATATGTGAGAGAAAAAACTCTGCAGACACCAAGGTCAGTGAAAATGGATGAGGAGGTGGTGCTGAAGGAGCTGGAGCAGATTCCTCTGCAGCTTGTAGTGAAGATCGTGGTGAGGCAGGTTGTCCCCCTGCAGCCCATGGAGGCCCACGGTGGAGCAGATATCCACCTACAGACCATGGAGGACCCCATGCCGGAGCAGCTGGATGTGCCTGAAGGAGGCTGTGACCCTGTGGGAAGCCTGCACTGAAGCAGGCTCCTGGCAGGACCTGTGAACCCATGGAGACAGGAACCCACACTGGAGCAGGTTTGCTGGCAGGACATGTGACCCTGTGGTGGACACATGCTGGAGCAGTCTGTTTCTGAATGACTACACCCTATGGAAAGGACTCACACTGGACCAGTTCTTGAAGAACTGCAGCCTGTGGGAAGAACTCACATTGGAGAAGTTCATTGAGAGCTGTCTCCAGTGGGAGGGACCCCACACTGGAGCAGGGGAAGAGTGTGAAGAAAAAGAAGAGGCAGAGACAATGTGTGATGACCACAACCCCCATTCCCCGTCCCCCTGTGCAGATGGAGGGGGAATGAGGTAGAGAAAATGGGCAGCAAAGTTGAGTCAGGGAAGAAGGGAGGGGTGGGGAGAAGGTATTTTAAGATTTAGTTTTTATTTCTCATTATCCTACTCTGATTTTGGTTGATAATAAATTAAACTAATTTCCCCAAGTCAGCTTTGTTTCACCCATGATGGTAATTGCTGAGTGACCTCCCTGTCCTTATCTTGACCTATGATCTTTTCATTATATTTTTTCTCCCCTGTCCAGCTGAGGAGGGGAGTGATAAAGTGGCTTTGGTGGGTACCTGGCTTCCAGCCAGGGTCAACCCACCACACATTAAAACACTCTTTTACCTTTAGGAGTGAATGATCATCTAACAGCTAACGATCTAACCGTCTAACAAGTACTTTAAAAAGGGCCAAATACAGTTTCATAGCCATAACACACATAGTTTATAAGTATGGTCTATTATACACGTTCTTCTTTCTCACAGAAATGAACACAAAACTGTGAAATAAAAATAAAATGGCAGTGACTTGATAACTTTAGTTACTACCACTTTTCAACTATAGCTATATTAGTCTCTTTGTGATGTATGAAGTTACAGACTTGTCTGAGTTAAGCACTAAACCATGTCAACTAAAGGGTAGAGCTTACAGCTATCTCTTCCAGACTACGAAATTTTGCATATGCCAGACATAGTTTTCCACTGTTTTCTAGTTGTTTAAGTTGGGTTAGACACCTTTTGTAAAATAAAATCAGGAAATGGGGTGTTTTGAAGATGCAAGCACTGGCACTGCAGTGACTGCATTGTTCACATTACTTTCAGTATATAACTCAACTCTGCCTCAGAAAGGGAGACCTCTTACCTTTCTTTGATATTTTTTCAGAATCACTGAAAAGGTACATTGACCCTGCATATTCTGTTACATCAGATTATCTTTGAACTGCACTGGATATTAAAATTTCTCCCTTCTCCTCTTTTTTTCCAACATATTAGTTTGAATTCTGGGATGGACAGTGAAAGGACTCCCTTCAGTAGGAAAATTTGAATGGAACACAGTTTGCATTTGAATGCTGCCTATTTGCATTTGGTACATCCTGACTGTCCTGTGTATAAGTTCATTTAGTTGAGGACAGTAATCTGTCCCAGCAGTCTTTGTACTTCATGTGCTACCTTACTGCCAATCCATGACATATTTTCCTTCCTCCTCCCCTCTTATGGTGCACTTTTAGAAAAAGCAGTATGCACAACCGCCTCCCCCATTTTCTGATGGCCTGTGGGCATGGAGAAGAGGCCCATTTGGGACATTCAGGGAGCTTTTCTCCAGGCCAGTATATTAAAGAATCTGCCTGTACTTACAGATCTGGAGTTTTGCAGACATATCTCCCAGAACAAGGTCCAGCCTGCAAACACCAGTACTGGGACCAATGCGTGTTAAAAACAAAAAATGTTGGACCTCAGGATAGCCTCCAAACACACAAGCCCACAGTCAGTGTTGTGGGTAGTGCATTTCACCATTACTCTGACAAGATGCTGCAACAGAGCCAGTGGCACAACCAAGGAGTGGGGCTTTCACAGTGCAAAACCTGGAGACCAGAGGAGCACAGACACATACATCAGTTTTTCTTTGTTTCTACGGCTGACTTCTAGAGTAAGCTGTCTCCTCCTGTTTCCCCTCTTCAGACTAGTTTTCCTCCTTGCTTTAAAAGTAACAGCAATCACTTTCAGGGTGTGATTTGGATATCATCAAAACCAATGCCAGCATGGCAGCTTTTTCCTGCACTTACTGTATGACTGAGGCAATGATCTGCTGTCTTGTGCAGGGAGCTGAGGGATGGTAAAGCTTTAAGGACTGGAAAAACACGTGGATTGGTTGGCAACTCATGTTGTCTTTTGACAAGGCACTGGCTACAGCTGAACGAAATGGCTAAATTAACTAGATCCTATCTTGTTTTAAGGCAGACCAGACATTCAGTTTAATGATAAAAGTAAGCAATAACACAAACTCTTGCTGGGCAACAGAGAAGGGTAGAGGACAAAGCCCAATAAGAGTCGAACAGAACTGAAAGCCGCAAATATGTGAAAAGGCTCCTTTGAAAGCACTCCCTGTTGTGGGAGACCTAGGAACAGAAAGGAGTACTTAACCCCTGCACAAAGAAGAGCTCTCCCATGTAGGCAAGCATCAGCAGTCCTGTGTCTGGTCTCCTATGTACTGTCCCATAAAGCCTTCTCTCTCCAACCCAGGTGTGGTAAGCTCAACAAAATGGGGTTTGGGGACAGCTTGCACCTGTAGGTATCTGGGGCCTTCCCAACCAGCAGTCACTGGATGAAGATGAAAACCTGAACTGCAGTCACTCTGGTCCCATCACCGCTACTCATGTAGGAGGATCTCCCAAAAGGAGCTTTGAAAGTGGGAAAATTCAACGCTCTTCTCTTGAAGTCACCAATTCCAGGCAGTGCCCCATGCCAGCCCTGGTGAATCCCAACTCTGCCATCCTCTCTGCTGCTGAAGGTGCTAGCAGTTGTCCTGGCTCTGCTTGTGCTCTAGAAACCTCTGATAGTTTGCCTTGTGCAAGTCATAACTCACACAGAATTTCAGAATGTTCAGGAAAGTTGCAGACCCCATCACCTGGCTTGGTAGTAAAACAAGCTCCTGTCCTTGTGGCATGCCTGGAGCGACTCTGTGCCAATTCCAATTCTCCCCCACCCGCCAAATATTCATAGGTGTTTAAATGGCACTGTGGAAGGGCAGTAGATACACAATTGCAGGATTTGTTCAAATTCTTGACTATTTCATTACTCTGGTAAAAATAAATTCCAATGAATAAATGTAGTAAACATAGGAAATTCTCATAGCACTCTTAGAAACGGACTCTGAGGCATACTGGATATTGCAGTCCTCAAAAGATGATCACTCATAAGCTCAGGGTGGCATAAAAACTAGATTTTCATCTTAATTTTCTTCCATATCCTAATTCCAGCTCCTTTTTTCCTGAGGAAAATTTTGATAACATCTACATCAAAGGTCTGCTCCCTGTTATGTTGATGACCCAACTTTTAGTAGATTAAAAAAAGGAAGTGAGATTTTGTTGTAGCAAAATCAGAATTTGTCTATATCAGAAAACTATGAAAATATGAAGTCTCTAACTTTGGAATTTTTAGTGCTCAAAGACAGCGTAACCTGAGCTTTCATATAGACTGTTAAACTAGGCATTCTTTCTTGTAAGTGACATGGGTGCCCTGGGATATAAATATAGCGTATTTGTCTGTTTGACATCTCTTTTCTGCAGATACAAAAAGTGTAAAAGGTTCATGAGCTGGAGTGTGTTCCTTAAGCACTACACCTAGTTCAGTTTAAATCTGAAAAGATAATCAGTAACAATTTTCCTGACTTGAACTGCTCTGGAAACATACTTAAATAGATGTATACAGAACCATATCTCTAACTTGCTTGCTGTTGAGGGCTTTTAAAAAATGCCCCAATGAAATATTACCCACAAGAAAGGTAAAGAAGTTAGCCATTGCTCACTAGGTAAATAAAGTGCATTTTCTACAGGCTGGGGTTTCTTTGGGTATTGTAGGTAGTACTTCTTTTCACAGTACCTCAGAAAAATCTTCCTATTAGCAGGAAAATAGACTAAGAAAGAGTTATCATTATTTGTTTAAAAACATAAATGTGCCTCAGCTGGAAATGTAAGTTAATAAGCCATTTAGACTATTAAATCTTATGCAGACCCTATGTGAATGCATTTTGCAAAATATGGTTAAATTACGTTGATTACCTGGTTCTGAAAAATAATATGTAGCCCTAAGCCTCATAAAAGCTTGTGGAGAGTCAACATATCATGGAAGCATGTAGATTCTGTCTCACTATTACTAACAGTATTAATAATAATAATCAGGTTTAAAGATCTCCTGCCTTGCTCGGAACAAAGAGCTTCTTTTATTAGTTCAGTGATATATCTGAAAAATCACCCTGGCCTCTAAATAATAATATGCACAGAATAGGTACACCTATGAACTGAAAACCTTTTGAATCACTGAGACATGTGGATACTCAAATATTATGTTTCACCTCCATGACTTTTTTCTAGAGTACACTAGTATAAGCGTAACTAATATTTCACATTGCTGAAAATTTTATTTTTTGAAGCAAATTAAAATTTGTCTTTGTGTCACTGTGAACCTTAGAAATTAAAATTTTAAAAACCAGTCAAAATTAATATAAAAATGTTTGAGTTATGACTTCTTTCCAGGTCTTTACCTGCATGGTCTATACTGCTTTACTAAAGTTGTGTATGTCTGTATGTTGTATGTGTGAATAAAAATAAACTTTGGTTATACAATGGTGGTGATAAAAAGACTGATCATACTGCTGAGTTTCTGCAGCCTTATAATGCAGTATGCTTCAAAAACATCTGACTTGGATTTACCAGTTTTCATTTCAGCTTCAGCAATCTGCATCTGACCAAATGTTACAATTCCAAAATGCTGCAGTATAAGAAGGTATAAATTTCAGATTTTATGCTATGAATTTGCTGCTTATTGCACAGGAAGGCAATGACATAAAGCACATTTCAAAATATCCCCAAGCAACCTTCTTGTATTCTAGTGTAACTATTTAACTGCAGCTATTTAACTGTTTAGGGTGAACTCAAATCAACAGGAAGATTTGTCCCAATTTCTGTAGGAGCAAAATGCTGAAATTTAAACTCAAAACTTTTGAAGATCATGAGATGTGCTTCAAAATGTTAAGAGGTTAAAAAAATTTCACAAGGCTTTTTGAAATGTATCTTCTTAGTTTTTTTCTCTTGTCTTCTGATGCTGTGCATGCAAGTATTCCACTATTACTACTTTTAATAAATTCCTTATTTAAGTAAATGCCATCATTACTTTTTTTGCTGTTGTTTTTTAGTACCTGTGAAGGTTAGACATATACTCTAAAAAAAACAAACAAAAAAACCGCACAACACCCCACGCCCTGTTTCCCACATAGCTCTATGATTCTAGTATCTGGGGCTTTCAGAAAAGGAACAAATTTCTGAAGGGCCTATAATGTAAACTCCCTAGCTGTACTGGGTCTGGTTAGGAGAGTTCATTTTCTGCAAAGTAGCTCATATGTGTTAGAATTTTTAACTTAACTGTACCAATAACACACTAATGTTTTAGCTTTTGCTCTCACTCTGCTCCCAGAGTGAATAGATTGGGGATACGCAACGGCTTGGGAAGGGACACAACCAAGCAGATCACCCAAACTAACCAGAGAGATACTCCAAACCAAGTGACATCAAGGTCAGCAATAAAAGGGACAAGAGAGGGTTTTAGCAGGGTTAGCCACCTTTTGCTCAGGAACTGTCTGGGCATTGGTCTATCCGTGGGGGGTGATTGCCTTTGTATCACTTGTTTTGTTTTGTTCTCTCTTCTTCTACTTATCCTTCACTTATTAATGAATTATCATTAATAATATTATTTATTATTATTACTATTATTATTGTTATCTTTATTATTTTTCTTGACCTCCAGTTTTCTTGGTTTTATTCTTCCCTTCCTCTGCCCTTGTCCCAGTGGGGATGCAGGTGTGTGTGGAGTGAATGAGTGGCTGCGTGGTGTTCAGCTGCCCACTGGGGTTAACCCACAGCAGCTCATCCACACAGGCGCTTCGTCCCTCCCCCTTCGTGCACTGATTATCTCATTCTTCCCAGTCAATTTTATGTTCCACCATAAATATTATTCTAGTGAAAGAGAGAACTGTGGCCAATAAGTGTACGAGTTAATGTATACAGAAGATATTAAATACCCAGTGTGTGCCATAAAATAGATCCACATAAATGTAAGCACAAAGGTGTTCTTTTCATTGTATAGTAAAATGCTTAAAGCAGGAAAAAAGAATTTGATTTATTGTTAGCCACTCTCATAAAAAAAATTGTACTGGAATATCATGTGCTGCCTTTGTTTTTTCACTGGCGGAAACGGGGAAAGAAAAGCTCTACAAGTCCTAACCGATGATTTTCTACAGATCTCAATGTATTCACTTAATTCCTACTTAATGGACAAAACAAATGCAGATGAGGACAGAAAATCTTTGGTTTTGAAAGACTGCCTCACATAACCTAAATGTAGACAATTTTTGTCTGTTAGAAATAAAGTACAGAATTCCAGAACTATTACTTTTATTATTTTGCTAAAATAAATGCATACATTTAATTCCTATGCATGCTAGAGCATGTTGCATCTGAAACATACATGCTAAGAATTACCCTTCTTCAGTTCCTATTTAACTCTTTCTCACAGAAGTTAAAGAATGAAGATGGAAAAGCACACCATTTTGCACTTAATGCACACTGAAACAACTTTCTGCTGTCTTTTGGTTCTTTCTTAGCTGGATATTTACATTTCAGGGAGTCTTTTAATAATACCCATGCATAGACAATTTAAGCAGATATTTCCCCATTATCATTAGTTGGAATTAACCCTGTAAATAGCCTACAGTTTTGGTAAGAGACTCTCAAGTTTTTTTGTTATCTCCCATTCCGTTTTCATTGACAAGAGTCCTGAACTGTGTAAAGATGCAGTCTTGCTTTATTAATGTGAAGATTCCCTGCTGACTGAAGAGCTGCAGAGGGCTATTGGCAACAGTTTCTTAGACAGACAAAGACACAAAACTAATGAAATCCTTTACAAATCTGACACAACATTTTTAGTATTTCAGGTCTTTTAACTGGCACTTTAGTTTAGAGAGATTTACCACTGTGGCTGCAGCCAAGCCTTAATTAGCAAGTCTAGTGGGGCTAGTCTTTTAATATGGATAGCTCTTCTTTAAATGGGAAAGGCAAATGAAGAATAAAACTTTATCAGGTCTGTGGTGGAAAGGTTTGCTTGTCAAGTTCTTGTGCATCTTAGCTTAAGTGTTAAAGAGCAGGTATACAAAACATTGTTTGGAAATGCAAATCAAAGAAAAACATCTTTTGTTGAAAATAAGGGCTATAATTGTATGGGTATGCTTTAATAAATGTGAGTGGTAGTCTTCAGATTTAACGCATTAGTGTTAAATTAGTTTTAGTGTTTTACACAGTATTAGGCTAAGGATTCCTTGAAGAGCTGCCCTTAGAAGTCTGGAGGATGTAATATTAAATATGTCCTTCTTTGTATGTATTAGTCTGTCACAGTTCATCTCTATTATTCCATGGAGGAAATATCCAAGTTCAAACACCCCGACTTAGCACAGAATGCCTAGGGCACCTAAGCAACATTGAAATCTGTATCTAGTGATTAACAATACAAACATAGAAGAACTCGCTTTCAAAAACCAGCCTCACCTAGAATCTTTATTTGCTCACTTTTAATATTTACTTTCAAAAATATTCTTTTTATGGTAATATAAAAGAAAAATCACCAGTGTTTTAGTTTCTCTCCTAGTATTCCTGATAATTGATGTGGGTTATAGTTCACATAAGCCTGATCACCATGGCTGTCATATACATATTTAAATTTTTACCTTTCTTTTTCTTAGAGACTTTTTTTCTCCTATAGTATCATTCTGTCTGGTTCCTGTCATTTCAAAACAGCAAATGTAAACCCAAAATTACAAAAAGTGAATGAAACTGCCCAAAATTTGAAAAAGGACTTTTGTTCTACCTTTAACCAAGCAATATGAAGATTCCTACGAGGTATTTAAGGATCATTCTCAATGATATTTCCCAGTTTGCTTGTATTTGTTGATATGTTCATTTTTCAGCTACACAGGCAATGTGACTGCAATAAGGTACTCTTGACTCAACACAGTGCTGTGTCTTTTCTCCCAATCTTCATTATAGTAGAAACAGACTGATAAAATAGGTGGGTTTCATGGATGTGTAACAAGTGAGATGAGAAAATCAGGGATGAAATTATTTTTATTAAACAAAAAAGGAAAAAATGTAGATCCAATTTTCAAAATTTTGGTGTAAACAAGACCTATCTTGTTGTTGCTTATAATAGGGCTTGTAGGAGTGTATAGCCTAGACAAAAAACAGTATTAAGTCACATCTATATTATTTTTTTTTTCTACTTTCAAATTGAGCTATTTATTGATAGATTTAGCTGGACTTCAGCCTTATTCAGACAGCAGAACAATATGGAAATCTTACTTGTATAGCGTATCTGTGCTACACTGCAAATATCAGTCTAGGTTGGTTGCATAATATTGCTTATAATTCGTCTTTTTTTTTCACCGTGGTGAAGAAACTGCAGTAGAATTTCAACTTTCAAAGCTAAGGAATGTTATAAGTTGTTGCCAGACATTGTTTGGGTTATTGGGGGGTATTCAGTGAGAAGAAAAGAAAAAACAGAAAAGATAAAAAAGAAAGAAGAGAGAAACTTTCTTTTTTGACTAATCTTTCTAGTTGGTCTTCCTTACCTTAGACATAAGACATAAGAAAGCTTGATCATACATAAAGAAAAGTTTCCATACAGGTAACAATATTTGTTATTTGTCCCTGTAAATTAAAGTACGGAGTTCTTTCCTAAAAATGTTTGAAGTAATAAATATTTCTTCACTGATAAGGCAATCACATATTGTCAGTTGAAGGTGGCCTTTTTCAGAAGACTAATACTGCTGTATCTTATTTTTTTTAAATTCGTATGTGCTGTTTATGCTACTGGGCCAGATCCTTCACACAATTAACTCAACAAAAGGAACTTGAATGCTGATATACAGAGGCTCAATGGGATCATGGCTTGGGGGAAATGATATTTGAAAACACTAATTTGTAAATTTAACAAAAATTGCTGAAGTGAGAATCTTGGAAGTGCTTTTAATTCATATTGTGAATCTGTCTAAATTCATGTTTCCAGGATGGCGATGAGGAACAAATTATTTGGTGCTACGTTTGTTCGTGAATTTGCACACGTGAAGGCACAGTCAACCACATCCAACATAGATCATTATGTGGACCATTATCTTAGTTGCTACTTAAGAATATTCATGTATCAAATACATGAGCTTCCATGAATTGCCATGCACTGCTTTTTTGCCCACCTCTATACAAGATGGTATATCTTCTTCTCTATATAAACAACAGTCCATAATAATTATTAAGATTTCACTTCCAACTGTGAAAATTTCAGAAGTCACAACTGGATACAGAGAATAGGAAAACGTATACACACAGGAAATGGGCAAGATTTCTTTGGTCTACAAATACACCATTCCAAATTGTGAAAGTACTAGATACAAAAATCTAACTCAGCTTATATTAGATTAAAGCTTTAAATGTTTTCTGACTTCTTAAAAAGTTTTGTGGGTTGCAATAATCCCTCTGAACTGATACTGCAGCATGTTGCCATAATTATTACTTAAAAAAAGAAAAATCTAGGAAAAAACACTGGTGATAATTTAAGGTCATTACAATTTTTGTGCTAAAGCAAAAGATTCTTCCTTATATCTCTCACCTAACCCTAATTATTATGAAACACTGATTTACACATTTTATGCTCTTGTAATTGTTTTTTTCCAGGTATTCAGGCTGAAGGAACAGCTATCTTAAATTTCTGTACTGAGGAATAAGTATTACGAAGAATTGGGGGACCTTTATCTACAAAGGATTTTATAAATTCTGACTAAAGGATCCTATTAATGAAGCATCAGAGCATTTCCAAAGACCCTTCTATTCTGAGTTTCTTTCCGTTTGCCTGTGTAAGTCCCACCTCCAAAACCACTTCATGGTAACATTTCCTTTGTTGAGAAAATAGTGCTGGATATAAGCTTTTCCAGGTTACATCAACACTGCTTGTGTAATTAATCCATTTGATTATAAAGGCTCATGTCATGAAATGAACCTTCTCTAGTAAGAGGCAGTGCAATGCTCATGCTACTGCATATACATAAGTAATAGTCTATGCAAAACAATATTAACCTATGGAAAACTGATAGCTGCAAATACAGGTAGATGTTCATTTAAGTAATATTGCATATGTTATTATCCTTTCATAAGTCCTTACGTGGACTATTGTTCATATGATCACAGAATCAGCAACACTTTGGTGAGCCCAAAGCTGAATCTAGTTACAGCATCCTTCTCTGTAATAAGTTTAATATAAGATTTTGTACATCTATTGCAATTTTCTGTAAACAAATGGTATCTTGTCAATCATATTTTATTCAATGTATTAAGATATATATACTCAAAATAATTGTGAGAGTCAGGTATAATTAGGCAAAAACTAGCTTAGATCGAGTGTTAAGTAGACTCAAAAGTAAACCAAAGCAGACTGAGCAGAAGCTCTGTTTCTTTGAGTGTTGTTGGTTAATTTACAGAAGGAAAGCTGTTGAGAGAGGTACTTGCAGTATACAGTCAATTTTTCCTTTGAAGATGCTGAAAATTTCAAGTACATTGGATAGATTATACTTATTTTAAGAGTTTCCTTGGTGAATAAATGTTGACTTTTGCTAAATTCTCTTTACTTTTTAGGAAATATTAATGTGTAAAAACGTACAGTAAAATAAAGGTTTACATGGACATTTACATGGCATGTTTGTTAGAGGTTCAAAACACCAAAGAGCTGCAGCTACAATTTCACAGAGTGAAAAGCACTATGTGGAGCTTTAATTATAACTAGAATATTTTGCTATTCATAGCTTACACCACAGGTCCTTTCTATCTCTATTCGAATTTAAATATTGTGTAAGAATGTTCCAAGGATTCATTTTTAATGGAAAAAAGTACATATAGCATTAGATGCTGACTGCACTTGAATCCAAGTCTCCTTTCGGTCACTTTCTAAAGTAGGCCAAAAGCCAGGAAAACTATTCAAAACTTTTTAACAGATTTCCCATCAACTAATGCTGCTCTGAAAAAAAATCAAAGAACCCTACAGATATTTTTAATCTCTCCTTCTCTGTGCAAAAGTGCTTCTTTGACCCCATGCAGATTTGCATACATCTTTAAAATTCTCTTCAGTTGTCCCATGTCTCCTGCAGAGGATGAAAATTTCATTAATCACCATGTACTAATTACAATTTTAGTAGAAAATAAAAGATCATTTTTGCCCTTGTAGAAAATAAAAGATCATTTTTGCCCTTTCCATGGAAAGAAGAGACTGTCAGGAATATAGGTGTCTGTTGAACTTGTGGGGCAAGAAGGAGGTCCAGAATATTTCATCATGAAATTTCCAGGACTAACTTCCTTTGGTGAAGGTTCAGGGTGGCAACAAAATTACAAGGTTGGACTGTTATCGTGTGACATTAGAGCAGGGAACCCTTTGTTTGTATCAGAAGACTAAAGAAAGGAAAAATTCTGCAATTCCTCAATTCCTGCTAGTGATGAATGGAGATAGAATACAGCTCTCTTTATGTGTCTGATATAGTCACAGCAGCTGCTCTATTTCTGGCTATTAATGTATTCTCTATGTTCAAATGTGACCTTGCAATCATCTTTCTTAATTAGTCCTATTTTAACAAATGTGCTGTATTCTGTAGAAGCTGGTGTCAGTGACCTTGCCTTGTCAAAGAGGTTTCTGCATGGCCCATGACTTGACTAACCTGTGACTTGTAACCTGCACTTAGATGGGGACCCACTGGCTTAGTGAGGCAGAAAAGGAGAAAGACAAAGAAGGTTGAAAAAAAAAAAGTATTGCGGTATTTTGTAAAATCTTGCTGCTTTAAGAAGATGCTAAGGCGTCTGCTCTTAGCATCATTATTCATTAGACAGAGAATGGACCCAGCAAGAACCTCATGAACTCCAGGAACAAATTAAAGTCTTTAGTGCAGGCTTTCACTTACAATCCTAAGCTTTTGTGTTCCTTCATTATTCTAACTACTGAAGTGAAACATTTTCTTAATGCCATGAAAACAAGTCCTGACACTACTTCTTTTGATAAGGAAATCAAAGATAGAAAAGAGACAGTTGATCTCAGAGGAGCTGTACAACTACGAAAATGCCTGTGTATGGTTGTGAACACACCTTCACAGAATGAAGACTCCTAGCTATATTTTATGTGTGATGTGATAACTACTACTAGTATTATTTGGCCTTCTCAGAATATCATAAAAACAGTCTAATGATGAGGCAGGTAGTTCAGGTAATTGCCATCCAGGTGGAAGTGGCCTGGCACAAAAAATTTTTCCCTGGGACAATGGGTAGAAAAGGAAATTGATGTAGCTGTCACATATCAGATACTATCAGGCTAGAGAAAGTGTAGAGTACCCCCACAAAGCCCAATTCCTTTTTCTTAATTAAACTCACAGAATATTTAATTTAATTCCAAATCAGAAAGCAAATGTTCAAAAACAAATCAGGATTACCATTCTTCAGTCTGTTCACTTGTGTGTTCTTTCAGTTGTGAAGAAAATCATGGGGCTAGTCTTTCCCCCTTGAGTTCACAGGACGATCTCTTTCAAAATAATCAGTGACTGATGACAGTGAACAGATTCAGGGCAGTAGTCAGAATACTAATGAATATTCTGATTATGTAGAACATGGGATAAAAGTTTCTGCATCCTGGTCTTCCATTTATAAGTTACATTGTCAGCTGTTTGGCTTTTTTCCTGTTGGCATGCTTAATAACTCTCAAAAAAAGTGTCTATATTAGGTTTCTTTTGCACGCATGATAAAAAAGTAATTTTACTGGATATTTCTCAAAGATTTGTGCATCTGCTCCTGTACAGAAGTGAAAGAATTCAAGGCAACACAAAATAATTTACTTTGGATAGATTGCTAAAATATTTGTCTGTCAAACAGTGTAACAGTAAGATGAAAAAAGACCTGAAAAATAGAAAACTACTATAACCTTTTATAAAATTAATATATTTAATCTACACTGAACTTGGGGGGCTTCTAGAGTCTAGTATCTTTTACAAAATGCTCAGAATATTTAACAAAAACCTTCCCGTTTGTATGCCTGGAAATTGTGTGCACAGATCTTTGAAAACAAAGTGTTTAAGCTTTGAGGTATCATACATCTTTGCAGAACTTGTGGCGGGAATGAAAGATGACCTTTCTACTGAAAGTGTATGGTAAATGGCTGTGAAAATAGGAAAATAATTTTATAAAGAAAATTGGCCTAACTGATTTAGATACTTTTGAAAATCCCAGCTTAGTTGAAGAATACACTTTTCCATTATGTACTGTTAAAAATCTGTTTGATGTTTTATTGTAAACTGACTGTAAGATATTTTTAAACCTTAAAAACCCATTGATTTTTCATCAGTTTCTCATATAAAGTTAATCTTCACGATGTGTTAAATCCTCCCTGTATTAATAAAAACCAAACAATATCAGAAAAGAAACAGAGCCCTGATTCTCTAGTTTAATTACTGAAATGTTTGATTTTGAATGCCTCAGTGCTTTTTCTTTGTACTTAACAGAATATACGATTACCGCTTCATGTATTGCAGAATTTAAATTCTACTTTTTTTTCCCCCCTGAGGGAGAAAGATGATACTTTAAAATCAGGATTGTTGCCACCCTCCCTATGTATTTATTTTCACCTTAGCACAACATTAGAAAAAATATTTAGGTAGCAAAGCATTTGTTAGTTTCCTGATTGAAGGATTAATTCTACAGATGTCTACTAAATATTTTGTCCTTGTGTGTGTGTAGGCTGCAAAAATAAACTTGTTCACTTAAAATTCTGCAAATATTTGTGGTTATTTTCAGAACTAAAGTCAGAGTGGTAGCAAACTAATTGCATTTACCACAGGAAGTTATTTCTGTCAACTACTTTTCTAGCTATAGTACTTTAAAAATAATTCAAGATGAAAACATTTGGAAAAGTTAATAGGTTTTTATGGGACCACAAAAGCAATGTGGTGTGCTCCCTCTTTTGGCTTTTCTGAGCTGTAGTTGACAAATAAACAAAAGACATCTTTTGGTTCATGTAGCCCATTCTGTAACTATCTGTCAAGCTGTTGATCAGAGATGTTTTCGTATAATAAGGCTTTCTATGCACCAGGAAATAGGAATGTGCATTATTGTCAAATAAAACAGCAGGGTCATTTTTAAGACTACCGGAAAAAGGCAAATATCAGTGCTTGCCAAATAGAAAAGTATAAAATTGGCAGACTTGGATGAGGTGAGGGATACTTTTCTTCAAGCTTTTGAGAGGGTAACAGAAGCAACACTGAATAAACGAGAATTAAAAACTTCAGAAAATGCTTGACAGCATCCTTTTGAGGTAAAGACACCTTTAACAGCCTCATGATATAGAACTAGATCTGTCTGATAACTGAGATTACAGTAATTGTGTTTATTTGTCGTGAGTAATTTGTATTATTTTGGTCTAACTGGAACACAAAAAAATAAAATCAGAAATTAAGATGGACATCCTGTGTTTAACTTATTACTATTTTCCAAAGAAAGGGAATATTACATTCTCATTGTCTGTTGGTAGCCTTTGGGCAGAATAAACCCACAAACCCACATACTGTTAAAGACAAAAAAGTATGATTAGCTATGCATTTTCTGCATCTAGTGGCTAAAATGAAAACTCAGAATTGTTGTAATATTGTATTAGAGACCATAATCTGACTGTCTATCAGAAAAAGCCATTGCTAGAGTAAAGAGCATTAACTAAAATAAAAGCCAGACAGTCTCTTTCCAGTCCTTCAGGTATAAGCTAGTGAAGAGTTTTTAGGTATGGGACAAAAGAGCTTTTCTGTGTTTTAACCTGTTTAAAGCTCCTGAAGACAAAGAATTCATCTTATCTTGCTCACATTTCTTCTGTTACATGAGGGATTAAAAGGGATATATTGTGACTGGTGACATTACAGTATGTTTTATAAAGCCTGGGAAGGAAGACAAAGGATACAGTACTACTCAAACAGAAGGAATAAAGTGATGGTGGTGTTAGGGTTTCTTCCCACAAAAATACATGATAAGGCTCCTAGTATTTAACCTGAGACCTCAGTTTGATGTGGGAATATTTTTTGGCATGAATGTTAATTGCTGTTGGTAATATTTTCAGGTCTGAAAATTTATTTTCTTTCTTTTTTTTTTAATATATGCAAGGAAAATAGATTTCTTTCTCCCTCCTTCTCTGCTCCTCTGTGAAGTTGAGCAACATAACATTTCCTTTCTTGCATGTAAATGAAACATTAGTATTAATCCCCTGGTGTTTTGATGCCTGGAGGCATATTTTCAGCTTTCACTACTTCATCTAGTGTTGTATTGTAAGTAATTGACTGTGGCAAGAAGTCAATGCTCATGTTGCAGAAAGAGACAATAGCACCACTGTTGCAAGTTCTTTGCCTTTCAGATTCATTTTTAATATTTGATTAAAATAACATTGCAATGAGAAAAAATATGGAGAAGTAGCTTTTTTATTGTAATAGCTACAGTCACAAAAAATACATATAAGATGCCAAAACATTTTCCATCCATTTATTATGTGAGCAGGAGATCAATACATGGTATTGTGTGCTGTCCCAGTCCAAGGAGCAGCCCTGCCTTAAGGCTGTGCAAGCAGAAGGTAAGCCTGAATTCAACCTCAAGCTGACTGACTCAAGTGACCCAGAAGATGAAGGAGACTGGACCCTTGTCTCTGCCTGGGGCAGAAGGAAGAACCTTCCCCCTTCCCCTAAAGTGCCCATACATAAGATACAACAATGGGGTTGGACAATGAAGAGCATGTGAATAACTGACAAGATCCAGGAAAAGTGGAAAATCCAAAGTTAATCCAACCACTCACCCATGTTAGAATCAGTGTCACCAGAAAAGCATGTAAAGCATTAGTAATTGGAGACTCCTTGCTGAGAGGCACTGAAGCACCCATTTGCCACCCAGACAATTTTTCTAGAGAAATTTGCTATCTGCCAGGAGCTTGCATTCGTGATGTCACTGAGAAGCTATCAAGCCTGGTGAACCCTACAGATTGTTGTCTGTTCCTGTTATTCAACATAGGGTGTAATGGTACCCTGACAAGACAACTTGGAACTATGAAAAAAGACTATATGTACCTTGGAGCACAGGTGTGCTCTCCTCTGTCACCCCAGTCAGAGGAAGGGGTTCAAGAAAGAGAAAAGAAATTAAGCACGTGAATGCCTGGCTGCATGGCTGGTACCTTACTTAAGATTTTGTCTTCTATGTTCATGGATTTACCTTTGAGAAGCTGATTCTGTTAGGTGCTGATGGAATTTGCCTGACCAAGTGGAACTAGACGATCTTCACCAACAAGCTTGCCAGATACCTAAGAAGAGCTTTAAACTAGATTTAGTGAGGGAATAGGATGGAATTTTCAGTAACAAAGAGTGAGGGGCTGCTGATATATTAGGAACCAACAAGGAAACACCTGTGAAATGCCTCAAAGGATTTAGGGCTTGTTCCTCTAAAAAGGTGACATGGTTGACAGAAGTGCCTCTATACCAATTCATGTAGCATACGTAACGTGCAGGAGGAGTTGGAAGTCACTGTGCAGCTAGAAAGCTATGATCAAAATACTGTCACTGAAACCTGGTGGGATGGACGACCATTGCAATCAATGGTTATAACTGTTCTGAAGGGACAGGCAGAGAAGGAAAGGTGAGCAGTGTTGCCCTCTATGTAAAAAAATAGATTGACTGCAGAGAGCAGTTTTTGAAAAACAGTGATGAATGGGTTGAGAGCTTATGGATAAAAAATTAGGGGCCAATCCAACAACGGCTGGTGTTTACTACAGGTTGCTTGATGAAGAGGAGCCTGTTGGGTAAGTGCTCTTAATTCAACTACAAGAAACATCATGCCCTCAGGCTCCAATCCTGCTGGGGGACTTCATTCATCCTGACATCTGCTGGAAAAGTGTCACAGTGAGCTGTAAGGAGTCCAGGAGATTCTTGGAGAGCATTAAAGATACTTTCTTAATCCAGGTGATAAACAGCCCAACCAGAGGAGAAGCTTACCAACATGAATGGAATAATTAGAGGTGTCAAGATTGGCAGCAGCCTGGCCTGTAATGATCATGCCCTGGTGGAATTCACAGTCTTGAGGGGTATAGGCCAGGTGAAGAGTAAAGTCTTTGAATTTTAGGAGGGTGAACTTTCAGTTGTTTAGGGAATTATAGGATCGGACCCCCAGGAAACTGCCCTTAGGTATAAAGGAGCAGAATACAGCTGGAATTTCTTTAAGGACATTTCTCTCAGAGCACGAGAGCCTTCAATTCCCACATGTAAGAAATCAGGGAAGGAAGGCAGGAGACCAGCATGGCCTAGTAAGTCCTCATGGTTAAACTGAAACATAAGAAAGAAATGCACGAGCAGTGGAACCACGGACATGTATCCTGGGAAGAATATAGGGGCACTGCCCAGATGTGTAGGGATGAGAACAGGAAGGCACAATTGGAGCTGAGTTTGGCAAGGGATGTGAAGAATAATAACAAGGGTATCAAGAGGTTTGTTAATTTGAAAAAGGAAAATTAAAGAAAATTTGCCACCCTGGTAAGTAAGGCAGATCTACTGAGAACCAACATGGAGTAGGCTGAGGTACTCGTCAGGGTTTTTTGCCTCAGTTTTCATTGGTAATCCCTCTTCCCACATCTCTGAAGTCCCTGAACCTCATGGCAGGAAATGGGGAAATGAAGTCCCTTCCATCATAAAAGATCAGGTTCAAGACCACCTGAGGACCCTGAACATACACAAGTCCATGGGATCCAATAAGATGCATACCAGGGTTTTACAGGAACTGGCATATGTAGCTGCTAAGCCACTGTCCATCATATTTAAAAAGTCAAAGCTGTTGGTTGAAGTCCCCAGTGACTGGAGAAAAACGAATGTTGCACTCATTTTTAAAAAAGGTAAAGAGGAGGACCCTAGAAACTACCAACCAGTCAGCCTTACCTCTGGGCCTGGTAAGGTCATGGAATGGATCCTCCTGGAATCTATGTTAAGGCATATGAAAGACAGTAAGGTGATTAGAGACAGCCAACATGGCTTCACCAAGGGCAAATCGTGCCTCACTAATCTAGTGATCGTCTATGATGGAGTCAATGCATCAGCAAAGAAGGGAAGAGCAACAGATGTCATCGACTTTGACCTCTGTAAGGCCCTTGATTCAATCCCACACAACATTCTTGCTGTTAATTTGGAGAGATATGGGTTTGATGGATGGACTGTGTCCCGGTTTGAGCAACACAGGACTAATTTATCTTCTACTGCTTGGGAAAATGAACTTTTAGAAGACTCCAATGTCTGAATTTGTGAAAATATTTACTTTATAGCCATCTATGGTATGTGGGTTTCAAGGTCTTGGTGTTTTTTGAGCTCAGCAGGTGCAGGGGTGAGGAGAAGCGAGACCTGGGCACTTGACTCAAGCTGGCCAACAGGATTATTTCGTATCATGAACGTCACATTCAATATAAATTAGGAAGTTTGCTGTGAAATGCTCTCTTTCTCTTGATGGCGGCAATCCAGATAACTTCTTGCCCTGGTGCTGCACCCCTGAGGCCTTCCCTTCCTCCCAAAGCTGTAGTTGTCACAGTGGTCTGACACTTGCCGTCCACTGCTGGGAGTACACAGCTTCCTACTGATAGAATTGGCTGAGTATGTCCTTGTATATTTTATATTGCTATCAGGATCAATATTGGTTCTTTAGTGTTATTAATGTTAATGATCTAGGCTTATTCTATTAAATCTGTTTATATTTCAGCCCCCGAGTCTCCTTGTTTTTTCGTAATTCCCCTTCCTCAGTGGGGAGGGGTCACCAGGTGATAGAATAATTGTCTAAAAGACGATAAATTGTTGTGGGTTTCTCAGACCATAACAGACTGTTAGATGGATAAGGAGCTGGCTGGATGGCCAAAGTGTTGCAATCAACAACTGCAAGGATATGAGTTAAGGATTACGAGGAAACATTGTCGATTAAGGGCTGAAGAGCAGATGTTAACTATTTGTGAGGCTGTGTTCAGACTCCCAGACCAATACAACTTACTCTGGATCTGCCAGTGCTGAGGGACAAGGAGAAAAAAAACATTCCTCAAAATACTGGTAATTCTCTGAGACTGAACGTGCATATGTGCACTTTGGACATTGGAGTTTTGTCAACGTCCTAAAGCACACTCGGTTCAGATAAAGCACACAGCAATTTTATTATCATATGTATTTGGTTCTATGAAACAAGTGGAAAATGAAGATTTTCAGAAGCTGGAGGACATCAGTAAAACAGAGGAAGCAGAAAAGTCAGTTATGATTCCTTTGCATCCTCCTGCCGCATACCAGGTTTCTATTTCAAACCTCAGAGGTGCCAAAACTTCTCAAAGAAATTTTTGCATTTTTAAACCTCTTAAAGACATTGAGAAATTCAACTTTTCCCCTTAGACTTGCTTTAAGAAAAGTAGTCCTTTTTGTTTGTTTGTTTAAAAGTAGTTTGTTTTTAATTTGACATGAGGCAGAAGATAATAATGAAATATTCAGGACAGTTAATATGTTAAAGTTAACAGAACAATGAAGACTAAGGTCTTAAAAACAGGAGGTATTGTCAGTTGTGCCTAACTAATTCAACTTGGTTTAATCTATCATGTCCTCTTAAAATTAATATGGCATAAGTAATAGATTCACGCCATAAGTCTTGACACCTTTTGGAATTTCCCATGCACTTTACGGACTCAAAAGAAAAAGTAGTCTATTAAAATGGATCAAAAGAGCAACAGAGATTTAACTTCTCACACAATAATGTTCTGCAGGTTGTGCAAACTTTCCTGAGCTAAGCAAATATACCAGTGGGCAAAGACTACATTTCATTTTGAGTTTCTCAATGAATGGCATGTGTTTAGCCAACATCCGCAAAAATAGCAGACTGTGTTCATAGAAATATCACCTTTGTAACTGTACATAAAGAGCACAAACTAGTTAAAACCTTGATAGTTCATGTCAAATAATTGTCTTCCTCCTTAGATAAAAATTACAGGAAGTTTATTTCTAATAATTAGATCTACCATGCTTTCTACAATATTTTTCACTATGTGCTCTGGGTTTTATCTCAGCATTCAAGATTTCCGATTATTTTCTACACAGAAAGGGAGTATCTTTAGGCAATTCATTTTCTCAGGATACAATTTCATTTTGTTGCTATTTTCTGTCCTTACTTGCATTCACAACTCATTCCAAACTAATACTATTTGTGAATTTTACCAGTGTCTGTTTAGTTCTGCACAAAAATGATTTAAGATTTTAAACAGAGCTAATCTTGAAACCAAATCTTCCCTTTCTGTTTCTTCCCATAATTGACAAATTATACTATTTCAGTCTATGGTCACTGTAATATTATATTCCTTGCTCTTAGGCTGGCCTGTGGAATGAATTGAATACTTTGTGAATTCAGTTAAGCTTAAATAGGGAATACTGGCAAAAAGCCCCATTTCCCACAGAACATCTACTTAAAATGTGTGTCTCCAAGGCAGGAGAAAAAGCTGACTAACTGGGACTGCTTTGAAGAAGGCAGATGATTTGGCTTTATAAAAAAGGGATGAAATTTTTTATATTTTTTTTAAATCAAATGGCTAATACCTAAGGGAAACTAACTCCAGAAAACCAAAAGAAAACTACAGAAGAAATCACTACAAAGATAGCATTGACAAAATGACTGGAGAAGAGATTTCCAGAGACAACTGATACAGTAATCATTGTAAGCAAAAGCTGGACATCATGTGTGTCTAATGGATTAAAGTAAACTGTATGTACAAGGTCTATGCTGAAAGCAATGTTTATTGAAATGAACCTAATGGCATGGATTTTTCACTATTAAACAACTCATTGGAACAATAAAAATGCTTTCCTTACCACACTTTCACTTTTTACTTTTTCACCCAAATTTGATGGATCTTTTAATGCAAGATCACTTGCCTCTGCCTTCCCTGCTCCCTCCCAATTATGCTACCAGAAGACATATAAAAGCAGCTGTTGGTCTGATGGCTACCCTTCTCTGGTACTAGTTTTTCACAGTACAAATGATTTCTGTAGGAAAGAACATGATGTATTGTGTAGGGAGCAAACATATTACTCTTCCTAAAACCTAATGAAACACTTTTGATGGAAGTGGAATTCAATACATATTACACTTTTCCTAAGTCACAAATGTCAGAAAATGTTCCATTCATACAGGCTAGCAAGGTGTCTATGATGACAAAGCAACCTGGAAGGCCTCTTTTCTCTCGAAGAGGCAAGAGTGGCTCTCCTAGGCATAGAACAAAAATGGTAAGCCTATTTCCTTTTCTGTGCTCAGTCTTACCTCTGATTAGATCCTGTCAAAAACGCTGGCAGACATGACTTCCCTACTTTTGTTAACAGAGAGTAGCAGAAGAGAAAACACGGTTAAAACAAAACCCCAGACATTAAATTTAAGAAACTAGATCTCATGGTGGTTCAGTGCTCCAGCCTTTCTCCACTAGCAATTTCTGTTGATGTTTGTACTAGGTCACACATACAGTGAGTTTGGTTCTTAATTTAATCTTCAGTGAACATTAGTCTATACGACAACATCAGAATGTATTTCTACGTGACTGACAATCTGTGCTCATGAGAGTCTTAGGACTGAAAAAGCAAGGGTTCATGGGTCAGAAATGAAATACGCTGTTAGAGTCGTGCAAGAAAGCTTGCCCAGCACACGTGGTATTGTACCTGCCATTTCAGTTCTGTTGATTATTTTAGTATTGAATGTAGATTATACTATTGCTATCCCCTCAGGCTTCTCTGTCCTGGAACTGGTTACATGTATATGTGCATTTATTTGTGTTGTCTGTGTTCTAATATTACGTCTCTGCTAATGTCTTCCAGTACGAGTGTTTCTCTACCTGAAGAGATTCTTTGCAGTCTGGGAGAAGCACTACTTGCATCCTGATATAGACATAAAGTTTTCAAAAAGAAATTTTCATGATTGGTTCTTTAGTAACATTGTCATCAGTGAAGTGACATGCATAAGATTCAGTCAGTTTTGACCTTTGAATCAGACTTTTAGTTCAAGAAAAGACAAACATGGATATTAAATTGTGGGCAGATGACAAAATAAAAATAGACCCAGACAACAATTTTTTTTTTTTAAAGTGGGTATTATTACTGAATGTCATGTATCATAATTTGAGTGGTAACCCTAAGATTGTTATTTATTCTATTTTATTGTTGTTTTTTTTTTTTTTATTTTTCAGGCATACTACAAATAGTAAGATGGCACTTCATGATATTTTTATTGCATCTTTGCACTTAATCTTAGTATCTTTTGCACTGAATAGTGACAACTTATACTCAGAATCCAACTGAAAGCTGTTAATTATATTATCTAGGTTAAACATTTTTCAAGGTGATAAAAATATATCTAAGTATGTGTTGTATATGTTGTCCAGATGGAAAAAAATATAAATTCCAGCAATTTTTATACTGCTTTTAATAATTATAAATGCTTTTTAACAGACTTTCACTAGCTACACAATTTAGAAAATTGTTTGCCTGTTCTTGTCCATAGGTCTACTATGTCTGAAGACTGCCAACATTGCTCTGTAAGCAACAGTTATGTGGTCAGTTCTCCCATGAGGACTCTGATATCACATCATTCAATATAAATGTGTGACAAATTAATTTAGAAACTCTTCTCCTCATTACAAACTCATAA
Organism: Himantopus leucocephalus; assembly: GCA_003993805.1. NCBI lineage: Eukaryota > Metazoa > Chordata > Aves > Charadriiformes > Recurvirostridae > Himantopus > Himantopus leucocephalus. The sequence goes on from RSEF01000031.1 coordinate 30,515,726, forward strand.
TGTGTCAACACGAGAAACTGTTAAACAAAGTGATGTAATGGAAAACGGAATGTTTCACTAAGACAGATTTTTATTTCTGTTGCTTCTGTTATGTGACAAAAACACAAGTTGATATGCAATCTACAATGATTTACAAAGCATCTTATAATACTTTATAGTTGTAGAAATGGTGCTGGGGTGTCTCAGAATGATTTACTGCAATTTGTCACATTTTGAATCTATTCCAAAATAGGCTGGTGACATATACTAAAGAGCTTTCAATGAAATCTGAAATGGTTCATTTGTTATGTCAACTGGAAGGCATTAAGTGATATCTGAAAATCATTTTAAGATTTATTGAAGTGATTTAAAATATCCCTTAATGGTAATTTGGCACAGTGCATAGGCAACATTGTCATTAAGCAAGATAAGAAAATCGTTTCATCACATTTTAAAATTATTCATATCATTCTGTGGTTGTAATAGCACTGCTAGTGAAATCTATCACTGTAAAAATACAATTGCAATAGAGCAAAGGACTTCTGTCAACATCAAAATTGGTGAGCAATAAACTGAAAAGGACTGAAATTACATACATATACATTAATAATGCAGAAAATGTACAGGTCAAAGCAAATTATATTTCAGAAATTGCAACTAACGATCGCTTTCTGAAAGCACTTGTAAAGAAAATGGCAGCTACTTTTAAAGCGAAATACCTTGCCTTTAAACAGTGGTGATGTCACTGATCTGTTAGTAATTTACACAACAATTTCTTGTTGGACCAAAAAATTAGTAGCTCTCATCTAATATACTATCTTAAAGCTAAAACAATGCACTCATTATAAAAAACGGATGTACAGTTTGTAGTCAGCTCAGATATGTTTCCAGCACATGAGGATATTTTCCATCCTCTAACTATTTTTATGAGCATTTCCAGGTTACAGATTGTCCTTATATCGTAAGAACAGGAAGAACATATGTGTAAGTGCAGATGCTCACTCATACCTGTACTCATAACAGTATTTATACTGCTCGTCCAGCAGTATGGGAAAGTCCCATGGATCAGGGCTGTTTACAAATGTTTACAACCTAGACTACACTGACCCACATGTTTCTAAAAGCACAAAAAATAATGCTTTCAGCATATAAAAATGCATACTCATACAAACTGAATAAATTTTGAAGTTGTCACTCACAGCCTTATTGCAACACAACAAAAAGGAATTAGCTGTTGAAGTCAGTGGATAAGCAATTCTAATAATTTTATTATAAAATTAATATAATTCAATATATTTTTTTAAAAAACTCTATTTATGTTAATGAACTTTTGGATAAAATATTTTCCTGTATGAAAAATACTTCCCCCCCCCAAAAAAAAATGCTGCAAATATTAGTGGGCCCAGACTACTTTTAGCTATTTTTCGGTTGGTAAAGATTCACCATTTTGATAGCTAGACTGTATATGCAAGCACAAAGAAGTATTAAGCTGTCTTTTCAGTAGTGACAAGAAAAGACAATCAGGCAGTTTTCATGGGAGAAAAATGATATGTAGGCACACATATAATATTTTCACAACTCCTCTAAGTAACAGCATCCTGCTGAGCATGTTAGAGGGCTCTTCTGTGAAAGGTTCTCATGTTTGTTAATTTCTGTATTGCCTAGAAACTGGTAACAGATGCACATAAATAAAAGGGCATATTTTATTGTTTTCACTAAAAAGTGTTATTAGAAACTTCTTTTCAATGAAAGAACCAACTTCAGAAGCAACAGGTTATTATAAATACAATGAGATTAAAACAATATTACTTTTTTAAAGGTATGAAAGAAAAGTGTCTCCTTTAAAACTGAGAACTGTTCAGTTTTCAGTATTGTATCTATAAGAATTGTTTGGAACCATGCAAGATTTTGTCTTTACAGGAATAAATGCCTTGCCATGGATTTGAGCAAAGGTTTTGGTTGTCATGCTTTGCACTTTTGTCAAGACTTTTATGAATAAAAAAGTAACTGAATTCATCTAATCAGAGCCAGAGCTTAGTTGACTAATTTCTGATGATAATGTGAAGCTGGTTTTTATCATCAAACTCCTCCTTTCTATATTAAAGACAGAACAATTTTTGGAAAAAAAAGAAAATCCCTTTTCCTTTAATGTCAAAGATTCCCTTTGTGCTTTGAACTTTCCGTAGAAAATTGAGAATTCCTTTCCTACTCTATATGTTTTAACATACTTTAGTATTCTCACAGCACAGCAGGCCTTGATTTTGATTTCTCCACTGTACAGAATCCATACTGTAAGTAGGTAAAAAACACCATAAAAATAAATTAAATTTCTAGGGCACCTTCTGGAGCATGCAGAGTCAAGGTGTCTCTCTCACCACTCCCCTCCAAAACTTGCTTCTTTTTTAATTTTTCAATTATTTTTTCCCCCCAGTAATGTGGCAGAATATTGCAAGCAAAAGATACTAAAATTCTTATGTGATCAGAGTCCAACAAGTGCATCTAAGGGCTATATGGGACTTCTGGTCTGTGCAATGACAAACTCTTTTCCATCAAGGATGAAGAACTTCCCCACGCCATTTTCAGTCCCACTTTGCTCAGCTGTTGGCAGCCTAAGCTTAGCCAGAAATATGGACCTTCTCATGTTCCAAAAAATGCCTCCAAGCATTTCTTCAAATTTGACCATGCTTTCATGTGAACATCATGGTACTGAGTGTTTATATTGATAAAAAATACAGAGAATATTTCTGTGATCCATGATGTGTGAAAAATTGTGAATCTTCAAATTAATTTAAACTTTATGCTACAACAAGGTTTAAGTTTTGGGCTTTTGAGGCTTCAAAGCTGTATTTCCTTGGCTGCTGTTTAGATAAAAGCAGAGATGCAAAGCAGATTGTACAAAACAGAAATCTTGAACCATGAATGAGTAATAAGAAATACAAAAGGTTTACGCATGCTAACTTATCCTTTAAGGGACTATGTGTGAGAGCTCTTACTCTTTTCTGGATGTGAAAAAGCCAGCTGTAGACTATGGCAGGTTTACTCCCTGTAAAATCCTTCTTATGTCCTTTCTTATACTTTTAGGCTTTGTTAGGCCATGATATTAAGCTACCACCATTTGAAAATTTTTATGCTTGGATATCACGGAATGGATAAAGAATGCTAATATTCTCTACATGCTTTATGTTTCCACTGCAAATACTCACTATGTTTTAGAAAGCTTATGAAGCTTGTGCTTGGGTTTGGTGGTTTTTTTTTTCAATTTCTCAAAATTTTTGCGGAAGTTAATCATGTGGATTCTGCAGGTTTTTTGTTGCATTGACATCTAAGGTCCAAATAGTGAATCACCTTCAGAGCTGTGGCAGGTTAATGTTTCATACTATGCCATTATTGCTTTTATTATGTGTGCTTCAAAGACAAATTAGTAACTCTGGTAAAGTATTACTTGCTAACTTATGTTGGTCAAAAGTGAGAATTCAGATAATACAGATTGTTACTCAGCAGGAGTATTTTAAAGAGAACCATACAAAACAAGCTTTAGAGTTAATATGTTTGAATTTTTGAGAAAACAGTATTTTTCAGGGATCTAGAAAAACATTTTTATTATTTCCATCAGGAGTTCTGGAGATTAATATATGTAAAATGTTATTAATTGCATAAGCACCCCACCTTTTGGGGGAATATCTTATATCCATATTCCTCTCAATACTAATCAATGCTTTTGCGTGATGGTAGAGTTTTTTTCACTAAACTGAACCCTTTCAAACAGGTAAAAACCTGATATGCTTACCATGTGCTAAATATCATTAAAAGGACATAAAGTTATTTTCATAAAAATAAGGAAATTTAATATGGCATCCTTGAATTCATCCTTGTGATTTCAATCGGTATGTTATTCTCTATTTCCTTTGCAAAAAAAAACCTGACTCTGATGTTAAAATGGTTGCTGTGTTTCACCTGGACATGATACTTTATATGTAACCACCACCCTGTGATCCTTCGGGATAAAAAGGAAGTTCTATATAAGTGATATTTGTGATCTAAAAGCATTACTAGAAACCTGAACTCAGCTTATGCTGTGCAAGACAAGTTCTGCCACCCCAAAGTAAAATTTTATTGAGATGAGCAGACTCTCTGGCATTTTTATGCTCCCTAATAATGAATGACACAGCCTTTGGACAGGCATGTGTTACAGTCTTGTCTTCCATAATGGTGGTGTCATTATGTTGTTAGTTTAAAGGGAAGAGAGAAAGAACAAGGAAGAAGCCGCAGGAGGGAGACTCATTTTGGTAAGGACACCATGAATCATGTTCAGCGTGTGCACTCTACTATTATATCCCCATTAAAATATCATAGAATTTTATTACTATATTTATTTAAAAGAAAAAATTCTGAAAAGAAGTACACTGAACTACAGATAGGGTAGTTTAAGGTTCTTTATATTAAAACACTGAAGTCATCCATAGTAATTACAGCAAACTCAGCATGCCTTGACTATTGTATAATCATTCAGTGAAGTGTATGCATGCCTTTATTATTTTATATGTATATAAATATACAGAAATACCCAGAAAAAAAATGTGTATATGTAATTAAGACTTGAGCCTTTCACTAGACATAGACTTGATCAGAATTTAGCTGATTAGCATTGATGCACATTCAGCAGATTGACAGTTTTGCAGCTCGAAAATAGTGCTTCAATATGTGACTGTGGAAAGGAAGAACTGATTGGTATGTTTATAGGGGTTTTTTGTATTGTTTTTGTTTTGTTTTTGTTTTTAATTAGTTATATGTTTTCCGCATAGCTGTTTGGTTCCAGGGGACACAAAGTTTTTATAAAAACAATCATTTGGGTGCATAGGAGATCCAGCCATGCATGGTGTCGAAGGTCTTCAACACTCAAGTGAAGGGTGGGAATAACGAAGCAGCAGGACTGCAAAGTTTAAGAACTCAGCATGGCTCAATCTTGTTTCAAGCAGATCTTAGGAATTCCACAGGCACAGAGCTTTAGGTTAGGCAGCCATAGGCATTTGATTAACAGGATTTAACCTTCAGAACTTGCAAAAAGTATCAGGGTTTACACGTTATTAACCTTTTCTATAATTTTGTTTCTGAGATTGAAAAAAAAGACTGTGGAAAAAATCCACCGTTTCATATATAACATTTCACTATATTTTCCTCTGATTTTTGCCCCCCCCCCAAATAATATCCAAGCCCCTTCTACTTCCCTCCTCCAAAACACTACCAAATTCCAATATAATTATTTTAGTATTTTTATTTCAGTTCTGTGGAGAGAGGTCATTTGCTGTCACATTGAATGTAATAGCGATGGTGTAGCTATTTCTACCTAATGGTCAAATGTTAACTGAGAAAGGTTTCTGATTTGTGCAGGAAGTCCATCGACCTGGGAAGACACTTTTGTGTATAAAAGAGAGGAAAAAGCCACCTGCAGTTTTTTTGATTGAGGAAATGCAAGTACAAAACCACAGGTTATGATTTCTCCCCTTCTTTTGTTGCTTATTGTAGCTAAATATTTCTCTTTTTCTGGTCTTCTGATCAAATTATCTTCCCCATGTCCTAATTCCATTTAATCACCTGTGTCTTCTAATGAGTAAAAATGCCAAAGAATTTTTTGAGTTTTTTTACTGCCTGTTAAAACATCATTACTGACATCCTTAGAACATTCAGGCACATGCTCTAAGTACCAATCAAATTATAAAGGACACCAGCTCAACCGATCTATTCTTTACTCTGGTTTATACCCAGGATGCTGAGTCAAAAAAATAGTTCAGAAAAAAAAACATAGCTCTGAAAGTCAAATGTGTTTCTGAAGTGCTCAAAAAACCCCCAGTGTTACTACTGCAAAGCCAGGCTTCTGTGGTCCTTTCTCTAAGAAATTAATTGTTGACTCCCAAAACCTAAAATAGTATAAATAAAACAATTTAACAAAAGTATCTATATGTAACATGTCTGCATATTGCAGAATCTTAATTCTTTTTGGTGACAACTCCTTGCTACCTTGCAGTACTTCAGTTTTTCCCACCAAGAGATTGTTTAAGATAGGCGATCATGTTTTCTACATGGAAACCTCAAATACTCTCAGGAGAAGAGGATAGTTGCTAATTCCCCATTCAATAACTATTTTAATAGTTTTCTTCCTAAGTCAGTGTTATTCTTATGAATGCCATTGATAAAAAGAAAAAAAAAGGTGTATTAGGAAAACAGATTCCTGAAAGACATAGTTTATTTGTACTCTTGCATATTTTCAAAATACTAATGAAAATTAAAATAAGAAGTAGGAAACCTTTGCTAGTGTTAAATGTTTTGTTAGAAATAAGTAATCATTTGAATTCATAGATATAGCTTTAATCCACTTTGTTGCTCTTCTTTACAGTAGAGATAGGACAACTTGCTATATTTATTGGTAGTTATTTCCATTGGGATTTTCTTTTCCTAATTTTTTCAATGTGCAGATGAGAGTTTGTGGTTTAGACTTTTCACTACTAACAGAGCAGAAGGTTTTTGTAAAAGCAAAGCCACAGTAGAAAGACATGAAAATGTAAAATTAATAAAAAAAGGTACCTAGAAGATTCAGCTTCTAGTTCAGCGATGGAAACCATCTGTCTCATATTATTTTCCTTGTAATATTGAGCATGTCATAGGATGAATGTCTAAGGACATCTGTAGTAAGATCACCATTTATTTTACATTTCAAGTATTCTCCGTATTTTTCAAAAAACCCACTGCATAATAATGGATTTGAAAGTGCTAATGTATTTTAATACCTTTAATAAGGTATTAAAACTAGTGAGAGAATGATTTATTGCAAAATACCATTGAAAATATGTACTTGAAAATATAGGCACTCAAGATAAGCATATACAGCAGCTGTTAGGCCAGCTGCAACATAGCACTATTTTCTCCAAGCTCTTCACAGAAGCTTAACCATACAGTCATAATTTAAAAAAAAAACAAAAAACAAAAAACACCATAGTCAGAAATATGTATACAGTAAAATCCCTGATTTGATGGAACTAGTCCCAGGACTCAACAGGAGTTAAAGACTGTTAGTGTAATTTTAAAGCATATTTGTATACTGAACAGTCTCTTTGGTAACAGCAGCATCATATTTGACAGAATTGTGTCCTTGGTTTTATATTCTAAGCTGCGCTTCTTTTTTAAAAAGCAAGTCTGATTAGCCCTACAGAGCATCAGCACAGTTAAAAGTGAGTGAGTTGGAGTCTATTCCTGCCTGTGTATTGCCAACAGAATTGTTTATTGAATTCCAATTATAATGTCAGTCAGTTCTGGTGTGTAATTCCTTCCGCTTTTCTCCCCCCAGGAGGAAATGAGAGGTGTCATCAGAGCTTAAGCTGAAGACAGAATTGTATCACTAATAGCACATATGTCCTGCAAATCCTTCCCTACACATTACTGCAATTCTAATGAACGAATCCAAACCAAGTTTTTTATTCAGAAAAAAAAAATCCCAGAACCAGTTAAATTCATTTTAATCATATACTATACATATCTAATAAGTCATTAAGGCACAGTAAATGGAATCCCACATTTTTCCGAGTCAATCTTTAAAGCGGAATTGCACTGAGAAGAGATAATAGTTGGTGTACATAAGTACACTTATTATGGAACAGAGTGAGGTCTTCTGGATGCTTACTGTTCAGGATTGAGAAGAAAACAAGAACAGAAGAGGAGCTGTTCTTAAAAATAATAATGATAATAATGATAAATAATGATAATAGTATAATGGTTTAAAATTAGATAGAATGCATGTTCCCAGTCAACCCACTCCTAACATTCATACAGCTATAATGGATGCTAACTTGATTATTGTATAAAGACCTTTTTCTGTGGTACACCTGTCTTTGTCCAACTTCTGTTCTTTTAAGTTGCCTAAGCTTTGAGGTAATAGATGCATCTTCCTCTTCAGAGAGCTAACACATTTTGGAGGGAAAAGATGATGAGACAACAGGATAGATAAGCTAAAATGGGCTACAGGGTTTCCCTACTCTGTTTTCTGGAGAAAGGAAAAACAGGCTGATTACATTCAGTACCAGCAGAGCCAGCTGAGAAGTCTTTTTTTCTTCCTGTGTGTAGAGAGAAAAATGTTGCCACTTTGCTGGGATGACTGGCTCCACTATCTTTGAAAAAATAAGTGAGGTAGACTATATATTAGGCCTTCTGAGTTACTTGAAGCAATCCATTTTCCAGTGAAAGCTTTAGTCAGGTGTACCTAAGTGTATCCAGGGAACTGGTCATTGGTCGTCACACAGAGCAGCAGCTTTTTCCACTCCAAAGTTTCTTTTTACCGGTAACAGTAGGGTCTTCATACTGACTGCTTGCAGTACAATGATAAATGAAAGAATACTTATACCACTGTTCTACCAACTAATAGTAGTGAGAGCAATTACAGCCATTTATTACAACACCACTTTCTCCCTGCCAAGGTGAATCATCAGCTGCATTACAGCAGAAACTAAAACATAAAACTTTAACCATTTTTTAATGGTGTAAATCTCAAAAAAAATATCTGTTCCGGATGTGCGGCAGTATACAGGATATGCATATGAAATGTTTCTGTCTGTCGTCTGAATGGTTTAGCCACTACATCAATAAGTTTTACTAAAATTAGCTACTATCTTTCTTTGTAAATACATATTAGGTTATGCAAAGCCAAAACATCTCCCTGCAGTGGCCAAAAAGCTTGAATTGCAAGACTGAAGCTTAAGAAAAATTGGCTCTGGTTATCTTTCTCATAACAACACCTAAACAATCTTGTGCCTGATACTTTCATGACACTTAAGTGTAACAGGGTAAATTTGTCTGAGTTTTAGCTCTATGCATCTGTGTAGATTAATAGAGACTGTTAAAACACTTCTGGAATACATATATGCCTAGGGACTAAAAGACAGAAGCAGCAAATCGTTATTCTGTGTAGAATGAGCTATCTTTGACCGTAGAATAAAAATGCAGCCTAGAGGAGTTCAGGCATAGTATGAGACCTTGGAAGGCTAGGAACAGCATGACACCAGAGGCCCTGGGCTACAAACAACTCACCAGTGGTCCATTGCTGATCATCAAAGTGGACCAACCTGGGGAATGGGTCTGGTTTTTGGTATATGAAGAGGAAAATGGAGGACCAATGAAGCAGCATTGCTATGGGTCAAGATGATCAGAAACAAAATAACTGGTTTGGGTCAGCTGCAACCTGAAGGGTGGTGGTCCCCTAGATAGGGTTTCACCACCAGCAAGAAGGCAGTACTGGTGCTCACCAAGGAAAATAATTTATAAATGAATATATGTTAGGGAAGTACTGATGCAGTTGCTGTATGTACATACTCGATATTCTGCTGTTGTTCTGGGTCAGCTATCACACATAGCAGGAAAGAATACAGGTGCAGTACTGGCAATTAGTATGTGACTCTGATTCATGTGTATACATAGATACATATATACACACATACATACACATGCACATATTTAGAGAGGCAGAGATAGCAAAGAGAGAAAGGCAAGGTGAGCATACAATAGAACTAACTGTGTGATTGATCAATTGATTGCTCAATATACCTATCAATCTATCTAAACTATATCTAAACTAACTGTATATGGGTTAACTAGGAAGTCTTATTTAAAATTTTTACCTGGGTGGACATTTCCCTTTTTTCCCTATCCCTGCTCCTGTTTTGGATTTTGGTATCACAAAACTGAGTTTGGATTCTGTAACTTGGATGACAAAAATTGTTTGAGATAGAAATTTAATTAAAAAATGAATATCCAGAAGCCAAAGATACATGAAGTTCAGAGCATAGCCTTGCAAAATGAAAGATAAACTTTCTCCTTTGCAGCTGTCACCCCTATATTGAATTGAATCTTAAGTCCCAAGATGTATGACCTATTTCTTCATGACCTAGCTCTTACAAACTAGTAATTGCAACAAAAATTGAGCTTTAATAAAAAACCCAACTATTCATTGCAGTTAAAAAAAATCTTAAACATTGTTCACCAGCAGTTGGAGGTGGAAAGTTACTCAGAAAAAAATCCAAACCCAAAACACAATATTTTTTCATTGCTTTTAAAAGAAACTTTTTGAAAAGAGAATCAGAGAATGAGCTAGGATTTTTTTGATTCTTAAAATTGACAATGCTTCACCCATATCCTAAAAAACCTCTATGCTGCTCTATATAAGTTACAAGCCACTGAATCAGGTACTATCCACAGGAATTAATGTAAACTGGAAAGCAAACTCTTTGTTTAATCTTCAACATGTCCAATGTTTCATGAAAAATTTAACATCTATTTTTAAAAATGTTATTACGTATCAAAGGGTAGACAGCAGCCATATGATATCTTTAACAGGGAGATAACCGAGATAATTTTTCAAGTTTCTTCCACTACCAGAGGCTGCACCAAAGTTAAAAAAAAATTAATATTGGTTGTCCTATAGCTAAATGGTTTTTAAAAGTTTGTTTTTACTGATATAGGAATACAGGCATTTAGAAAGACTGATTTACTGTTTCTTAAGCCAGAGACTGATCGTTATCTTGCTCCATTATGGTAGCGTTCTGAAATTTGTTATGTGCTCATAAAAGGAAACTTTTTGTACATTACACCTGTGATACCATTGTTGCTGCACAGTGTTTTCATCAGGTACTATTCTTAAACTCAGATATTTGGAAATTACACTTTAGTCTACCAGAAAGGAATTGCTTTTAACCGGGGCAGTGTTTTCCAGGCTCTTGTCCAGCTCTTCTGAGAAGGTGTTGACTCCTGCTTCTGAGCACAGAGCCAAGACATGAACAGCTGCAAAGGCAACTGCACACACAGCACCATGAAAGGTACTGACAAGGTAAACAATTTCTATGTAATAAGAAAGCATGATAACCAGCCAGTGGGATGCAAACAGTATTTTTTTGTCAGCTGGAGTTTATGTAGGCTTGATTACCCTGTCATAAGGGCTGAGATGGCTTTACTCCACTTTCACACACAAAATACTACAGATCCTGTATTCTTTTTATCCTACAAGGAGACAATATTAAACCTGCAAAAATTCTCAAGATAAGATTGAGACATTGATTATTTAAATGTGTTTACTTCTTCTTTCATAAAGTATCTAAACCAAAAAGTCCCAAATAATACTAGAAAACTCTGGAAGTATAATCTGCATGCATTATATTGCGACACTTTTCCTTGTTTACTCTAAAGAAGCATTGAATCAAACATCTATCATAGCATACATTTAAAGTGTTCCCTTGAGCAGCTCAGCTCAAAACACAGATGAAAGGGGTTGTAATATCAAAACTATTTAGTAACTATTCCTGAAGCTATATCTTCTGAACACATTGCTTACCTTGTCATCCCTGTGAAGATAGACCAAGGATGGAAGCATAAAGAATCCTTAGTAACAGAATGATAGAATCTTGCAGGATTGACACACGAGACTTAAATTTTGATCCAATCTTGATTTTGCTTTACTTAATTACAGTATTGTCGGTGGGGCGGTATTTGGTCTACTCAGAAACTAAACAGAAACTATATATGCTGTTTCAAATCTTAACTTGAGAGACAGTTTTAATTTTTACAAAAAAGCTCTGTCTTAACAGCCTTATCTTAAATCATATGTAATATTTTTGGGAAGGAAGTTCTGAAACCATGAGGTTTGACCTTGACTTCGGAAAAAAAGCCAAACCAATATGCAAAGAAAAACGAAATGCCATCTTTCTCTAGAATACAGTTTTATATTTTGTTATGAGACAGTATGGAGTCTGGCATTGAATTAGCTTACTTCAAACCAACAAGCAGATCTATGGAGGAGTTGGCTTCTAATCCATCAGTGATAAAGTAATTTGCACTTTTCAATACTCTGTATTTACATTAGTATTTCATGCTGACATATCCAAGTTAAAAAATGACAAAATAGAGTGGGCAGCTTGATCTGAGAACAAAAAAGTCTTTAAATGAATCTTTAGTTTGTCTGCTTTTGCTACCTCATTAATCCTAAAAGGTGTCAGTCAGTAAGTCTAATAGCTATGAGTGTTAGTGCTGTGGTCAGTTCCAAATTATAGTATTGATTAATTGATTGTCTTCTTCCAGTTGTGAATTATATTAGCGCTGGCTCAGACTGTCTGGCTGAAGGCCAAAGCTTAATCTCTTGTGAAAGACAACAAACAGCTCCACAGCCACTGCTGTGGTTAAGTGTGCGATTGGGAAATGAAAACTTTTTGAACGATTATCTGATAAAAAAGAATATGCGAGATATAATTAATATGTAGTTGGTGAAAGTCTAATTCCAGCTGCTGAGCAAGAAACAGGTTCCATTTGTCTCCAGACTTGTACAGCCTGGAAACACTACTGCTGCTGAACTTTGAATGTATGTGATGGGGGCATAGGATTGGGAAGAGAAATAAAATAGTCACTGGGTGAAACTACTTTAAGGAATTAATGCAATTAAGTTTTGTGGTTTCAAACTAAAATGAAAATTGGAAAAGGAAATGCAGGTCATGACTCGAGTCTTATTATTGACACTGCTGCCTGGAGAAATTTGCACAACACCTGTCTGTCCTGTGAACGCCTAATTTTCAAGAGCGTTAGGCGTTCTCGAAATTAACATACAAGAGACAGAAAAGTTGATGTGTTGTTTCAGCTTTTTGATTTAGTAAGAATGTAAGGTAGTTGAGATGGTCACCATTTCATTTCCATACCTTTCCAATAACTTGTAAGAGAAAGGATTTGAAGAAAAATTTCTCTTCCTTTCTCCCCCAACAGGGAGACATTCGTCTGTTACTGGTAATTTATGTATCTATTCTTATTTGGTTTGATACATAGCTGGACATAGGTTTTTTTTAATTAAAAACAAACCATAGGGTGAGTAAATAATAGTTTTATTTTTTGTTCTTGATCCAGGCCTAATAAAGTTTGTGGGAACTGCTATCTTTACCTGTTCACTCCACAAACCAGTAATGTTGCTGCATTGAGATTTAACTGTATCGAAAAGCCATGAAAAGTAAAAAAAAAGGAAATCCCTCAAACCCACAAAAACTTAGTAGGGCAGGAGTGGAAGGTGTCCCTGCCCATGGCAGGGGGGTTGGAACTAGATGATCTTTAAGGTCCCTTCCAACCTAAACCATTCTATGATTCTATAATTCTCTGCAATAAAAAAGTACAAAGAAGGGAATGAATTGTAGTGATATTATTGTCCATAATACTAAACATTTACAACCTTGGATTTGTTCATTTACAGAACAGAACTTAGAGAAATTGAAGAACTCAACCCTGAAGCCATCTATCTTGGACATATATAACAATTAAATTCTAATTCAGTGCAGGCAAATTATTCAATTTTAGATTTAAATCACGATCATTGTTAACAGTCAGTATGAAGTTTTAGTAAACAGCAACAGGCAGAATACCAACAATATTTTTAATGAAATCAACATTACTGGATACCATCTGTAACATCAATCTTACAGGTTAAGATCAAGACAAAGGTTTTGCTGCCTTATGGGGCTATGCCTCTGCTTTGTCCCCTTCCTCCACAGTGCTAGAACATTGTATAGGGGCATTTTTCTCCTATTTCTGAGGGAACATAAGTGAATGGAGGCAGGCTTGGATGCAGTCTAACATAGTGCTGACTGAGAATGACTTAATTATTTTTAGGACTATGACATCTTTCTTTCTGCCTGTATTCGCTGTCTCATGTGCTAAGAGAAGGGAGCTACAAGCACAGGATGCCCAAAGCACTACAGCAACCAGTGCTGGGAGTCCCACGGATAATATAAGTCCACCAGGGCAATCATGGTTTCTATATGACAGAAAAACAGATGGGCAGGAGTCATTTGCCAAAACATAGGTGTCTGTTTGACTGTCTTACCTACCCTCTGGCTGACACTCAGAAGGGGTGAGTCCCCTGTAGTCATTATGGCATATCTGTCAGTCATGCTTGGATATTCACATATATTTGTGCATTGGAAATGGCATTAGGTGCCTACCTTAGGAAACTGAACCCTACCTAATATATACCTGCAGCTTGCTATAGACAAACTGAGGAAACAAACGAATTTTGCACCCATACAGCACAAATAAGGTTTAATAGCACAAGTTGTGCCATGCAGATAGATCAGCTTGGAAAGTACCTTGTTTATGGAGAGAGGGGAGGGACAGGGCGTTCAGCCTGGACCATATGTCCATTTATTATTCAGGTCAGGGTGCAAAGATGCGACTAATGCATTATATAATACAGTTACTATTGGTTAACAGAATTGAGAACACTTGCAAATACCTTTAATCTATATGGTGTTTTCTCTTCTTGCTTTATTTCACTCATTAACAACAGTAGTGCTGTTCTAAGTGCACCAAAATAAAGGATGTATTTGAGACTACTGCCCAGGGCTAATAAATTTCATAAAAGCAGCAACTAAATTCAATCAGCCTTGAGATTTATAGGGATCTGCTGCTTCTCTGAAAATCTTTAACTCTTTAGTTGTCACTGCTTTCATTTTGCCTAAATCTGAGCTGTCTGTTCAACTTTGTTTTATCTCTATTTTTAATTTCTTATTTGCAGTAAAGAAATACATGTTTACATTAGAGAGAAGAAAATAAGTCCAAGTATTTTTATTTCCTGCATGAAGAGTGAAGAGCATTTAAAGAATAAAATTTCTGGCATTCAACAAATTGAGACCGATCGGGTGGGATGGATGATAGGCAACTCAGCCAATAAAAGATAATGACGAGAAAGCTAGATTTAAAATACCACCTCTTCCCTAGACAAAGGTACACGCTAGAGAGATATTCAGAGCCAGAAACTTCCTTAGCTAATGTGCTTACAATGTCTTCTTATGCACATCCTTTGTCTCACTCTTTCCTTATGAAGCAGCTGATAATGCCCAGCTCTACATAAGAGGGAAACAGCAGAAGCAGTTTGTCAAGAAATGGGTTTAACACAGTCTTCAGCTAAGGGGGATTAAATCTGCATCTCCTAGGGCTTTTTTAAAACTTGACTGGCTGTCTATAGTTTAGTTACACTGAAGAAGACCAATGGATCTAGTTGCTAGAGTTTTTTAAAGGAAATCTTTGCACAAATGTATTTTTGATAATCTTAGAAAATGGAACATAAATCCTTAAAACCATAGAGGGGGGAAGACAGATTCATGGAAATGCTCATTGCCAAGGAGCCTCATGCCAATAAATGGCTCAGGCCACATATGGGTAATGGAATGAAACAAACAAGAGAGAAGAGCATTTTGTGGGATAGATTATTGGAGTTCTTCATTTTCTGCCAAAAGTCAACACAGCAGTTGTGGTTTGAGAAAAAATAAATGCTACAGAGCATAGATATTTTTCCACTGTATAACTGGCCAAAAGAAAAAGTTCATTTGTTCTTCATACCATGGACAGTAATTAAGTAATTACATGCATCCAGTAAGAAAAAGTCCATGAAATGTTAAAGTTTTGAGTTATTAGAAATCTAAACTGCAAGATGTGTTATTTTTCTTGAGTCAGATGATGAAGACTGAGTTAAAACCTGAGAAAGCTTAATTTGACATTTTTGTCACTTACAACAAGCAAAAACATTTTTAATGTTTAATTCTTTATCCAATAGACTTTAATTGTGGTATGTTAAAATGATTAAGTGTAGTAACTGCTTCGCTTCACAGAGAAAATGCTTGTAAAATATAATACTTTTCTTTGTGACATATAAAAAATTGTCATGTTAGTTTTTTTACCCCATATATTCAGACACTTCTGTTTTGATAATCTCTTTTCCCCATTCTTTTTGCAGCTAGTGCAACTGGAAACCATTTTCTTTGACTACCTCCTCTCTAATATTTCCATGGTACAAAAGTGTTACTCCTTTGTTCTTTTGTGAAGTTTTCAGTTAAGACAGGATTTTTTTCCAATCCCTAAACCAGCAAACACTTCAGGAGACATTAAAATTATAATATATGACATGATTGTAAGCAAAATTGGGCATTTGAGAGTGTCCAATAAGAACTCATGTCTAGAACAGGTCGGGTGTTTTTACATTGAAGTTTGCATAGTTTATACTCTACTTTTACACCATTTGCTTAAGGCATTAGTAAGCTTTTATTTAGCTAGCACTCTAGTTGGTTTATAAATAGGCTATGCAATGGGATCAGATTCCTTGGTTTTCTAAGCATGCCAGTATTTGCTAACTGATGATAAATACACTAAAGACAGAAAACCTTTTATAAACATGAAAATGTAAGGGAGTTGGTAGTACTAAGCATGTAATTATTTTAGAAAGTGTCAGGTTTTTAGAAAATTGCAGCAACAGCTTGAGTTAGACTTGTACAGACTACCTTATTCTTCATATACTTCCTTCTTAAATATCTCAGGTCATAAAGATGCTTGCAATTACTAATTTGTTTTGAAAGCTCTTGCAATAACTATTTTAGAAAGTTAAATTGTAATAAGGCGATGTATAGTCTGTTGCAATAATAGGTTAACAATTAAATGACTTATTTAAGAAACATTTATAAACTACTAAATATTTATGAAGCATAATTTAAGACCTAAATCTTAATTAAAGAACTGTGAATTTTTACAACTTCATAAGACCAAGGAGCTGAATTATTATGTGTTTAATTGATATGATACATCACACAGTTCATTTCAGCCTGGTTACTATTATAACTAATGAGCAGTTAGTATAATACACTGCAAAATATTGCTTTTTTTGCTTTATTAAACTTAAGCATTTAAACTGATTATAAACAAACATATGACTTCACCTGTTTCTTAGCTTTGTAGTAACAAGAATTCCCATGCTGATACAATCAAAACTTCTTACTTACCACAGCCATTCAGCCTGCTACACCATTTACCTGCTTCCTCACCTCTAGTTCTTCACCTGTCACTGCTCAGACAGGACAGAGAGTCTACTACAAATTACTACTTAACCATCTGGAAAGCACAGCTAGATGTGTGTTTCTTTAACAGGGAAATCAGGGTTTTGGTAGGAGTCTTCTATAGGTACCAGGGCTGAAGGCGCATTCATATAAGTGAATCTATGTGTGCAATGCCTGCAATGAGTGGGATTAAAAGGATGGAAACCTGATTCTGTATTTCTCCCTGTACCACCCCTGTATTAGTGACACTGAAGAAGGAATGGTCTCCTCAGCATCTCTCTCCTACTCTGTAAACATTTACTGTCACAGAGCTGTTCCATTTTAGCTCAACTGGACTATTTTTGTTTCCACGACTCAAGACAGTTCAGGAATGTCCAAATTTTGGTTTTAGTTTTCCAAATAGCAATGTCAGGTTTATTATCTCTTTTCTTTTTTCTTCCCAATAAGAGAATTCTCATACCTGTTCCTTTCTACACAAATAGCAGCCATGTAACATTTTTTTCTACCTATTGTCACATGGTTTTGTGACAATATAGGTATCATTTATGAGTGAGTTAATGGCTTCCTATAACCTTACGAACTGAACAAATATTTTTCTTTTGTGAGCTGCCCACTTTTCTCACAGACTTGTTTCACAGGTAAACTAGTACAAGCAGGATTTTGACATGAACAATCTTAAGCAACTACATAGCAGGAACTTTAGAATATCAGCTTGAAGTTGTAAACAATACAGTAAAACAGGAAAGCAAGAATATTCCACGTAATCAGTTCTCATGGCAGCAAATTATCTGAGATCTAGTGCTACCTCCAGGAAGAAAACTTATATAACACAGCTCTTGTCTTTTCTGGGTGGACAATAACATTTTAAATAGCTGGCGAAAGCTTTGCTTCACTTTATCAATTTATGATCAAAGAAGATGCCTTTTCTAACATGTCTTATTATTCTAATTAAAAATGGGGATACATTATGAACTGCACTTTCCCATTTCTGCAAGATGAGTCACAGAAAAAAAGAACAATACAAACCCAACATACATCAAAGGCTAAAGCAGAGTAGTGAAAGATATGAGACTATGAAAATTGCAATCAGATACCTCTGAAGCAAGAAGGGGGAAAGATGATTTTTTATAATCATTGAAAGCCTAGCTGTGGAGCAATAGCTTACAGGACTCTTGATTTTTCCAGTCATAGATAAAGGGTATTCATGTTCCTAAGACATCAAGCTAATGTGCAGCTGCCTTCTAGTTTTGTAGTAGACTTCTTGAAGATGCTGTATACAATTATGTATCTTACAAACAGCCCTGACTCTGTTCCATGTAAATCTCTAATGAATACTAAATTTTCTCTTGAATACATAATTCATCATTTCTGTACTTTACTGCAATGACTACAAAATCTTGGTCTCGTGAGTTTTAATAGAAATGACCAAGGGAAGGTTGGGTGGGAGAGGAAGTGGAACCTCAAATACAGATTGTTATAAATCATATATGGAAACAGGGCTGTACCACTCATTACAAATGCTTCTTGAAAACCAGTAATAAAATAATCTTCTTTAAGGAAATGCGAATGAAAATGAAGGGCAGATGTAGTTTTCGGGAAAATAATTTATTGGTGGGATGGGAGAAGAGAAACAGGAAAGAACAGCATCTACAGGAAATCAACTGTTAATAAATATCAGAAACGGCAGTCAAGTGACAAGATAAGCTGCAGCATATGTTCCTCCAGCTACAAAATGGAAATCATTTTCTATAGAAGAGATGCTGATAAGCCTGCCTCCTCCCCAAAAGGCAATCATTTTACATTTTATATTATTTGAAAAGAGCTTGATTATTTTCCTTTGAATGAAAACAGATGATTCACATTTACCTGTCAACAGAATTTTAAATTCATGTGTTTCGCCTGCATACTTAAAGGCGTATGACCCAACCACAGCATGCTAGGGAGAAAACTTTAGAAAGATGTAAATAAATAATAATTCATAGCCACAAATATTGCTTTACCTTTGTCCTACTTCAAATTACTAAAAATTAAAAACCATATAGTCTATAAAATGTTGATTTTTCTAGTAACGGGTAACACTTATGTACAATATTTTCATCAAGATCAGATGTGGTACCCCCCAAAATAACACCCACAATGGAAGGCAAGATATGAAAATGATAATGATGTCATTTGAAGTGTAGATTTAAAAGGAAAATAAATATCCCAGGTATGTTTTGCAGTTCTCTAAGTAGTGTTGGTGTAGTAGTGTATGCACAGTCTGATAGGAGGCAGGGAAGAACAAGTATAAAGGATAGACAATAAAGGATTAATTGGGCATCCAGTTCTCATTACTGATATAACCGGTAGATTAGCATTCAAACCTTCCTTTTATTAAGTAGGAAATCTTGGAACTGGAGTCTGATTGGGAGTTTAAATATGACAACATTTAATGTGATATAAATGTGATAAATTCGTGAAATGTTACTATCTTGACAATATTTCAATGATCTTCCTTCGGGACTCACGATGCCCTGATGCCCCTGCTTCTTGTCGTATTTTAAGATAACTAGGAACAGACAGACAGAGATAACAAATACAAAGGGTGGGGGGGTGGATTTTTTCTTCTGAAAGTGTGTATAAATCACTAACTGGAAGACAAAAGGATTCCCTGTCTCCCAACAAGCACATCAGAAATAACAACATACTTTTAATGGAAAGCTGGAAATCCCAAAGAAGCAGACTTACAAACGACCAAACTCTTGATCCCTGTAGATAGGCTTTACATCAGAGTTCTCCAAAGAAGAAATTCTCTGCCTTTATGAGTGGTGTAGTAGTAAGGTTACTGTATCAGCAGTACTTCTCCCATCAGCACTATCTTCCTCAAAGGAGCTCTGGGGAGAGCACGTCCGTAGTGGATGACCCACTCCTTGCCCTTTCTGCGGGGTACTCACATACCTTCCTCCCTCTTTCACTTGTGCTTCCCAAGGCAGCTCCAGGAGGACTCCTCTATGGGCTCATACCACCAAAACTCTGCCATACTCCCACTGCATCTAGGATTTTCCAATCCTAATCAACATGGGCAGCATTTGACTTTAGGGATCTGTCAGGACAAAGTACAGATTACACTTGACAGAAGCTGGGTGACTAGGGTGGGGGAATCTGTTCTTTTCCTTTCGCTTGGGCCAAGAGAAGACCACAACCTGCATAGAAAACCAGGTTGGGCAACAGGGATTTGATTAAGAAGCTAGTGACTCATTAATCTGTACCACAATGAGTCTGAGGACACTTGTCTTTTTTTTCAAATATTGTTCTTTCCTATTACAAGAAATAATGAAACACAGAGCCTGAACTGTTTTGCTTGCTGAAGCTAGGCAGCTGGACTGACCAGACTTGCAAAGAAGTGACTTTCTGGTAACACGGAAATTAGTCCTGACATAAAAAGTAGTATTAGAGGGAATAATAACAGTACCATAGCAAAAGAGTAACATATTTATTAAGTACTTATACAACATCTACTTCTACTTATAGAACCTGACAAAGAGAGTCACCTAAAATAAGAAATAGCAACATTTTTGTAGTCAGATTTGTGTCAGTTTTTACAGCTGACAAGTTTTCATTCACTGACACTGACTTTAGAGTGCTATAAGGACAGTCCACAGAAAAATGAAAAGTTCTTTCCTGAACCAAATAAGCTTTTCAGAAAGTGACGAGTACAAGAACTATTTAGTGTGTCAGTGAATTTTAATAATCACAGAATCACAGAATGGTAGGAGTTGGAAAGGACCTTCAGAAATCATCTAGTCCAACCCCCCTGCTAAAGCAGGTTCACCTAGAGTGGGTTGCACAGGAATGCATCCAGACAGGTTTTGAATATCTACAGAGAAGAAGACTCCACAACCTCTCTGGGCAGCCTGTTCCAGTGCTCTGCCACCCTCAAAGTAAAGAAGTTCCTCCTTATGTTTAGATGGAACTTCCTATGTTCGAGTTTGTGCCCGTTACCTCTTGTTCTGTCACTGGGCACCACTGAGAAAAGACTGTTCCCATCCCCCTGGCACCCTCCCTTTAAGTATTTATAAGCATTGATAAGATCCCCCCTCAGTCTTTTCTCTAGACTAAAAAGACCCAAGTGCCTCAGCCTTATACTTAACCATAATTACAGAAATATGTCATTTAATTTTTAAAAAGACTGTATATAAGTATGACTACTGCTAAATATTTTTCAAAGTTAATATATAACTGTTCATGAGAGAACTGTGCCAATGTAAAGTGTTATACAGGGGCAGATGCTGAATTTCAAGTCTTTCTAGCCAGCATCTGGTTGTGATCACCAACAGTTGTGCACATTTGTGTGAAACAGTCAGCAGAGCAACTGGAGATTCAGCTACATGATGTTTTGTTTAAATTCCACAAAACTCAAACATCATCAGTCCCTACTTATAGCCATCATTATTAGTCTGCAAGTTTCACTTCTTGAAACGAAATTCATAATTATGCTAATAGAGACTTTCTTTCCTGGCACAAAGACTTTGAAGTACTTTTAATGGTGATTTTCTGATTGAATTTGCAACTTGTGCCACTGTGACTTCATGTTTTTACTCTGCTGTGTGTGTGACAATTTCATCCCCATTGAGATGACCCACAATCACTAATACTATACTTCAAAAGAGGTTAATTGAACAGGGAAGTCATTATTGTAATTATTCCAGAAGACACCAGCACTAAAGGGTTTTTTAAATGAATTTAATTTCAGGAATATAAAGACATAGTATTATCGCTCCATTCATAAAACATTAAGGTTTACTACCCTCATGATCAGAAATATTTTAATTCTGCCTTTGGGCACATTTCTTAAACATACATGTAGAATATAACCATCTGTAATATAGCAAGGGAAGCTAAATAAAGTGATGTACTTTCTCACTGGTAGATAGCTTCTCTACACACTGTCCCCAGTTAGGTTTCAGGATGAAAAAAAAAAAACATAGAACAAACAGACAGATCTGGATAAAGACCTTCATTAGATAAGGACCATCCAGGATGACAGCACACCCAAGGAATTGTAGGAAGAACAGGAGACAGAACTTCAGGTACCTTTTTCTCTATTACAGTGAAGGTGTTTTCAAAATGGAAGTTGGACGTTTCCTTTTCAGTGTCCTGATACTTTCAGGCCTTGGTGGCTTTACACTGTCTGGGCTGCGTACAATTGCATCAATTGTCCACTGAGGAATGAGGAATAAAATCAGGGAAAAGAAAATACTCTGTGGCTAGAAGGCTTTTTTTACCTAACTCAAAATCATTTCACAGGGGTGAGTCTTGGCCTTGTGGTCTGTATTTAAACACAAAGAGAACAAAACAAATACTTTCCAACTTAGATTCTTGTAGTGCTATGACTAGTCCCATGGTTGCTCTTTGGGAGCTTTGTAGCTCTCTATCCAAGTTCTACTGCACTTGTCTCAAATAAAAGTTCATTCATCTGCAACTCTCTTAATAAGTTCAGGTGTGACCCAAGACAAAGAGCTTTTCTTCCCTTTACCCGCACATATACTTTCAGAAACACATTGGGCAGGAAAAAAAGTCACAGCTTCATTCTGTGTGTTATGATTCAAAAGTTGCCCTGCATGAACAGGAAGAGATGAGATCTTTGCCCATTTTTGCTTGTGCTATTTAAAAAGGAAGAAAATAAAATATTTCTGTTCCACACGACTGTATAGCAATGTGCAACTGACCCAACTAAACTGCACACAATGGAATTACATCTTTATTTTTTCATTTTCATAAGGAAGTCCCTTAAAATTTTTCACACAGCAGTAACTCATACTCTGGATGCTCTGGTTTTCTTTTCAGCTGCCATGTACTTCAAGCCCCGGTACCTAGGTGCAATAGGGTAGCATTAAGAGCAGTTCAGCGTTACTTAAAAGCAACATCCAAAAAATGCAGCAAGCAGAGGGTTTGTGCAGCAGTTTCTGGGATGTCCTCCTGGGGTATCCTAGGAACTCCTTTAGGCACTCTAGGCTGCTTGTGGCTGCTCAGAAAGGGTCACCACAGGAGGCTTTACTCTGGGCAAAAGTACTCATTTCTGACAATTCCTGTCTGCTATGCCCCAAAAAAGTATGTTTGAGGTTTAGTCTTCAGCTGGCTTCTGCCAAAGGAGAAACCCAATGGATTTTGGCTGGTGCCAGGGAGGAATGACACATTGGCAAGGTCTGGTGTCACAAGAAGAATTGGGTTTGTGCCGCTGTGTGTGAAGAAGGGTCTACTGACCTCTGGACACAGCAATCCCGCTAAGCAGCTGTGGGGTTGTGCCCCAGGGCATGACCATGGGACCCATTCTGAGGGTCAAAGACTGCAGAAAGGATGTGGTATCCACCTGCTGAAACGAGACAAGAGCACCCTTACTAAAAGACTGGCCAACGTGATGAGGAGAGATTTAAACTGCTGAGACAAGGGAGGGAGTTTCTGACCAAAACTCAAATGAGAAAAGAGCAGATAGGTTAGATGGTGAAGAGTGCAGGATGGTGGGAACAAAGGATACCTCAGGAGTAATGAAACAGGGCAAAGGGACAGCTGCCTCAACTGCACATACACAAATGCTCTCAGCCTGAGAAATGAAGAAGGAGGTACCTGCATCTGCAGGCAGAAAATAATTGCAAAGTTGCAATGGCAGATGTGGTGGGTCAGCTTGCACAACCAGAGTGAGCAATGGGTGGGTACAAACCCTTCAGGAAAGACATGCAATGAAGAAAGGGTGGGAGCTCCCCATGATGTGAAGGGGCAGCTGAAATGTGTGCAGCTCATCTATAGGACAGAGAGATGGAGGATAGGCCGTTAGCGTGACACTGTGGCATGACAGTGTGCTACAGACCACTCATCGGGGTGGCAAAGTGGGCAAAGCTTTCTTTAAATGACTGTGTCACACACACTTTTTCTCATGGGGACCTCTGCTCAGAGGGCAAATAACATGACATAAGAAGTCACGATTTCTGGAGGGTATTGGGCATAACCTTGTGAACAGACAGTGGATGTATCCATCATGGGTGATGAACAATTTGATCTGCTATTCCCTCACAGGGAGGAACAGGCTGGAGATATGACAATCAATGTTATGTTGGCTGTAGTGATCATATTATCAGAGAGTTCAAGATCTTGAGTGCAGTGAGGAAAGAGAGTAGGGTTTCAGATTAGCAGATTTTACCTTATTCAGAGCTTTGGTGGATGGGCATCCATGCTAGACAGCACTGAAAGGCAATGTTGCTCAGGAAACCTGGCAGACCTTTAAGGACAGCATCTCCAAGTGTGAGAACAGTCCGCCATGCTACCCAGGGAGACAAGTAGGCATACTGGAAGCTAGCTTGGCTGAGCAGGGAACTCATGACAGAGCTCCAACGCAAAAAGACAGCATACAGGAGCTGGAAGCAGGGACAGGCTAGGAAGGAAGAGTTTAGAAACACTGTGCTGGCATGCAGGATTGGTGCTAGGAAACCCAAAGTCCAGCTAGGTTCAGAAATGACACAGGAACATCGAGGGCAACAAGAGCTTCTATATTAGCAGTAAAGGACTGAACAAGGAAATGCTAGATGGAGCAAATGATTTAGTGCCAGGAGATACAGACAAGGCTGAGGTACTATGCCTTCCTTCCTTCTTTTGCTCAATTGTGACCAGTGAGGTCTCCCAAGCCTCTGTGCTTAATTAGAAGTGTTCAAAGAGGGGAATGGCCAGCAGTGGATGAGGTTGAGTTGGGGATTACCTGAGGCAATTTGACAACTCTCTTTGATGTGTTGGGTTGCAACAGAGGTGGTGCCTTTGGCAAGACCATTCTCTGTCATGTTTGAACAGTCAAGGAGACTGAAGGAGATCTCCAGCCACTGCAAGAAGGCAATCATTGCATACATTTTCTATGAAATTCAAAAGGAACAAATGCAGAAACTACAGACTGGGGTTGGTTTCACTTTGGTGCCAAGGAGAATCATGGAGTGATTCTCAGGAATCAGGAGACTCAGGAAGGAGAAGGTGATTGGAAACAGCCAATATGGATTTTTCTTTCTTTTCACCTGACTACCCCTGGTGATAAAATGACTGGATCTATGGATACAGATGACATTTACCTCGACTGTAGCAATGTTCTTGTATCCAAGTTAGGAGATCACAGTCTGGATGTGAGGACAACCAGTAAACAACCAGTTGGATGGTTGTGCTCAGAAGGCCATGGTTAACTGAGTTGTACTGTGCATGGAGACTGGTGACAAGTGCTGTAGTGCAGGGTCTGTCCTGGGACTTTTCCTGTTCAACATCTCTGTCAGTGACCTGGAGGAGAGGATGGAAAGCATGCTTATTAAGTTTGCTGATGAGGGGACCAGTTGACATGCTTGAGGGCCAGGCTGCCTTCTGGGGACCTGGATAGACTGTAGGAAGGGGCTGCAAGTGACGCTCTGAAACTCAGCTAAGATAGAGGCCAAGCAGAGCCCTGCAGCAACGGGAGTCTGGGGCTGGTGGGACCTGGAAGTGGCTCTGTGGAGATGGCCGTGGGCCTTGCTGGGCAGCAATCTGAGCAGAAGCCAGCTGTTCTGCAGCCAGCAGGAACAGCAGCACCTGAGTTGGTGTGAGCTAGGGAATAGCATCAAGGGATCACCCTTTATGCAGCACTTGCTATATCATATCCAGATGTGGTGTCCAGTTTTGGGCATAGATATAGATAAACCAGAACAAAATCATCAGAAACCACTGAGAGGGGGCTGAAGTCCTTGCCCTGGGAGGAGAGTTTGCAGTACTGGGACTGGTTCAGCCAAGAGAAGGGATGGCTTTCGGGCCATCCAACAGCATCCCCAACATCAGTGGTAGGGGATGGAGGAGATGCAGCCAGGCTCTTCACAGTGGTGCATGGCAAGAGGGTGAGAGGCTCTGACAGAAGCTGAAAATTAAAAGACTCTGGCTGGAGATAAGGAGAAGCCTTTTGCCCATGAGGACAAGCAAGAAATGGGGCAGGGGCCCAAGGAGGCTGGGCTGTGTCTGGCTTCAGGGAGTTTTATGCTCTAACCGGGTGAAGCCTTGAGCAGCCTGGTCTGAATGCAGAACTAGCTCTTCTCTGGACAAGGGGCTGGAATAGACACCTTCTGAATCTCTTCTAGCCTGAATTATGTTAAGATCTGAAGAGATCAAGCTATGACAACTGGTCAAATTTCTTTAACTGAAGTTGAAACTTCAATAGTTAAGTAGGACAATACTCTTACAGCCTTAAAATTGTGGGTTTTTTCCAGAACATGTCCAATAATCGTATAACTGAAAACAGCAATATTTGCTTATGAGCTTTCTAGTTGAGATTGTATTATCAATAGAAAAAAATCTGGAAATTTAATGCTGCAGGGATTTATTTTTTCTTTAGCCTAATGCTTGAGCACGGATATCTAGTGGATTTGTCATGTTTCTATTTATCTCCTTATCAATAGAAAGTGACAGAATACATACTTTCCTCAGACAGACTGTATTGCACAGCCCAGATGTGTATAAAATCTGATTAAACATGCCCAATGCTAGTATTCAGTCTTTTAAGGTCCAACATGGTTGACTGTTTTTCCAAATCTGAGGATATTTTCAAGGCTGTGAGGTCCCAGCTGCTGGGTGACAAAGATAATGACAAAAGCTTTTCCCAAATGAGAGCCAGGAGCAGTGAACAGTTACTGTACATGCATTTAATAATCTGACTCAAGGCTTTTAGCATTCCTGTAGGAATTCCGAGGATTGGTGTTGATATCCTCTCTTTCACATCATGTGGAAGTAGTATTAGCAGACAACCACAGCCTGACAGTTGTGCAGTTCCTGAGGTCATATTTACAAAAGGTCTTTAGGTATCTAAACAAGCAGATAAATATCTAATGCGATTCTCAACACGCTGCCATGTCAGGCACAGTCGAAGCACAGAAGTCAAGAACCTTAGCAGATAAAATGTTCAAAAAGCTGGGAGGGAATATAAATACTGCAACACGGTGATTTCTGTTGGCAAGTTTCAGATACCCAAACACAAGAATAAAAACCAGTATCTCTGGGTAGGTATAGTCCTCTCATGCAGTGCAAATGGAGTTTGGTGACTCTCAGTGACTTCCGAGATAACCAGTGCTCCAGCTGATTTAATGCTGACCTACTGTCTTCTCTATAATGTCTCTCAACCTTTGTTCTAATGTCTTTGCAGTTCCCAACCTAATTCTTCCTGAGTCTGTTGTATTTCGTGGTAGCTGCTGCTAATTGGTTGCATACTTTGTGGCTGAGGAGAAAATCAGTCCCATCACCAATTTCACAGAGGCTGTTGCAATGTGAAAGATATATAGTCCATGACAATATTGAGCATGGGTTTTTAAGAAATAGATTTAGATGTAAATGTTTAAATCCTGTTTTGTTCAGGCTTTAAATCAGTTTAAATGTAAATTAATATATTTATATATCTAAATATGTTTATTAACATTTGATTGTGGCTGCTGGTGCAATAGAGAAAATGAATAATAATAGTAAATATATTAATTGATACCTTAAAGTTGAGTTTATAGGGTACATATGGGTGTCCTTTGTTCCTTGTGACTGGGTCAGAAAAAATATACTGAAAGCAGCATTTCCCAAAACACTGATACCTCCAAGTTCATGGTCTGCTTCTGTGTTGTTGCCGTTTCCTAAAGTACTGTGGGAAGAAGTCCTTTGTGGAATGGTGACACTCACAACAGAGGAGGGGTCTCTTCACAGAGACCTTCCCATTCTGTTCTCCACTGGGATGCAAATTGCTCCAGATGGTCCCAGGCATGTACTATACACGTGGAGAATCGAGATTTGTATATCTGCTCATCTTTCATTTTTAGTGCTTGTATCTCTGCAAAAGATAAATTGTTATGGTTTTGCAGACTGGAACAAGTTCAACCCTCAATTTATCTCATTCATACATGGTAGCTAAACAGATTATACAGTGATTAAAAAGTGCTAGAGTTCAATAGCATCCTATTTTTCAATATGGAGTGCCATGTATCCTAGTTCTTACATTGTATGCAAACTGATGTCAGATATCTGGAAAGATAAAAATTTTAGAAATTTTAGCAGTTTATTAGAGAAAGGGAGGGAAAACACATAATGAACAGAGGATGATCTTATCATTGAAATAGTTTATCCTGGAAAGACCACTGACACCATAAAAGGGTCATTGCTGTGAGGAAATATGCCTTCCCATCATTCTGCCATGCGTATAGCAGTAAAAAAAAGATGGAGCCTTTCTGCTTGTTGCAGAAAATAGACAAATATCAAAGACCAAATGTGGCCAAGAAAGAGGAATACATTTATAAAGAGCATGGTGGCTGTGTCTGAGATTGTTTGTATTTTGAAATACCTTAGACTGGACGCAGAAATAAAATCCATTTGATAACTAAGGGCTTCTTGATTATATCAAGATAAAAAGGCAGTATCAGCAGTGTTGTATGTCCATTAAAAATTATGTAAGAAGCAGCAAAAGTAGGTGTTCTGAGTGTAGAAGGGGGAGCACAGATGGGAGCGTGGCAGACTGACTTGTCATTTACAAAATCATAAGGCAAGTTAAGAGAAAAATAGCCTTGGAGATATGTGTCCTTTACTACCTAAGCTACACAAAGATCCCGATTCAGCAAAACATTTAAATCAGTGTTTCTTAAGTCAGCAAGCACAACCCACAGAACATATTAATTATGACATACACATACATTTAGAAACATGAAAATGGAACAAACTGTATGCTGAGGATTAGTACGCTGGTAAGTAGAGCACAGAGACTAAGGGAGAGACTTCAAGGGACGTGGCTTCATAACTCAGTAAAAGGGAGTCCAATCTGTTCAAGTTCAAGAAATGGGAATATTTGCTACAATAAGCTTTTCAGCTCACTCATCTGAGATTTGGAATAGGCAGTGAGCAAAAAGGGCCTGTATTTTCTGCACAGTGTTTAGGATTCGGAAAAAGGCATATAAAAATGACTGGAAACAGTGCTTCCTTTCTAGTCAAGCTGCAATTGAGAAAAAATGGGGACGTCATTAGAAAAATGTTTGTGGAAGATGCTAGAATGTCACCTGGCCCAGTAAAGTCTACACAGATATGGGTTAAGTGTAAAGGTTATTTCATACTAGACCTCAGCCAAAGAACCTTCAAAATGAATTGCATCTTGTTCCCGCACGGACAGGACTCTTAAAAGAACATCTCATTTTATTATTTTCTTCTGAAACGAAGATTCACCCCAGGGAATAGGGTGTATAATCTGACCAAAGAGTCTTGGTCTTAGCATAAAGACCAGGTAAACTGCTGTAACACAAACCTTAAAATTACCAATGTTTTTAGAAATAGGTGAAATACATAGTTATTGAAAGACACAAATTAATCTGGAGTAGTTTTCTGTATCTCTAAGGGTGGTAATTTAGTCTAATGGGAATTTAATAACTCATATTAAACACATTACTAATCTGATGTTTTGCTTACAGTAAATTAGAACTACTGAGATTATAAATCACTTACTTAAAAGGAAAAGAAATCTCGAATTCCACTGAAAACCTCTCTTAACTGACAAACAGCAGGTAGGAAGAAGTCTTGTTGTTTTCAAATGAGTTTCAATCAATTTTTGTTTTCATGTCTTGTACGTAAGTAAACACAGTTAATTAAGGCATCTTGCCTCACTGTCTGTCATACTGCAGCTGTAAAAGCTAGATTACTGCATTTAGTCATAGCCCTGAGCTAGGGCCAGCACAGTGCAGCACTGCTTCAGGAGGCAATTTAGACAATTTTTGGGAGGCATCTGTACAAGACAGCGTAGTGTATCTCTTGGAAGCGGCAAAAACAGTCTTCCCCTGGGCACTGTAAAGTCCTGTATGCTTTTGATTCCCTTCCCCCCCACCCCCGATTCTTTATGCTAAAACAAACTGTGTAAGAGCCTCAAATCAAGCTGCTGTCAGTGGGTGGCAGCCCACTGAGAGACCAGGGAACTGCTTCTGCCCACCTGGGTAAGATGTTAAAAAAGGCCACAGCCTGTCCTTGTATGAGCAAAAGAGTTTATTCTTAACATGCATGGAGGTATACATGACACCTGCATACGTAAGAGTTGTCTGTATGGTAAAGAATTGATATTTAGATTTCACTTGCAGGCATCATAATTTTTACTTCGAATAACAAATGTGGAACTTATAAAAATTAGAAGTTCAGACAAGTTAGTACAGGTGATACTTAGACCTTAATTAACTGCTCTGTGCAGCAAGTCAGCAGCCTGGATGATGTTCCCATGAACTTTCTCATTATCACTCTAATACATAAACACATGACACAAATGACTATGGTATTTTCAGAATAACAGACTTTCAGTCAAAGTTTTTTTTGCATTCCTTAGATTTTTCAATACTAATGGTTTAACTGTCGCTTCTTTAATGCCTTGATTGCAAGTGCAAATTTAGTAACTGAAGGAAGAGACATATTCCTCAATACATTGTTATTTTATTTTCTCTGGGTGAAATTTTAGTCACAGCAGTTCAGCATTTTGTTTTTTGCAAAGACACAGACACACAAAATATACAAATATACATAAGAGTATGTGATTGTTGAGAAATTGGTGTGGCATAGTTATAATTTAAGATTTTTTTTTCTTTCAGCAGGACATTTTTTTAAGAACTATGTACATCTTTGCTCTGGAAGGCTGAAAACAGGGAGCCTACACCATGGAAAGCACGAACATGCGAAGTGCACACTGGAAGGCTGGGAGTCTGAAGGCAACTTGTGAGATCAGTCTTTGATACTCATGTTCACATAGAGAGACACAGTCCAGTTTAAAACTTAATGTACCAAATATAATATCTATTTATTCCCAAGCTGCTCATGGCCTGAAAGAATAAGACAGTGGCCAGCAAGCTTGTAGCTCTTTGATTATAAGGCTGTGTTCTAAAGCTGTTTGAACTTCACAGTTTGGACTAATTTTGTTGAAGATACATCTGTAGTGGTGTAATTCACCTCAGGCAATGCTAATGCCTTAAGGAATGGGTTACAGATTTTTTAGAGCTGAAATAGGTAAAAACTAGAGACAGAAGTTAAGGAAGCTTTCAGCTTCTTTTATTTGACCAGTTATATCTGCTTTAATAGAACAGGTTAACTAAACAACAAGCCACTTTCACATAAGAAACAAATGTTATGAAAGGTCATTAAAGTGAATTCTAATTACAACTCAAAAGAGGCAAACAGGAAGTGTGACAGTGACACTGGTCAGAATTCAGAACATCAAACATGCACTACTCCTTTTTTTTTTTTTTAAACTTCATTTTGCCTTTTTGCAGGAGGCATCTAGTGAACAATCCAAAATAAGATTCTATGATATGAGTAACTTTGTGGTTATGCAGTATTGGGTTAACATATTCTGGACACCAGTACATAAAATTCAGATGTATCTTGATCTCTGTAAATTGATGACAATGAAGATAAAATTCTTGGAGTGTAGATATCAGTACCAGGATAGAAAAAAAATGATGCAGAGAAGATTCAAGAAGAGGACATTCATCTTAGTAGCAACTCATTCTAGGCTTCAAAGTATGAACTGAGTATATGTTTCTTGTAAGGAATTTCTGTGTGTGTTCGCAGTGTGAGCTTTTGCAGTGCATCTACATAGGAGGATTCTTCTGGCTTGAGCTTCTCTGAAACAGCTTATCCTCTTATAATTCTTACCTAAAGCTACTTTATGGATGATGAATGACAATATGACGAACTAATACACAGATGTAAAAAGAAGTGTTTATCATCTACTGAAAAAATAATGGTTGGAATTGGCAGTCACTGAGAACTCTCATTTACAACATAACAGGATTTGGGGGCACCCTGCTAAGGAGAACAGTTTTAGATATCCCCGTTATTTGCTGATGGACGTCATGCTTGCTCCAGCTGTCAGGAACACAGCTGTTCTACTTCCTTTTGAGTGATCAGTGCTGCTGATGCCCTCCAGCTAGCATGTTCTTTGATAAGGTCCAATGGAGAGCTGTGAAAGAGCTGAACACTGGGCTTCTAACAGCAAAATGCAAAAACAAATTTCACAACAAATTGCATTTTCACTGCTGCCTGATGTCACCCAATTAGAAAGAGCTGAATTTGTTCTAGTACAGTGACTTGGAAGGAATCACAATGGAACAGTTTTTTCTTATGGTTGTTAAAGCAATTTCAGGGAAAGGTTGCTGTCTACTAAAGAAGATGGTGTCATAATATTCTGTGTAACTTACTAAAGCTGCCTAAAATAGAAGAATTAGATCCAAAGGACCACATTTCGTAACTTCGTTTTGAAATGTATGTGGTCTGGATCTGATTGCATCAGTAGCAAAGAAAATATTGATAACAAATCATTAGAGCAATTGCTATATTTTCCTCCTTAGTTAAGTGGAATCTTTTCTTTCTTTTTCTACTGCTTCAGAAACACATGCTCAATTATTTAGTCATGAAGACATAGATAAGTATACAATGCTCAGAACAATTTCGGAAGTTCTAATTGGGCAGAAGTCATGAAAAAATCTTGATGTCAAGGAAAGTAGTTATCTAGGTGTGTAAAGGATATTTAAGAAATATGCTAACCCTTAAAACAGTGGGAAAAACGTAGAAGAAGCTACATGTCTCACATCTGAAAACAGTATATGATGCTTACTGTGAAGATAGACACAATCTGAGGAAAAAACTAAGGGTACTCCTGACTTTTCAATCTGAATATATTCTATAAAGATTAAGCTTAATTATTCTTCAAATGCTTTTCCCCCAATGCTTAAGTTTTGTAATGTTATGATTTTCATGGGCCAAAAAGTCATTTTGCATAAACCAGTGCCAGTCCATTCATTTACAAGCAGCATATCTGTGTGACTCTTGACTGAATATGTGATGCACTGAACTCCCTGGAAGTAGTTCTAATTCACATTTGTGTTAAGTAATTCAGAATCTTGCCCTCTCAGAAGTAAGAAATGTTTACAATATTCATCATATATATTTTTAAGTAATAAAATTGATGAGTTCTATATTAAAATCATCCATCAGGCAGAAAGAAGTTATTTTCTCATTCCTAAATATTCCAAGTTTTCTGCAGCAAAATTCCTTAACTTGAAATAAACTCTCTGACCAAGACAAGTTACAACTTATGTCAAAGAATATCCTTCTTTCTCTTTTTGCTCTCCTTTTTTTTAATAGTCTAAAAATACTTACTGTTGGTTTACAAATCTGATTACTCCTACACTAATTGGTTTGAATAATTTTTTTCTTTTAAAAGATTCTATTTAAACAGTTAAATAAAACCCTGGAAATTTTATTTCTTTAAGTCAGTCTCTTTATTAGTCTAATAGGGAAATGTCCTTTGAGGTTTCAAACACCCTTTTCACTTAAGGGTAACACCTATTTGATAAAAGGGTGTTTGAGGTTTTCAGAAGTTTGGGGGGGGGGTGGGTGGGTGTTATTTGTTTGGGGTTTTTTTTGTTGTGTTTCTGTTTTTTGTTTAACACTATTTTAGTTCATGTCATATCATTACTAAGTTAGACTTATTTCTCAAAACAAATATATATATTTAACTCAGCTTCTCACTATAATATTGAAGACTTCTGTTGTTTCTGTCAGATCTGGAAACTGCTGTCCAAAGAAGTTAAGGGTTGATGTACAGAAGGCATATGTAGGTGGTTGCCAAAAGGCTGTGGAGCACTGTAGATAGTTTGTCTGGGAAGGGGTCTGGTTCAGGAATGAACCTGAGGTAAAATGAAACTGAGATGAAATGTTACTGTCTAAAGAATTTTTTTTTTTTTTCTTCTTTTTTTTTTTTTCCAGAATTGTTATTTATTAAGACTACAGTATCACCCACATACACAACTGCAAAGTGCTATGAGGAGAAAGGTCCAGGAAAAGGCAGTGGTGCAGAAGACAGTACAGGTGCAAAGGGAAGGAAAAAGTTTAGAAAACTGAGAACACTAACATAGTGTTGTATGTCTTCTAGAAGGGTAAGACAGTGCATTTTGACACTTTCTGAAGATAGGCTTCAAGATGTTTCTGCCCTAGTGTACATTGTGTCTGGCCTCTTATGCAGTTTTCTTAAATTAAATGCAATTGCACATGCCAAAATCATATGTGAGTGAATACCATGGTGCTTGATATATCCTTCTCACTGTCAGTCCCTCCACGTTCTCTCTTCTCCTCCAGAGGCAGCTTTATAACATGCATGCTGCTGGGCTAGCAGGACAGTAATGAACAGTGAGTGGTGACAGAAGCAGCTCCAAACCACCAGTAAGTCATGCAACAGTGCCAGACATAGCATCTCTGGGAAGTCAGTCTTGCAGAGTTCATGAGTGCCTCTGCACTGTTTTGCAGTGTGACCCTTAGCAGTTATGAATCTATCCAGTAAGACAACACATGAAAGTAGGACAAGACATTGAGTGCTAAGTTAGTACAGTGTGAAATATGATCAATAAAGTCTCTAGCAATATAGTATACTATTGAGCTAAAGTGACTTGGTGTGGGAGGCTGGGAACACAGCAGTGATAAATGTGGAAAACACTTCATTGTATTACCTTTCTGAGTACAGTTGCTTGCAGTTCCATCTTATCCCACTAACTTTTCAACAATTCTTCATTCCCTTTCTCAGCAATTTATAAGGCATTTAGCAAGGGAAATTTGAGAACATTAGTGCTAGCTGGATGTTTTTTCCATGTTCTCAAATCACTTTGTACTCATTATTGTGGTTAGTATAAGAAACAGTATTTGTTATTAGACTAGCTCTATAATTTCTACAGGTTTAATATTTCTAACAAGGCAAGCAATTATTATTTTTTTTTTAAGACAAGACATGCAGATAACATTCCGGGCCTGAACTTTCCAATATCCTAGGAAAATCATAGAATTACAGAATCGTACAATGAATGATAATGGAAGGGACCTCTGCTGAAGAACAGAAGAATGTTCAGGACCTGAGCAGAGCGCTCAGGTTGCTGGTTAAGTCAGGTTTTGAATATCTATAGAGATAGAAATTCCACAAAACCCCTGGACAACCTCTTCCAATAATTGATTAACCTGTCCAAGTGTTTGAATGGTGTTTGGTTAAAAAAAAAAANNTTAAAAAAAAAAAAAAAAAAAATCTTACTAAGGTTTCCTATATTCTAACCTGTGTCTTCTTCCTCTTCTCTTCTCTTTGCACATGTCTGAGAAGAGTTTATCTCCATCTTCTCTAAATCTTCTCATTAGGTAGTTAGACAGCAATAAAGTCTTCCCTGACTGAGCTTTCTTTTCTTAAAGGTGAACAAACCGCTGAGAACTTCTTCCATGATCTTCCTGTGGATTGAGGTGAGGCTGATTTACAGTTCCCTAGATATTCCCTCTTCTGTTTTCTGAAGATGTTAATTTTTCTGCTACCTACCTTAGTGTGTTAAGGATACCATTTCCATGGGGGATTGCAGACACAGATTTTTAGATTCTGCACAAACTATAATTTTATTTGCAATCCGTCCCCCCATTCTAGATTTGGTTCCCTCATTAAAGGTGTGGTGAACATGATTAGAGTTCTCCTTTTCTCTTCCTACGAGCTATGAAAAATACAAAACTGAATCAGATCTTGAAACATTCTTTGCAGGTTATACATAATTGTCAAATGAAATTCTTGTAGTTTCTGCAAGGTCGTGAAGTCTTTCATAATTTTCTGAATGAACTTTTACATTTTGTATGGTATGAGAGTGCTGTAAAGCCTCTGCTCTATTTCACAAATAAAATATATCAGGACTTCTTTTTTTCTTTATGGAAGAAGGTTGGATGAACGGGTACAACATGAGGAGGAAACTATTTAGGTGACTATGGCCCATAAATGGTCTCCCTCTCCCCCAGTAAAATTGTGTCAACATCTGCAGAGCATGCAAAGATTCAGCCTGCTTACGAACTGAAATATAAAGGCAATTGTTTGAAATCTTGTGCTGGAAACTTCAGTAGATACACAGTGCTGTCAGCACTGTTAAATAGGAAGCAAGTTAGCTTTTCCATAATACCTATATTTCACGTAGACCTTCTGTTTTTTTTTTTTTGCTAATACTCAGCATTTTTTTTTAAATATAATCAGTCTTTTTCTTGCTGGTGACATTTACAGACATCTGTTCTCTATTTCCTTAATATTCTATGTAAACATCACATTAAATATTTATGGAATTCACAATTCGAGGCTGTGCTGCCAAAGGCAAGTAGATAAGAGACCAAAACTCTTAATTTCTACATAAACCATGATGAAATTGTTAAAGTTAAAAAGAAAGAAAGCAAGAAAGAAAAAAAGCCTTGTACTCAAAGTATGAAAATTGAAAGAGCAGGTAGATATTTTTCCACCTACAAAACTAGAACCGTTTGTAGGATTTTATTTTTAGTCTGCTTACACAATTCATTTTGCAGAACAATATTCAAATTTATGTCTGCATCCTTCATGGATATTTCACTAGTAAAACTAGTCAGGTGAATAGCAGTATGGCCATCGTAAATGTATGGGAAATGGTATCAGATTGTAGACATCATGATGTTAACAGGTTACTCACTATTCAACTGTATTTAACAAGCTATATGCAAGTGGTCTGCAGCTTGCAGCCCTGGAGTCTCACAGATCTCTTTAACCCGTGGAACAAAGTATCTCTTTGTAGAAGCACAACTGTTATTATGGAGTTGCTGCATTCAGGCCACAGGACCAGAGTAAAGGTGATGTTTCATATCAGTAACGTTCAGCCAAGGAACGGGTCACTTGGACCTGGTAGATCATCCGGGCCATGAAGGATCAGGTCTGCTGTGCACTTGGACACGGTATTGGCTGGGCACCGTGAGCACCTTAATGAGGCTGTCTAGTCCTCAGAGCACTGAGCTATCAGGAAGACAACTGGGTTTATTCTCTCATACAAGGCACAGATTTCTCTGTTTAAGTTCTGATAGCTGCAATTCAGTTTCTCTACTGGTACTGAGATCTGTCTACCAACCTATTTATCTACCTGCCTATCTACCTTAATATGTGTGGTGGGCCATCTACCTGATTTTTGCACACACTGACAGAAGATGTGAAACACAATAAAGGTCATGTCACAGATTATGAAGTTCAATAAATGCATTGCTTATCTAACCCTAGAAAAATGTATAGACAGAATGTCCCAAGTAATAATTAAGCTATAAAGTTGAATGGAAGATACTGGATATTGCCATACACTCATATCCTTAGGGAGCTGTGCAGTACAAGACAAAACATCTAGTATTTCGAAGTGCAAACACTTCATGATAAACATTCCCCACAGAGATGCCTTATTGCCATTACAAAGAGTCTTTATTATAGGAAGTTCTTTTGTACAAGGAGAAGATGAATTTGGCACTTTAGCATGTTAAACAGCAGTTTCATCA
Organism: Himantopus leucocephalus; assembly: GCA_003993805.1. NCBI lineage: Eukaryota > Metazoa > Chordata > Aves > Charadriiformes > Recurvirostridae > Himantopus > Himantopus leucocephalus. Next base: position 30,552,934 of record RSEF01000031.1, read on the forward strand.
GAGCTGTATGGTTCACAAAAGATTAATCTATCCCCTCAGAATATTCATGAATCAATAAGAACGTTCCTTAAGCCCAAGCAATATTACTGCTGTCGACTAAAGGGGTGCTCTACATTCTGATGAACCAGAACTTACCCCTCAGAAATGACTTTTTTTGCAGGGAAGGGAGGAGTGGGGTCTCCATGTTTCATTCATACTATGCTGTATCAGATACTCTGTGTTATTATTCAAAGGATGCAATTCTACTGAAACAAAGTCAGGTATAATATTTGCTTCTACTGGAAAGAAGTTCAGAATAAAAACCAGGTGCCAGCTTCCAGAGGAGATCACTGCTAATGCTAATAATATGTACATTGTTTAATTATAGTGGTATACTGAAAAAAGGCGGATTATAAACTCTGTCTCTCTGGTGTAGGGTTAGGCTGAGTAGTTTTGTAAATTACTTATTCATTGATTCCCTACTTTTGTTCTCCAGAAGTCCAGTTTCCTAAAAATTGACTTTATGCCTGCACGACTGAAAGTAATGTATCATATTAACATTTGCATGTTAATATAATGAAAACTAATTAGAAATACAGCAAATACATGCTAATCCAGATAGCAGCATCTCATTAACAGGGCAAGATACTTCTGTTGTTTGTTGTCCTGTGTTCATTTCAGTTGACAATTTTTAATAAGTGTACTTCACTGAGCTCTCCCTTAAGAAATTTATTCTAGTCTGTGTGGAAGCATTGTGATTTATTCCACCTCTCCTGACCAGATGAGGAATGAAAACAGGAGCAATGCATCAAAGGGTGTCCTCTCCTCATTCTCAGGATGTCATGATTACTTCACAATGTGACGAAAATTTCTGCTGAACTTTATTGTTACAGCAACATTTCTCTAGTTACACTGCAGTGGTCTTGGTCAGTAAATAGAAAGATTTGTGAGGTCAGAAAAGACCATTATACTAAGGGAAAGGGATCTTGATTACAGAACCACTTAATGTTGAACATCCGCTGGGGCTGTATCATTCCATTCACATTGGTACTACATGAATGAGCACAAAGGGCCAAAGCTATGTTAAAGTGTTCCAGCAATTTAATTGTACCAGAGGTACTGTACTAGAAGATTTAAGTGTTTGGCTGGGACCAAGGTAACTCAATCACATCAACTGCTGAGAACCATGGGAAAAGACAGGGTTCAGTCAAGGGGAAAGGAGGCTTGCCTTCATTGCTACACCTCTGGCATCTGAAGAACAGTACAGAATATGTGGGAAAAGAGCTAGCACATTATGGTAGGTGAGTTTTCTGGATAGTCATTTAGTTTCCATCTGAATTTCAAAATACTCTGCAACAGCAACGTAAAGTTCCGGGGAAGGGATTCCAGATAAATGAGTGCTAATTGGAGTGGCCTTCTAGTAGATATTCTACACAGTTAACCATGGGATTGCCAAGGGACAATGTGAAAGGCAGCTGTTGTCTGATACCATCTGCAAAATTGCCCATCCTACCCAATCCATGTGCTGCTATTACAGAAGAGTTACAGATTTACAGAGAATAAAACAGTGAAAAACACTGAAATGGAAGTCTATCCTTTCTGAATCCTGCCTGAAGTGGTTACCCCCTGCTCATGTAAGTGGAGGGGACAATCTGGGTATAAGTGTCTTGATTTGCTATTACTGAACTGCTAAAAGGGAAAGGCAAGCTGAGCAGGAGGTGGAGCTGTTCTGAAGGCTTTCATCTGGTTTCCAGGGAAACCCATTTTTCAGTTATTTGCACGTTCAGCACATCTGGTTCATTTGGACTCTGGCTTTTTGAAAGTGATGAATGTGTCATGGGAAAAATGAATGGAAAAATAATTTAAGGAATTAATGGGATGGAAGGAACATAGAATTCTTTTAAAAATGCAGCTATGGTTTCCCTCTCCTCTTTCTCCCTTCCCTTCCTTTTTGAATACAAACTTTTGGATAATATTTGTTCTGCATTTTGCAAAGCTTCAGAACAGTCAAGGAAGTCCAGCCCCTTCAATGAAACATAATAGATTTTAAAAGCGTGTATATCTGTATATTAGTATTACTAACACAAATAATGATTGTTGACTCAAGTGGCTACTAAAAAAGGAAATACAGGCTGAAGAGAAATGGAAATTTGAACAATATGAGAATATACTTGTTTATATGTTGACAGAAAATGTCCTATTCTCAAAATAGAAATCATTTTATTTTCAGGAGAACAGCTAGACTAAAAGATTGCTGGTAATCTAGATATAAAAATCTGAGAAATACAAGATCATTATCTAGTCAAATGGTCTTATATAAGGACTGCACAGTTAAGCAAGGTTTGTATTACACAAATTTTAAAGTACCCAGTCATTGTAAATACTAACTGACTTCACTTGACCCAATTCCCATTGAAGTCAATGGGAATTTTCTATTCTACTACAACAGCTTTTGGCTCAGGTGCTCAATGACCTTGTTTCACAGCGTAGTATTGAATGCTTTATGCAGTTCTGTTGCTGTGTGTACAGAGCACTGCGCAAGGCAAGAGGTACAAAAGAAGCAGAATTTGAGACTATTATTTTCCTGTTATGGAAAATGATAAAATAGTTTATGACAAAGGAGGGCTGCTAAAGCCTACTATTATTTGATAAAAAGAAAACCTTCATAAACAGCCTACGGCTATATAGACAACACAGAGTTTTCAGTAATTCATGTATTTAGAACCTTTTTATGGATGCTGAGCCCTCAAATGCATGTTTAGTCCCTGTTCTTGAAAATCTTGACTTGCATGCAGGTGACTATTTCTGAACTCTATTTCCATAGCGTGATATAGACAACACAGATCTGAAATATGCAGACTGGATGCAGTAACGTCTAGGAATACCCTGCTCTTTTAGAAATCTGGAATCTTTTGCACCTATTATCTGCTATTTATTCAAAACGTGATGCAGAGCAAAGGAAAGACAAAAGTCCCTACTCTAAAACCCCTGCAATCTGTAGCAGATTTGTCAGCCACAAGGATACAGGCCGGTGATAGATGTATGTTAAACCTGCATTAAACTATGCTGATACACTATTGTTTGGATTCTTTTTTCTTTTCTTTTTCTTTTTTTTTTTTTTCAGTTGGGAAACAATCACCTTTTAAGCAACAATCATGTAAAATGAAAGCTCTTAAAAAATATTACACATACTCATATTATGATCATAGTATTTTCATTAGTGTCAGAGATATTTAACATCGTGTAGGGTCACAGCAGTATAATTACTGATGTTGATTGAAGTGATGCAATAAAGCAAAAATAAAGTCTGTGCCTTTTTATAAGCTTATGTACTTCTAAATTATCGTTTTCTTTCTCTTTTGATTTTTTGTTTAAATTTATTTTATAAATATGCTGTCTGTCATTACTTGTCATACCCATCTTTCTTCAATTTTTAGTTTTCTGATTTTGTTTAGTGGTTTTTTATGACTTACATGGCTTTGATGAGTGTGAATTATACCAGAAAACGCTGTAGGAAGAGCCTGAAAGGGACTTTTCTATGCAGTGTTTTACCAAAAATTCTGAAACATGTGCAAATGAATAAAAAATCTTATAAGAATAGCATTTATTCAGGAAATGAAACCATGTCTTAATATGTCAAAATAAAGATGTTAATTTAGTATTCTTTCCTAAAATTAGTGCAATATTTGGCTTTGTAAAAGGTTTCTTATTCTTCATGCTTCACCTTTTTTCTGCTGAGTAGTATAACTATTAATCAATGCATATTGTTCTTTTAATTATTATATAGTAATTACTCAAGGGACTTAGTACTTCAAAGGTCTCACCCAAACATCTGTCAGAGTCTTTATATTGCCTTAAATGACAGTTTCTTTGGACTCCTCCAATACTCTAATTTTATTTACACATTGTGCAGCTCACTTTTTTTTTTTTTGTTCAGCATAACCTAGGCTTATTAAGTAAAAATATGGTGGTATATCTATATTACTAACCCACAAAGAGCATAGCACTGTTAAAATAATTCTTAAGGTGATAGCAAAAAGTTATTAAATACATAAAAGAACAAGTCATCTAGGGAATCAGTAGCACTACTTGATGAAAACTGTGTAAAAGGGGTACTCAAGAATGATAATATAATAAAAAAGAAGTCCAGGGAGTTCCTTCTACCACTCTTTTGCTTCTGAACATTTTGGAAAGATTTCTATATTTGCCCCACTCTTTGGGGGGCAAATTATAAATGGATTTGACCAGATAGAGGAGTTAGATGCTGGGATCAGATGGCGTTCACTTAAGAAACCAGAAGGAAGTCAACATGAAATTGCCAAGTTCTGCCCAAGGTGTGCAACCTACATGTGGCAAAAGCCATGTTGTCAGAGGATGCTAGATTGTTGAAGACACTTGCATGTGCCAGAAGAGCTCTAGAGAGCACCCTGGGAACTAGAGACAAATGACTCTGACTTCAGCCCTTCAAAGGGTCCACAGTAAAAAAAAAGGTCACTAAGTGCATGAATGAATGCAGTCTGCCCATAGAGTCAGCACAGTTTCTAAAAAGGGAAAAGCTCCCACACTGACTTGCTGGAACTCTGGAAAGTTGTTAACCAAAATGTGCATAAAGGCAACCCAGTGATCATAACATACTTGGATTTTTAAAACCTGTGATTTTTTTTGTTGCCAACCAAATGTTTTTAGAGAAACTGAATTGTTGCAAGATCGGAGGAATTCTTGCTTTTATAGACTGAAAGCAGTTAAGGGATAAGATGCAAAGGAGAGGATTTAGTGGTCACTGCTCAGGATGGAGAGGAGTCCCATGTGGCATTCCCCAAGTGTTTGTAGTGGGAATAGTTTTGCTCAATGTCTTTCAGTGACCTGTAAGTTTTTGGAGATCATTAGAACTGAGGTTTCTTGGGTAGCCAAATGCTGTATTGCTGGTGAGAAATTCCTCAAGGACCTCATAACATTGAGTGAGAAAACAAAAAGGTGTTAGACTTCAGTGTAGATAAATGTAAAGTTTCTAGGGAAAAAAATAGTCAAAAACTATACTTCCAGGATGCTGAATTTGGAATGGCAGTTGTAACTCACTAAGGATATCTTGAAATTATCATTGGCAGTTCTCTGAAATCAATAATTCACAAAGTCCAAGAAAATACTCATCACAATCAGAAGGTATAGCAAGAAAAGGATAGAGAGTGTCGTTTGTGTCATTTTGATGTTATATAAAATCTTGGTATGCTGTTATTGTGAATACTTTATGCAGCTGTCTTCTCTGCATCTCCATGAAGGTAAAGTAGTGTTAAAAAACGCATAGAGTATTAAAACGAGAGAGAATAGAGCTTAATGAGGAGAGACTAAAAAGGCTGCAGCTCTGCCATTGAAGAGTTGAAGGCAGAGACTGGATATGACTGAGCCCAGAGGGTGAAGCATAGGGCAAAGACAGCGCTGTTGTTTACTAAATGCTAGAATTAGGGGCGAAGACGAAGGCAATATTAGTTTGAAAGAGGAAGAGATCAATTTTAAACAGATGATTTACTTTTTTATAAAAACAGTAATGAAATTCAGGAATTTGTTGCCACAGAAGGATATTGAGGTAAATAGCATGAGCACATTGGCAAAGGGATGAGATAAATTTAAGGCAAATTGGTAAATGGAGACTAAGGAGAATAGGCATGGACATGTCTTCTAACATCCCTAATCCTGTGAGTGTAGATGCTGTATGCGAGGAATACAACCCAGGATAAGATGCACCCCAGGGTCCTGAGAGAACTATCACACAAAGTTGCTGCTCTCCAGCATGTTTGAAAAGTAATGGCAGTCAGGCAAAGTCCCCAGTGACTGGAAAAAGGGAAACATCACATCCATTTTTAAAATGTGTAAAAAGGAGGATCCTGGGAACTACTAACCACTCAGCCTCACCTCCATGCCAGGTAAGATCATGGAGCAGATCCTCTCAAACACATGTTGAAACATACAGAAGATAGGAAGGTAATTAGAGACAGCCAACATGGCTTCACAAAGGGCAAATCATACCTGACTAATCTGGTGGCCTTCTACAATGGAGTAACTGCGTCAGTGGACAAGGGAAGAGCAACTGATGTCATCTACCTAGACTTCTGTAAGGCCTTTGACATGGTCCCACACAGCATTCTAGCCACTATATTGGCGAGATATGTGTTTGAAAGATGGACTGCTAGACGGATAAGGAACTGGTTGGAAGGATGCATCCAAAGACTTGCAGTCAACACTTCAATGTCCAAGAGAAAACCAGAAGTGAGTGCTGTCCCTCAAGGGTCCATACAGGGACCAGTGCTATTTAATATCTTTGTAAACGACATAGACAGCAGGATTGAGTGCAGCCTCAGCAACTTTGTGGATGACATCAAGCTAGTGGTGCAGTTGATTTGCTTAGAGGGAAGGTGTCCCATCCAGAGGAACCTTGACCAGCTTGATAAGTGAGAACTTTGTGAAGTTCAATAGGCCTAGTACAAAGCGCTGCACATAGTACAGAGCAGGTCCAGAGAAAGGCCACAAAAATGATCAGAGGGCTGGAATACCTCTTGTGTGATGAAAGGCTGTGGGAGCTGGGATGGCTTATCTGGAAGAAGAGAAGGCTTCAGGGAGATCTTATTGTGGGCTTTCAAAACTTAAAGGGGGCTTATAAGAAATACAGAAAAAATACTTTTTACCAGGCCCTGTAGTGACAAGAGAAGGGGCAACAATTAAGTAATAACAGACTGAGATAAAAAGCATGTCCAATAACAGATTATTTTGTGGTTTAGTAGACAAATCACACCATAATGAAGACAAAAAAATGCAGAGAATTGGTACAAGAAACAGAGAAGGGATCAGATCTGTTTCTAACACATAATTTCATTCTTTGTTATTTTTGGCAAAAAAAAAAGACAGAAACCTGAAATACTTAACACGTACTATAAATTATTGAATTTTCTATAAGCATCATTAAAATTTTCTTTAACACTTCTTTTCTGTCAGTTTACATCAACTACAAAAGAAAAATAAATAATATTTTGGCAACCGTTAATTTTCCTAGTTTCCTTGGGCCAAGGGTAGACAATATAAAAGCTCTGTTCCTTTTGTAGTTCTTTAATAATTTCCTGGGAAAAACTTATGAATACTTTAGATATGAAGAACAACTTTTTTGGGGATGCTCTTCTGCAGTAGCAAAGTTAGACATTTTTCTCACCGATTTAGACTACTTCCACAAAACTTCTCTAGAAGGAAAAGTTGTCTTAAAAAAAGGAAAGCAAACTGGTTTAAGTAAAAATAGAATTAGTCCACTAATTTGTATTATGAAAGCTATGAAATAAAGATAAAATAACATCCGCAATAAATTTCTAAAGAGCTTTAGCTTCACTCATCTTTTAGAATCATTACATTTATATAGTGCTATACATGCGATATTGAATAAAACATTAGGCTTAAATGAGACATTGACAGAATGCAATTTGATACTGAAATAGCCTAAAAAGAATGTGCAAAATTCTAGAATTTTCAATAAGATGAGGATAAATTAGCAATGCAAACAGAAAACATAGGGCTTCTGATTGGGCTTATGCTTGCAAAGGTTGGGTTTTTTAAAAATCCGTTTTATAAAGAAGTAACTTTGAAATTCATTTTCCAAATAATATCAAATTTGAGTACGTTCCCCAACACTCCAGCTAGGCAAAGTATCTTGAATGTGAAAAGAGGGATTTTAGGAATAAAAAACTAAAGGTGAAGTTAAGCCCACAGTTCCCTGTATATATTAAAGGTAACTAAATATAATTTTGTTGGAAGTAAAACGCTAAACAACATCTCTGCATGTGCTACTGAAATATGGAACTGTGAAGTAAACAACTAATTTAATTCATAGTCATTTACCATTGTCATTTACTATTTAACTATAATTTTGATGCCAAGAGTTTAAGTATATGTCCATATGTAAGAATGTAATATTGGTACAGGATCAGGTTACAGTTTGGAGATCTTACCTTAAGTGAAAAACAAGTGAAAATTTCTCAGACAAACCCCACTGATTCAGCTTTGAGCTGGGAAATAATGTGGGGTTAAATAGAATACAATGTTTTTGTGGACTGTGCATGTCAACCATGCAACTCAGAGAAACAGAAACCAGAAGGGTTTGGAATTTAGACATAGTCCATGTGATTCTCATTTCAGAGCATAAAGTTGCAGCACATGGATGTGGGTTGCTGGTTTGTGCTGTTGTGGTTGCTCACTTTTTATTCCTTTAAAATTTGTGTTCTGAGATCAGATTTCAGAAGACAGGATACAGATGAGTATTTAGAAAAGTATCGTACAATTATGGTTGAAGTGGGAAAAGTAGATGCTCGCTGTGTAATGATGTTTTTTTGTAAATTTATTCTTTAAAAAGAAAAAGCTAACTATAACTAATCATTTCACAATAAGTAATCTGCCTTTCAAGGAATTTCTCAAGTTCCAATATTTTCTTTTTGACATATAGCAGAAGCATCAGTGATTCATGGCTGCTTTTTTGAAACGGGAACTAAAAAAAAAGATTACCTGCACTGTACATAATTCTTTTCTTTAAAAGTCCTAATTTAGCAAATGCTTTTCTAGGACAGGGAAAGAAAAAAAGAAAAAAAAAAGGAGATTTGGAGATTTTTGCCTGATTCCAGCTAGCCTGACACTTCCTTGCTTTCCACTGCCATTTTATTTTTAGAATAGCATACTCTCTGAACATGAAGCACTAAGTCATCACATCTCCTACAATTCTGATAAACTGAATATCAAAGAACGTCATTTACATATAAAACCACGCATAAAAAAACCTCTGCAATAAGAGAAAGGAAAATCTGCCACTTCCATGACTGCAGAACTTTTCTTTACTTCATAATTTGTAAGTTTTTTCTTCCAAATGAAAGGTCGAGAGGGACAGGGAGAGCAGAAAGGTTTTGAAGTAGTATTTGCCATCCCTTTGTAATGTAGGAACACGTCCTCTAACATGGCAAGTTTCACAGTCCTCTGTGTTTCAAGGACTGGTATTTTTCTCAATTTCAGACAGAGCACTCTAATACAAACTGTAGTCTCTTGATGTTACTACAATATTAAGGTTAAATGCATTTTAAGAGCTGTAGATAAGCATTCACCATATAGACACTAGTTCCCATTTTTCACCTCCCTCATCAAGACAGGAATACAGAAGCTACATTTATAATGCTCTGAATCTTGAAGTTCATGCCTCCACCTGCCCTGGTGGAGATCACTATTGTGCAGATGAGTTACTTGTCCCAAGCATTTGACCATCATGCTTTTCCAGTTGGTGTCTGTCACGGGCAATCTCAGATAAAATATTTTTTTAATCCTTATTGTTTTCTTCATTAGTGACTGTGTATGTACGTTAAATCCCATTTAAAAGTGGCTTGTGCTCACTTCTGTAGCTTCACAGACAACGGCAACAACCTTCCAGGCTACTGTTTCCACACAACTTTTCTATAGCTTGAGTAAGTACATGTAGGCTACAGAGTGTTTCACAGAGTGAAACACAGTGAAACCTAGGGTAGGATGACATTTGGTAATCTTTTATCTGTAGGCTGACTAAAACTCACGAATGACAGAATTGAAGGTAAGAGGACAAGTTTGGTTATAGTTGGTTAGAGTTTTGTTGGAGAAGCCTCAGTTAAGGTTGTAAGACCTTTAGTTTTTGTACTACATAAAGCTTCTTCTAGAAGCAAATAACCTTAACATTCCCTTAACACTGGTCTCAAAACAAAGCATCAGCCTCTCTCTGTGTTCAAATATGTGACAAAAACCCAGTTGAATTCTTCCATTACATTATTTCAGGTTGCTATATAGACAATTTCAAAGACAAATTCAGACAATTTCAAAGAGATATTATGGCTGGTTTTAGAATATTTTTCTAATATACAGCACTTTTATTTCTGTTTCCAGGTGACTGTTAATCATGGAAATGTTACAGAACACTGACAGAAGCATGCCTTCTCTCACACAGCCACTGAACGTCTGCTATACCGTAGCTATGCTACAAAGATGGGAATTTGTGCCAGTAGATCACAACAGCTACAACAAGCAAATAAATACAGCGAGAATCAAAATGCAGGCAATGGCTTTGCTACATGAACAAAGCCAACTGACAGCAGCAAACATTAACATATTTCTGTAAATCTGAGTCACTGGAACATTCATCTTTGCTTTTAAGTTTTCAAGATAAAGATAAAATTATTTTTAATTGTGTGTGGTTTACAATTGACACCAGTTATTGTTGATTTACTTTATGTCTTCTCAAGCATATCTCTATTGTGAATCATGTCTTTATTAGCAATACTCGCTCTTAAAAGCTAAAGACTCCACTGATTTCCCGTATATGTATGTCTGCTTAGAATCAATTATGCTGTCAGAAGCATGGAATTGGCGAGCAGTGTAGATAGGCAAAAGATCCACCCACAGACAAATGCAGAGAGAAGAATATACAGATGTGCAAGAGTAAGATATTTTTTAACTAACAGACATTTGAAAAGAAAAACAATAAGCTCCCATAGCATTTTCAATGCCCTGTATCACAGTACTTGTAATATGTTGTCAAGAAATCATTGATATTAAAGCTCATGAATTTATGCTAACAGTCAATTACTGTATTAGATTTTAATGATAGAAAATGCGGTCTACTAATTTAAAGATACATCTATTATCTTTTATACATAATCAGTTAGGTTATTTTCCTATGCAGTTCAGCTGGAAATTTCAGATGATAACAGAATTGTTGATGTACTTATTAGGGGCAAATTTTATCTCTATTTTTCTGATAAAAGTTATGTGGTAATATAGAATTTATCCTCAAATTTTGTGCTGGTAGTTACCATAAAAGATGGAATATAAGTACCCAAGCTGGTTATTTTTCTTTAAGAACATTTTCTTTTTTGGCTTAAAGGCTCACTAAAACCAAATGTGCTAACAGGCAAGAAGTCACTTTCAAGTCACAGAGCTCTTCTCTTTTTCAAGGACTGAATATTTATTGATATACTTCAAAGATTCAGCCTATTATTCCGTTAATATTGCTGGAAAAGAGATGAGTGCAAAGATGACATGGAAATAAATAAAGGAGGGATAAAATAATTGTTTTTTAAAAAGTCTGCAAAAGCTTAAGACTTCTAGCTATACAAAATCCCCATAAACATTAGAATTCCTGACAGCTGCAAGAACAAGAATCTACAATGGCAGTAGCCAGTACTATACAACACTGAACCATGTAATTTACATCTTAGTGAAATTAAACATAGTATAATGGCTTAGCTTCCAGGCAACAATACTATTAAATTTGCTGTAGCAGATTATGACATCATCTGAAACCCCAGGATACTCTTTCAAGCCAGCTATTATGCTTGTAATATGTAGTGCTTTTCTGGTTAGTTTTTCATTTAATTCATTGCAAGGATTATATTTTTCAATGGCTGCAAATACTATTCGGCAGAACAGACGGGTTGTTGTAGGGGGAAAGCACACCGAGGTCAGTAAATGACCTGATAGCACTCAAACAGTACTTGTTATACTGCTAATAAGCCTTTTCCTAACTTTTCTGAGCCAAGATATCTCTTACTTCATATGTGTCACCTTTTACCAATACATGCCGCTCAAATTTCTATACTTTTAAATTCCTACTGGTATAACACTGCTTATTAATTCCTATCGGAATTAGTAGGAAGGAACTAAGAGATTAAAATGCAAGATAAACAAGGCATTCTTGTGCACCAGGAATCTAGATGGAAGTGAAAGCATGGGTTTTCCTTCTTGACAGCAGCACCATAGTCTCAGCTAGGAGGCTTTTCTGTGATCAGGGCACCACCAGTGACTGCCTCAGCTGCTCATTGGTATGGGCTCTGCTTCTCTGATGATCTGCCAAGAGCAATTCCACAATATGAATAATATCAAGATGGGTGGGGCAAACTGCTGTAAACTATATAGTCTTGCTGTGACAAGAATAATGATTAATATTACGTCTGTGAACATTTATATACATGCTTAACTGTACTCATCCAAGGAGTCACTGAACCTACATAGGGAGTAATGTTGAGTATGTATGCAGAAAGTTGATACAGATTCTCTTTTTATTTTAAGGGCAATATTCAGAACTGTCTAAAATCAGCAGCATCTAACTCACTGAATTTGGCAGACCCATCCCCTGATTTTCTTGCCATAAACTGCAAAAGTTGCATGCCAAAGAAAATTTATCGGAAGTATCACAATGTTTTGAAGTTATATAACTCTCTAGCTCTACAAAAAACTGTATGTATGTCATATGTTTACGCGATCATACATATATAATTTGTAGTATTTATGTGAACCACATAAAATTGATTACAATTTCCCTTTATTGTTATGTTTAAAAGTTTAAAATAAACTTGCAGCTGATTTATTTTTTATGCATTTATGAGAATTACTCACTGCTGGAATAAGCCAGTACACATTAAACCTTACGTGCTGTGACTTTAAAAGTAGCAGAGTTTTATGCATGTTCTAGTAGAGCAGAATAGCATAAAGGGACTATGTTGAGACTTCTGATTCACACCTTACAGAAATAACAAAGTAAATACAAAATACAAATACAAAATAGAAAAAAAAAATAACAAATTTATATCAGAAAGAGCAATTAAAGTATTTCCTGAGTTCATTGCATTTTTGGGGGGAGACAGCAAAATTAATAAGGCAATATTACTATATTTGAAATATTACATTACGGTAAAGTTTCTTAATTTGAACAGTTGTCCTCCACGTATCAAACCCAAGAATTAAAACAATCACTTCTCTTCTGTATCCCTAATTTTATGTGATAAAAGGAGATATTTAAAGAATAGAAATTTGCAGGCATGTGGTATGACTCAGCAGAAACAAAACAACAGTTACAAGCAAAGCTTTCCTTTGATAAAGTAAAGGCTATACTTTCTACATTTAATCATTTTTGACTGTTGATTTCAGCAGCACTTACACACGTCAGCTGCCACAACGCTTTTCTGAGATGATTGTTTATTATGTGAAGTCTGTCAGGGTTACTGGATAGCAAAACTCTGGAAAAAGTTCTTCATTGGCATCTACATTAAAGAGGATTGTGTTTCTTATTTTCTAGTGAAAACTAGGTATTTTAGCAACGCATGTTCTTTAAAGATTCACAAATCACTAATAAATTGCCTAGGTTTATAGTGTATGTCTTTTGTCATAATCATCACTAAATTTTCATTTATCAGCAGTCCTGGCTAACTGGGGAGGTCCCAGTTGAATGGAGGTTAGCAAATGTGCTGCCCATCCACAAGAAGGGCCGGAGGGAGGATCCGGGAACTACAGGCCTGTCAGTCTGACCTCGGTGCCAGGGAAGGTCATGGAACAGATCATCTTGCGTGCCATTATGTGGCACGTGGAGAACAACCAGGTGATAATGCCCGATCAGCACAGGTTCATGAAAGCCAGGTCCTGCTTGACAAACCTGATCACCTTCTGTGACAAGGTGACCCACTTAGTTGATGAGGGAAAGGCTGTAGATGTTGTTTACCTGGACTTTAGTAAAGCCTTCGACCCTGTTTCCCAAAGCATTCTCCTGGTGAAACTGGCCACTTATGGCTTGGATGGGTGTATGCTTCGCTGGGTAAAGAACTGGCTGGATGGCCAGGCCTAAAGAATGGTGGTGAATGGAGTTAAATCCCGTTGTTTGCTGGTCACGATTGGTGTTCCCCAGGGCTCAGAACTGGGCCCAGTTCTCTTTAGTATCTTTATCAATGACATGGACAAGGGGATCAAGTGCACCCTCAGTAAGTTTGCAGATGACACCAAGTTAGGCGGGAGTGTTGACCTGCTTGGGGGTAGAATGGCCCTACAGAGGGATCTGGACAAGCTGGGTCAATGGGCTGAGGCCAGTGGGATGAGGTTCAACAAGCCCAAGTACTGGGTCCTGCACTTGTGTCACAACAACCTCATGCAGTGCTATAGGCTTGGGGAAGAGTGGCTTGAAAGCTGCCAAGCAGAAAAGGCGCTGGGCGTGCTGGTCAACAGCTGGCTGAATAAGAGCCAGTAGTGTGCCCAGGTGACCAAGAAGGCCAATAGCATCCAGGCTTGTATCAGGAATAGTGTGGTGACCCCCTGTACTTGGCACTGGTAAGGCCCAACCTTGAATACTGTGTTCAGTTTTGGGCCACTCACTACAAGAAAGACATTGAGATTCAGAGCATGTCCAGAGAAGGGCAACAAAGCTGGTGAAGAGTCTAGAGAACAAGTCTTAGGAGGAGCAGCTGAGGGAACTGGGGTTGTTTAGCCTGGAGAAAAGGAGGCTGAGGGGAGACCTTATTGGTCTCTGCAACTACCTGAAAGGAGCCTGTAGAGAGGTGGGGGTCTATCTCTTCTCCAAGTAGCAAGCAGTTTTGGTAGTATTAGGTTGGTGGTTGGACTCGGCGATGCTAAAGGTCCCTTCCAACCTAGACAAGTCTATGATTCTATGATTATTGAAAATGTCTAGTGGATACTCTACATCTGTTAGACATGTGAATTTTGCTCATATACCATGGAGATCAAAGAAGGGCATGCAGCTCTGTTATCATTCAAAAGAGGTGGAGACTTGCTCTTCTCTTTTATTGAATGTAAAAGTCATTTGCCAGTGGCCCTTCACAGATCTCAATGTTGTGACTAAATAGGTATCAATCAAGAGACTAGACATGTATCAGCATTTTGAGAATACATAGGTTTTGAGTTTGCATTGACTTTAATAACATCTATAACATCTGTTTTGTCTCCTTAGTATTACCGTGAATCACTGCTTGCTCCAGCTAACTGTCTAACTTGACTATTTGGGATCCAAATTTTTTCTTCTTGTTTGACCTAGGTATAGCGTCTGAGGAAAAAGGAACTTTCTGGATGTGGCTTAAAGATAGGATACCAGCTTTCCATGTAATTTCTGACTCGCTGAACTGTTCCTTAGTAACAGATTAGTATTGATTTTGATGCCAGAAGTCTACAGACCTGGCCTTTATTGCCACTGAACAAGTTTAGCAAAAGTTACTCCCTTGTCCTTCCATGTCCTTGGCCAATTCCAGTGCCTTAATTGGTTAATTAGGTAGCTAAATGTGGATATATTTTTCATCCTCAGTGTTCACCTGCCAGAAAAGCATTTCATTGAAACGTGCCCTTTCTTTCATCACTGAATCAAAGGTATTAGTCACTCTGTCAATAGTTTGACTTTTGCACACATAGTATTGTGAAAGCAAAGAAATATTCAAACTCAGCCATAGATTGATCGCAATTCGTAATCAAACTCACTAATGTGTCTGTGTGCTCTTTTCAAAGTTTCCTGTGACATAAGCAAAATATTTTTTTAAGTCACAGTAGTAACTGAGATGTAAACTGATGTTTTCACATCCTTGCATGCCTGCAATTATATGTTATATATATTATTAATCCATTGGTGTCTAATGAAAGTAATGAGTAAAAGTAAGTTCTCAACTACAATTACCTTTGATATCTCATAGCGACACTTTCGTATGTTGAACTCAGTAGAGTGGTGGAACTAGAGTTCTTTCACTAGAAATAACCAGAAGATGTGCTCTAAGAATGCACCTAATGCAAGAACAGATTCGAGGTGGTCTGAAGTCAGTCACCCTTCAGTGCCTACAGAGTCTTCAGTATCAGCTGTCTCCCTTTCCCAAACTGGTCCTATTGGCCTGCACCACTGGGTTAAAAGACATAAGCTAAATTGGCCTAGTAGATTCAAAAAGGTAATTGGGTCACTTCGTTGAACTGCCTATTCCCAACTGCTCTAAGTTGTTCAAGCAATGCAAAGGGGATGTATGTGCAGTCTCTGACCACAGGCATGTTTCCTACAGCTCCTAAGAGTAGCAACGTGTCTTACAGCTCTTGCAGCTTCCACCATTATCTGAATAACTGCAGCTGATGCAACCACTCTTGTTCTATGACTTCTTTTACCAGCTAAGTACAGTTTCTGCATAGACAGAAATGTTTATACATGGAAAGACTGCACGATTCGGAAAAGATGAGTCTGTTGCAATCACAACAGGAAAAATTGCAGTAAGATTTTTATCTCTCATCTGAATAAAACCCAAAGTTAAACAGAAGTAGCACAGATACATCCAGTGATGAATCTGGAATTCACCACTGTGGCATCCTTGTCATTGGTGCTTCCGTGTTTCTGTGATAGTACCAAAGTCCTAGTTCCTAAAGCATGTAATAAAAAATAAATAAATAAACACAAACAAACACCACCCCACCCCCAATAATAATACAAAAATCTAAATCTCTCCAAGAAGGAAAAAAAATGTTTACATTAGCTCAGCATACTGTAGGACAGTTAATGCCTTTGTAGGCTATTGCATAAACACAGGACCAGTCTTTGGAAAATGTGTTTAGCAGAAGAGAAACAAGCACATCTATGAAAGACTGATGGGCAACTGACTCTTCCTGTTGCTTTCAAGCAGGCTTATAAGAGAGGCGTTACAGAGATCCAAAAGCAGACAGGCATAAAGAGTGAAACCGATGACCATATAATCAAAGCCCAAAAGATGCAATCCTTTTACCCTAGACTGCTTCCTCTTCTACCTTCCTCACTGCAAGTGATACAAAATACCGCTGAGTCATTTTGCTAATTCTCTGATATTTTCCCTCTTACTCTATTTATTCTTTGATAGTCATTGGTATTGAAACTCTTTGTGAAAGTGAGTTGATTAATAGGTATTTTATACATCTGGTATATCCTCATAAAAGACTGGTAAACTTATTTCAATTATCATACCACCAACAAGGATGCAATCTGTTCACAATGGCTGTTTACGAATGGCTGCTTTGGGTAATGGCTGTTTTCTTAGCATGGGAAATGAAATATAATATTATTAAACAGAGATATGCAGAATGGTGTGTCAACTTATCCATCTTCCTGATGTTTATGGGCTTAATTTTTTATAATGTTTATTTTATTTTATGGGACGAAACATTAAAGTATCACTTATTTGAAAGGATCTAATTTCTTTTATTTTGGTTTTAATGTCCTTGAATATTAACATCCACAAAATTCATGTGCAATCAATGCAGAAAACCTGTGGTAGGTACTCTATTAATTCTATTCAGACAAACATGTTAAAATGAGAGTGATCATGAACCAAGGGTGTTTTTTTTTTAGGTGAGGTATGAAAGTTTTTATCCGCAAGGCTAAGGTTGTCTTGTTTGGTGCTTCTGTTTTAACAAACCACCTGTAAATTTTCTTAAAATAATGCTTGATAATCTCAAAACTGCCATGAAAATTCAGTGTAGGTGGGAAAGTAGGAGGTGCATGTCTAAGACTGTATGGGTGAAAGGGAAGGCATGAACATTGTAGAGATTTTATATGTAAAAATAATTAAAAGTATGTTAGAGTAATACCTCAAATAGTGGCAGAAAACACTGCAGTACAAATTCAGCCTCTCAGAATTCATTACAGAACAACTATTTATTTTTGGACATGGGAACAGTTTTCAAACCTATCCATTGCACAATATCTTTTCGTGTTTCAGTAAATAATACATTAAATGCTGAATATATCAGAACACTTTTATAAACCACTTACATGTTTTTCTGTTTCAGATACACAGATACTTAAATCTACCATATACAGACTTGAATTTCTATCCCAGCTTCATTTGGGGGAAAGTGAGAGAAAAGCATACTTCTTCAAATCATAAATGGGTACTGAGAGTATAAAGTTTTATAAAATTTTTAAGAGTTTTAAAAATTAAAATTTTTAACACATGATATATCAGAAGGAAGACAGACATAGAGTTTCCAACAGATATCACATAGATGTTCCTGCTGCGTGAAAATTTCTTGCTGCCTGCCAATACAGATGCCAGTACTGCTAAGCAAATTATTTAAGACAGAATGTTCCCGTTATCTCCTTCCCTCATATCCAGAAGATATAGGTTGAGTTGTTTGGTGTCTACCACCACGTATTTTCACCAGCTTAGTATGTAAACCTTGCCTACTAGTACTGATGTCTCCTTAGATCTGTTGGCAGCTTTGATCTGCACTGTGCAGCTGCTATAGCTCTTTACAATAAATGCCGCTGTGGTTCTGCAGCTGTTTAGATATCGTCTCCTTTCCCTTGCATAATTGTTCTTACATTATTTGGTTCTTGTTAGGCTTCAGCTTCTCAGCAGCAGTTTAGTACAGAGCAATAGCTGAGGATTTTTCATAAGGGATTATGATTCTGGTTACCTAGGCTTAAATAATATGAGGTAAACATTTTTTCAAAAGCATTGAAATGACTCTCTCTAAGATTAGGCCACTCCAAACATCCTACATCACTGTGAATTTTGCCTCTGAAAACCTTAGTTTTAGGTCCAGTCCTGCAAATGACTCCTTGTAGTCATAATGTGGCAGTTTCACAAAGCCCCACTGACTTCACTACTTCGTACCTGAACTCCAACGACTTCAGCTACAAAGGCTACCTAAAATGATGTATCTTTGTGTATTGGATAAGGCTGAATCCTTTTGACCCTGGTTTTTGGTATGAAATTAATGAGATTTTTAGTCCATACTGCATAGCCAAAGATGCTGGAAGGGCAAAGAAGGAAGGTAAATAAGAACATTTAAAACCAAGCAATGAATTGAATTCATTAAATTTATTGGGTGAAACAATTTAATGAAGAAAAATACTAATTAAATTATTAAAATCTAGATTGCAAGTAGTAATTAAAAAGACAGTTGCTATGCAACCAAAAGGATTTTTGTGACGGAGTGCAAAAATATATCTGTTAAGTATGCTGGTATTTTACTTTGACCTTTTTCAGTCACACACCTGCCCAGACTGTCTGTAAATGTATTTTTGAGAATGATAACATTAAAGATACCTGCAGAATGAAGAAAAAAATAGCTATTTGAATCATTTAATGACTTTTATTATGTTTAAAAGCTTAAAAGTAAGGAATTCAAGAGATAAAAATAAATACATATATATAATTATGTATATAATTCATACGATGATTTTTCATCAGCTCTAGTGGGTTAATTTCTATCCCAAACACAGGTCCTGATCCTATGAGACATGGGAACATTAATCTTCATAATGTAGTGTATGACCTAACCCTGCCCTGTCCTGAAGGTCTTAAATAACAAAGAAATCCCTTACCTGTATCAGAAAACTAAGCACCTGTTGTTTGTAATAACTGGGAACAAGTTTTACTTATCCTGGAATACCTGGAGGGAATTTTTGTTTTTCCTGGAATGCCTAGACTAAGATACAGGTTGGTTTCTGCTAGAATTTCCATTGTTACATGCGTAGATCTCTGATGTGGTCATCTGATACTGACATAAGTGAGAGAGGACACCAATATGCAGATAAACAGTGACCCACAGAGGTTTTTGTTAGGGCACATACATATTTCCATGAAGAAGAGGCATTCATTGTCCCCAACATATTTGTATAGTGCTCCCACATGTTCCCCACGGTCAGAGAATATCAAAATCCCTTGGTGCGCTTTGGACTGTGCTGTGCAAATGAGAGGGAGATGAAGGTCCTGACCTGAAGGTCTTTGCCCATTGGTAAAGTCTTTTATTGCTTGAGGTTGATTACAGGTCATATGACCAACCTGAACTACGTTTTTTTAATTTCCATTAGTCCTGAATTTAAATCACAAAACTTTAAACACTTTCTTTTGTTAGTGGAGTTTCCTTTCCACTGATGTCATGCTTCAGAATTATTTGCAAGTTTAGAAACATAGATGATTTTTTACATAAATATTTTATCCAACACACCACTGACAAGAAGAATCCACAATATTTCTCTATATTGTGGAAAAGAGATTTTGTTTTGACTGTAAACTACCACTGTAAACTACCATAGTGAGTGACTTCTAGATACAAATCATAAGAAGAATCACATTATCAAGCTCTAATACTCTTGGCTTTGAGTAAACTAGTTGAATTATCCAGTAATAAAATGAGTTTCCTACCTCAACTTTGTGAATTCCAACTCCTGTTCGAAAAGAGAGAAAGAAAAGAATTTTCAGAGAAGGAAGCAAAGATGAAGACATTAGACTTTGCTTAGCAAACATTTCACATTAAAAAAGGCAACAACTTTGATAAGAAGACAAATTACATAAACTAAAAAATTCCCTTTTTATAAACAGAAAGTAAATAAATACTTAATTTTTTTCTGTATGTAGTCTCAAGTTGTGAAAATTCTTTGCCATTTATTAAAACATTTTTGATGACACCTTACACATAAAGTGAGGTATTCCCACAGGTGGGAATGAGAGCTAGGAGAATCTGTGATCCAATTTGCAGATGAACAAAGAAATTAAAAAAAAATACATGAAAACTGCAGTTCAAACATGCTTCTGAAAAGTCAGTTGCCTGAAATTTTATCCCTGTCTTTAAAACAACTAAACAATAAAAATAATCAACCTTTTTCAGTCATTATGAAGCTCTCTAAATCCCTTTCACAGTCTTTTTGTCAGTAATACTGATCTCCAGTTCTGAGTTGCTCTGAGTTCTGGTATTATTTTGTACCCTATTGTTGCCATTACAGTCACTGTACATTAGACACTTTCCAAGCACTTTTAGAAGTCTGGAAAAGCAAGGAGCAAAGGTCAGGAAAGAGAAATTATAAAAGATAATTTCTAATAAAAATATGCATAGAGGTGAAAATTATTGACTGCAAGCCACAATTTCAAGAGATTTCCTACAGGATTTAAATTTGGTTAGCCCTTGTAAATTTCTTGAGCTATGCAGTGTACAAACCACAATCTTTACTTTTTCTATAAGAAACTTATTCTCTCATCTTTAGCTACTTCCTTGGAAGAGGAATGAGAAGAATTTTTGAGGCAAGAGCATGTTCTATACAGAACAAAAAAAGTGCATGGAAAATAGAATTTAAACTCTTCTCCCCTTTTTGATGGTCTCAGAGACTACCAATACCAGAATAGCCATATCCAATTACATCTTTAAAATATTCTAAATTAGTTTGTCCACCAAATTACATTCCTCTGGGATGATATAGTTTTATGAAGATTAAGAGCTACTTCAATTATTTTTATAATGTTTATTTTCAGATGATAAAACTTCAGCAACTGGAACACTTGATTTGACACATTTTAGGAGGCACTTAGTTATAAAGAAAAAAGGAATTGCCTAATAGAAGGCTGCAGCTGTTAGTAAATGACGAGATAAAATCTCTACACAGGATAAAAAAACATGTCATCTGGATTACAGTTATTTTTAATTTTGTCATCAATCAACAGTTTATACTTGACAACTTCTTCAACTCTATGTTTTGGACTGTAATCTGCAACAGACAATCATAGTTTTATTTTCGGTAAGACAGTGCCCTGCAGAAATAGTCTTCAGAAGGTTCAGACTTCTGCCGAAAGCCACTTCATATTTGCATTTAAATAAACCAGATGGATATTGTCTTCTTTCCCATTAACACCTCTGCAGTAGACCAATAAAAAAAAGAGCTCTTCCTTTGTATCCTCTTGCTGACTCAATCTAACTAGACATGCCATAATGTCAGAAAAATTCTCAAAAGCTCAAGAAAAGGAGCAAGTTTGTGGAATTAGATTTTCTTATTTTTGATGAAACTTGAACTAATCTAGTAATCTTTAAACCTTAATCTTGCCACTTTTCTTCAGATTGTTGTTTAGACTCAATATCACGTTTCCCTCCCCCACCCCTCCAATAACAGCTCTCAAGAGCATTTTAATGAGTTTTTAGGATTTTTATACATTTACTTAATTTTTCTAGAAATACATCTCACATCTCACAAAAACATTCCCTTCTCATGGGCCTGAGAAGCTAGGCTTGATGTTTGAACAGCAGGGCAAAAAAGTGATGTAAAATTCTGAAGAAGATTTTACTAATTTCAGAATAACTTTCTTCGTTGTGTTTCTCCAGTCCCATTTCAAATTCTAATTACAGACTTCATAGTTTTTTCTTTTTATGGCTGGTAAGATTTTTTTTTTTTGATACTTTGGACTTTCAAATGTGTCAGTTTATGGGCTTTTTTTAATCTTTATATCCATAGCTGGTGGACCTCAGTATTCCAAAATTAATTTGACGGAACATAGCAGGCACGTGGTGCAGCTTATCATTCAGTGAGGAGTCTGGATGATAATACAACAGAGTTAGAAACAATTTGGGAGAAATTACCACCAGAGAAGGAAAGCGATCATCTTGTTTGATACCGTCCTGTTTCCTGACCCCACTAATCCCGGTGTAACAGAAGAATGACAGGGTTCCAGAAACATTGCTAATAAGGCAATAAAAAACCTACAAACCACCCAAACTGAAGTCAGTACTACACCCCCTGGCAGGGTGACCTATAAGGAAGAAGTTATCGGCGGAGACCTCTTGGCAAAGACACTTAACAAGTGTCATAGTAGATACCATAGGAAGGCAGGATCATTATCTGTGTATCATTACACAGCAAGAATTACAGTCTCTGAAATATCAAGCAGGGAGTCAAGTACCACGTTCAAAAGTTTCTCCTCTTATGTAAACATATCAAGCTACCGTGAGTGAGAGAAACTCTTCTCAACAAGTCAGTATTCTTTCCTCCCTGCCTTCTCTCTACAGCATGTATTTTAGTCTGTACTTAACTTGATGCAGACCAGGACTTACACATTTTTTTTTTTGTGTAGAACATGCTTGCTCAGATCAGCCAGAAAACCACAGACAGAAAAACACAGACATAAGGCTTAATTTCAAATGAATGCGTGTTTCTTTTAATATCTCTTATACATAGTGTCTATCTTTTCTCCAATGTTATGTCATTCTAGCTATTCACAGAACTTTTGTTCTGGTTTATTAAGTTAGTGAAACAACTTCAGAAGAAAACTTGCCTTTCCAAACCTTTTCAGGTACAATTTTAATACTGTACTTGCTCTATTATTGGAATATTGACTACCAGAACTTCATTGCCTATGAGATTGGATTAAGATTCTGGAAATTATTTTTTTTTTAAAGGCTGAAATTATATGGGGCTTTAAGTTTTCTAGATAATGAGGTCTTGGATGAGCTCATCTTGCATGCTGCCGGCCTTCAGTTCAATACTTGGATCACAAAACTAGCAATCTGCTCTGGTTAATGAAGTTTGGAGTTATGAAACCATGTAAATCCTGTGATTAACTAAGGAGCTATAAAAACGTTTGGGCTACTGGTTCTGCACCATCATCTTGTACTCATACTTGACTCCAGGTCTATGGTCTCAGTTTGTGTTCCTGACTTAATGCCCTCATAGTGTATATGTTCTTGTGGCCCTTAATTATCACAATTCCAGTGAAACTTCAATAAGTGGATGTCTTTAGCCATATTCATTTTACACAAGAAATAAATTCACTAGGACAATCTTCATAATTATTTCTCTTCATGTAATGTCAATTACATTCTACAAATAATTGCAGTTACCTTTTGTTCCAATTTCTTCTCAGCTGGTGCAACTCTTTCATTGCTAAATATCCTTTTTCATTATTCTTCTGTCTTTTTCATATTTATTCAGAAATATATATTTAGTGAGTTGGGGACAGATTGGACTGCAGATTTTAAGGATTTATTCTGATCTTTTTTATGAATTAAACAATCCAGACATTTTTGTATTATCCAACTTATTGTCTCCACCTATGAAGGCAAATCAATATGGTAATGCAGTGAGTTTAAATCAAGTTTTATATTGTGTTTTTTCATCTGGGTGGGATCCATTAAAGAGGTAATGGAATACAAGACATGGAATACATTGGGAGATTTTAGAATATAGTGCTAGAAATATGTGTGCATGTTCTGTGTTACATGTTGTGTGTTACATGTTTTCAGTTGGTCTTTCCTGCAATGGGTCCCTTAAATCACAGCTCCTAATGGACAGAATAAATACTGTACAACAGATATTAGTATAATGTCAGCTTCATACTTTTGGTAGTATGCCAGCTGAACTGTATTATTTCATTCAAGTGGCTGATAGGGATTAGGGATTCTAAAGAAAGTAATGCTTGTTTATAATATTATTTTTTTTTAAACTTCACGCTGAAAAAAATAATTGCTTTACACTTTCTATGTAATTTTTAACTGTTGCTTACAAATACACATGTGAACATCATTAACGTAAATAAATAAAGTTGAAAATAAGGCAATATTGCTGACAACTTTAAGACAAGAAAGGAACAATCACCATATGGTTAATTCATTTAAAATGAGTAATTCTTGCAGTTTTTTCCTTGGGTTTTCTTTTTTTGTGTGTGTGTGTTTTTTATTTGACTGGAAGAATTACTGGAAAAGTTCAACTTGGCTAACATTTGGCTTACTAAAAAGGTTTCATGTCTAATCTGACCTCTATATAAGGGAGACTTTTATAATCAGGGACAAAAAAAGGGGGCTAGAATCCCAATGGTTTTGGTAGTATCAGTCTGCTGTTTTAATATTTAAAATATCAGATATAAATAACTTCTACATTGGGAGAACTGCCAGTATATGAATTATAATATCTAGGTCATTGCCTGTTTAAAAGATTATTATCTTCTAACCAGTGTTAAAGCTTTAAATAGACCTTCTAGCTACCACAGAAGCTATGCTGAGACATTTTTGGATTACTATATGTAAGTATATTTTGGCTGCAGGAAAACAAACAAGGTAAAAACCATAAAGGTATACTTCCAGTAGAAAAGTATAACGTTTGTATTGATAAGCCATCAAAACTTGAATTTTTCCAGATATTTACATTCCTTTATTAAATTTAGTAAAAAGGCTCATTTTATTTGAGTTTTAGTTATACATTTGCATTATTTTAAGTTGAAAATGGTATGAAAATTTAACAGGTTGTGTTTCTAAAAGCAGTGTTTTAAATCTCAAGACAAACTTGCAAGATTTATTTTCCTGTGCTAACTAAATTGCTAACTATATATTGCGTTTAAATGAAAGTGAATATAATTTAAAATAAATAATTAAAATAAAACTAAAATAAGCATTAGAAGACCTTTACTGCTTATGCTATTCACTGTCTTCAACATCAAACAAACCTTTAATAAGGAGAGAGAAAGATCATAGAATCATAGAATGGTTTAGGTTGGAAGGAACCTTAAAGATCATATAGTTCCAACCTTCCTGCCATGGTCAAGGACCTCAGATGATATCTGAAGGTTTTTTTAGAAAACAGGAATCTTTTCAGAGACTGGGATATTGATTGCATCAAATCTTTGCAAAAAACAGCACAAAGTTTCATTTTAAGTAAATTTTATTTTTTAAAAATCATAACTCCAGATGCATTTAATATGTTGCAGTTTTTTTATAATACAAAATTATAACTGAGTTAGACATACTGCCATAAAGAAGATATGAGGTTGTCAGTTACATTTGTAAAAATCAGTCATGCAAAATCAGGCCAACACAAATTTATGAAGAGCCTTTAAAAAGGCCTTAAAAAAGCTTGCAATAGGAGAATAGAGAGGAGATACAGAGGGAAAGATTACGGTTTGATAGTCCTTAAACAAAAAGAACAAAATTATACTGATGTTACATTATATGATTTAAGACTCTCAAAAAAACCCCATCCTGCTAATCTGCTGAAGTTGTTATTCTAATGATCGGGGTTCCTATTTTTATGTTTTATTTACATTTACCTAGCATTGGAATAAATAATGGCAAGTGGTCAAGTTAGCCCAAATTGGTTACTGAAAGCTACTACCCCTCTCATTAAACATTTCCTCTGCACTCAACCTATGTTACTGCAATGCAATATTTTTATTATAACTTCAGAATGTAGCTGCATATGCCTTTGCAGTAGTAAGGAGAACTTACCTTCAATGATGTTTTATTTCTCACAAAACAAGCATGTAGTGTACATAAAACAAGCATGTAGTGTCCAGGTACTGGACACAGCTGAAACAACAGGTGATACACTGGAATATCTCAAAGAATGGCAAAACAAAATATCAAAAATAGAAAAATGGCCTTGCTGTCATAGTGTGACAGTAAGCTGAAAACACGTTTGCACATCTGAAAAGACATCTGAAATGTGCATCATTGGAGAAATAAAATATTACCATTTTATCTTAGTTTCCTTCACTTTTTAAACAGTATAACGCTGTTGGTATCCCTTAGTGGGATTCATATGGCTCAGTATATTTGATAAAAATGTAACTAAGAAAAATTATCTGTGGTTTGTGAAAGTAATTATCACCTATTGCATGTTCATGGTGGAAAGACAAGGTTAATACAAAGGTGTTGCTTAATGAGCAGTCTGGCTTAAAAGGGTGAAATTGGAATTTAGAAATGCCAGCATATTCCACAGAAAGACAGACACATAGTATGTAAAAAATTTGGAATCTTTCTCATGTATTGTAGTAAGTGCTGAGACCTATATCGAGAATCCATTTATACCTTGCTCTGTTACAACTATAAATATCAAACAGAAAATAGCAAAAGATTATATATTACTTTTTAGTTGTATGGACTGTAAGGTTGGCTCTTGCACAAGAAGGCAAAAAAAAAGGTCAATGAATGGATTCTAAAGACAGCTTGAAATATGTATGCATCGTATACACAACTCAGAAAAAGTAGATTGGGCACGTTCTGTTTCTTCAGTCCTCGTTAACATATACTTTGTCATTTAAAAATTGCTACCTATGTGTAAATTCTGAATAGAATTATGGATGGATGCTGCTCACCACTGAAAATTTGAGTGAAGGTTTGGCTGCAAAATCTGTTTTGTTCCCCATCTGCCATGAGTGACCAAAGTGCAATGTGTGAACAGATAATTTTGCACATTTTTATGAGATTTTATTTTTTATCTTTAAGAGATATCAAAAGGTTAAAATGGAAAGTTTTTAGAGCTACCCAAGAAGCAAGTATCACAGGGCAGATATATGAGTGACTGTATAGGAGATGAAGAACTCAGAGTTACATTCTTTGCTGGATGTTGTAGAGATTGATGACTTCTTGTGGCAGAAGTCACCTAAAAGCAACAGGTTTTCTTCAGTTTGTCCAGAGGAATGGCAGAGAAAGCTGTTTTCTGTGGAAAGAGAGGGACTTCTAGACTTACCGTTAGCCAAGTTTCATTGCCTTCAGTAGCATAACTTGGCCATTTGATGCTTGGTAAGAATATCTAGAAGTCTCACTGAAATATTCACATTGATTTTAAAGATTAAAGTAAAAAAATATTAATTTTAAAAATAAGTAGGAAAAAAGTCTACCAAATACGGACTTGGGACAACCTAGTTGCCTTCTGGAACAGAAGTGCAATTACATTAACTTCCTTTGGCATGGTATTAATGAGAGTGACTATTAGTTTGTTCAGGGAAAAAGAAGTCGCTTTATATCTTACATGTGAAACAACACTGCTTTTGGTATTTTGGCTTCTTTCCTCTAAAAATGGTAAGTCCAATAAATTCTGAGTAATATAAACTTTTATTTACCTGAAAGTGAGGAAAATAACAAATCAATGAGAAGTTTAATTTTATATATTATAATTATTAAGTAGAAATAAATTTGAATTTAAATATAATACATGGTATAGAAGAAGTTGAAATCTTTATCAGTTTCATTTACTTGAACTCAAAAGTTTTGTAGTTTGTGAAGCAGACTAATAATTAAGGTTAACTAGGGAGCAGAAGAGTAATTTCGCTTTATTTAATATATGAACATAATATGCTTTTTAAAAAACATTTCTGGTGGAATTTTTGCACTACCAGGTTTTTATGAACATTTTATATTTCTTTTTTACATAACCATAGGTTTAAAAGTAATGTGAATGTAATGCTAATGTTTAATAAAGACACAATAAACATTTTGCATAAAATGCAAAGATAACTGCAAAAGCACCCCTTAATTTTAAGTAATAGGTAAATAATAAGTATGGTATGTCAGATCTCTATGTATCTCTTTCTTCCTTACTAAGCAACACATATTTTTGAAAATACACTTCATCTTAATGCATCCAAAATTTCATAGCAAACTATAGGCCCACATTCTTTATTTGAGCACAAATGAATTTATATTCTGGCTAACTTTTTCTTGGCCCTTTATATGAAAAGTACCACTAAAACATATGCATAACATTTTGCAAAAGAGTTAGAAAGCAGCACTGAACATTTTTGCTTTGCCTCTGTGAGTGTTATTCGATACCTTAAGTCCTAGTCAACAAAAGGAACTTTTGTTGTGTATAATTTTACATGTGTTTTCAGGGAGACCCAGATTTATTTAACTGAGTGATGATCTAATTTCATATCTCAGCTGGAGAAGGACTACCTTCCAAAACTTGAAAGTGTCATTTCAGAATGTCTATCAGTTCTACACCCCCTCATTTTGTTGGTTTGAATTGTGACTTACAATGCTTAGGCACATACTGATAATACAGAAGTGCATATGGCAAAGTAACACTGGAATTTAGCAGTGAGCCAAAACACATCTAGATGTTTATTTGGGCTCCTCTCATTGTTATTCATAATTTTCATGTTCCTGGAAAATTATTCTGAGAGAGGTAAACTAAAATTGGAAAGGCTGAAGAGTTTATTCCCTAAAAAATGTTTCCATTTCATCTATGCAGTTTTTCTTGCTTATGTGAGTACACATGGTTTTAGAAGTTCAAGTAAGCAATGAAGAAATTATTACCTAGACAAACACCACCAGCAATGAGCCCAGGATGCAAAATTTTTAAGCTATTTAAGCACAGATTACTTATGCTTAAACAGGTTGTGCATATAGTTGAAAAACAGGCTCAAAGCTCATTGCATAATACAATGGAGGGTATAACTCCTCTTTTTGAGCTGGTGTGTGTTTCATCCATAGTACTCAAAGTCACTGTCATCCTGAGAAATACTGCTAAGGACAACAAGATAACCGTGCTAATACTGGATGCTGATTCTGGTATCTGTCAGTAATTAGTATTTATTTTTTCCATACTTGTATGAGAAATTACTTCATTTTAAGAAAAAAAAATGCTTCTTCCTTGATAGCTGTTAACATGGAAAGTTTATCTTAACCAGTCATAATTAATTCGTAACAGAGGTGACTGTCATGTGAGAAATATAAATATATCTAACACAAAACAACTTTCTATTATGATTTTCAGTATTTCAGGAGTAAAATAATCTTTCTAGCTGAATCTCTTGTGTCATCAAAATTCAGGCTAGAACTATCACAGATGCAATTCCTTCAGAAGAATAATTCTTGTTTCTGATGCACATAACAAGATACTATTTAACTATAAAATTCCTGAAAAATGTGAACTTTTACTTCAATAGATGTGCAAACTATTCTTCTTACCTTTTTGAAACATCTGATGTATTAATGTCTTTAAGGACAATGAAATTTTTTGGTTTGAGATCTGACAGAAAAGTTGCATACAATCATTCTTTAGAAATGCAGGACAGAATATTAATGATGATCAACATTGACAGTAGCTCTGGTTAGTATGTAGTAATATGGTGTCATAAAGTAGTAAGGTATTTTAAGTATTATTTATAAAGAACAACTTGTCAAGGCATCACTAAAACAAAAAATCCAGCGTAAGTTTTTAGCATATAGACCATAAAGGACTCTCTTTAAAAACTTTGTGGTGATAGTTTGCAGTTTTGCACAGTAAAAGAAAGCTTTTAAAAGTCCTTTAACTATTTTAGAGGTAGCAATGTCATTTCGCTGAGGGCTATGTATTAAACCGTGGTATTTCTTTCTTATAATCTTGTAAAAGAAGTGTAAAGAACACATCTTTGAAAAAAAAGTTGTAAGAATTAAAACACTGTCCAGTACTCAATACTTTTTTCCTTCCTACATTTGTATAACATTTGAACTCAATGTCCTCTACTCCAAAAGGGATAGAATTAGCCAAAAGAGGAGAGGACGCACAGAAGTGCAGTCAAAGAATATAGGAGTATATTGTATTTCATTCCCATCCAAATAATATAGGAGTATATTCTTTTGGTGGAAACGAAACAAAATTTATTAAGAAAGAAAGAAACAGAGATTTGGAAATTTGTATGTCTGAAGGCTTATGTAAGTCGTATATAGTGCTCTGTTTTTACTCTGCAAATACAGACATGTTTTTTAAATATTTCCCTATAGACTGGTGATAGATATGATTTCTTGTCTTTTTTGAGAAAACCCTACAAGATGATTCCACATAGCTTAACTAAAGGCATAAGATTAAAGGAACAATGTGACATGGCTGCAGCTTTGGAAGGTCTGCTGAATAATCAACCTTTGTTTTTTTTCTTTTCTTTGGCTAGTGATTCTGCCTGCCTATAAATAAGGATAGAAAACAGACCTTGGGATATACAGTGTTTTTTATCCAGAAGGGTGAAAGTTTACAAAGTATTTCAGTTTGACAACTGATACATACAAACACTTATCTGTTCTCACGGGGTAATAGAATAATTCCTGCCCATGTAAACTGTTGTACTGGGCGATCTGCAAACATATAGACTGCAAAGGCTGGCTCTGCCCCAGAGCCATGACAGTAGTGTAAGACAAAAGACAATGTAGGCAGCCAGATGGAGGGCTCACAGGAATCAGACTGATAACACTGATAAGCACTGTCATACAGAAATTATAGGACAGTAACTTGTCTCTGTTTCTTTTTGGACAGAGTGACAACAGAAAGTTTTCTATGACTATATTAGCTTTCATATTAGTAATATTGCATTTTACAGTCTGCTAATTATAATTACTTCCATATTGCAAATGATGCTTACCAGGAACAATTTCTTTCTCATGGAAACATGGGCAGCACTGTGACAAATGATGACAATCAAAAGATAGTTTATATTGGCATTAACAGAAAATCTAGGACAAGGAATTAGAGGCAATATTGCCTTATCAAATACAAAAAGTTAATTTATCTAGGCTGTAATTATTCCAGTTAGAATTTGGCCAGATTACTAAAGTTAATTATTCTGTTCTTTAAAATGTCCAGCAAAATTGGTAGGGTGTGTTAACTGTCAAAAAAACTACTTATGCAGAAAAAATGTAGCAAAACTAAAAAACTCTTGTAGCAGGGTTGGGGCATGTTCTGGTGGTCCTGGACCTCATGGTTCAGAATCAGCTGGCATGCTGATTCATAAATATCCTTCACGGCAACATCAACTTCAAATGTTACTTCAGCTTCTCATAAGCAAACTGCCTTGCACTGACAATGATCTAGTTGAACAGACGCTTTATTTCTTTCACATTACACAATACATTTTNTTTTTTTTTTTTTTTTAAACAAGAATTACATTTCAGTACACAGGAAAGGGAAACTGAAAATAAACAGACATCGTTTTCCTTCATATTCATTTTTTCATATGCACCCCAAAAATAAGTTGTCTGTAAAATTTGATGACTTTTATTCAAATCAATTATGGTGGGCTTTTTGGAATTAATAATTCAAGTTTGCTGTGTTAACATAATCCTGTAATTACATTGTTTGTATACATGAAGGGATTGTCTTAGTATATGACACGTTAACAATCCCCAAGTTTAGGGGTCTATTAGCACAGACTTGTAAGCAAGAGATATGTGTTTCCTAGTAAAAGGCAAGCTCTGTTTACAGTTTTATCTGACAAAGATTAAAGCTGGCCATCTTATCTACTTGTGCATAAAGTATCACACTGGACCATGACACAGAGTCATCACAGAATATATTTATTTCTCTTATTTATGCACATAGACACCTTAATGATGAGCATAGCAAATATAAAAAAATCCACGTGTTTGTATTTTTTTTTTAAATTTTGTGTCTGCAATGAAGTGTTTCAAAGCAAAATGGAAATCAAAAGCCCAAGAACTGTTGTAACTGTAACTTCTAATCTGTGAAACCTACAGTGGACTTGAATTGACATTTGATTTCGAAAAGGCTCCATCAAATGTAGCCAACCTTCTGAAAACACTCTTCAGTAAAACCGATTTCCACTTCCAGAAGCACTACTTTGTTTTTTAATACAGTGTAATCTTGGATATTTTTATTTCTCCTACTCTATAACAACAAACGTAAATCATGGGAAATTTTGATAGCGTCTCATACTGGTTTTGCCCTTCCTTGTGTCTCATGTCCCTTCTGCCTCCTGTTGACTCCTTTTCTCCAGTTGAAGATTCTTGAGAAGAACAAATTAACAAATCCCTAAGGACAGAGACTTCTTCTAAGTTGTTTGTTTCTGGTGTTATCTAGATAGGGAGATACAAACCTCACTATTTGTTTTTACTTAGGATGTCATGTGATCTGTTTAATCTAGACTGCATATAGATCACCAGATTTACTTTAGGCTGCATATACACTCTTATACATGCTTTATTCCCGGCTCCCCCATTGTTCAATTCATGGAACCTGCTGGAATAAAAACTGTTTATCTCCCATGCTGAACACACATGTTTTCTTAAAATACAGTACAAAAACACACACCTTGCATTTGGGTATACAGTGGAATGCCTTTGTATGGGCCACCAGAACTCATATATGAGGAAGTTTATAATCTATATATTTGGGTCTCTCAGCTTACACCTAGCTTTTGGCTTGAAATTTGTGCTTAAGTTTCCAATTTTTAAGGACACAGCACTCCAAATCAAAAAGCAAGACTTCCTCTGCAGTGTACAAGGTGAAATAGAAGTCCCTGAAGATCCCCAAGGTAAATCTTGTTAAGTTTTGGAGTGGGAAAAAAAAGAAGAAGAAAAAACTTCCATTGAGTCCTAATAGAAAATATATAGGAAGAGTAGTATATAAAATTAACATTCTACTCATATCAAAGTAACCTATAGTGTATATTTTAGTTAATAACTTACGGGTAAATAAACTAAGTTTATTTAATAAATAGTAAAAAACCCCAACAATTGAGCAAACATGGAAACAGAATTTCAGGCTAGATAACTTGCACAGATGAGAAGCAACTTAGCTCTCCTCTGAGTACTGCCAAAGGACGCTGTATTTGGTATCATGTATCTCCTCTGTCCTGCAATGCAGAAGCATGCTTGTCTTTATATAGTTTTCAAGGAAAGGAATGAATGGAAAATTAAATGTGGCCAAGTTATCTTGATTAATAAGGAAGCTATGACCATAGCAGATGGACAAAAAATGCATAACCGTCGGGAAACAGGAGGTCACTGTGTTGAAACGCTGGATGAACTTGGTTTGATAATCTGTTCAAATAAAATGAATGACAAGAAAATATGAAAAATTGTCTTCTACAAAAGGCACAGAAAACTATTTCTTAGTCCTACTCCCTGACGATGGGACCAGTCTTTTTTCAGTGATGCCCAGTGATAGCACAAGAGGTTACAGGCACAAACTTGAACATAGTAACTTCCATCGAAACGTGAGGAGCAACAAGGAAAGTCCTTTGAGGGTGGAAGAGCACTGGAACAGGCTGCCCAGGAAGGTGGTGGAGCATCTGACTCTGAAGACATTCAAAACCCGCCTGGACGCCAACCAGTGCAACCTGCTGTAGGTGTATCTGCTCTGGCAGGGGGGTTGAACTAGATGACCTCCAGAGGTCTTTTCCAACCCCTATCATTCATTCATTCATTCATTCATTCACTCTGTGACTAACGTCAGGACCAGCCCCTCTTCCAGTACTACTTTTTATTTGAAGGGTTGTAGAGCTGGTGGCATCTGTATTATTAAAATAATCTAAATGTGGTAATATTCATTATATTTACAGTATTCTTTCCACCAAAATAAAAACAGCACTGAACAATTCCAGTACATTTAAGTGTACATTTAAGACTATGAGATAATGAGATGTTATTATTTTATGGCACTGATTTACATTCTGGATTTAGTGGTTTCTTCAAATTTTGAAGGAGTAAATTCAACCCTGTGGTTTCAGTAAATGGTGGCAGAAAGGCAAAAGGCTAATATAAAGGAAATGCAGAGAAAAGTCAGCCTCTGAATCTGCAGCTAATATAAGACTGTCCTGTTTTCTTTTTATTTTAGCCATCTTGCAATGACATCATACCAATGTGAAAAAATATGTACTATAAAATGTGTGAAATTTTTCAAGGACAATGCATTGTATGATGAATGTCTCCAGTATGTGGTATGCATGATGAATTTTCTAGTTTATCTACTAATACACTCAATATGCATGTGTGGGAGAGTGGCAGAGAGAGGTTTTGTGGTTTGGGTTTGGGATTTGTTTTTTTCCCCCCTTGTTTGTTTTTTCTGAATCAGATCTCTGGATTTTCTTTATTCTATGCTAATTACTGTTAAATGCCAAAATATGTTTATATTTGCAATTATGTCTTTCCAAAGAATCTCCAGTTGCCAAAACATGTGTGTGTCCCATGTTAGACAAAAACTGGTGAAATCTCTACAGCACAAAAATGAAGAAAACAATTTGGTACAAAAAAAAGGTTACTGTGTGTTTCAAAATGGGGAGTAAAATCAGATACCAAAACTTCATTTAAAGAAAGAAAAAACCCTAATTTAAGACATTAAATCTTTCATAATCCACCTGTAATGAGATAAAGATGATCCTGAATACTACTGAACTCTCTTTTAAATGCTAAGTGAGCTGGCCCACGGCAACAGACCACGGCTGTAGTGGTCACAGCAGTGAACAACAGAGGTACAGAATGTTTTAAGTGCTAAAGAATACTACCCTACCATTAAGATAACTGGATTGTATTTTTTTAATTAATAAACAAAAATAATGCAAATGCAGAAAATCAGAATATTTGGTTCATACTTATAAAATTCTCCTGTTTGGGAACTTCAGAAACATCTTATCCAAAGGAAGTCAAACTATACTGATGTTTGTCTGCAGTTTCCTAATCCTTAGGCTCACTATAGACCAGCCAGATTATGTGGTATAAGAGCAATCAGAGGACTGAATTTCCTTATGCCATGAGGAACTTCATTCCCTCTAGTAAATATTCAGCTGACAGCACTATGACGACAGCGTTTCTTCTGGACTGCCTCTGAAACAGTACTTCATGACCAGATGACAGAGTTCACTCTCATGGTTTAGTGTGAGAGACAGAAAAGAGATGGCTGTCCATTTCAGGACCTGCATTCAAAAGAGAAGCTGCTTATGTTTCCTGCAGTCCTTCACAGATTTTTGCAGCCAACTCTAATGGAGGATTTACAGAGTAACAGCTCTAAATTATTTAGGAGAATCCCAAATCCACATACAGCTTCTGGTGAAGTCTGTTATTATCCCACAGACTGATGTGAAAAGGCTTTCCTTAAGGGGTAGTCTCAAATGGGCAGAGTCACTTTTGGAAAGTGAGAATGTGACACCAGAGATCAAATATTTATTCCCACTGAATCTACTATAGGAAATGTCCGCAATATAGATAGCTAAAAGCTGCACTCTGAAATCATAGTGGAAATACATTCATCAGGGCCTCTTTCATCACTAAATAAAGTGATCATCTTATGAGGACACTTCCTTTCCCCTGAAATATGGAATAATCACATTGACAACCCCCGTTCCCAACCTTGCAAGAGGTAGATTATTGTCTATTTTGTGTCTATCACGGAAATGCAAAAGCATTGGCAAAATCTGCCAAGTCAGGCAAGAACCATCTCTCAAGGAAAATTTAAGGAAAAGAATTACAGAGAATTATTGGAATAGAAAGGTGGTGGGATACTGTTAATAACTGTTCATGTAAGCTAAAAACAAAAATATGGTTGCGCTTCAATGCATAAAATAAAGTCAGTCTACATAGCTCTTATTTGCGGTACAGAACAAGGTAATAAAGATGGAGGAAAAGAGAAGTAGACATCATTTTGGATTTTCTAACTGAGGAAATCTTGTCTTTGACTTTCAAATGTGATGAGCTGTGATAGACTCTGTGCATTTCATCCCACCTGCAGTTTCTTGGATTCACGCCTTGATTTGCATCAACTGACTCACTGACTTTTCATCAAGGTGTTCAAATATACAGTGCCTTCATTAACTACCTAAGTTTTCTGTCTCATTATGCAAGACAGAAAAGCCCACTAAGCTGTCATTGAACAGCAGTCATTACTTCTGAGCTCCTGTACTTCTGTGGATGAGGGCGAGGGTGGTGATTGATTTATCACTATTTTAATAGATACTTGACCTCTGAGTCAAGACAAACGTTTCTCTCACTGGTAGCAGAGGGCAAATGGTCCAATTTTGTGAACATAATGGAGTAATACAGGTGCTCTAGTTTTTTCCTGATTTTCTGAGAGAGTTTTTACAATTTTCTGTTGCTTGATATTTACTAATCTCACTAGTTAAGAAATCCCTGGTATTTCAAGTTTAAGTTAATATAATGAAAAACACTAATAGCTTAACATCATGTTGTGGTTTGGGCCTGGCCATTGAAATGAGTTATTCCTTAAGTACTATTCAGATGAATTTACAACCAAATGAAAGAAAACAAAATCATATAGCTTACCTGTACATATAAATTTCCAGGGTTTTTATTTTTTTGCAAGAAAATGTTAGGCTTATTCAAGAGTATTTTTCACTTTTCAAATGCCTTCTGTTCAAAACACTCAATATGATTTTAAAAATTTTATAGGTTAAACCATACATATTAAATAAAAATTAAAAAGTATATTGTACCAAAAAAATTAAATACAGCAGAAGTAAGCAACTTCCTGAAAGAACAAGATGAACTCTCATGGACTAAGGTGAGGCTGACTTGCATTTGTTCCCCATAGTTCTGCTTGCTGTCTTGGAGACAGGAGGGACCTTTGCTTTCTTACAGTTCTCTGCCAGGTCCTGCAGTTAATCTCCCCTTGCTGGTTCTTCGATTATTTGTGTTAAGAAGATGTTGGTAACACACTTCAGAGACATCCTGAATTACTTGTGCCTTGCTTGTGTTTTCCCTCCAACAGACATTGGAGTGGTTCAATTGTCCCAAGAAGACAAGGGCCTACAGGTGTGAGGCTTCTTCCAGTTGCCTGAAGAACGCCTCATCTGCTTGTTCTTCCTCATACTCCTGCTACTCCTCAGACTCCTACTACTTCCTCCTGCTACAGTTTGTAGCAGACACCTATCACAATGTTTCCCACTTTGGTCTGCACACTAATTTGTCTGGCCCATCACCCAGTCAAAGAAAGATATCCATAAATCCTGCTGCTCTGCTACATGAAGGGCAACTCTCACGTCTTACCTTCCCGGTCTGACCTTCCTAAAGAGCCTGCACCTATCTATGGCAGCACTACAGCTGTTGATTATGAAGTGCTTAGTGTTTACATCAGCCCTCTGCTTGCCAACTTGGTCCAATGCTTCCTCATTGGTTTGTTGGTCATTCTCTCCCTCCCTTTTTGTTTGTAGTTTAATGCTCTCTTCTTGAGGTTGCCCAGCCTGATTACAAAGACGCCTTTCCCTGCTTGGTCAGTTGCATCCCTTTTCTTTCAAGCAATCCTCAAAAATGTCATATGGTCATAAAAATTAAAACTCTGTTGCCAACACCAAATGTGCAACCAGCTTTTGACCTCCAAGATCCATCCATTCCTCCCCAAGGCATTCCCATTCACCAGCAAGACCAAGGAGAAGCCACCAGGCACAAGCCCTTCATTCTCATTCCCTGGAATTGTGTGGTCACTCCTTATGAGCTCCTAATCTCGTGGCCATATTGCTAGTGCCCACATGGAAAAGAAAGGTGGAATAATATTCTGTCCAATTGACAAGTTGGACAAACCTTGTCAGCCTATCCCTGATGTCCTGGACCAAAACCCTCAGCATGCAGCAAATGTCCCCTGCTAGCAGGCTCAGTCAGCAAAGCAACCCCCATCCCTGCAGCAGGGAGTCTCCCACCACAATGTTTTGCCCTTTCCTGCCAGTGCTGTCACAGGTCTCAGATACAGGCAGCTTAGAGGCTTTGTTGGGCAGATGTCCTGGCCCTTGCCTGTGCCAGGGTCCTAAATCTGGTCTGCAAGTCATAGATCCAGGTGGAGCAGGATCAGTCATCCTGGTGCCAGAGTTTGCAAGCTCTCAGCCTTTACCAGCCTGGTTGTCTCCATTTCCCAGCCTGACAAGCACAGGTGCTGCCTGCCCCTTCTTGGTGCAGCTGGAGGTTAAGGCTTTCATAGTGCAGTGTCTTGAGAGACATTAGGTCCATCTCCTTTTTGTTATCCCTGATGCTGTATAGTCCGCTGACCTCCTCCCACAGCTCCATTAATTATGTGCAAACCCTCTACCAGTGCATACCTACTGCAAGTACTGAGATCATTGCCTGTGGCCCCAGTGAGAGGTCCCAGAGGTCACTGCAGCACCTGACCTGCAGAACTACAGGCTCCCATGGGAGCTCATGCTGGGTAAAGACTTCTAATTTGCCTGGGGGTTGCCAGGGGACCCTGCACCAGTGCAAAATGGGGGGCGCATTCCCACCATTGCTGAACACACAAACTCTGTCCTCAGAAGAATTTTTGCTTCCACTTCTGCACAAAATTCTGCCTCTGGGGGCCAGCTGTGTTAGCTGAAGTACTAACCAGTGTAAGTTATATTAGAATTTGCTGTTATGAAGCTACAGAACGCTGATTAAAGACCCTCCACAGCTCTCAAAATCTAACCTTACAACACTCTGATGTAGTGATTGTAAAGATACTTGGATTTAGGGACAAATCATTGGTGCTAGAAACCATAGGTCTTTAATTTTTCCTTGATTCATAGAAGGACAGTCTTACAGAATATTGTATTTAACTCTGCATTCAAGTGTTATGTTATAAAATGTATGTTATTTGGCCTTCTGGGAACTTTGAAAATATGTAGTGATAGAAAACAGAAAATTAAATTAATGATAAATTAATGTAACTTAATATGTATCAGTTCCAGAAGAACATAGGCATTAAAGGTGTTAATAAACAGTCACTTTACATCTTTAGACTTGAGATTGAAGAAAGCAGCAACAAAGACCAGCTAGGAAATGTGGTTTTGTGGAAAATCGTAAGAGAGAAATGAAGTCTTAGAGTAGTCATTGCAACGATTCATGTAGTCAAGACAACAAAAGTCTTACAATGAATGCAGAGTCAGTTCCTTCCCACAGGGGTCTGTTGCTGAAATGAAACTTTAGCCAATCAACAGATTAGTAAGATTTTCTAAAGGTAAATGTATAAAACTAGGAATTTAATTAAATACTGAAAAAGCTATAAAACCATAGAGGGGGAAACATTTAAATAGTAAAGTAATTTTGAAAAATACGTTCCCAGAAGGTCAAATCTTTGAAGGAAGGAGTTAAAATATTCATTATTAATGAACACAAACATATTTACAACAAACAACAGATTCTCAAACAGTTATGTATGTCTTGTCAGGGACATTCATCAACAGTTTTTGTCTAGTTCTCTGTGCCCGACAGTAACCAACCATCACCAACACACCCTTGCTGTTGTCTACAAATCCTGTTTTTCTATAAAGATCTATCACTATGTTGAAGAAATTCAGTCACAGGTAAAAAAAATTGCATCTTACAGGAATTCAAAGTGAGTCAAGAAATTTTCACAATTTGGCTGGTAACATTTTGCCTATACAGCTTCAGAAGAGGAAACACAGTGTTTGTCAAATACTTGGGGAATTACTCAGAGCTTGGAAAAATATTCATTTGTGATGAATGGAAGAGTGTAGATGCAAACAACTCAGCATGCAAATAGCAAGAATGCATATTAAATCTACCTGTACCAGCCTTACTTTTTACTGATACTTCTTTGGAATACACTCCATATTTGTCCTATATAATTAAAAACCCCCAAACCAACAAACTTCCAAAGACAGAGGCATGCTTATCAGAAGTAATTTCACTCTACATTTTCTCTTTGCATTTCCATTATTAAAAGAGAGAAGGGAGCTTACATTGTGCAAAGAATGGAAGACGTGATAGAGTAAAATAAAAAAATGTTCTTTCTGAGTGTTTTTATGAAAAATGCTATGAAAAAAACTGTGCAGAACAATTAGCTGTAAATCAAAATGTGACCAGATTGTGTTAGAAGAACAGATGATGCAACTGGCTTTTCATTTCTGGGGTCTTAGATTTAGTATCCTAAATCATAAGTATAGATGAGTTATTTAGTCAGATGCTAGCATTCATCTGTTTTGCCCAAAGTTCATCTGGAGCTATTTAAACCTAAGTGTTGAAATGAGGTATGAGAGTCTGAAATTAATAATCACATGCAATTATTTATATGACACTAGCTAACCCTTGAGATCCTGGTCTTAATTTGCTAGTTAATCAGTCTTCCATTTGTTTTAAAACTTCAGTCATGGGTATTTAACTTCTATGTTTTGGGCACTGTCGTATTGCCAGCTTAAAAATACTACTCCTCCAGCCTACAAAACCTCAAGCCTTGTGTTGAAGATATGCTTAAAAATGAAATAGGATACAGCTGATACTAATCTACTGAGTTTTGTTTAAAGCCTAAAATACTGCCATAAGATAGCCATTTTGAGTTTCTGTTATGTATTGTTTACCTTAATTTGCATTAGGCTTGCTCCATATTACGTAGGAGAAAACTAAATGTTTTTAGTAATACAACTGCTAAAATTGTATCATTACTGCCAAATAACACATTTTCAGACTCTTTTAAGCCAGCATTTATTGAATTCATTTGTGATACTGAATGTTTATACATATTTCCAGTAAAACTTTATTGGCATGTTTATGACTTAGGATATCTGAGACTTGTTTTCACTGATCTTACTGTTAGAAACCCCTATTAAAGCCTCCCTATTGAGAAATGATTGTAGCAACTGAGATAAAATGTGAAGACACTGTCTTGAAAATATTCTATGGCATTTGTAGATTCTGCATGTTGTTCTTTTCTGAGAGTTGCAATGGAAAAAAAAGAGTTTATAGTCTAGCCCAGAGCCTGTAAACCACATTAACATTCAGGGAAAACATCTTCTTTTTCAAATCTAGAAAACAGCACTTTTGAACTGATTACTTAATTACTTCATACACCCACAAATGAAGATATTACTCTTCAGTACAGCTGGTCACAAATGCAATGCAAACCAGACCTTCCCAAGATAAGAGCTATGTTTTCACTGAATGTCTCCCCAGCATATCAACGAAATAAAATTTTGTCCTGTGTGTACAATAAACATGCTACAAGAAGTAAGATATTTATACATACAACATTTTTTCTGAATATGTTTTTTGAAATTCAATGGAAAAACCTGCTCACGCACTGCAGTATTAGGAACATTTGCCTTTATCAAATTTAAACTTGAATTCCATAAGATATAAATTAAAAACCAGACCTCCTCTATACCAAAGTAACACTGTTTAAATGAATGGTTGGCGTCAGAGGGACTGAACCTCACACAGAGGCAACACACTACTAAGCAAACTGATTCAAAGAGGTAAAACACTCCTGCTTTGCAAAGAAACAAAAACTTTTCCTGGTTCCTACTGAGAAAGCAGTTTCTGAGAAAGCAATGCGCTTGCCTCTGATCTGGCAAAACAAAATACTAGTTATAACATTTCCTTTGAGAAGTTGTTGACCTCCATGTAGGCCACCTGGTTTTAATAATGGTGTAAACATAGCAGAGTTAAGCTCCTCTGAAATTCAAAATCCCTTCTCACCCTCTGAAAACTGGGTAAATACCAAAGCAACAAATGCAGGCAAA
Source organism: Himantopus leucocephalus (assembly GCA_003993805.1). Classification (NCBI taxonomy): domain Eukaryota; kingdom Metazoa; phylum Chordata; class Aves; order Charadriiformes; family Recurvirostridae; genus Himantopus; species Himantopus leucocephalus. The sequence goes on from RSEF01000031.1 coordinate 30,594,417, forward strand.
GTGCTGCATCAAGCAGATAAACAAATACCAGCTGAAAACTAAGGTTAGTATGGTAGCCTAACAGGAAATAAATGTGTGGAAGTTTGGTTAAAGATTTATTGTTATCAATCAGAGCAGACAGTCCTAATTATATACACCTCGTTAAAGTGGCTGTTATTATTCCTTTGACGGCACCTTCCTGTATATTAAATATAGAAAGTACATTAAAAATCAAGGTTGAAATAATGAATAAATCATTTAAAGAAAGTTTTCTATGGAGTAGAATTTTTTACACCATCTACCACAACTACCCCACTGACTGCAAAGGGAGGAGCTACTATAGCAAATAACATGTTTTCTTACAGATTGCTTAACATGCTTTCACTAACATAATCTTCAGTCTTATTCTCTTAGTAATTGTTTGAAGGAGTATCATGCAGGCAGCCAAGTAATTCTGGAAAAAGGGACAATATTGCATATCTTTTTTTCATATTAATTAAAACCCCCAAATAATTGCAGTCAAAATGACATGTATCTAGAATAAAAAATAATTTGTTCCTACACCAAAACTGGTAAGAACATATGCAGTGTTTGCTTTTTGAGCTGGATTTTGGAACCTTCATACATTGCTGTAAGAGTTATTTTAAACAGAGAAATGGATTAGAACTCACTAGAGACTGGTGGTTATAGTCTAAGACTGAAATCTTCTGGGATATGTCTTGGCTAAAGGAGAAAGAGGAGGGGAACCTCCAAAGCAACGCCCATTCCCCCCCAAAAAAACCCCCAACGCAAGTCAAAAAGACATCTGAATTAAGAAACAATGTAAAAATGATCAGAGTACAAAAGACAGGTGTTTCCTTTGTGATACTTCAGAGGAGAAGAAAACTTTCTGCAAAACATTTCTAAAAATGAGGTTTTAAAGCAAATAACAAAAGGGTTTGCTTTTAACTACCAGCTTCAGTGGTACTCATGACTTTTGAATGGCAAGGTATTATTTTACATACTGTAATTGGGTCACCTATTGTGACTTATTAAAAAAAATTCCTCTTAATTCCTGAAATTGTAATAATTTTTGTTGTGGATCCAATGCTTCATTCTATGTGAGCCTAGAGTTCTCAGTACTTAAAAAAGAACAAAAAACCCCTCCACCTCAAGACAAATAAATGAAGAAATGTAGACATTTCATGCCATCATTATTTCAGTCATTTATTCTAAATTTCAAGGGTAGTATTTCAGATAGGGATATTTGCCAAATGATCACTGTTTCTTAGGATTTTTTTAGAATTGAATAAGTATGCAGCTAGCTGCAACTCATAATTTTCACAAATTATAAATTAAAAATCAGCAATTTTTCCTTGCAGAAAAGTCAAGAGAGACCAAGGATGGTCTAGGATTGCTATTGAAAGGCAGTTGTCAATACTATGCTCTAGAGTCTTTATTCAGGTCTAGATTCTTGGAAGGTGATGGGTACATATACAGTAGAATGCCTTTTTCTGTTGCACTAAAAAAGGGGATTCTGGGTCTACCAGATGATTTGCCATTTCTTTGCTAACTTCACCATAAATGGATTATGCTTGTGCAGAATTTAGGTATATGATATTCATTCAGTTTTAAAAGTATAAAAAACATGTAAAATTATTAAAAATTGCCTGTAGAAATTCTGATGCAAGTACTAAAATGCTACTTTACTCTTGCAACTACCACTGCTTCCTTTCACAGGTATGTATTTTTTGAACACCAAGAAGGAGCAGGCAAGGGAAGGCCACAAATCTAAGTATGCCAGACAATTCTTTGCTGAACAGCAAATGCTACACCTGCACCTAACCATGGGAAAAGAGTGCCTGACTTGCTGAAGTGTGCCTTTGAGGTAATGGAGAACCTCTCTCTGACACCTCCTCATCAAGATCCTAGTTATGGAAAATGTATCTTACCAGTGGAACATATTTAATCATGTTTGCGTACATATTTGGCATGAGTCTTGCCATGTAGCAGACTTAATCATGGTGCTGGATTATTTTGGACAATAATGTGCCTTAGTTTTAGATTATTGGTTAAAAGTGCATTTTCTTTTGCAGAAAGAAAACAAAGCATTAAGAAAATCAGTGTGGCCATGGCGGTGCAACTCATGTGAACTAGTTTATGTGTTATAGAAGTGTTAGAAGCTTTTAATTATTTGTGCTGAGGAAGTGCAGGTGCTATTTGGTCATATTCTGAAAAGAAGAGAAAGAGAAGGAGAGGAAACAGAAATGAAGGGAGGATGGAATGGAGGCAGGCAGGAAGTCAGGAAAGGAAGGAAGATAAGTGATCAAAAAACTTATTACAATGCACATACACAAAGGGAATGAATTAATCTGGGACACATTTGACTTTGTTTTCTCAATAGCTAGTCAATATGATGGAAGAATATGTACTTTTAATACAAAAACTGAAAAGATAAAGATATCCTCCAGAATAATATGTTAGATTTTCAATCTGACCAAGCGTTGTTCTTTGTTTATTTCTTTTCCTCCATCTTCTGCTCCTATCCCTTTTATTTCTGATAAGAAAACTGGTATCTTTCTCAGTTTGCAGCTTTTGTCCCTACACCACCTTCACTCTCATCCAGGCTGTCGTTTTCTTCTCCTTCTCTACCTGATTAAAGCTCCTTACTCTTTTCCTATTCTATACATGTACTGCATATCATTGAGAGGAACAACTCAGGTCACTGAATAACAGGGTCTGGCTATTACAGTCAACCGTGCTTTACAAAAGCTTTCATAAAAATATCACTGTTTCACAATCCATTAGATTATCACTTCTACATAATGCTGTTTTTAAAGTACTGATGGTTAGAAACACGTTTTCCAGCTTATACATTCTGTATAGAATATTCATGCCTATGTACTTGTGCACTAGCAGCTTTCGCTTTTCCTCTGAACCGAATATTTCTATAGACATCATTGATCCTTTTTTCCCTCAAAGTTAAAGGAGTTAAGCTCCTTCCTTCAATACACAGTTTTCCTGCACGTTTTAAATTAATCTCTCAACAGCTCTTTCTCTAAGACTACAACTCTGCCCAGAGTTCTAGCTGAACCTCCTACCAACACCAACAGAAATATAATACTCCACTGCTCCTTCCATTGTAATTTGTATTTGCCTGTTCTTTAGCTGCAACAATCATTCTGTGATGTTTAACTCATAAGGATGTCTTTTTCTCTTCTATAATTTCTAGTTGATGGGACTCTAAAAAGGAAATTTCTGCACTTTTCTGGCCCGCGGCTTGTCCAGCATAGTATTGTTAGGCTGTTTGAATGAGATCATGAGTCCACTCTATACATGACCCAGAACACCAAACCACATCAATCAAGATTTCTGTGCGCTTCATATCAGCTTAACTGTTTAACCATGACATAATGAACCCTGTTATGTCATGGCAACCTCTAGCATGGAGATGTTAGGGCTTCTCAAAAGAGTATTTCTATTATTACCGTTTTCTTAAAAAACCAGACTAGCATATTTTGCTCAAACCTCAATGTTAAAAATGTCTGCACCTCCCTCCTGTCTCAACCTCCACCCACCAGGAGCAAAAACATCCCCAAAAAGAAAGCACACGTATACAGCCTGAGGCAGACACATACAATGGGGAAAAAAAAAATCTATCTAAAGGTTCAAGTCTGGAAAATAGTGGAGTAGAAACACAGTACAGTAATGCAAGCATAAGAACAGGCATCAAGATATTGTAATACTACACAGAAATAATCACTCACATATGGCTTTCGCCCTCACAGTTTCCTAAAACAAGTTCTCTTCAAGTTGCAAAGACTACTCACAAGTCTGGTGCTTAAGCCTGTCTTACTTAATAAGGTTTGTCAGGGAGTAATGATCAAAGCATGATGAAAAATGGAAGCACGGATGTCACAGTGGAAGTCCAGGGGACACTACACCTCTGTGAGGTGTGGGGACCCCACTGCTGTCTTGGGAGATTTGTTGCTCCTGGGAAGCTTTTATCTGGGATAGTGTGGAGAAAGTGTTCAGGATCACCAAGCCCTTGTGCTCTTAGTCGTTTCTGATAAGCCACATGGGCACCAGTGGCTTGACTGGTCTTGAGTTGACCCTTAGCATGGTCACAGTGACCGCAGAGCTCTGAGGGTGACATAACGACATATCACCCACAGGCATAGGTGGTATCTCCTTGATTTTTTCAGTGAAGAGGATCCACCTCAAGGGCACTTATGCAAACATATGTTACTTGGGAGGCAGGGGGAATTAGAAGCCTGTGCACAGCTGTAGACAGCTCTTATGGCTGGAGTGTGGTGATGGATGGAAGAAGGATTTCTAGGAGGGACAGGCAGGAAAGGTGAAGAGGATAGGTGGTGCACTAATCTAGGAAGAGAGCTAAATGCTGAGAACATGTTATGGGTGGTGTATCCATTGGGGTAATGGTACCTTACCTTATGCGTAAGAATCAGAGGACAGATAACCGTGATAGACACCATAATAGGTGTCTGCTAAAGGTCATCAGATCTAGAAGAGCACATAGTATCATAGGAGACTTTAGCTACTGTAACATCTGTGAGAATGGCAATGTGGCAGGCAAAAGTAATACAGATGATTCTGACCTGAGTAGACAAGTCATTCTTCTGGACCTGTTGTCTACTAACCCACTGGTCCAAGAGCCCCTGTTAAGCTCAAGCCTGGGCCTTCAGCTCCTGCCTGAGCTAGTGCTGTAGGTTTACTACTGCCAGCTGTTTCTCTATCTCTGTCTCCTGGACAGGCCTTGAATTCAAGGTATATATTGTAGAATAAGATAATGGCTATTTCCTTTTAGAACTAAATTACAGGGCCTTTTACTGTATTTATACTAAAGATGATTTAGACCAAGATAAGCACTGTTCAATGAAATTGAAGCATTTTTATTACAAAGTAGGAGTATATTGCTACTAGAGTTAAAAGAGATGTATTCAAGTCCTTAATGTCTTGATTATTTAGTGTTCAGAAACAGTTTTGGTGTATGTCAAGCAATGGTGTTTGGATATGTCCTAGTGCTAACACGAAAGTTACTACAAACACTACACTTATTTGTATGTAAGGAAAAGTGAGTCTTCTTTAAATGGATCATGCTGTAAGTGATTGTACGAATCTTGCCTTTCTAACCCAGTCCTTAGAAAAACTGATTGTTACATGACAACTGTCTGCAATAACTAGAAACAGGTAAGCAACTGGGTGAAGTAAAAGCAAAAATAAATTACAAGACCCGTGTTCTGTGGAGAAGCCAGTGCTGAAACAGAAAGTTAACTTTGAATTAGTTTCCTCATGGGTTTTCTTGGCCTAAGAGTTGCGTAGTTGAGTGGCTAACATGGGGAATGTATATTTGCATCCCAGTGTTAACCAGTTCAAGATTCAAGATCGTTAATAGAAATCCCAGGTCTCACCTTTTTGTGTTGTAAGAAGCATAATTCCATTTAGACAGAATGATTCTATCAGCCTACTATATCTCATACCAAACTTATTAGTTGAATTAAGTATTTCTCAGTCTGGGATCTTGCAGTTTGCAGCACAGTTCACCGGCTCTGGAGCTAATGGAACTTACATCCCTTGATTGTTATTCTGTGTGAACCATACAAATAAGAAGAAATGTGATGCAACAAGGTAGTTTTCATAGGACACATATTTGGCCTCTTGGCAAAGAGTGGAAAATATCTTTCTCAGCAATGGTGGATGTTGAGTAACTTCATGATAACACACATCTAATTTAGATCTAATAAAATTACTTTTGTAAATCCACCTCATTGATAAGCATTACCCAAACATTCTTTCATTTAAAAAGTGAAAAATCAGAAATAGAAAGATTCAAGAACAAAATAATCTAATTTGACCTAGGACTTGGAGAGTGGTATACGTCAAAGTAAGATTTATATAACATGTTACAATTTTATTTGTAGATTCACAAACTAGTGTTTCTAGATATTCAATAAATGATGAAACATAAACACCGTACATAGCAAATGGGATAATTGTTCATGTTCATCAGTCTGGGAATACCAAAAATATGTGACGTTTTAGCTGTTCTTCCCTCATGAGAACCAAAGTCCTGGTTAACTTATTCGAAACCTCAAAATCTCCTAACCTACTTCCCAGTTATAATTGCTTCCACACTCAGTAAGTCACAGCTTTGAAGGCACTATCTTGCTTCAGGATCTTTTATCTCACAGGAATAACCGTTGTATATCTCTCAGATAGAGGTTGTTCCTTAGGTACAACTAAGTTATGAAAATTTATGTATTTATTTCTTCAATTATTACTTTCTTCTGCTGATGCTAAGAAGATCCTTACCTTTAAGGACTCTTAATTTTCCTGAGATAGATTTGTTTTCACCAAAAAGGTCTCTTTAATTTCTGCTGATGAACATAAGAGAACGTATTCTATGGCATAACTTCAGACTCTTGTAACTCAGCTTATTAAGGAGAGCGTTGGTAGTCATTGGTTGAGCCCCTGAAGTGTCCCAATTCAAAAGAAATACAGACATAGAAACAGTATCAGCTCCCAGGCTGAGATTCTTTGCTTAGTGACTGATCTACAAACAGTCCCTCGGTTTAGCTTCCTTGTCATCCTGACTGGGTCTACGTCTAGATAGCAGCTGACCACATTCTGCAGAGGACTTACAATTATACTCAAAAAAGCAGAAGAGAAGTGAGGAGATGAGTTACTGATTTCCTAATACAGTGAATAGTGAGACATCGTATCATTGCTCTAAGTTCTCTTTCCAAGAGAGCTCTTAATTTCACGTCTACTTTTGCCCCACTCATGAAACAGTTTCAGAGATGACATAGAAATATTCTTTGCATTCAACATTGTAGCAAAGCAATCATTTTATTTAAATCTAGATGTATTTGAGCTGCCAATTTACAAGGATTTCTTCCTTATTTTGTGTTATTAGTTTGTGTTCAGTTTAAAATAAAGGTTGAAAAAGGCCTCAAGGATGGAAGTTCACAGAATGAATTAGTTTTGCTTTGAAGGAAAGAAAAAGGAGCAATTAACTATTTACAATCTCAGAGGTTTGAAATTTAGAGATTGATTACAAAAAAATGAGTACATAAAAGTCAGACACAAGACCTATAAAATAAGACTATAGCAGAATAGAAAGATCAATTTAGTTTTTATTTTTTTTAACTAACATTGATAACTATTCTTATTATGTGTACAGGAGACCATTAAATGCTCATAAAGGTGTAGAAAATCTAAAACGTCTGGAACGTAATATTCTGCTTTATGTGTTTCATTAGTCTTCCACAAGTTATTCTGCACTTAAAAATGAGGTCCCACACAGCACGTGTGGCATGCCAAGAGGGTCGTGTTATACAACCAGTGAGAATCAGGTTCTCAGACTTCCTGCTCTGGTATCACTCACAAAGCATATTAACCTGGATGACTTAGCTTCTCTAGGTATAATTCTAATGATGGATTACAATTCTAATAGAAATGCGTAAATACTATCGGTTCTCAACTGTGTAAATGTAAGAAGAAGAAACAAACAAATTTAACACACTTTCAAAACTTATAAATAAACATAAGAGAACTCTCTTCGAATAGCAGACAGCATGTTAATTTTTGTTTTTATTCATGAAAGATTCTATATCTCATATAAAATGTGGGGTTTAGTATACCTTAAATTCTGGACAGATATAAATACTGATTTTAGACAAGCTATTTGTGTTAATTGAAAAATGAAGAAGGAAATATTACTAACAATATTGTAAGCTCCATATCATTTTGAAAGAAACATGTCTAAATTGGTTTGGCTGTGTGTAAATTGGTTACCACGAGGGGGTAACTGCTAGAAATCCATAGCAATACAAAGTCTCAGTATGAAAGCAGATAAATTGTACTGCAGGACTGAGAAATAAGTCCTATCTAGGCCTGGAAAGGCTGTTAAGGAGTATTTTTGCCACAGGAAATGGAGAGAAAGAGATACTATGCAACGGATTAAACTGAAACTGATAAGGCCTGCTATACTCTTAAGAGAAGAAAACCAGGCAAAACTAAAAACCGACAGTTAGCCTAGTAACAAAAGCTTCAAAGTAAGGAAGTTAGCTATTACAATGAGGACAAAGTAACATAGTGAAGAAACGAGAAATCTGTAAAGGGGAAAGAAAAACCCCCAAAAACACAAAGAGAAAAAGATATATTCAACATTTTACCAAACAGGTAAGAGGTGAGTGTAAGAAGGAGTAGGGTTGAGGTAAAACCTTCCTAATTCCATGGACAGGCAGGCACTAGTTGATTTCAATGACCTGCAAATTATTCTATAATAGAGTGACACCTTGACTAGGAATACAAACACATTTGTATTTGTTTTAGAGAGCACTTAACTATATAGCTGTCATGTAACCTTATACCCATTTGTTATTACTTTTGAATTTGTGATACTTATGCAACTAATTCTTTGGGAACATAATTTCTTCAGAATTACCTGTTCCAGATACTCCTAAATAAGTCACAAAGCTGGAAATTCAGTAACAAGGAATTTAAAATTGGCAGCTGTTCTCTTTTCGGTAGTGTTAAGAGTTACTGAATGAATCATCCTACTGTTCTCAGACCCTGGCTACTAAAAGATAAGAAAACTATTGTAACGGTGCCTGTTTCATAGAGACAAGTTGGGTAAGAAATATGATATGTAAATATGATGAGGATGATATCAAATCACATTATCAGTACATAATCACATATAGATAAAATTTGCTGAAAAAAATTTCACACATAGCCAGATATTTGAGGGGTTTATTCATTCTTTTTTCAACTATGGAACACATTTACCAGATATTGTTAGCTTTTAAACTTAAAAGGAAGATATTGAGGTGACAACCTTCCCCTAGGAAATTTAGTTTTATGAAAAATTGCCAAATATGAGAAAAGGAAGAACTGACAATGTTCAATGAACTTATCGTAGGACTTGCAGTCAGGATTTGTAATCCCAGCTCCTAAACTAGCTCTTTTATATTGATGACTAGGCCAGCACAACCTGATTAACTCCATATTAAAATTTGGTAATCCAGTTTCCTGAATCAAGATGTTTATTAATTTGCCAGTTTAAAAAAAAGCTTTCATAATGCTTTTAGAGAACGTTAGTATTGTGTGAATACTTCTGAGATTCTTCTATTATTCACTTCATACTTTGTTTTAGGTCTTTTATTTAACTTTATGCAAAATTTTTTTAAGATAATTGCAATAATAGATAAATGTATTCAGACTGTGAAAACATCACAATAAAAAAAAAATCAAAGAAGTCCACACAAACTGAAAAGATTACAGAAAAAAAAAAGATAATAGGTCACTAGAGAGAAAAAAGAAAAAGAAAAAAAACAAACAGGAAAAGATGGCGTAGGAAATTCTGTGTATCTATAGCACTCAAACACACCAAAACCATTTTCTGTAGTTTCACATTTTTTCTTTCTTTAATTTTTCTGTTTCTCCCATAGCCAGCATGCAATTAACCTAAGTCTTTCCTTTATAGTGGCAGTTTTTCCAGGATATTGAAAGCTGTCTTCATTTTAGACTATTCGGATTGTTATTTGATTCTTAGTTTACATATGCATGTTCTTCAGTATTTCCCTTAATTTCAGTGCTGGAAAGGTTGTTTAACCAAAATGGGCTAGCTTTATATCAGAGTTCTCCTCTGAATAAGGTAGAGACTGATAAATACATGGTTGTTGAAAAGACAGTTAGGAGAAAGGTGGTGTGGAATGCAGGAGTAGAGGGTTGCTATCTAGCTCTTCTTTACAAAGGCACATAAATTCAATAGTGAGAATGTCTTTGGTTCTCCTACCTCAAATGTTTGAGTTAGGAAAACTGTGGTGCCAAAAAGTGTAACAGATGTTATGTTCAGTCATTTCTTCATTGGTAAGTCCTACCAAATTGTGGCAGTAGCTCTCTCTTTCTTGAACTGGAAGTTCAATAGGTTTTCATTCTTTGTCTAGCACTCATTAAAAAAAAATAATGTAAAAGCAAACAAAAAAATTCCATAAAGAATGCACTGTAATCACAAGAGTTCTCAACATTCTGTGTGTGCTCCTGTGGGATCATTTAGAACTAGAAGTTTGAGAAGTTTCAGGCTAAAAAGAATATCCCATTTTACACTTTGAAGGATCAGGGACTACTTCACCCAGCAATATATACTGCATAGAGAAAGTAAGGGTGAGCGCACGCTGTAAATTTGGGATCACAATGAAAAATTTGAGAAATTTTGCATCAGAACATATAATTCTAAAGCCTCCCTGAATGTGACAGGACAATGCAAAACACCTTTTTGTGTGTACATTCTCTTGGGATTTTCTAAAACAACTGCAGGATGAGAAAAAATTATTTCCACTGTGCAACAACTTTGGTTTAGAGTATCAAAAGTAGCACTGTACAATACCACCTAACTCTGCAACAGAGAAGAGAAAGAGCTAGTTAGACAAGTAGACTTGCATACTTTAGCAATTACTAAATTATTTTCTGGCATTTAAATTTACACAGAAAACAAGTAGAGTCAAAATACATTGCTAGTATATGTATTTTACTTCAAAAGGACACTGAGTACAACAATGAATAGGGACATGAAGACTTGAATTTGCAAGATAGTCAGAAACTGGATTATGTAATTTCCAGAAGGGGTCCAATAGCATATAACTCTTCTAGCGCCACACTGATCCGATAGCTCTGTATTGACTCAGAGGGAAAACAGTTCCTGCTAAAGTACTAATACCATTCTCTGTGGCACTTTATGTTCCTTGGAGGTCACTGAATCAAGTAATCAGTCTGAAGCTGTTTAGCTTCTTAGATTTAACAAGATCAGAAACCAAGGGAGGCTGACTGCAGGCCATTAGAGGAGCTAATATAACACACACTGGTGACTTGAGGTTAATTTTATACCTGTCATGAGATCTCACCAAAAGTATTCTAAGCATTACTGCAAATTGTTGTACAACAGCTGATTGTTTCCAAGAAAGGAAATACAATTTTGAGATGCTGTGATTCATTGCAAAACCTCTGTTGCTGTGAAATAAAGCAGTATCACCATTGTCTATTTACAGAGGAGATATGAAAGAGAAAGTAAAAACACTGCTTTCTTCTTGCGTTGCTGGTTAGGGCTTCAGTGAAAATGAAAATGGGTATGTGTAAGAACTGTAATCAGAAAATATAAATGCATTTTTTTTATACTCTAATACATTTTAAACTTTGTAAAATGAAAGACCGTAGATTTAGATTAGATACTAGGAAGAAATTCTTTACGGTGAGGGTGGTGAGACACTGGAACATGTTGCCCAGAAAAGTTATGGAGGTCCCATCCCCAGAAGTGTTCAAGGCCAGGTTGGACGAGGCTTCGAGTAACCTGGTCCAGTGGAAGGTGTCCTTGCCCATGGCAGGGGTGTTGGAGCTAGATGAACTTTAACATCCCTTCCATACCAAACTGTTCTATGATTCTGTATGAGGCACCCAAGCAGCAAAGATATATGGGCTATGCAGCACATCATCCTACATTTGCTAATTAAATATTGTCTGTGACAGTAATTTATTGACGGAAAGACTTCAGACAAGCATGGGGATCAAATTTTTTTTTTTTTTCATAATAAAGGTTTCTTAAATGAACTTCTTAAATGAATCTTAAATAAAGATTCTTAAATGAACAATGGTGGCAGTAGACATGAAGCTATGAACACAAAAAATTATTTGATTTCACTTATCTTTAAATTTTACATTGCATTTATGTTTACATTAGTTATTTATTAATAACTTTGAAGTTTCTTGTTCTTGTATATAATTATTTAACATTCAATTAAATTTAATTCTGAAGACTTAGCAAACAATATGTCACATTTCTCTTATTCCAAGGATTTTGAAGTATTATATTTTCTTTGCCCAGTTGATAGAAAAATTACTTCTTCCCTAAGCTCTGGAAAATTTCACCCTTCATAGAAACTCAAAATTATTTCATCTGGCTACGTAATATTATAATTTTTTTCTGTTCTTTGCTATATTTTTTCTATTATGTGTCAAGGTTCTTAAAAATACAATGGAATATTATTACTAGATCAAAAAAGTAAGGGACTGCAAAATTTTTTTTAGACACTCAAAATGTGGATGGACATAATAATCTCTCTGAAGATGTTTTCCAAACACAACAAAAAAAGGAGCTGAAAACCACGTAGAAGCCTTGAAGAGAAGAAAAGTGATGACCTAGCAAAGCTGGATCCCTCAATTGCTTCCAAACCTTTGTTTTATACAATGTTTCTGTAGAGAAGAGAGAGGGTTGACTTCACAGTTCATGGAGGAAATCAATGAAGGAATGATAAAGCTAGACTAGCCAAGTGGGAGTTTACGAAGAACTACGAAAGCAGACGAAAGATATTCAAAGAATGAATTAAATAAAATTATGAAGACATTTAAAAGAGAGGCAAGAAGAAAAGCATAGCAAAACTTTCTCTCACGTGCAAGAGAATTTAAAGTAGAGAAAGAAGTCAAATGTTAATATATAGATTGAAGAAAGGGTAGACTCAATAGAGAAAAAGAACAAGAGAGTTAACTGGTGAGGACACTAAGGTGAAGGTAACAAAATGAAAAGATGACAAGAAAAAACAGTAATTGTAAGAAGGACTTTACTAAGAACTTGAGAAAACTACTGTGGACTAATACAATATCACGAAGAATTCAGAATGGCAAGACTGAAGGGACCAAATTTGAGGTTGGAATTGAAGGAAAAAGATGGATGAAAAATGAAGGAATTTTTAACCAAAACTGATAGGAGAGAAGTTTATCATTTAAAAGCAGAATGGGAAACATGCCTGTTTTTATATTATCTGATCATGTCCTCATTATATTTAATTTAGAACAAGTGATTATTGCCAGTATTGGACATGACCATGTGGAGGACTTAACGTGATGACTCACTGACCCAGATCTTGTACGCTTCATTTTTGTAGATGATGGTAATTGAATTTGTTGAATCGTTTCACTGATTTAGCAAGTTTCTGGTTTGGGGGATTTTTTTTTTTTTAACATTACAGTGACTCCAATGTTCTGTCAGAGAAATGCTCCAGCAATGGACATTCTTGAATTCACCCAGTAAAATAAATAAACATACACACACAATACATGCTAGCCACTGAACACTTGTGTCAGTCTGTGGCTTAGCGTATAAGAGGTTCTGTAGTAAGCTACAAAAAACGAGGTTATCCCTTGAAGTATTTCGTTATCTGTATGTTTCAACTTTTGCATGGGTTTTACCGTTTATCTTGAAAGGAGATACTAGTCATCAGTCTTTACGTCTTTCAGTAGTTATTTGTCACAATAACCACTCTGATGCAAGAGCCACTCATCAGCTAACTTCTGGTCCTATTTAAGATATTTGTGCTAAATATATCTTTTAATGTACAGATACCCAGCTAAAGTAGTCTATCAGTGTAGATAAGATTGGAATCCTACATTTTTTCACCAGGTAATTACGCTTTTGGTTTTCTGTTTAAACATATTCTGTACTAAAACTGTTGAAAAAAAGTTTCAACCTTGTAAATTGGTTTTAATTTTAAGAACATTTACAAAAATTAACTTTCCTCTGTTACTGATCTTCACATCTATCAGCTGTCAGGTGTGCTCAAATCTTGGAAATTTCATATTCAGGAAAAGAATCAGACTGACAGGAGAGGTATGTGCATTAAAAACAATTCTTATGAGTGCCTGTAAAAAGCTTTGAAATTAAAACTCCTTAGCTCCATACCTTAATATCTCAACAAATTTTTAATTAGGTAAAAGCTGTAGTAGATTAAGTAGGGATTAATAAATTCAGAAACAAGATCTTATTTTTAATGAGGTATCCAAAAATAGATCCAGAGCATATTAGAAATTCTACTCCATTACTAACAATAAGCTGGTCAAAAGGAACTTCATACAGCTTCAAAACCCTGATATATGCCAAGGAACAATATGACTGCTAAGTCTGGCTTCTGAAACGAACTGGCAATATGTAAGGTCCAGAGACACCTGCTAGTTGTCTTCTTTAAGTGAGGGCTATGCTGATAATCTTTGGGGACTATTAAAACCAGCAACATTCAGACAGGCTTATTTCATGTTTAAGTGCTGCATTCATGTCAGTAACCTAACAGACTCCACAAACCATTCACATCATAAAGGTCTTTCTAGATTTTTTAACAGAATGCTTTCATGTAAGGAATCATTATCTTTTACATAGCAACATTGGTGCCTGCTTCCCAGTATTTCTTCTTGAAAAGAAGCCATGGCTATGATGTATACAAACAGTAAATAAATACTGAATATCAGGATAGTAGGCTATGTAAAATTCCATTATCAAACAACCTTTTTTTGAGGAATAACAAATAGTTCTGGAATATGAACATCCACATGTATCATTAAGAAAGTATTTATGCAAACCGTAACTCCAGTCACATGATGTATGCTAGGAAGGATCTCAACCCTGACATCAAAGCAGAAGTACCCATGATTGTGGCATTTTGACACATGATGTGTCATTTGTATTTTGATTCCTGAAATGTAGGAAAGTGAGCATTTCATTGGAATGTTTGTCATGATGATTGCCACATAGAAAATAAAAATTAAATTTTCAACTCTGATAAATATTTAACTGCTATTTAGGGCAGCTCCAATGGAAGAAACAGAATAAACCATAGCAGAATAGTGTGTGAAGTACTTGCCGGGAATGCTGGAGACTAAGGCCACCATGGTTTGAAAGAACCAAAATAGGGTGCAAATGCATTTAAACTAGTGGGACACTGACAGCTCTGAAACAGACCTTTCTTTTAATGCTGAAGCTGCACTGCTTTTTATTTTGTCTGATTTTGACTAAAATATCCCCTCAAAGATTGTATGACTGTTCCAATTTTTCTTATGAAATTACAAGTCATTTTTTTATAAGGAAAATCATTATTTTATTGCCTGTTAGGAATCTTCCATGCCTTGGGAAATGATGATAGCAAGAACTACTACTGAAAGAAAAACTGTACCTTGAAAATGTGAGGAGAAGTTGTTAGGAGAGTAGTGTAATCAGGGCAGAAAGAGTAAAAGCAGCAAAAAGAAACTACCAGAGATTTGGTGGAAGGCCAAATGTTTAAATAGTTTCTACTTAACAATGTCAAAGGCCTGGATGCATCCCATCTAACTTCAGGTGTTTAAGATTGTAGACTTAAGCTACACAAGGCAAATCTGGACCACAATTAAGAGGAAAGCTCAGGGTTCCAAAACTAGAACTGCTGCAGGCTTTGTAATGCATAGCAGATAACTGAAAAGATATGAAAATATGCAGGTGACAAACAATTAATGAGGTTCTTCAGTGTTCACTAAGACTTTGAGAAACTCCAGTGGCACAGCTAGGCAACAATATGACAAATTCTGATCTTGAAGATAACTTTGTTGACACATGTTTTGTTGTTACAGAACAAAACTCCTTTCCTAAGTGGCAAGATTGATAAACTGTGTTGTAGAAAATCAGTCAAATGCTGTATTTTTTACCCTTAAATGCTCTCCAGGAATTTAAATACATTTTTATAATCTTTTTTCCATCCTGATAAAATTATTAGTTAGTAAGATAACATTAGGATAGCCATAAAAGCTTATGAATGCACAGAGCCTGTGCATTGCAAGGAAATAAGCATTATATCACTATTTCACATTTTTTAAGCTGTGAGGAGGGTTTATTTGCACACATGAAACTTGCTGTGTTAAAAAGCATAAGTACACTGCATGAGAAAAGAACAGGATTTAATTTTACGTAACAGCTTTTACAATTAAGGCATTCAACATAATAAAAAGGTGAGCTGCTATCTACCAACTGTATAGAAAGAGTCATTACAGATTTGTTCTAGAATCTTAAACTAGCATGGTTTGTATTGTTTTGTTTTTTTCCCCTCAAAGAGAGTATTGTAAATGGCTTCACACACAATTAACAACAAAGTGCTATATTTATTCTCCATTTGGAGAGTTGCAATTCAGTCCTTTGGTGAAATCTAAGACTTCTGTCATATCATATTATAAGATAAAGCTTGAGTCTGAGTTTGTAATGTGATAGAAAATTTATATGTTGGCAGTACAGAAGAAAAGGTCAATCTTTACAATATTTTGATTGAAAGAGTGTCTTCCTCTAACCAGTAATAAACTGGTGTGCTTCCCAGATATGATCAATATTTTTTAATGTTTCTACCAAAAATGTGTAATTCATTTTGAATTTCTGTGAGAAAGACATCACGGTGAGGGTGACAGAGCACTGGAACAGGCTTCCCAGGGAGGTTGTCGAATCCCCTTCTCTGGAGATTTTCAAGACCCGCCTGGATGCAGTGCTGAATAATGTGGTCTAGGCAATCCTGCTTTGGCAGGGGAGTTGGACTAGATGATCTCTAGAGGTCCCTTCCAACTCTGAAAATTCTGTGATTCTGTGATTTCCCTACAGAGGTCTGGAGAAATAGCATACTTTTCAATGCAGCTGTTCTGTTATCCAAAAATCATAAATTTCTTCAGGATTTGGGCTTGAATTTATCTTTCTGTTTGATTCTGGAATGACAACATTTGGTCTTATTCAAAGGGCATTTCCTGACAGACAAGGATTTTAACAGACTTTCCCTTACTTTGCTCCACATTACTTGCAGGACAGAAAGAAACATAAGAATGGGATAGAAAGCAAATTTACTGTAAACTACAGATTCACAGGAAATATATTCAAGCTATTGCTCTAAGGGTTGTAGTGTTGACTGCAAGCCTTCCTACACTGTTTTCTGTGGACCCATCTCCAGCACGGACGCTTTCTTAGAACTCAGGGGTTTTAGACAGTCAATTTAGTGCAGTTTTCCTGAGTATTTGGGGCCCAGCGACAGGACAAGGAGCAAAGGACACAAACTGGAACACAGGAAATTTCATCTCAACATGGTGCAAAACTTTACTTTGAGGGTGACAGAGCACTGGAATAGGCTGCCCAGAGAGGTTGTGGAGTCTCCTTCTCTGGAGATCTTCAAAACCCGCCTGGATGCATTCCTGTGCAACCTCCTCTAGGTGAACCTGCTCTGGCAGGTGGGTTGGGCTAGATGATCTCTGAAGGTCCCTTCCAACCCCTGCCATTCTGTGATTCTGTGAATATTTGCAGTGCATTACATTGCCTGCTGAGTGGAGGGAAATGGTGGTGCATTTGCGTTGCCCTAAGACTTTGATCCTTCACAAGGTTCACAATCAAGTGGCATTTTCTCCATCAAGGGTATATTGTGTTGAACAATAAACTGCAGAAATCATGATGCCTTTTACGTTTCCCTTAACCTGAGGCATCATTCTTGGAAGGAGAGAATCAGCCTACGTGGAGCTGTTACGGTCTCAGAACTCCATGCTATATGTTGTGGTCTAATGGCTCCTCAGATTGATTCCACCATTTCCCATCTAACACTTTAAAGACAATGGTGATTCTCAGGATTTTAGCAGAAATAATGACTTATTTATATACTTCCTGTAATTCTTTCAGCGAAAGAAATCCCAAGAATGTAAGGGGACATTTGTGGACTCATAGGAAGATGAAATTCCAATCAGAAAAAAAAAATCATAATGAAGTAAACTATGTAATAAAGTCAATAACTATACGACTTAGTATAATAAACTTGGGACTTCAGAAGAAATAAATTATACTAAAGCAATCACATACTAATTAATAGAAGAGAATTGTATGAGTCATAGGCAGTGTATTACCATAATAATTACAAAAAAGCACTAATCTCATTAAACCAACCTGTAACATGATTATCAGCTCACATGAATTAGTGATGTCTCCTTCTCATACAGTAGAGGAAACCTCATATGAAAACACTAATTATAACCAATGCAATGGAAAAGGCATGGATATTACTATTTTTTCACCCTTTTAATAGAATAATTTTCCTTTCTTTTAGCAAGAGAGTAGGAAATCAACTTTGATTAGTATCTGCAAAGGTACCATCTTAATCACATCTACTTGGATCTCCCTAATTTTTTTTAACATTACATTTTTTTAATGCACATTGAATAGCAAAGCCTTTATATAATTTTTATTCAGTTTCCTAAAGCGGTGCCGCTGAAGCTATTTCTCCAGGGAACCTTTTTATTGACTATGTTCCTGATGGCACTGTCCACACCAGACATGTCAGTACTGCTGGTGTCAAAACAGCCAAGTGGAAGACACAGGAAGGAAACTCATCTATTAAACACTGCAACTAGAAACCAGGGAGGTAGCTGTAACCATGTCTAGTTAGCTTCTGTTTTCAACTATGTTTCCTGGTTAGTTATTATTTAGGGCAACTCAGAGAGAGAGACTAAATTTAACATTTGTTGCAAGAAAGTGGGAATCTGTGTCTACAGCGTTGGGAAGTGTCCCTATATTGTAAATGCAAGATCAAATACCTATAGGAAAATCTATATTTGCTCTGGGATATTTCAATCCTTTTTAAACTACTAGCTACTTTGTGTCAAAACTCATAGCTATGACTTCTTAGCCGAATGATAATGGTAGGAATATGATAAAAGTAAGCATGGGTTTCCTAACGTTCCTAATGCTGCTTGCTTTTTTAACTGTTCTGTAAAA
>RSEF01000031.1:30629824-30647905 GCA_003993805.1 Himantopus leucocephalus
AAAAAAAAAGGCAAAAAGTGTTGATATGTTGGTATCAAAGGCCACAGGAGATGATCTGCAATTAAAAACACCAGAGAGGACTGGCTTCTGTCACCAGGTTCTCCTAAACCCACAGAAGTAAGAGGTCTCCTACAGAAACTTACGATCTCGGCATCTCCTCCTGATGGTGCAGTCCTAGACAAGAACACCACCCGCTTTTACAACTGCACTGTAGTATACAGAGTGATGCGGTATTTTACGTTGCAGCTTGCTTCACAGTGATTTCAGTAAGAGTCAAATTCTTGCACAATATTCAACTGGTTACCTTACGTAACGGTATTATACAGAATTCAATACCTACAAAGCTGTTATTTGCCATGCCATTCAGGCAGGCTGCCATCTCACTATTCCCCAACTTCTCACCCTTCAGCAACGTATTATGCAATATTTTCAAACCCATTATTCACCACAGCTTTTAGTCAGCACCACACGTTAAGTATGTGCTGCCAGCTCACCAGTACCAGGGAAGCTTCCAAGACACAGATTCAGCTACAGCATCTCAGATGCTTCAGCCCACTATGTACTCATTACCACTCATCTGCTGGAAGGCTACACTATTTGCATGTCACTCTTTCACAAGACTAGTGCTACTCCACACAACGCAGATTTCTGCTTACGCGCCCCTTCCCACCACATAAGCAAGCAAGTACTTCTCATACTTGTCACATCATCCAAATCAGCTTAAAACTACCTTAAAAAAAACAAAAACAAAAAAACCCCAAAGTTTATTTTTCACAGCAGCTAAGTGAAAAACAGTGATTACCTGCAAGTCTGGCTCTGCCAACAGAGCATCTGAGCTGTGTGGACAGCAAACGCCAGCAGGCAGACAGCAATGAGCCACTGAACAGGCTGCAACGTCTCCAGTCTCCTCACGTATTCCTTCACCACTTTTAACTTGTGCCACTACTACACACTCATACAAGCCCACATTGTTTCACATTGGCAGAAACTAGAAACACATGCCCTGTACAACCAAGGGATAACATCTCAACCTCCTGAGATGTGACTGAGCACCCAGCTGCAAGTGGCACGCTTATCTGTTACTCAGTTCAGGGCTGGTTTCCTGGAAAGGAATCGGATTCTTTCACGAGGTAATTCAAAACATGACCTGACACCACCCAAAATGTGAGAAATATACTGAGATATTTCACACTTTTCTGCTGTTAAATGCTTAGCGTAGCAAAACACGTCAAACGCATGAGAAAACTCCCGTACCCTTGCACCCCCTCAAAACTTCGTAAACAAAGTACACTTACCCCCATACAGTGCACAGGAATTAATGCTTCCCTTACAGAATGTTTTATGGATGCACAGTTCACAGGTGTTAAAAAATAAAACAAAAGAGAAACTAGGAGAAACCCCACTTCTGTTGCTCCGGGCTATCAAACACCACCAGCTGTAGCGCTGACCTATTACCACACCATTTAATCTCAGAGTATATAATCACTATTAAGGAAAAGACTGAGGAAGGGTGGGGGAAAAACCACACACATCAAGAAAAATATTTCCTCACGCAGTACAGCACCACATTGGTTACTGCTGCTTTCCTGGCACAGGCACTGGCCTGGTATGAGATCAAAGAGCAGTGAGAAATCCGAGAGAAGGGAAAGAGACCAGAAGTCAGTATTAAAAAGCTCCCAAGTAGCTACAATTACTGAACAGAAAGCGGTGTAAAGCAAACGCCTAAAATATGACATGTACACCTTCACAAGCCTCCAAGCTGGCTGACTGCAACAGAGATACTAATTTCAGAGCAATGTTTCAAGATTCTTAGAAGTCCCCAGTTCAACAAATCTCAACATCACCATTATGAAAATTAATGGTTTCCAGCAGACATATGCTTTCCTATCTGCTTCCACATTTTCTTCCACTGCCTTGTTTTGAAATTACGCTTGTTCACTATGATAACAGACAGCATGTCTGTAGGAACCTACTTTTCCACCCATGTGTGCAAAAGCTAGAAAGAATACGTGCACAGTAAAACACATTAACACAGTTAAGTAACTGATGGAAATCACAACAATGTTTACAACTGCTTGAAAACTCCCAGCTGACCTAAAAAAAAAGCATAAAAACTCTAAACATCTTCTATCACCTACGCTGTTTGCTGCACGCCACCACTGAGTCTTCTCCCTTGCCCAGCAGTTTCAGAAGAAAATCAGAGGAGAAGCAGCAACTGTCAGTGGGGAAACAGATACAGAAACACAGCAAGAACTATAAACTTTGTCCAAAGTAAGTTACATTGCACCAGATTTTCTGAATTTCCTATGTAGCAACTATTAATTTTAGTGAAGTTCTTGGCATACTGAAAACACACAAAATTGCATGATATGCAACCACTGGAAACTACTCAAGCTGAGGACCACATTTCTTAAAACAAGTCTTTCCAAAGTACCACAGATCAAGAGACAGAAGTGCAAGCGTGCATAATATTTACAGTATAAGACAAGGTCTGTAGATAGACGTAATCTTCACCAGCTGGCCTAATGAAATCTTTTGAGCACACAAATCTCTCACCGGATCAGAAGCAAATTTCAAGCCTGTATACGAGTAGGGAAAGTCTAATTACATACATTTAGGCGATATGCAAAACAATTTAGCTGTTATCTAGGGATTAGAAAGGATGCTGGGGCATGGGGAGAGAGGACGGTGATAAGATTGCTTCCCAAGGCAAGGAGACAGGTAATCTGCAGCCCGCGGAATATGAGTTTGCCTGTGGGAACAAGTATGAAATTACAGCATGTCAAGCAAAACCACTCTCAGGTTCATGGCTTACAGCATACAGCACAGCCATGAATTTAGCTCCTCGCCTCTTCTGAAGGTGTTTGGTAGATCTCCATTAAGGATAAGGCTGAAAGGTCAGAGGCAAAGTGGGGTTTCGAACAAGAAAAATGGTTCCCCTCTCCAACGACAACTGGGCTTTTGTCCTTCACCCACAGTTTGTGTGAATGAGCTCTGCAGCAGGCGCCTGGTTTCACTGACGTAATTGTCAGGAAAGCACTTGATGCATTTAACTTTTCAGAAAGTTCATGTACAAAATTTAGGGATTTTCATAGTTGCTCTACAGAGATGTGTCTCACTGCAGAAACTGCAGGGACGTGTTGGTCTTTTCCAATTCCTGGACACCAAACATTATTCTGCAAGCATTCAAGTGTTCTTAACTGACCTCAAGACACTGCTTTTTTCAGTCTGCTCTGACACATTCGTAACGTCTTCAGATCCTACCCATTGAAACAAAGAAACATAAGCCAGAAGCTACAGCATCGAACTGTGGTTGGTGTATCTAAAATGATGCCTGACACTTCCAGCGACTCCATTTTTTTCCCCCCTTTATTTCTTTTTGACACAGTTATTCTTTATAAATCACTTACAAATTGGGAAACTCTATTCTGGTTTTCATTCATTGTTAAAACCATATCACATTCTGCTGAAGGAAATTATTCAGAAATGGTTTGTTTCTTTGCATACAAGTGAATCGACCAATGACTTAAATACAGAGGACCCAAAAGAGCACACTAGGAAATACAGCACATGTGCTGAAATAGGCAACGTGAATGGAATAATTTTTACCGTTTCTCTCATTTTCAGAAATGAAAGATTTAATAACTTGCAGAAGAGATCATGAGTGGAAACTTGCATTTTAATTACGCATCTGCCATTAGCTTGCTGCGTGAGTCACAGCTTATTTGGGCCCCAAGCCGGTAACATGAGAAAAAAAAGTGGTCACTAGCCTCACAGGGACTTTGTGAGGGTTAGTTTACAGAACACTTTGGTCTCCCTCAGGTCAGCGATGCATCTCAGTACAAGCCTACTTTTAAGCAAATAAATAGCTCTGCTTAAGTCAACAGCTTCCACGTGAAAGTAACGGATTTGCAGCATTCACCTTAGAGAACCTGAAGAAGATGGTAGGGAAAAAAAATAAAAACAGGAAAAAAAGTTTCTTAAACAACTTCTTATATTGATGATAAGAAGAAGTGGTATCTACAGACATCTGCAGTCTCTAAAAGAACGCAAATCCCACCCAAAACAGCTACAGCTTAGGACTACGCTGCAGAAAAAAATTTCTATGTAATGGTAATACACTTCAGAGAAGCCAAATCCAGTTCTGGCACTATCTTGAATCACTGATGAAACAGAGTTCTTCCCTGCAATCCACTCAAGAGGAGGAAGGTGACGTTAGATATCTATTTTCTTCCTATTAAATTAGAAAAGCTCCCATAAATAGATTATAAGCACATATGACAGTCCAGAATAAAAGAGGCAGCGGGGAAAAGAGTCAGATCCCATATTTAGCTTTGATCACAGACGTAAGCATAAATATTCCAAGAAACTCCTGAGTTTATTGATAGAATCACTTAATAATCAGTGGGTTGTCATGTTTAATATATATTTAAAACACGAATCACTAGCATAACATGCTCTTTTCCGTATCAGTATATGCATTTCTTTTTTCTTCATCCTGGTTCTTTGTACTTATCTCGGTTTTTTTCCTCAGGTAAAGCTCTCAAGTTCTTGCCATTTTTTTTCAATCCAACTCAAATTTCAGTAAGTGACATGCCACACCTTATTCTGCCTACTTGAAGAATTGTCTCTGCAGTTTTTAACTGTGCATCAGCCATAAAGAAAACAACACTGCTTGGGAAGCTTGAATTGCTGTAGCTGCACACCCACATTCTTTTAGAGTTGTCCTGCGTTTGTACGAGCCAAGTTAAATGAGTTTGCATTAAAAGATAATTAAGCTAAGAGGTCCAAATCACATCCACTGAGCAAACAGCTGTGACATCAGCACCTCCTAGCTGTTCGAACCCCCAAAGGATTCTTCATCCTGGAGAAGGATGACTAAGAGAGAGGATATATGACATAGGTCCACACAGTCAGAAGTACTGCAGAGGGTACAAATGACTCTTCATGTCTCTTCCAAGAGGGGAAAAAAGAAAAAAAAAAAAAACAAACCACCAGACATAAAGAGGTTTCTGAACCACACTCAGTACTGGATGCTATGGACTTCAAGAATTCACGTAGGTTGAAAGAACAACAAGATCACAGAAGAGAAGTCAGTCGAGGATTGTTGGACAAACAATACTGGCTCAAGCTTAGGAAGTCCTTGAACCCTAAGCTGTTGAAGGCTGGAAGCAGTAGTACCATTACACAGTATCTTTACCAGACATCTATTACTCACCACTGTCAGACATGGGGTAATTGTCTGGATGGACACTTTGCTTGATATGATGTGACTTTGCTGTAAGATCTCATTTAACTGTCTTCTTCTGCCCTCACTTCTCCAAAATCACCTCCTCCTCTAAGGGCCAAATACCCCCTCAGCTCAGCCACTGCAATTGTCTGTTGACACTATCAGCACAAAATACACCTTTACCTGATGGCTTAAATCAATGTGCCAGACTGACATACAGTAGCTGAAACATAGGAACAGTTTTCATTTTGCTGTAGCAAATGTAGCCTCCAGCAGAAGGGCAGGGCACATACCAGCTACATCAGCGAGAGCACAAAGCCTTAAAAGTAACAGTCTTGTGAGAAGAGTTTCTACAGCTAAGCTAATGTGGAATAACTTGACTGTATGTCTGAACGCCAACACCCTCCATGGCTCTAAGGTATCACAGGAGTCACAGAACTACGTGAGCCGACAGCCTGGTGAATAATGTACAGCGATTTAACTTACACAACGTAGAACTCTTGTACAATTTTAGAAAAGAAATAACATTTTCCATTATTTCCCTTTTATAAAAATCACAAAGGCTGCATTTGGGATATCTCGTAACAGAAGCAAGTCTTCGAAAAGCAAAACAAAGCCTTCTAATCCACCATTAAGTATGCATTCTGCTGAGCTGGTGACTGCATTCATATTTTGGATTACTGTGGTAAATTCCTTTCTAGGAAACTCCGAGAACTTTGCACCCAACAGCCAAGCCCTGCAACAAGCCCTGCCAGGTATAGCTAGTTATCTTGCGTGACTGCACTACTCTTCTTTTTTTCCCCTTCTTCTTAATCCCATGCACCAAAAAAAATAGAAGAGCTACTAGTACATTCCCTTTTGTTAATCTACTTCGCAACAAAGGAATAAAATCAGTTACAAGTTCTAAAGTATGCACTCTTTAATGTCTTCAGTATTTCCTCTCCATATTGGCAAATACATCACTTTTCTCCCTCACATCTTTCTTCAAGGTATATAGTTTTCTACTCCCTCTCCATTTCCTTTCTCAGTACTACTATTCCAAGAAAATATTTCTGTGGATTTCTACATCCACATCTACAAACAATTCATTCCCATTTGTCTTGCCAAAACCACCTCCATTAAGTCAGCAGTGAAACCCTTTTTAGTAAAAATAAGCTGCGAATGGATCCAGTCTAATCATGATTTAATTCCAAACAAGAAACTGTAATTTACAATACAGATTTTAATCATGTTTTGATGTATACTTTAGCTGATTTTATATAACTGCCTAGATAATGCAAGGAATGAACTTCACTGATATACTTCAGACCATGCTCCTATCACATAATTTTTTTAAAATACAGAAAGTGAGATTTACTAGATGACAATTTTCCCACTAATTCCTGTTATCAGGTTTTAAATCATTGGTGCAAGCACGCAGAAGGTGAAGAACAGAGTCGCTGCAAGCACCAGAGGACAAGCCTCCTTGCAGATATGCACGATGCAGCTGGTGAGCTGAGGCGCTCCTGTAGCTGTGGGGTGGGGAGTATCCGGGTGTACCTCTACACCTGTGGAGGCTGTAGCATGAGCCCCCAGCAAACGCGGGGCAACAGGTTCCCCCTCCTCCCCAGCACCCCCCCCCCCATCTCCTGTGCAAGGGAGAACAAAGAGGAGGTGGAGCTCTGGTCCCACTGGAGGGTGGTCAGTGCCTTCCCAGGGTTAAAGAAGCAAAGGGCTACCACATACTCGACAGGTAAGATAAACATAACCAAGTCACTGAATAACATCCTTGACATTTCTAATACTCATCTTTCTTCCCCCATATGGAGGAAAAATAACGATCTGCAGAACACTGCTCATTTTCTGCAAACAGGATTTCCACACCAAGAAGCTGAACTGACCGACTGACTTCAAAACGCACAAAAGTAGCATGTTAAAGCTGTTTATTAAAGATTTTTCTGCAACGTGCTGGACACGTGATAAAAGACATTAATGACAGTGCGTGATATTAATAGCAAATTAATAAGTTATCTGTAACTAAAGAACGTTTCTAGTCCAGATTGTCCAAGGTATGCAGGCATCTATTTGCATCTTTGGTGATAAGAATATCACTTTAAGTATTTAAATCAGACTGAAAAACACCTGTCCCACTGTACCCTATCATTACTCAAGGACATAAAACCTAATCTCCATTCAAGTACAAGCTATTCAAATACCTATCTACTGAGTTTAAAAAAAAAATAATACAAAGACCACCAAGCTGTAAAATAACAAAGAAAGCCCCACAATTTGTTCTTCAAGCTTCTAGGATCAGTAGATCTCCTTGTGCTGTACCTATTTTTATATTTATGCCTTAGAGGAAAAACAACCTTTTTGTTCCCCTGCCCCGTCCCCTGGTTTGTCAACTTGTAAGAAATGTGAACTGTGCCACCAAACGGTAACTCTTCCAGTCATGGGACCAGTTACAGCTGGGGAACCTTCAGTGGATTTTACAAGGCCTGCTGAAAACAATGGCTTTTCCACACAGGGGTCACCATCCTCTACGGCTTAGTGTCTCCACCAATGAGCAACTAGTCTGATGAACAGGTTTTAAAAACTTCCAGCCAACCCTCACCACCACTTTCCCCACAAAATATTGTGGGGCAAAAGTGTTAACGTTCATAATTAAGAAATCCTACAGTCCACCACTGAGAAAATACCTATTCACATCCCAAAACAGCACGTGCCACAGCTACTGTTCACATCAGATGCTGAGGTTCAGGAGACACTTCTGCAATCTCACTTTAGCAAGGACCTCACAGCAGTCTTCTTGTCTTCCATATCCCCCACCCCCTTTTTCTTCTTTTTCTTTCTGAATCCCTTCGTAGCTGGGGGCATTACTTACGCTTTACATGAAACTGTTACTCTTCTGGACGCTTTGCCTAGGTCGAGGCCCTGGCATACACTCTGCTGGATGCTGTATTAGTAGGGAGACAGCGAGAGGAGCAGGCCAAAAAAAAAAACTTGATCTGGCAGAAGATTTCACATTTGTGCAGGCAGTGCGCAGGATCCGTGTAGACAAAGCACCTCCGAGAGCTACAGACTCCGAAGAACAAAGATGAACCACCCCTCCTCCCTACTGCTACCCACGGGCTATTTCGCATCAGTTATGTAGATAAGCTGTTAGGAATCTTTTTCCGTGATTCATCAAAACTTGACTGATGCCACCCAAAAATCTGAAGTACTGCTTTACCTTCCTCATCGCGTTGCCTTTGTCGAGCCCCAGGCGCTATTTCCTTTTTATAATTATTCAGGAACATAAAAATCTCTTCCCTTTTAAAGAATCCGCGCCGCTAATTCACATGTAAAATACCAACCAGGGTGGTACCTCCGGCACACACCGCTCCTCTGCGCCGCCATCTACCACAAACGCGGGCGCGTTCATCACCGCACACCCCTCTCTTTCATGAGCGGGGCCGAGGTACAGCACACCCGCCGCCCTTTCCCCGCCTCTGGGCCAGCGAAGCGGGCTGCTGGTGGCCGGGAAAGGCGACCCGCCACAGCCCTGCCGCTCGGGGACGCCTACCAGGGCGAGGTCCCAGCGCAGCCACCGCCGCGGATGCGGTCTGTGCCCAAGAGCGGACCGGACCCGTTCCGGGAGCATCGCCTCAGGAGCGCCCACGGACACCCTGCCAACACATCCCCCCCGCCCCCGACACACACACACACACACACACACCCGCCGCCGCACCTGCCACCGCACCCGCGGCGGGGCGCGGAGCCCACACCTGCCGCCGCCGCCGGGCCGGGGCCGGGGGCACACGCCGCCTCCGCCACCAGCGCCCCGGGACGCGCTCGCACGGCCCCGGGCGGAGCAGGGTCTCCTCCCGCCAGCCGCCGCTGCCGCCCGCCCTCCCCGCCCCGCCGCCCCCGCTCCCGCTCCCTCCTCCTCTCCCCTCCCCTCCCCTCCTTCCCTCTCTCCCCTCCCGCCGGCCCCGGGAACAAAAGAGGCCGGTGCCGCCGCGGCCGACCAGGGCAGCCGCGACAGGCCGGCCCCCTCCGCGGCGGCTCGCCCGCTCCGGCAGCCCCGTCCCGTCCCGTCCCGCCCCGCCGCTTCTCGGTCCCCGTCGCCCTCCCCGGTCCCTGCCCCGGCCGGGGGCGCGCACTCACCTGGGCCCGGCGCGGCGCGGCGCGGCGGCGCGCTCAGGGCGGCGGCATGGCGCTCCCCGCCCCGGACACGGCGGGAGGCCGCCCGGCTGCTCGCCACCTCCCGCCGCTCCCCGCCCCGGCTGCCGCCCTTACGCAATTGGCAGCGGCCGCAGCTCCCCCCCACCCCGCCTACCGCCTCCGGGGGGCGACGATCCCCGGCCCCGAAAGGAGGCGGCTGCCGCCCCGCCGCCGCCCCGCCTCCCACCGCCTCCCCCCGCCCCCGCGCCGGGGGAGGAGCGGGGCCGCCCCCGGGACCGCCCGCCCCGCAACGAGCTCCGCCTGGCGCCGCGCTGCCCGGCCCGGCCCGGCTCGGCCCGGCGGGAGCGACAGCGTCCCCGGCCCCGGAGGGACCGCAGCAGCGCCCCCCCCCCCCNCGGTCCCTGACCCACGGCCGTCCTCAAGGCGGGGTGGAAAAAAAGCCTAAATTACAGCTAAAATACCAAACGCAGCGTTAGATGCCCATGTCTAAAAAAAAAAATAAATAAAAACATTAATAAACCGGGTTATAAGGGCAGAGGTGCGGCCAGGGGAGGTGTAAAAGGTCCCCGCTGCAGGCAGAGGAGCAGGGAGACAGCCGGGGGGGGACACAACGTGCGGCCCCCGGGAGGGCAGCGGGGAGGAGAGCGGAGGCAAGGCAGTGAAGCAAAAAGTCGAGTAAAAGGAGCAAAAAGCAGAAAGGTAGGAGGCGGTTATCGTTGCGTGTGGGCTTACCGGGCTGGGGAGGGAATAGAGGATGAAGTCACCGACAAGAGTCGTAGCCCGGGAAAGTCCCCGATTTGGGGAAAAGAGCTGCCTGGAAAATCTGGTTCCACTTTCTGGGATTTTTTTTTTTTTTAAAAGCCTGATTTGGAGTAAAATCAAACTAAACCCCAAAAAACGTTCTGAATTTCAAGGAACCCGTGCCTGCAGCTGTTCCACAGCAAAGAACGTCAAGCTGGTGTAGAAACTCATAGGGACCGTGAAGCTGCAGGACTTACCTTTGCTGCGGACCCGGAGCTCCAGGGCACCTCAGCCTCCCAGGCTGTCAGCTTTGATGTAGATGTGACAACGGGCTTCTCTTAAGTTTGGGACCTCCCACCGTTTCCAGAGTACCGAGGTTGGGCCAAACTCATTACAAATAAAAAAAAAAAAAGGGGGGGGGGGNAAAGCGCGCCCTGATCAGATTCGAGAGGCTTTCAATGAAATGGTTCAGGAAATGCAGCCAGCGTTTTCCAACATAATTATTTCCTTGGGAAAATTCCAGGCAGCTGCAAACGAAGTGATAACTCATTTATATTCTTATAAACACTGCCCCACGTAACTTTAGTTCTAGCGATTTCTTCTTTGTTTACCAGCAAGCATAGCCTGTGTTTGCTTACAGCATATGGAGACATCTAGTGACTAAATAACAAACTGCAAATCAGCTTCAATTAGTCGGAAATCTTAGCGATTATACTGGGATGCTTCGCTTGCGGTATTTCACTAGGACTGCAGCATTCGGGGTGGTACAACTGCCAACCGCCGCACCACAAAACAGCATTTGCGAATGGAGGGACCATGATGGAATGAGCAGCGGCACTAACTCAAGCGGTGACTGCGACTGCAGCTCCACTGCACAGCTTGAGCTTCAGGCCATAGCTTTCAGGACTGAGATTTAGAGTAGTACATTACTCAAAGACAGAGATTTGTCTGTGTAGACACAAAAGGGTTTTGGACAGTTCCTAACTTGCCCTTCTCGCTACATCGCAGCGAAGGAAGCCCTTAGGTGCATAAATAAGGCAGTTTCATCTTCACTTTGATCGTGCCTCTTGTGTTTCTATTCCTTCTACTTTAGCTTTTTTTTTTTTTTTTTGAANATGCCCAGGAGCACAATCCTTCCAACACATGTGACTGTAAATCTTTGCCTCGTTTCGACAAATGCACGTGCAAACTGAATATTTGCATTTGCCAATGACTTTGGCTGAAATCAAATGGGAGGTGTTTTATCTTCATTTAATGTGATATTCAAATATTTCAGCTGAAAAAAAATGTTCAGTTTAAAAAATAAAAAAGTCAGCATGGCACTGGGCATCCATTTTATTAATGTAATATTATGCTTGTCCACAAAACGCACATGTCTAGTTACTAGATCAGTTGTCTATTTGGATGGGCAAATTGTGTTCATGTACAGTGAAACTGCAGCAAATAAGCACATGTTTGTACTGCATGCACTGTTTTTAGTACATGTCTGACTTTCTGAAAGTTGTTTTTTAATATCAAAACACTCTTCAAAGCATACTTCATTGTATAATCCTGTATAAAAAATAATGCTGATTTATTCCTCAGGAATGCCAGTTGTATCAAAATGTTCATGCAATTTAATTTGTGGAGATCCCTGTAATCCATAAATTAATTATTTAGGGTTAAGTCTTTCCTCTCTGAGAAATTATTTTCACTTAATGCAGTACTTCCACAAAAAATATCTGGAAAGGTGATTTTGCCAGATGGACATGTTTTCTGTTCTCATTAAATAATAGAAATAAACTCCTCAAATGCGTTATTCTTCAAACACTTTTGTTTTTAATTAACACAAAGCACTGCTTATCCACTGGAAAGACAGGAGTCCAGGAACAGAAAGTATTCACTTTTTATATATGTGTATACAGAAATGAAGAAACACAGACTGCTGATCAACATTCCCAGTCGTAAGCCTTGCAAAGAACTCATTTCAGTGACAGCTGGGTAGATGTCTGCTAGTACTACTACATGGGGGCATAAAGGAGAGACACTTCTACATACTTTACGTAGTCTGAATCTACATACATTGCATTCTATATGTATGCATGTGTGTGTGTGTATGTGTGTGTGTATTATGGACAACACACGCAATGCGTACTTGTCAGTCTTAGGCTAGTCACAAATACCTGTCAGCTAGAAAATGCTGTAGAAATGCAGCAGTAGAAATGCTAGAATGGAATTGTCCCCAAATAGCTATAATTTTTTTAAAGGGATGGATAGGTTTGAATAAAAAAATCCCTAAGTCCTGTAAGTATGTGAAAGATTGGACTTTAAGATTCCCTGAGTATTTGAAATCTCCGTATCAAACTCAAATGGCGCACTAAAGCATTACATCTCCATCTGGTATGTCTTCTTTCATCATACTGCTTTGTGTTTAAGCAGACAAAACCTTGGCCAAGTGTATGACCCAAAGCTTAAAAATAGCAAAAGATAGACTTGAAAGAGGTCATTGATGCAGTCGCTATGGTCTGATGATTTCAAAATAAGCAAGAAGGAAGCCAACTTTTGTCCTTCTGAACAAAAAGCAGGTACAAGGAGACAGGGCGGGGGGCGGACAGTGGTGAGTATGTCCAGTTACTAGTTAAAATTATGTCCTATTCTCTGAATTCCCAACCAGATCCTTGCGATTTACCGATGGTCTATTGAGATAAGAGAGCAAACATACATATTTCTTTCCTTATTTAAGCCTTTCTGGCATACGTCCCAGGTACTCTGTGGTAATACCTTTTCCATATAGTAGCTGTGTTTTAAATTATCATACTAAACACATGGATTTTTAATTACCTCTCTGGGAGTCTAACACATCAGGTGGCAAAAAAAAGTTAAATTCCTGAAATAGTACAAAGGCTGCCTAAGCTGAGGGGAGGTTTTCTCTTGGTAAAAGCCTGTTCCTACTTTCACATACTGTGCTTCAACCAAAATTAACAGCAGTTAACAAAATATAATAACAGTTTAAGGGAGAAGACAAGAGTTTAAAATGCATACTGGCGGAATGTAGAGATAATTTGTAACCGTGTTTTAGCAGGGAACAGTCTTAGTGTACCGTCTTCCCTTGCCCATTGAAAGATCAAGCCTTTTTCTTTATGCATGCCAACACAAACCCTTATACAACTCATTTGCTTTTTGCAGGTCTATGAAAAAGTGTGAAGAAAGTTATTAGAGAATTCATTTATTATTACTGAAGTTAATAACATTAAAAGCAAACAACAAAAGCCTGTGTTATGTGGCAAATACATTCACTCAGGAGTTCGGAAATCTGGGTTCAGTCCTTACCTATCTTACACAAAAAATCTTTTAAATCGCTGCCAATGAGTCTCCCGCACAGCAGTGATGCTGTCAGGAGACATGTGGCCTCAAGACTGCAGTATGTGCTCTGGGAGCTTCATGGATTTCATCAACTTCCCTAAAGCTTCCCCTAATGACCCATGACTAAGTTCTGCCTAAATCCTGCCTAAATCCTTCCCCCTCACTTTGGCTGTTACCACAAATTTTACAGTGGAGAAACATGTCAGAATTTCAAGATTCTGGGTCATATAGAGATGAGAAACTGTTGAAACCCAGCAAAAAAAAACTGATAAATTTTTAGTGCCTTTTAGATTTTTCTCCTCTGTAACCAGACACTGACAGTGAATCAGTAAAATAATTTCAAAATTCCTGTTAATGAGGGGATTATAGGCTGCACTGAAGGTTGAAAGGAGGATTCATAAATTGGGTTTTTAAAAGAATAGTTGAAAATAAATACAAAGAGCAAAGGAGAGTGAGGTAACCGTGAGGAACCAGATCTACACGGATGGAAAACATGAAGAGGAACAGATAATTGAGACAAAGGGAAAAGAAAAAAGAAACAAACAAACAAACAAACAAACAAAAAACCAAAAAACCCACAACACAGATATGTGTACAAGGAAATTGTATTTTGCCTTTTATACTTCTCCTAAAGTGCAGCTTGATGAAAGACAAAATGCAATGAATTCATATTGCATTAATTTTTAATATCATCTGAATAAAAGTCACAATTCCCTACCAAACCTATCCATCCACTCACATTAAGAAACACAGATAATATTTTCTCATTGTGCTTACATTTTAGTTCAACATTATTAAAAACATGTGATTGTGATTGTTTTCTGTATTTAAACACTTTTTCCTTGGGAAGGCTTTCCTTGAAAGGTGTCCACCTTCCAAATCACTTCAATATTTATTTTAATGTAAACTGGGTTGACATTTATGCCCATTTTACTAGCAAACTGTAATAGTAAATTTGGCTTGCATTGAATGGAAATATTGGTGGAAACATTGCAAAATGAGTTACCAGAAACAAAACCATAAGGACTATTGGTCCTATTTGCTTGTTTGGTCAAGAAACATAAACAATATGTAACCACATAAACGGTTAGGCCAGTAAGTCCCATGAGAGTGGAGTTTGGAGTGCTGTCCTTGTAAGTCAAAAGCCACTGTCTACAGACCTTTACGCATCTGTCAGAAATTTTTGATGTACAACAGATTATGAGACGTTCCACAATCCATAAGGCAGACTAAAAGTTGTTAAATACATGATTTCCTACAAATTGCTTGCCAGACTTTAATTGAGGCTATTTGGAATATCGATGATCATTTGTAGTTCATCTCATGTGATTAGTGTAATCACTTTAAAATTATGCACATAATATTTTTATGCAAGAAATTTATGTCCTGATTTTTTTGCTCTTTATTTTTATCTTAACAGAGAATGATTTTTGTTAAGACTCTGTGAAATTTACAAAAAGAAGAGCAGAGCTTAAGCCACAAATTTCTGATCTGCATTCACAATAGCAGATATATACAAGTAAGCCAGATACATGACAAAACTGTGTTGTTCTAATCCTGGAGAAAGATGGAGAGCCTACTCTAGACTACTACTGCAGAGAAATGCACTTTAAGTGCTTTGCTTTTATGTTTATTTATTACATATCTGATTGAAGAGACAATATAAATGGTTTCACAAGTAGAAATGCTCAGGAATATTACATAATTAAAAAGCATTAATTAATAACTCTGGAAAAAGAACAAAGCTATAATGCTTCTAGATTGTTGCCAAAACCAGACGTAAAAAGTGCTGAAAACCTGTATTTGCTGGTAACTCACTTCCTCCGAGAAGAAACATATGCAGGTAGGAATACTTTTTGCGTCTTTGAAAATGTAACAGGTAAATTGCATCCTTAGGACTCCAAGGTAGTGTTCGTTTCCATGAATTAAATCCATTTAAGTTTGAAACAGAACTTTCCATCAAACACTGAAAGACACATTTCTTGCACAAGATGATTTGCTAATGCAAATCTTTGAGCAAAGTTTTGAGCTCTCAACTCTAATACACTTTCAGACCATAGTCCTCAAGATTGCACACCTTTATAAAAATTTCTCTAAAATTCAGTGAAAACACATTTGACACAATTTTAAGTAATATTGTAGAATAAGGCAGTTATGTTGCTTACCTTGTTTTGTATCAAAGCAATCATATGCATATGTAAAAATGAAGGGGTTTGTTTCCATTAAATTTTCAGTTTTCTGTCAACAGATTGTGTCACCAAATGGCTGACTGAACCTTTTTCCTTTTGGGAAAGAACAAATACAAAGGCTAATCACTGTTCCAGGAAAAGTTATCTGTTGGGTTCCCTGCATAGGATATCATCCTGACCTTTTGTTTTTTTACAAAAAAACAGGAATTGAAGTGTCTCATATGAATGACAGCCAAATGTAAAAACAAGAAATATTTTTTTTTCCCATCAGAAATGAATCCTTTGATTCTCAGAGGTGCATTTGCAGTGCTGCAGAACATATACCACCTTAAACAACCAGAAGTTCAGTTTGAGATACTCAATAATCCCAAAGATGAGGCCAGTTTTTCGAAGTCACCTCCTAAAACAAGAGCTTGAGGTGAAAGCACAATCACCATTACTGGCTTTGCAGATTCATTTCTTTAATAAAGCATAAAGTGATATTAAAATGGGACTTGCTATACCACAGCAGAGTTTCGTCTAGCAAAGTGGCCTGTTTCCAACACTAGCTGATGACAAGAGATGACAAGAATATAAAAAGAAAAAGTTAAGTAAACACACATCAATGCTTGGTGGACTACTTCCCCATCTTCCAATGAATTGCAGCTGTGTCACCATTGATATACTTCTTTTTACCAGCTTCTGTTAAAATAATCTGTTGCTTTCTGAACTCACATAAGTTCCTAGCATCTATGACATCCTGTGACAAAGAGTTCTGCAGCATAACTGCTTCTTGTAAGACGAAATACCTCTTTCTGTTGGAGTCCTTGTGTTGAAAGAGACAGTCATTCCTTATTCACCTACTCCATGCCACTCCATCACATTCTTCCATACTCATCTCTTTTCCAATCTAAACATATTAAAAATATGTATTTCTTTGTCCCTTACATGGAAGCTGTTTCACATCTCGCCATCCTTGTTGCTCTTTTGCCAGTTTTGCTGCACGTTTTTTTAAAGATGACAGAACCAGAATTGCAGTAGGCTCCAGAATATGGGCACCTTGGATTAAAAAATCTGCTCTCTTTTTATTATCTTCTCTTCTCTCCCCAATTCATCTCTAAAGTCTTCTTGCTTTGTTGGCCACCACTGAATATTGAGCTGATGTTTGCTTAGTAGTATTCATTGCAATGACAAGACCTTATTTCTGAACAGTAACTGTTTAGAAGAGCCCATAACTGTGTACATAAACTTTACTTAAGATTTCCCAACAACTTTTAAGTACCATATGCTACCACAATCAGATCAGTAACTTTTTAAGAAGGAAGTGCCCTACAGATTAATTGCATGTTCCTATTCTGTGTCAGTTACAAAATGGGAACAATGCAAAAATGATAACCTTTGCAACACACCAGCTCTTTTAAGGAAACCGAACATCACTTCCCTGTTGTCTCCTCAAACACTCTCATTTAATTTTAGATAAACAATAGGGGGGGGGGGAACAGGAAAAATACTTAATAAAGTATATAACATGCTCAAGGCAAGACAGTGTTCTCAGTGCAAGTTTGCTATTCTTTATACACTTAAGGCTAGGTACCACTAGATCAGGAAAGTTGTTTTCTGCTGACCCCTTAATTTTCCTTAAAGTTCTCTTGCTACCAAACTATTGTTTCTCTCTTGCTTTGTGGTTCCACTCCCTTCCCCTATTGCCTATTTTATTTCAGTAGAAGCACATTTACTAAGCAAGCCAGATGTACATGTTGGACTGACACCAACATTTTATAGTTAAGTCCTACCTCCACAAAATTCCATGGAGCAAGCTGCATGGAGCAAGAGGACAAAAAAACCCAAAATAAAACAAAACAAAACAAAAAACAACACCCAAAAAAGACTACAGCTGGGAACATACTTCATGTTTGCATGTAATGAGTCCAAAACTCAGACAGCAAAGGTTTCTTAGACAATGATTTCTCAGCTGAAATTTCAAGCTGAGCATACACATAGCAAAATATCTGTCAATGCAATTTTCTCCATGTCTGAATTAGACAGAGCACAGACCTTATGAAGATTAAAACCTTAGTTGTAATTTAAGCCAAGTCCTGGGAAAAAATATGCTACAGTTGGTGGTCTACAAAAAAAAACCCCACAACCAAGCCTTTAGAGAATCAGAGAAAACCCAGACCCTGGAGATAAGAGAGAGGGCCTGGAGTAAGGAAGACTCTCTCATGATCAAGGAGGATTGGATTAGAGATCATTTAGGCAAACCTGACACCCACAAATCCATGGGCNATTGCTGAATGCCTTCTTTGCTTCTGTCCTTACTGCTCAGGCCAGCCCTCGAGAGTCCTAGACTTTGCGGGTAGAAGAGAAAGTCTGGAGGAAGGAAGACTTTCCCTTGGTTGAAAAAGAACAAGTTAGAGATCAGTTAGGTAAACTGGATATCCACAAGTCCATGGG
>RSEF01000031.1:30648195-30659197 GCA_003993805.1 Himantopus leucocephalus
GGTAAACATAAATTACCACTAATAGAATGTGCCAGTTAAATTTTGCTCTTGTCTCATTACCACTTACATATAAAAAGATTTTTGAAGTAAATTCCTTCAGAGTATTTTTAGTTATGAGGTGATATCTTTATTTTTTCCCTGCTATCATTTAAACGAAGCAGAGTAACTAACTTGCCTAATGCCCAAAGTTGAACCTGGAAATTTTAGATCTAATGTTGATACATTCTCAATAATGAACATGTACTTTGCTAATTTTGTGGAGAAGAAGAGAAGAAATTACAGACATTAAAAGAGAGACGTTGCAAACATTTACGCAATACTGTAGTTCTCTGATTTCATAATGTAGCAAAGGTCTGTAGTTCAATTTTTCAAGTATCAAAGATTAATATTGGCATCTCTGCACAAACACACATCATCTGAAGAGGACAGAGATTTGTTTGTAACAGCTCATCACTGAGATATGGATACAGAATAAAAAGTTATACCACATAACCCACACATTCAGAGTTATACAGAAGTTATGGGATATACCTTTGTCTTTATTTCTGCCAAAGGACAAAACACTAGGCAATTTTAAACTGTGTACAAAATTCAGAATGTAGAATATGTCAAGGTATAACACTACAAACTAAAAGAAATGTAACAGTTTATTTTATATCAACATCAGTTTCTGACTACTTTGGGAAGCAACCTGATGTCATTTTCTGCTGCTTTAATGGCAAGTAAAATTTGACTGTAGAGTGTTATGTTATCGTAAGTTCCTGTTTTCTTAATACACGTGGATGAACCATCAGAATATTAACAAAAGAAACACCCACAGATGCTTCCTTTATTATTGGCAGGCAATGTCCATGATAAATGTCAAAGGCCAAGGAGTATGTTCTTATAAGGAGCTGGAGTGAGAAATCTATCATCTTGTTTGCATATTTAAACAAAGATAGTTGTTCCTAACCAAAGAAAGCAGAAAGATCATTCTTAAGACAAAAAGTGAACTTTCTAAAAACGTGCTATCTTAATTATTTTATTTTTTTTTTAAAAGAGAGTAAACCAATAGTTTCAGGCAGCTGAGAGAGTCTGAAAAGAAAAGACATTGGAAGGATACACTGAAAAAAACCTGAGAGTTGATGCAGCTTGCTGCAATTTGAGAAANTTTTTTTTTTTTTTTTTTTTTGAAAATATTATATTTTTGTGCCTCAGAGATGAATCATCTCTGGCTGGGATAATTAAGCTGTTACCAGAGAGAGGTTGAACAGCACACAGCAGCAGCAATTCCCCTGAGCCCTACTCAATTCACTGGTGCAATTCTAATAAATGGTTTCACGAACCCCCAGGTAGGCCACTCCAACATACGGATTTTACAGTCACATCTTGTCATAGGGCTAACCTAAGCCTTTGCTCCAAATACTTTGAAGAAAGCAGTATAGATGTAGGGATGAACTTATACCACCAGGTGCGCTTTCCCTGATCATCTTACCATAAATGCTGTTTGAATCTTGTCCTAAATCAAGACATAACTTCATTTTGTCAGGGACTTTGTATTCAGAGCAAAGTTCTGCAACCCCAGGTGTTATCTTTATGACGAGAATAAACAAAAATGCCCCACGTTGGAAAAGAACTGCTATGGAAAGTGGGAGGGAAAATGATCCCTTATTGTCCATCCACTTTATTAACTTTGTCATACTGTACATGAGATAAGTGAAGTCAAAGCTCAGCCTGTTTCTCCTCCCTTTCTCCAGCCCATTTCTCACTTAATCTCTAGCTGGAAATTACTCCTGCATGGACCTTGCTTTTCCCATTAGGTAGGGCTCAATAGTAAGTATAGTTGCTTCAGTCTTTCAGAGTAATGAAGTAGACAGAGTTTCTCTCTCTAGAAGGATATTTGAAAACACAGAACTGGACCATGAAGCAGATGTTCAAATCCTTGGAGTATGACATTTAACTGCCCACATTTACTCTTCCCTAGGCCTGTGGGACTGCCATAATCTGAAACAGAAATGGCTCTACCTCAGGTATACAACATTGCATCATGTGCATTTAGCAAATACTTTTACAAAATCCCTTCAGTGTGAAATCTTAATTCTGCGAGCTCTGAAAAAATGTTGCCAAAAGTAGAAGGAAGGCAGAGACATTGGCGTTATAAAACAGAGCAAGCAAAAACAATTTATAAAGCAAGTGGAGCACAGCAGCAACTGCAGAAGTTCCCAAAACCCTTCACTTAAATCCAATGTACTTCAAGAATTAAGAAAGCTATTTTGGAGAAACAGACACAATTTCATTACCATTCCTGGCTGATTGTACAAGTGTCCCAGATTTCAAATTTCAAATTATGGACCTCTCAGCATTTTAATACTCTGCTTCAATGTTGCCTTGCTATACAACATGCTTACTACAGAATCTCTAGGGAAGTAGGTATGGGAGCAACTTTATCATTGTTCACATCTGTGTGTGTTACTTTCATTAAAAAAAACCGCAGGCACTAACAGCATTGAAAGAGACCGAAGATGTTACAGTACTGAATGTATATAAATGCCTTGAAACAGCCATAGGCATGTTTCTTTCAAGGAATGGTTGTTTGGAAGATCTCCTCAGTACAGTCCTTCTCTTCATTACTTTAAAATCATGGTTTCAAACACGTTTCTAATATAGATGGGTTTGGGTTTTGTTTGTTTGGGTTTTGGTGTTTTTTTTTTTGTTNTTTTTTTTTGGGGGGGGGGGGGATGTAGAAGAAATGTCAATAGGTGCTAAGGACTAAATCCAGCTTTCAATCACATCTACGCAATCTCAGAGACCAGTATCTTGGCAAGACTTGGAAGATGAACAGTGGGAACATCATTGTTCCACTGAACAGATGAAACGTATAAAGCAAGCAAAACATATCACTCCATGACATTAGCAAACTGCTAAATATCACTACTTAGATATATTCTTAAGGCAGGGTTATTGCCTCGTGCATATTGCACCAAACTCTGAACAGTAAGTGCAAAAAGTATTTTGCTCCTCTTGATGAATTTAGACTGTCAATTCCTCTTGTTATTAAGGTTGGAGAAGAAAAGGTGAACATGAACAGATCTGAAAAGTCATTTGAGAAATACATATAACATATGACACACTTTGAATAAGAAGGTTATTGTCCTAAATGTAGTTGGTCTCCATCACCATTGTTCACAGAGTCACTGTCTGGGAACGTGCAACAGTCACAAATGCAGCTCTCAGAAGGAATGCATCTCAGGTTCTACCTCTATTTTAGTAAAAAATGAGGTTAAAATTTGGAATTAGAGACAATGGTGTATGTATGAACATAGTATGAAACCCAAGCAGACTAGGCTTAATAATATTTATATGATGTACCTTACCATCTTATGTGCCTTAGTTAAAAGGAACTTCCAGAAACCAAGGACATATTCAGGGTGAAAGAGGGAGATAAAATTTCATTCTTACTTCTTTTTTTGAAGTGGGAGGGAAAGAAAGAATTCATCAGCTTCAGTTTTCACAGAAGAAAAAGAACCCTAAAAACCACCTGAAAAATCTTTCTTACCAATACCAAAATCTGTCCTTCAAAATTTACAATTGACTTGGCTATCATCTCATTAGATGGATCTCTGTGTAGAGAGGTAAAATATTTAAATTAGGCATGATCAATAAGCACTTAATTCTCTACAAATGAATAAAAAATTCAATCAAGGCCTGAGGGTTCTACATTTTGAAGCTTTGCTTTTATTTTTTTCAGCTACGCTGATCTGTCACAATATTCTACCCCCAATTATTTGCCTTAGGAACAGAAATAGACAATTAGAAAGAAAAAAGCAAGAAAAAGAAAAAAAATAGGAAAGAAAAGAAAGAAGGAAGGAAGGAAGAGAAAGAAAGAGAGAAAGAGAGAAAGAGAGAAAGAGAGAAAGAAAGAGAGAAAGAGACAGACAAAGAAAGAAAGGAAGACAGAAAGGAAGGTAGAAAGGAAGAAAGGAAGAAAGAGAGAAGGAGAAAGTTCTGGCTCCACAGCGACAAATTATGTGCTCTTCATTGTTTTCACCTAGCTGCCTGGTGTTCAAATACCTGGTTATATACCAGACAGAGCATAAAATTATTACATTTTTTGTCATTTAATTGGCCAGAGCCACAACAGCTGTCACTTTTTGTGTGAATCAAATTTCTGCCTCAAAACTTGTATCAGAACATTGGCACCTTCATAGTAGTAGTAGTATCATCATCTCTTTTTTTTAATCTACTTGGCTTCCTCCCCCACACCAGTGCTTTTTCCTTTATTGGATCTGCCACAGAAACTTGTCTGGCTATTGATTCTGTAGAGTATGCCAGTTCAGTATTGCAAGGTCACTCATAATTGCATCTAGATTGTTTTCTTTTCTTCTCCCTCCTCCCCCTTTTTTTGCCCAATCCCTCCTCCTTTCTCTAAGAAAGGCAACTGTTCTGAAAAACAGCCATGCTGGCATACTGTGAACTGGAATTTTACCAGTAATAAAATGAATTGTGATCATTGAGGGAGAAAATGTGGAAAGAGAAATTAAACCTACTCTGGAGTGGTAGCTTTTCTGCAAATTAGACACTATAAAGAGAGGGGTACAGAAAGGTAATATCTTTCAGAAATAAAAGATGCACAAACGGACT
Source organism: Himantopus leucocephalus (assembly GCA_003993805.1). Classification (NCBI taxonomy): domain Eukaryota; kingdom Metazoa; phylum Chordata; class Aves; order Charadriiformes; family Recurvirostridae; genus Himantopus; species Himantopus leucocephalus. The sequence continues at coordinate 30,652,816 of RSEF01000031.1, forward strand.
AGTTCTGTAGTAAAATAAAAGCTAAGGCAGGCATTTTTTTTACAGCACCAAGGGCCTAAAATTTTCTCCTTTGGGATTTTGTGATGTCAGTGTTTTGTACTTCTCTTTCAGCTACCGACAGGGATGGCGTTTGCTGTTTCATGCCCTCTAGTCACATTCACACCTAAATGACAAAGTCAGACTTTATACTTCTCTTCATCTCCTCTTCACAGTCCACAGTAACCCTACCATAGATCTGCAAAGAAGGAGAAGGGACATTTTCTTCCTTTTGCCCTCCAGTTATGTCTTAGGTTAGCAAGGCAGCACACTGCAGACATACTTAATCCCAGCAGAATCAGTCGGCGTTTTGACTTTACGTTATTTATCTTTTAAGTATTAGAGGATAAATTCCTGTGGTCTCCAGAATTTTAATACAGCATGTAGGGGAAACACTGTCAGGAAAGCATACATTGACAATAGTCTAATGGCTCCCAGGGCAAAGAGAAAGTAATCTCCAGGTGCTTTATGTCGGGGCAGTCAAGCCCATGACCAGCAGAAATCCACCTGCTCGTGCAGCAAATGACTTCTGTGGTAGGGTATATTGAGCCAATACTGCCTACCAACTTCCCTGCACAGTCTGTAACTCAAGGCTCTGACACAAGTGCAAGTTGAGCAAACTGCCATCAAAAGGCCCAAGTGGCTCCTGGGGTGGAAGGGAGTGATGGTTTTTCTTCAAGTTACAGACCTGCAACAGACACATTGATTGTGCACTACATATTTGTAGGGATTGCTGTACATTAACTGTCAAATTCGATGAATGCTTTCTTATACTATAAAAATACAGGGTGGCGAAAACCCCTCAAAACTCCACTTACGCTACCAGAACATAATTACGCCTCCTCCTCCTTCAGCGCACACTTTCATTCACTACCACCTCCTGTGGTAAAATTGTGCTTGGGGAGTAGGTTTCTGCTAATCATCTAGTTCATAGAAAATACCTCTCCTTCTGCTCCATAGCAAGTGCTAAATGGTTTGGAGTGCAGTGGTGTAAAGGTGCATACAAATACTATGTTAGAAGTGTTTTGTTAAGAAGTACCAACAGTAATGAAACACGAGAAAATGTAACAGTCATATTTGGAAAAACAGATCCTTGCTTCTAAACATTGTGTTTACTTTCTTAATTACATTTACTTAGTGACAGATACATACGTGTTCTGACTGGTCAGTTAAGTGCTTGAATCACCTGCTTGACCATCTGGGCCATTTACTCAGACAACAGATATGGTGCGAAGATAGGAGAACAAAAAACATGGAATAAACCCAAGATCTATAGCACAGTCCAGCAGGCAGCTGCACTTCCTTTTCTCAGGCATATCTGGATATCCAGACCTTTGCATGTTGAGTGCTGTGATAACACCAACTCTGTCATCTGGTGATATAGGAGCAACTGAAGTGAAACATATTTTTCTGGCTAAGATTTATCTCCTACATAGCAGTAAAATTTATTAACTACTCAACACTGAATTCTATAAACATGCAGACACAGATAGCTAATCAAAATCCATATAGAACTAAATGTTGAGATTCATTACAGCGTAAGTGTGAATCCATATTTCTGGTACACTTTTAGCTTCTTTATTTTATTCCCCATGCCAAGGATTTTGTTTCAGAACTACTGGTCCTTTGCACCCAAAACTATGATCAAGTGGTTCCTTCAAGTGTTATTTCCAGATGAAATTGTCATGAAGTTGAGAAAAGTAAAATGCATGCAATGGACACAAGAACCATTGCTTCATATTTAATTTTGGTCTTTTACCAAATCATAGCAAATACTGAGTCTTTACAGAGTAACAGCCCAGTGAACAGGAAATCAGTGACAAGGATGCTTAGAATAGCATAAGGAAAGCTTACTTTAGCCCCAGATACAATCATCCTGGTATAGATATGGTAACAAGGAAGAAACATTACCTGCCAGCTTAGAATTATTTTCTGCTTTTGAAAAGCAAACTTTTTTTTCCATAATTGGCTTCGCTGAGAAACCAAGATGGTAACAAATTCCTTAATTGCTCACGTGTTTCCCTGTACAGCTTCCACTTTATTAACCAAGGACTAAAATGTTGGTCTTGCGTTTGCAATGCTGTGTACTCATAAGCTCACCTAACAATTCTTCACATAAAAGTATCTAGAACTAAGTATTCTCTCAAGCTATTCAAATGAAATCTGTAATTTCAGAACTAGACACAGGCGCAGATTGCACACATTCAAGCAGTTGAAAACACAGCGAACATTTGTGTTTATCCTCCCCCTCGCCCCCTTATTTTTGAAGTGGTCATGCAAAACTCAGATTAACATTTTGTATTGAATATGTTGTCATCCAGGACATTACGAAGACGACAATAAAATTCCATAGCCTGAACTCTTTAACACAAATGTGTAGAATTTAATCAGTTTCAGTTCATTGAGTTGTTTATCTTACTTTTTCACTGTGCAAAAAACTGTTCTAACACTCAGCCTCTGTGAAACAGTTTTGGCTCATTGGTCATCAGACAGAATTGTTGTGCAGGGTTGTACGGATTTTTTTAATTCATTATTTATTTATTAAATGATCTGAAACATTTACTTGACAGAAAGATTAAGGTTTAATTCAGCTGAAAGTTGAAAGGTAATTTTCTGCATTAATATGTTAATTGAAGGTATATTCATCAGTCTGCTTCCACAGAATTTCAAAATATGATGAAAAATAGTTCCAAAATTTAGAGTAAAATAAACATATTAGACATACAGCGCTTCTAAAAAATAAAATTAGAATCTACATGATTTTAAATTTTTCATTTTGGAGTCACTTCAGCCCAAATAACATCATTGAAAGGTGTACCACTTTACTGGATAAGCTGTAAAATATAAGAATTCAAGATGAAAGCAAAAAGATGTCATGTGTCTGGTTGTTGTATACTGCTGAAAGATCCCTCGTTAAACTAGTTGAAATAATTTACTTCCTTTCAAACTCTCTTGGCCTCCTGAGATATGAAGAATCATTGATCTCATGCTCTTAACTCTGTTTCATTTTTTTGCCATCACATTTTTCTAAAGTATTTCCTACTACATTGCTGAATAGCAATCAAGCTTTTGAAAGGTCCTGAAGCTTAATGCGTTGCTGACAGCAGCTTGCTGCAATATCAGGGAAGTTGAGGAGGAATTCTTACTGAGTTTGTGTTGGTAGGTCTATAAGAAATGGGAGTGGTTTAGCTTTGGTCAATCAGTTCACATCCAGTCCACACTAACAACCACCTACAGCCTTTAGTATCGAATGACTTGTTGCATGGTATAAAAATCTGCTTTGTAGTAGTGAAGCCTGGGTGGGGTGAGATGTGGGGGGAATAATTTGGTGGTAATATTGTAGCTTAGAGAAGCCAAATATTATCTAGCATAAAGTGAACTTAAACCCTTCATTTTTACCAGTAATCCCTTATGGTAACCCAAACAGTTTACTTTTGAGACTACTTGCGACCCTTATATTGAAATACTAATTCTTGTTTTAGTCAAACTAATGAAATTGTAATTACAGGCACACTGGTACATAGTCACCAGTTCGGTTGCTCCAAGCCAGTTTCTAATGAGAGCAGAATTTGCAAAATAATTTCTACTCATAGGAAATTGTTATAAAGACATTTTTGCTACAAACTTGCAACATTTCAACCAGATATTACTCCTCTAGATCCATAATAAAGTGTCAATCTTTTGGGAAGACATCCATTCTTGATTTAAAATTAACAACATTGAATGTTCGTACACAGTTCTTAGGGACTGAATAGAACTACGTCAATTTACAAGCAGGTGAAGAGATCTGGCTTTTAGAATATAATGCACCTTATTAAGAAAAGAAACTTGAGGAGCCTACACATGAATGAGTGCTCTGTTAACACTGAATAGTCCTTTAGACACTGATCTTACGAGGTTTCTCACTCTTACTACAAAGGACGGTTCTAATTGTAACAGATATAAAGTCCCAGGCAAGTGAAAGCAGATATTGTCCTTTCTGTTAAGGAAGGATATTTCAACTTTTTCAAGACATGCCTGTGCAAACCATTCCCTTTAGCTAAATAGCTATAGAATCAATACCTAAGCACAAAAAATATGCTAAAGGCTCCATCATGTATACTGAGCATTAAATGTGCAAACTAGTACGGCAAACTAGTACTACAAACTGTCATTTGCCTGGCTAGAGCCTTTATTAGGTGTTATTTGTTTAGAAAATCATAATTTTGGCAATGAATATATGATTATTTTTTTAATTTCTCACAGAGAGGAAATGTGGCAAAATTCTTCTTCAAGTTCTAAGAGTAAGATGATTTCNACTTTTTTTTTCTTTTTTTTTTCTTTTTTTTTTTTTTTTAACCATATAATAAGATACCTCTACTTCCCCCAGCTTATTTGGCTCTCATGGCCCTGGCCATGTTACAAGACATAAGTTTGCATATGATCATTCAATTACTCTGTGTGCATTGTCACACAGCTTTTTTTTTAATACCGAATTGGAAATATTAAACATGGTGGAAATGAAGAAATTTTATTTTCTGGCAGAGAAGCCAAAATTACAAATTCTCATGTGAAGTGTTTATTCTTTGAACGTTTTTAGCTTGATTATTAACTAGATGAATCTATTGAAGGATCATGCCTTACTATGGCAAAACTTTTGATCCAACTGAAATATTGCCTGCTGATGATAACAGAATTTGGACTACTATTTGCAACATACTTAAAACTCACCATAAGTCTGTCTTGAAAAAGATTCTCATGTCTTCCTTTTCCAATAGCTGAATAACTGCTATTCACACCAGTGGAATAACATATGAGTCTAAGTACTCTTGAAGGTTAAACCAAAGGTCATAACCTTATAATATACATTTCACTGACCTTTCTGGATGTACAGTAAACAGTATAAAATAGCTGCCTACTCTCTTGGTTATTACCTTTGTAAATTTACTTGAGTGTTAATAAAGTAATTTATATTGAAATAATGGTTAAATTTTGGTTCACTTATAAAGCATTAAAAGTCACATGTTGTGCAAACTAAAAGTCTATGTTTTTGGAACAAAGTGAAAACTTCCACATTTTTGTTTTAGTTTTTGCTGCCTTTTTTTTTTTTATATTTTTCACAGGAGTTCTATAGTCTACAAACTCATGGAACACCATTGACAACAAAAAATCTGATTTGCTTTTGTCATTCAGAAAATCTTAATAGCTTATAGAGGCATGGAGGTGAAAATATTTTTTTTGCTATATCAGACACTTACTAATCATTAATCTCGTTTTACATTTATATTGATGTATTTATTTCAATTTTAAAATTAGAAACTTTAATTATGAACCCACTTAAGAGAAGTAAAATGTAATTATTTCTTACCATCTTATAAAAAAGATGGTTTTAAGCTAAATCCCTTATTAATTTAAAAGCCATTACAACTATGATTATGGCAACTATTAACATTAATCATAATGTTATATAAATAACATATTCATATAAATATATGAATAAGTTATATAAACCTGTAACTGAAACCTGTAACGTTCATTAAAACTATGCAAGTTGGAAAAGAAACATTCTAAGTTTAAACACATTTATATATATACCTAAAAATGCTAGTTCTGTTGCTTTTTTTGAAGTAGAAGTATTGAGAACACAAGGTAAGGAAAGCAGTAGTGGAAGAAAAGGGTGAAGGAAAAAATATCTACTATATTGTGCTGGAACAGAAAAAACAAATATACTAAGGTCTACCATTTGGCTAAAACAGTGTTAAAGATTTGTAACAACTTCGAGTCAGCTGTTGACAGCTGTGACAATAATCAAAACAGAGAGTCATTAAAAAGAAAAGAGTTTACAATTAAAAAAGAGACAATTTTGATTACCCAGTCCATCTGTTTGTCAGAGAAGGAATATTCCACATTGCACTTACTCTGCAGTTTTACCTATACATTTTAAATATTGTAAATGATGGAACTTTAACAACTTCTGTTGCTCATTATTTCACAGATCAAGAGGCAAATCATCTCATCTTCCTGTATGAAATATACTTTTACTACTCTTTGATTATGGTCATATTTTTAAAATACGTAATGACAACAATTGTTGAAAAATCAATGTAGTATATGAGTAGCTGTATGGGAAAGGAAGGATAAGCAGACTTGTGAACCTCGATGTTCTATGCTGTAAAGAAAACTTGAACTAACCAAGAACAGAGTATGAATTTAAAAGGCACGTTAAAGACAGTAAATAACTTTTATTAACACAGATTAAAAAGTATTCCCTAGTAGTTTTACTTTTGATCCCATGAAAACTCTCACATTGTGGTGATGGCTTTTCTACTGACCTCTCCCTTTTTCCATCATTTTTATTGGGGCACAA
>RSEF01000031.1:30659217-30682705 GCA_003993805.1 Himantopus leucocephalus
GGGGGGGGGGGGGGGGGGGAGGAGAGAAAGAGATATCTATATTTTAGAATATCTTTACCTGGATCAAAATCAAATCAAAAATCCTGCAAAGCTTATTTAGATATCAAATAATATGGATTTAAGAATGTGACATTAATATGTTTTTTGAAAAGTATTTTCAAAAAAAACCAATTAAACCAGATCAGGATCAATAGGTCATTGAAACTTCTCCATACAACTGAAAATCATGTCACTCTGTGACGAGCCCTGCTTCAGCTTTGTTGTTTTAAAGTGTCATATCCCACAAATCAGACAGATATGTGCAAATGATTTGGAAAAAAACAGGCGATTCATTGTTTTTATAGAAAATTGATTTCTTTCAGCTGTACTTGTGTGTGGTTGGCATTTGGTTTCTACAAAAAATTAAGAAACTGGACATTTTTTTTCATGCAGTGATCTACTGTACTACTGTTTTTTTTTATCAGGCACTTGCCAGCTCTGAATTGTGAAGTCATGGGAAAAAGGATATATTTTACACAGGTTAGGATATTCAACGATAATCATGTAAATCCTAAGAGAGATAAATGAGTCTTTGACTGCCTCTGCAATCTTAAAGGCTGAAAGCCTTACAATCACAGGAGAAGTACAGATTTCTAATGTTTATTGGAAATAGGTATCAGCATAGCTAAAGTTCTTTTTCCCAGCTCTTTGTCAAAATCCTGACATAAACAAAAGAGGCATATAACCAATCATAACTTTTCTACTGGTTGTTTAAACACAGAATAATTCTTATACTAACTATAATTTTAAGTCATATGGGTATAATGTAAAACAGCATTTGGAAAACTGAATGGCATCTCCAGCATAGTTTATCTGCTTCTCTTCCTATGCTACAATCCGATCCTGTGGATCCTTCTCACAGTTCGTTAAGTTTGAATCACCTCTTTTTTTTTTTTTGTGAGCAGAAATTGCTATCTGTTGATAACAATGCAAGTGAGCTAATCAGAGACTTCAAGACTGGAGGCAGCCTGGGCTGCAGTGATCCTGCTCTCCTGGAGTTTGCAGTTCTGAGGGAAATGGGACAGGCAAAAAATAAAGTCAGGTCCCTGAACGTTAGGAAAGAAAAATTCCAGCTGTTCAAGGAGTTAGTCAATAGGACCTCCTGGGAAACTGCCCTCAGGGACAAGGGAGCAAAACAGAGCTGGCAGATCTTTAAGGATGTTTTCTATAGAGCACCAAGAGCTGTTGATTCCCAGGTGCGTGAAATCAGAAAAGGATGGCAAGAGACTGGCATGGCTGAGTTGAGATGTGATGGTCAAAGTAAAGGGCAAGAAGGAAATGCACAGGCAATGGAAGCAGGGACAGGTAATGTGGGAAGAGTATAGGGACACTGCCTGATTGTGCAGGGATGGGGTAAGCAAGGCCAAGGCCCAGCTGGAGCTGAACTTGGCAAGGGACACAAAGAATAATGAGAAAGGCGTCTACAGGTATTTCAGCCAGAAAAGGAAGGTCAAGGAAAGCATACCCCCATAATGATTCAGAGTGGCAAACTGGTAATACCAGACAAGGAGAAGACTGAGGTACTCAACAACTTTTTTGCCTCAGTCTTTGCTGGCAACCTGTCTTCCTGTACTTTTTGAGTGGATGGACTGCAAAGCTGGGGCTAGGGAAGCAAAATCCCTCCCACTGTAAGAGAAGACCAGGTTCATCACCACCTGAGATACCTGAACATATATAAGTCTATGAAACCTCATGAGATGCATCCCAGAGTCCTGAGGGAATTGGCTGATGTAGTTGCCAAGCTGCTCTCCATGATATTTGAAAGGTCATGGCAGTCAGGTGAAGTCCCAGTGACTGGAAAAAGGGAAACATTGCACCCATTCTTAAAAAGGGTAGAAAGGAGGACCCTAGGAACTACCAATCCATCAGCCTCACCTCTGTGCCTGCAAAGATCATGAAACAGCCTTCTAGAACCTATGCTAAGGCACATGGAAGACAGGGAGGTGATTTGAGACTGCCAGCATGGCTTCACCAAGGTCAAGTCCTGCCCAAACAACCTAGTGGCCTTCTATGATGGAGCGACTACATCAGTGGACAAGGGAAGACCTACGGATGTCATCTGTCTAGACTTCTGTAAGGCCTTTAACACAGTCCCCCACAACATTCTTCTCTCTAAACCGGAGAGATACGGATTTGATGGGTGGACTGTTTGTTGGATAGGAATTAGGTGTATGGTTGCATCCAGAGGGTAGTCGTCAAGGGCTCAATGTCCAGATGGGGATTGGTGACAAGTTGTGTCCCTCAGGGGTCCATATTGAGACCAGTACTATTTAGCATCTTCATCAGTGACACAGACAATGGGATTGAGTGCATCCTCAGCAATTATGCATGTGACACCAAGCTGAGTGGTGCAGTTGACATGCCTGAGGGGACGGGATGCTATTCAGAGGGACCTGGACAAACTCAAGAAGTGGACCCATGTGAACCTCATGAGGTTCAACAAGGCCAAGTGCAAGCTCTTGCACCTGGGTCAGGGCAACCATCAGGCTGGGAGATGAAGGGATTGAGAGCGGCCCTGCCAAGAAGGACTTGGTGGTACTGGTGGATGAAAAGCTGGATGAAAAGCTGGACATGAGGCAATAATGTGCACTCACAGCCCAGAAGGCCAACCGTATCCCGGGCTGCATCAAAAGAAGCATGGCCATGAGGTGGAGGGAGGTGATTCTGCCCCTCTACTCTACTGTGGTGACACCACACTTAGAGTACTGCATTCAGCTCTGGAGTCCTCAGCACAGGAAATAGATGGACCTGTTGGAGAAGGTCCAGAGGAGGGCCATGAAAATGATTAGAAGGCTGGAATACCACTCCTATGAGGAACGGCTGAGAGAGTTGGAGTTGTTCATCCTGGAGAAGAGAAGGCTCTGGGGACACCTTATTGTGGCCTTTCAGTAATTAAAGGGGGCCTACAGGACAGATACAAACAAGCATTTTAGCAGGGCCAGTTGCGATAGGACAAGGGGTAAGGGCTTTAAACTAAAAGAAGGAAGATTTAGACTAGATATTAGGAAGAAATTTTTTACAAGAAGAGTGGTGAAACACTGGCCCAGGTTGCCCAGAGAGGTGCTAGATATCCCATCCCTGGAAACATTCAAGGTCAGGTTGGACAGGACTTTGAGCAACCTGATCTAGTTGAAGATGTCCCTGCTCATTGCATGGGAGGTTGGACTAGATGACCTTTAAAAGTCCCTTCCAACCAAAACCATTCTATGATTCCATAACTCTATTCTATGATAAAGTGCATTCCAACAGTAGGAAACCACAGCCCAGGCTTACTGCAAGAAGGACCTTTACAAAATGCCCTGCTTTTTATCAGTGTGTTTTGGTTTTGTTTTGTTTTAAAGTCAAATGCTCAGTCTTTGTTGTATGTCTCAGGGTACTCCTTGAAGGAAGTTCCCACATTTTTTTAGAATAAGGTGAGCCCCATGGCTTACTGTAATCAAAAAATGGGCCTTCAAAGGTAAATAGCATGGTTGTTTTATGGTCTGTCCAGATGGTAAAAAAAAAAATTCTGTTGCCTAGAGGGACTTACAATATAAAGAAATCACAAAACTATCATTAAATGTGCTGACACAGGTAGTTTTCAAAAGCAAACAAACAAACAGACAAACAAACAAAGCCCCATTAAAAGCCTGCCTTTTTTTTCAAGCTAGAATAAAGCGATGAGTAGTCTGCTTTAAGCGAGCCAGAATGAATACACACTTCACAAAGGTATACTTGACAGATTTTCCTGGAATCTATGCTAGGTCATGGAAAAAGGTGAGTTAAATAAAAACAATGAGTATTCACACCCAGTCCTAAATTCTCAGGCATTCTGACTTATTTATTGTCTGATTACTGTTGTCTCCACAATCTTTGCCACTAAGCTGTGTATCTGAGTAGTCTATACAAGCCAATAAGGTATCTACGTGATGGCTATCTTAAATTTCAGTTTCAACAGTCCAGAATATCACTAGACCCATTTATGTAACATTTAACAGGTGTAAGGATTTAAGCTTCCTCTAAAGCTGGTTTGGAATTTACCACATCTTTGTTAGAAACTGAACATTCATCCACGTTTCATATTAGAACACGAATTTCAAGAAAAGCCAACAATTTCAAGTCAAGATCCTTGGTTATAGTGGAGTTTCTGATGTGACCATGTAAGAAAGGAGACCTTGGCTGTAAGAAAAATGTGTAAAAGTACTATCTTGAAGTTCTATTGAAAAAAAAAAAAAAAGCCTGAGAGTCCCTAGGGTGCAGGGAACACAATTTTCCATCCTACTTTCTAACCTGTACCTAAAGAAGGCATTAACAAATTCTTATTTAGGTTGTTAAACTGTGGATGTAGTAACTTAAAAATGTCTTACATGGTTTCTGAAGTAATATTCTTATGGTTTTCTTGCAGTAGACAAGATAATTTCCATTTTTGCAATAAAAGGACCATCATCTGCATAACATTTCACAGACTTAAGCAAAATGAATTCTGGAAACAAGTTACAAATGGGACTTGATTTTCTGCAGTTTACATGGGAACTCATTAATATAAGATCAGCACAGCAGACACGCATTCATATCTCTAAACTAGTATCTTGCCCAGCACACCTTAATGACAGTTGATCTATCCTATATCCATGAGTAAAGCCAATGACCTTCGTTACACATCTATGTTCTCTGACTTCATGTTTTCAGTTGTGGTGGTGGAGACCCACCCTGTGCCATGTTGTGATGGCTGGACCAGCCAACATTGTGTTCCCGTCTTGGTTACAAATGCAGTGGGCTGGGACTATCTGGTACTTTCTTATCTTGGTTGCAGGTGCAGTGAGTTTAGACAATCGGGTACTTTCTTGTCCTATCTAGAACTACAGTGAGTTAGGATGATTAGACACTCCTTAACCGTACCTAAAACTCCTGTTACCTGGGAAAAGTACCTGAAAATCTTGCTGCCTAGATCATAGCCTGCTCTGGAAGGTAGCAGGATTACCTGACAAGAATTGTGGCCAAAATGGAAAAGTACTGACCAAAGCCAATCACCTTGCAATCCTGTAAATAGCAATCCCACGCGAGACCCTTTGAGCTTTCCAGGATTGCACGGGGCTGTAACCCAGTATCTCCCCCTGGTTGGGGCGCCTCTCAGGGTAGATTTCACAAGGATATTAACGCTATTTTTAAATCTTTAACTAAGTTGCTGTGTTGATTATAAAAAAAAATGTTAAATCTCTTTGATCATTGTCTGATAATTAAGTATCGTTAAAAAACATATAACCTAATCCTGTGTTAATAAATCTTACATTGCTCCTACCTCAAAGTTGTGCAGGTTCCTAAATTAATATTCATGACATCAGTGCATAACAATAATCATGTGCTGTACAAAAAAAGTTTGTATCTCCTTTTCTTCTGAACCAGAATCCTTTCCTCCAGTGTAGAATAACTGTGAGCAAAGAAACACAGTGCTAAATAGTGCAAGACTTAAGATTTTCTATTCAAAAGCTAGTAGTTACATTACTTTGAAAACCGATGCCTCTATTTCTGTTTCACTGTCCCCTTGTGTTCTCTTATAAACCATTGCTCTTGATCTCTGCATTTTACATATCATACACCAGACTTATTTGTTTCTAACAGAAAAAAGGTTTCTGCAGAAGGGAGGAACATTTTTCATTGCATGATAGAGTCCCAGAGGTTAAGAGGAGACCAAACTAATGTTTGAAAAGAATTGTTGTTACCCTTAAATATATATGTGTATACCTATATATATATGTTTATGTATAAAAGTGAGGAAATTAGACATCACCGTGGTGGGCATATTTGGAAGACTGTTAAATCACTCCAGCATTAAGTTTTAAAACTAAACTTTACTGGAGTACCACATTAACAGCATACTCAGTACTAATAGTTTGTTCTTACACACTACTAGTCATTATCACTACAGCAGTGAGTCTTTAATGATCATATTCTATATCAGCTATTGCACAACACCATATAACTGAGTTCATCTGGTTTACTGATGTAATCATTGATGATCTTAGATATCACGGCTGAGGCTACCATATGCTACAAGATGCCTAAGCGGTGTTACTTTCCAAGGCTGCAGCAGGTGTCTTTTCCTCTTGTTCTTCTGTTTTTCTTCCTCACTTTGCTGCTGATTGTCTTCTTATATTAAAAAAAAAAAATAAATCTTTTTTTCTGCTTCTGTGGCTATGTTTTTTTCAATGATCTGTAATTAATCATCAGTGAATTGCTTATGCTCAATAATCCTCAAAATGTGCCCATATTTTCCAGGTCTTTGCTACTACCTTCAATTTAAACTATATAATCATAGAATCATAAGATAGTTTGGATTGAAAAGGATCTTCAAAGATCATCTAGTCTAAACCCCTGCTGTGTGCAGGAACATCTTTCACTAGACCGGGTTGCTCAAAGTTCCATCCAACCTGACCTTGAATACTTCCAATGGTGGAGCATCCACAACTTCTCTGGCCACTTGTTCAAAAGTCTCACCACCCTTACCATAAAAACTATCCTCCTAAGGTCCAACTCAAATCTAAGGTCTTTCAATTTAAAACTTTTAACCCTTGTCCTGTCACTACAGGCCCTGGTGAAAAGTCTCTGTCTATTTTATAAGCCCCCATTATATATTGAATGCCTGCAGTAAGAGCTCCCTGAAACCTTCTTTTCTTGAGGTTGAAAACCTCAATTCTCACAGCTTTTCTTCACAAGAGAGGTGTTCCAACACTCTGATCATTTTCAAGCCCTCCTCTGGACCTGCTCTGACAGGTCCATGTCTTTCCTGTACTTGGGACCCTAGAGCTGGTTGCAGCACTCCAGGTGGTGTCTCACAAGAGTCGGGTAGAGGGGTAGAATTACTTCCCTCAACCAGCTGGCCATGCTTCTTTTGATGCAGCCCAGGATACAATTGGCTTTCTGGGCTGCAAGTGCACATTGCCAGCTCATGTCCGGTTTTTCATCCACTAATATCCCTTGGTACTTCTCTGCAGGGCTGATCTCAGTCTGTATTGATATTGGGCCCTGACCCAGGTGTATTACCTTGCACTTGGCCTTGTTGACCTTCATGAGGTTCTCATGGGCTCAATCCTCAAGCCTGTAATATCAATTATATTGCTGTAATGTCATATCAATAATATTGCCTGTAACATCATTTCAAGCTCTCATTCACCTAGCATGTTCTCATAACAAGTCGATAACAAGCTTGGCAGGGCAGGACTGCGTCCCTGCACAATCAGCATAGGGGAGAGCTAATATTGGACCTTTGGCCTGCTACTAGCAGTGACAACACAACTATTACTGTGCCTATGGGTACAAAAAAACTTACACAGGTATGCTACATTAGTGTACTTAAGATCAGGTTAAAAAAAACGTAGTAGTAAAGTCTGCTTCATGGTGCAACAGTTATTTATTTTTATTTCTGTAGTCATTGTTAGATAGTACTCCTAATTCAGACATAGGATGTCCTTTTAGGGTGCATAACATATTTCAGACAGCAAGCATACTCATAATCCAGGGTAAGGAAATTAATGCGCTACATTTATTAACATCTTACAGCTGGTGTATGTAACAGGAGCTGCATATTTTTAATACGGGATCAAAAGAAATAAGTGAGCCGTTTCCAGGCTCAGAAGTTTTTCCACCCCTTTTCTGCATACCATTGAAACATCCTTGGAAGAAGTGTAGATTAAGAAGAGGAAGAATTGGCTGAGATAGATTACTAGGCAATCAGAACTAACAGAAAACAAAAGAAGGAGAAATACCATGAGAAAACACAGTTCTAAGGCTGTTAGCAAGATCAGAGTTTCAGAAAGCAAAGGTAAGTTTAAAATTTAACACAGGAAAGTTAAAGGAGAAAAGCAGAAAAGTTAACACCATCAGAATGACACAAATTAATAGTTTGTGTGGGCAGGGCAAAACTACTAGTGTAACAGAACATAGATACTGTCTCAGTCAGCCTGGTTCGTGGCAAGGTATCTCACACAACTAACTTTACACTCCAGAATATGTATAGTATTAAACAACTCTCACCTGATCTTCGGTTACTACAAGATTCATGTCTTTTTAAAAACTTTGATTAATATTTGCATGATCTAAAGGCCTAATGCAATCAACTACTGTTGACTACATGATGTTTATACCCAGAGATATTAAAACAGGCAATAGAGGCAATAAAGAAAAAGGGAAAACTGCAAGCAGTGTGGTTAGCAAAGGTCAGGGCAGTAACATTAAGTGTTGGCAGGCAGTGCCTTCTGCCTCTGGTATTAGAAGACCTTTGTGTTATTCCCAGAGCCTGCTGCTGTAATATGGAGAGATCTTCGGTAAGACTCTTATTGTCAATGAACACTGTACTCCGCATTCAAAAGCAAGGAAAAAGTTAAACGTCTTTCTCAAATGCAATGGACACATCTGCCTCCTAAAAACTAACCGCAGAGAAATGATTGGTGAGGCAAACAGGAAGGCGTAGTGACATTTTCTCCCTTTCGATCAGTTTTAAATGCTCCCTTTCTGACTGTACACAGCTGGCTGATTAGCAGATATGATTTGAAACTCAGTTTTGACAGATATATGCAGCTACATGGGGGCACTAAAGCAGACCTAGTACTCTTGAAACACTAGCTGTTTTCATTTTAGGATGCAAAGCAAGTAATTTTTGGAAAAAGTGATTTTACCTGTACATTTAAAGTAGAGTTTACTTTTTATGATACACAATCTTTTACAAGAAAGAGCAAGGTACCTCATTATTCTAGAAAGAAGGGATATCCAAGAGAGAACAGCTCATTTAAATGACAGTTTTCAGCCCTCATGCTGTATTTTTCCTCTTTCCAATACATTTTATTCATCTTCAGTGGTCATAAACTGGAAAAGATAAGGATAAGCCAAGAAAATGTGCAATTGTGTTAAGCAACTTTATTTGGTTGGCTCATGGGAAACGGAGGAAGAGAGTGGGTGAGAAATACAGCATAGCCTGAAACAGTTTGTTTCAGAGATCATCACACTAGTGACCTCTGTCTGTACTGGTTGTAGTGCAGCCTTCAGCACATTTTTGCAAAACCAACAGCTAGCATGTGAAAATTCATTAACAAACCATTTAAAGTGCAGAACATGTTGTATACATCCTTTGGACATGCTTCATTACATTAATTGTTTCAGTGCCATTACCAAATAGGGAAAACCAAAATCAACAACACAAATCAAAACAAATAAGCAAACAAAACCCCTAGAAATACAAGCAAGCCATTATACTGGATTGTGACTGTAACCTTCGACCATTATGAGAATTTAACAGCTTTAAAGTTTAGAAGAGACAGATTTTGGAAGACTGCTAAGTGCAAGTTACTATTTAAGCTGTTTCAGAAGTGATGTTTTTGATAATCATTTTAGTGGGTTTTTTTTCCTCCTAATACTTTGAGACTCTGTTAGCTGAAAGCTAACAAATGCTGGAGTTTTAACTCTCTGTTATAATTTGTCTTATAGCAGCACAGTTTTGTTTTTCTTAGGCAACCTTTGTACCAGCAACCACAGGAATACCATCTATTTTCATTGTTTAATTGAAAGTTGTTCTGGGCATGCTTGATCCAAAATCCATGTAAGTAATCAAGGGAAATATTTGTCCTAATTTGTCTAACAAAATGAAGATCAGGTCATAAGAGCTCTGTAGGCTTAAGCATCAAAAATTCCTCCTTGCCACTGTGGTTATGAGTAACAACTCTTACATCTGAAGAGTCAGCACAGTTTGCCATTATACAGCTAACCTCTGCTTCACTAACAGCTAAATTCAATCCCACATACCATGCTTTGGGCATACTCACTGGCAAAACCAGAAGGCAATGTTTAGCTGGCACATGAACTAGGTATCTGAGGTATTTTGGTATGTTTGTGTCTTTTTTCAAGACAAGTATCACAAAATGAAAAGACGATATTGTGATTATAACTTGCGCTAACAGGAGCACTGCAAGGATGAGCAAGTTATCAGAACATTTGAGCTTATATTGAAAGAACTGTGAAATGGAAAAAACATATCTGTCCTGTAATTAAAAAAAATTAGGTGATGATTTTCTAACATTGCCAATACTTGCTACATGCACAGGATGGTCAGCTACTGCCAGACTTGTTCAACAAACATACAAAAGTTTAAGATGAGATAAATCTGTTCAATTTGTAACACCTCTAGTGCAAGCTCACTGAAAGCTGCATTAAAAGAACACTTATTTGAATACGTTCTAATAAAAGAAATCCAAACATGTTGGCAAATGCACTGAAAACTTACTTTCTGCTCTCTCCCAGAATTGGCACTATATTTTTTCTTTTTTTTTTCCTTTTTTTTTTTAAAGGCTATATTAACAATATTCTACAGGTGGAAAAGGCAGAAGAAAGTAACTCAGACGTTATTTTACTTTTGTCTAGGTATCCTAGTATGGAAGTAACAACATTATTATAAAAGGATCTGAATTTAAAAAGCAGCACAATAAAGAATGGGGGGGAAACAAACAAACAAAACCCTTAAACAATCACTTTCTGTTCTGATAAATATATTTTTTTGCTGTTACAAGTAAGAGGCCACAGGCTCTGTATTGGCCTGGTAGTGTAGGGTCTCAGGTCCTGGCTGGACTGGTCATGGCCCCTGTCTTGTTTTAGCTCGCTTTAATGGGAGGATGGCAACTTGTAAGGGTAGGGTGACAACAAGTTGCCATCCTCCTGTTAACGCAAGCTAAAACAAGACACAACCCCGTGTCTAATTCATCAGCTCATGCATCAGCTTTAAAATTATTTAAAACCTTCTACCAGAGCGCTATCACTTTGTGCACTTTGCAACATTCCTGTTTCCTTTTGAAGAATTGCATTAAATGGTGAGAATATCTAATCCAAAATTTTAAAAGTTCAACTGGTGTTTTATTCTTTTATTTGAATTGTGTACTGAACAGTAGAATAACAGAAAAATCCGTAACGTATATGCTGTCCGCTAGGTCTTTGGTCTGCAATCACAGAGGTAGAAAAAGAAACCTCATTTGACTCTCAGGGGAGCAATTTACCTTCTACAAAGCTGCTGCTGCTGGTGCACCTTGACTCTTGCTGATAGTAGAACTAGCTAATTTGTAGTGGGTAATTAGGTGATGTGTCTGAGTCACAACAGCTTGTAAGAACAACTACAGAAAATACATCACTTCTTGAGAGGGGCAATGACCTGCAGGTGGGTTGGGTAGAAAAATTAGATACTAATCTTACACAAATAAAAAGCAATCCTCAAAATGTTGTTCATTCTGTAGATCAGAGGAAAAAATATATGCACAGACAGCTAAAACTGGAGACCAATGATTTCCATTAAGCATATGTAACAGAGAAGTCTGTGGATTTCCCAGTCACACACAAGTTTTCATCTGTTACTCCTTCTTGGTAACTGTAGATTATTAACACTGTCTGCTGAGCATTGATGATTGCTGATAACTGGAATGTGTTGTTAACCTGACTGTGGTTTGTACCCGTGCTTGGAGCTAATGTGTTCTCAAAACGGCACAGTATGAACACAGCGGGTACAAAGTAAAAGCAATAATAAAAAATTGAACAGGCCTTAAGTGCTATGATTATTACTGTGGTCTAGTTTTTATCTGCCCTTTGGAAAGCCTGTTTCTTGAATATCCTTTGTTAGAAAGTATTGATAGCTATATTAGTCTCATATTTTCTCTCCTGGCAGCAGAATACAAGAACATGCTGGAGGAGGGAGGAAGCATTCTAGGTATTTACAGGCTTCAGGTGATTTTTAGTTCCAGATGGTTGAACAAGAGAAAAAAGAAAACCTTTTTAATCTATAGAAATATATCAGAAAATATCCATCCACCTCTGTAATGGATAAATACTTACCTGTAGTAAACAAAGAAGGAAGCACACTGGATCAGCCTTTTGTCTTTACTCGAATCAAAATGTTCACTGCAGGAACAGTCTTGCAATGAAGTTTTAGACCAAAAAGAAACCACTAAGTTATTTTAGGGAAAGAAAAATAGAAGATTCCAGTCCAAGAAAGGAGAGAAGGGAGATAAAACAATGTCTTGACTGAGATGTGCACTGAACAGCACAAGACCCAAGTGGGGGAAAGGAGTTAACAGGACTCCAGGAAATTCAGTAAAGATGAGGCCAAGCTCTGTACCAGGAAGGCAGAGATCTGCAGAGGTGCAGGCTGGGGCTGGTGGGACCCGGGAGCAGCTCTGGGGCATGGCCATGGGCCCTGGTGGGCAGCAACCTGAGCAGGGGCCAGCCATGCACCTAGGTAGCAACTAGGGCCAACTCTTTAATCAGCAGTTATTAGACCACATTTGGACACTGTGTAGTTTTGGACGCCCACACCTCAATACCTGTATGTACATCAACATTATTTTCATATAAGGTAGAATCTCATTTTCCTCTTACTGAGGGCAGCAGTACACAGCTTTTGAGGAACTGAATTTACAATGTTTTTACAGTTAAGTAGCAACACGTTGTCTATTCAGACTTTAGCCAAAGAAACATTAAGCTTTCATGTTCCCGTAAGGTTCTTTTTCAAGCTCTATTTTTAAGAGAACACGATACTCAACAGTCAAGCAGCCTTGCCTTGACCAAGCATGATCTTTCTCTCAAACACACGCACACATAACCATAAGATACAGAAGTTTGAATACATAATATATGTATTTGTATGCAAATGTATGTATTTAATAGAGATAGTTGTAGGTGACTTCTTAGGTTCTGTTTCGCGATCGAGCAAAAGATTTTTTTTTTTTAATGCACGTAGATCTTCTCAAAGTACTCATCTAGAGGTAAAAGAATTATGATAGATAAACTTAAAGAAATTCAGTATGGATAAGATATCCCTTTCTATGCAAATATATAATGTTAGCTGGAAGTCAGCAGTGAGTTTTCTCTGATGATTCCAGCCTTCTCAGGCTAGAGTACCATAAATTCAGTCAAATCAGAAAAAGTACAGTAAAAGGTTTTCTTACCACAGACCAGAGACTCAAATGCAATGACTCAGGTCAGCATTACAGATTTTGTGACTTTATCTTTTAGTTCACCTGGCTTCCAGTGCCAAACATGTAGCATATAACAGTAAAAGGAAAGAAGAGAAGGTATCTGTATTACATTTACAAATAGAATTTTAGGCATACAGGATAAAATACAAATGACGGCCCTAGTGAAAACTTCTGACAAACCCCTTTCAAAACTAGTAGTCCATTCTGCCTCTACTTATTCCTGCACTTCCTGGACCACAGGACAGCTATGAGATCACCACAGTGTTTACACTAGTGTCAAAAAACAATCAGCTAATGATAGTTTAGTGTATCACAAGACATAAGTCTTTAATGTCACTAGTAAAAAGCCTTATATTTTGTACTGGCCTGGCAGTGCGGGGCCTCAGGACCTGGCTGGGCTGCCCTTGGCCCCTGCCTTGTTTTAGTTTGCCTTAAAAAGAATCTGGTTGCCATTGCCAAACATGTTGGAGATGGAGCTCTCTAAGTGCTGTATCTGAACAAGACCTGAGTCTCCCAGGGAGGCCCAGTGTGACCAGCAACTCCCCTTACATCCCCAAATGTGGGAGGAGGTGGTTGTACACCTTTCAGGCTTCAGCTGGGAAGCAATGAGAAGGAAGCAAGCTGTGACATGGAAAAGCAAAGAAACCAATATCAGTCTACCTGGGACTGAGAGGAACCCTCAGAATATACACCATAGTTCTCCCAGTGAAGATCTCAACAGGTTGGAACTTGTTGTCACCCTATCCCTCCTCCCTTGTCCTTCCACAGGAAATATGAATTGTTAGCCTTACGACTTGGAGAGTTGTTGGAAAGGTCAGCCCAACACCAGAGTCAAGGTGTAGAAACCATGACGTTTCTGTATGACGATGTTAGCTGTGTTATTGAGATAATGATAGGAGGGCCACAAAAATGATGAGAGGGCTGGAACAACTCTCCTATGAGGACAGGCTGAGAGAGTTGGGAGTTGTTCAGCCTGGAGAAGAGAAGGCTCTGGGGAGACCTTATTGTGGCCTTTCAGTAATTAAAGGGGGCTTATAAGAAAGATGGGGCAAAACTTTTAGTAGGGCCTGTTGCAATAAGACAAGGGGTAATGGTTTTAAACTGAAAGAGGAGAGATTTAGACTCAATATAAGGAAGAATATTTTTTTATAATGAGGGTGGTGAAACACTGGCCCAGGTTGCCCAGAGAGGTGCTAGGTGTCCCATCCCTGGAAATTTTCAAGGTCAGGTTGGATGGGGCTCTGAGTAACCTGATCTAGTTGAAGATGTCCCTGCTCATTGCATGGGAGTTTGGACTAAAAGACCTTTAAAGTTCCCTTCCAACCCAAACTATTCTGTGATTCTGTGATTCTATGATTCTATGATTTTTCTGTTTTACTGAGATAATTTTGGATAGTATTGTGGTGTTGAAACATTAATGTAACTAACAGCATAGTCTTGGTGTTAAGTATACAGTTCCCTTTTACCCGGGACAAGATTTTGAGTATAACACTAAATTCCAATGTCCTGTCCCTAAATGTCATGCAAAACATACTCCCAGGCATAATTATATTGATATTTGTATTTGTGCTCCAAATGTATATGTATGCTGAGAATGACCAACCACCATTTGTAAACCGCTTGAACAATTATTTGGCTCAAAAGTTGACACAGAAATGAAGTTCCTCTCAGATAAAAGGCTGGGAGACAATAATCAACCAAGTAGAGCATGCATATATAAACCTACCACTCCAGGAAAAAAAAAAATCTACCAAAGTTTAAAAGAATCTCAAGTCTATGTTTAAAAAAGAAATTAATTCTTTGTCTGGTCTTACAATAAAAAAAAAAAATGAACAACTAAACCCCACAACCTTATTCTACTACATAAAGCACATCAATAGAATTTTACCATTTTTAAAGGCATTTCTATGCATCTGTTGTCAGAGAAGTACATAGGTACAGACAAACTGTGTGTGTAATTGAGCATGACAATTTCCTTATTTTAGGGAGACAGATGCTTCTTCTGTTTCTATGACTGGATAAATTATTCTCAGTTGATATCAGAATAGGGTTTTTCCTTTCATTTAAATGTTTCGATTTGTTTATCAAATATATTCTTTTCTTTCGTATCATAAGTTATATTTTAAGCGTATAAAAATAGCTCATAGAAGACCTCTGTTTCTTTTTTTTTAATTATTCTTACTCCTGCTCCTTCAAAGCAGCCCCATAAATAAGCAGATGTAGAACTCAAAGAAGCATGTATGTAACACTTTATAAGCCTTTTTTTGGAAAAAGTAAGTCCTGCACATCTGAAGTAATCTTACCAAAATGAAGAGGTTCTTTTTTAGCATTTACTAAATCCCATGAGAGTGGTCTATTATTACAGTTCTAAAAAGTATCCGAAGTGAACTCTGATCACATAAATCAAACTTTTTAATTCTGTTTTTTTAAACACTTCTGTCTCCATTGGAAGACAAGGATATAAAAGGATCAGCCAAGCAGGGCTTTGCTGTTTATTCTAACCTAACTATAGCAAGGTAGATATGAATGATTATTAAAAAGATATAATTGACTTTTCTACTCATTGATACAATGAAGAGTTGTTCCAAGTAAATTCTCAAAATTCTCGTCATGAAAATGTACTTTGGGACGTGACATGAAAAATAGGAGATATTAAAAAAAAGCCTACAGATCAAAAAAGAAAAACATTTTGCAATCTTATTCCATAACCTTACTCCAGGTTTCCCTAGCTCTGCAAAACATACTGCTGTGTTTGTAAGCCCATGTCCCCTAATTCCCATTAGTTACTATTACAATTGTTTGTACTTCAATTATTTATGAAAAACTTCCCCACAAAGCATTTGGCCTTGATGAGGAGAGTCATTTTACTTTCGGCTTCAACAGTAACCACTCATGTCTGTGCAATTAAAGCAGAGTGTTTCAGATTCACATCTCTAACACAAGAGAACATTAAATGTGCCTCTTTCATTAGGGATCAAAAGTAAACTATAGCAATAAACAGGAAAGCAATTTCAAGAGTGCCATTACAGTATCAGCTGCGCTGTTATCACAGACACACAGCATACAGGGCCTATAGCAGTCAGCTCTACAGTGCCAGGTGAAAAGAGAATGAGTGAGAAATGGCACCTGAGCAATAATTGATTTTGCATTTCTTAGGCTCACTGCTACACTGTACTTGACCTCATTTGGAAAGATCTCCCATTTGGTTTTTTACCTGGTTTTGTTCTTGTTAAGTTTTAATGACAATTCACCAGTGCTATCTGTATGTTCAGCACTATGTGTACAGCTTGAAAAAAATAGGTCTTCTGGTTATTTAGCATTCCTTCAAATGACACGACATTATACGTTTACATCCTGGTTTTTATAATTAGCAAAAATAGCTGATCTGTCTTAACAAACTTACTCTGCTCATTGGTGTTTTGAGTAACTTTGAGGTCAACCCTATAATGTGGATTCCCTTCCACTTTCTCTGCTAGCCAAAATCCTGTAGAAAAGCCTGAGAGAGTTAACGCAAAGAGTACATGATTTTTCATTTTTTACCATTTTGAGATATAGGTCCAGTACCTTCAAGCACATATATCATCAATAACTTAATTTGGAAACAAAATCTTTTGATTTCTACACAACTACTTCCTATTTACTACAATATTTACCACCAGTGATACATTTTTTCACGTCTTCAGAGAAGAATGTCTTAAAAAACAGAGGCAGTGCTCCATAGACATAAAAGTGCACTGATGTTATCTTGAACCTACCAGACAAACACCTATCTTATAAAATTTTAGGTCTATAGAAGTGTAGTAATGCCAATATTAATGCAGTTTTTATGAAAAATGAAGTCTTGGCCCATGACTGCCTTGGGGAGCACGATTTCAAGTGTATTGCGCAGAATGAGGGAGTATAGAATGTGTTCCTGGAGGTGACTCAGGGACTTTAAAAATATGGCAGTATCCTGACAATGGAAATAATATTCATGAGATGTTGAATCAGCCTATTTCTCAACTGCCCCACCTTTTTACTTTCAAGAATGTACCACTTATGCTTGCCTCTTAGGCACTTCAGGGTTTATAGAAACTCAAGTCTGTGAGCCTTTTACTCCAGTCAGACTTCCTCTTGCAGGTCATGCAAGATCTGATTTGACTTAGAAAAAAGTGTAAAACTTTAACAGAGAAAAACTTCTTCATATTAGGCTTTCAAAAAAAGTAGATTTTTTAAAAACAAAATGTTGTATCAGTAACAAATTAAAAATTCTTTCCCTTAAACCCTACTTGAGTGCTTTAATTTATAAACAATGAATTTCAACAGAAGCTATAAAGTAAATTGAGCCCATATGTAGTATCCTGTATTTGAGTACTCTGGATTATTCTTTAACTGGATGTTATCTGATCCTTTAGAAATAGCTTACTTTGTGTATAGTAGCAACAAAGACCAGAAAATGATGAAGGATTCCTGTAAGAGAATCAGAAATATCACCTGTAAAGCTGAGACTCCTCGTTTCCTTTCTTAGAATACAGAGTTTATTTAAAAATGGAAGAACTGCAGAATGAAAAGTGACTTGCAGAAGTATGAAATAACATCTGATGCTGGAGAGTGTTCTTCTGAAAGGTAGAAAACTTACTAATAATGGTGATGCAAGATTAGTCACTATGGATAAGCAGAAGGTTTTTAAATCCAGGTTTAAAACCAACCACCCAACCTTTTGATGGTTACTGGAAGTATAGTCCATTTTACTACTGGATTCTTCCTTGAAAGTTGCTTAACTAATTTCCCCCTCTAGCATTCAGAAGCACCTTTTAGGATTCAACATAGGAACAGGTCTCGTTAATCACTTTTCTGCCAGATCCTGAAACTTTAGATTAGTTTAAAAATCCGTAGTGTTATTGGTGGAGTTACTGGAATATTGGGATGTTCTGAAATGTACACACAAGGTCTTTATTAAGTTTTAGACAGGTTTTAGATATTTATTAAGTTCTAAACTTCTTGAAATATTAATGTGCCTGCTTCTTACTGCTAGGACATCTTTATAAAAGAAGTAGATTGCTTAAGAGTCTAGCTGCTCTTCTTTTTTTTTNTTTTTTTTTTTTTTTTTTTCCTCAAAACACCATGCTTCTGCAGAAATTTAATTTAACTCCTTCTTAAATTCAACTAAATACAAGGTACTGCAGAGTCCTACCTTTAGCTTTGCTTATACAGTCATTTCTGTGTTCTGTTATGCAAACTAACAAGCATCAAATGTTTCAAATGCTTCCTCAGAGCAACACTTGCAGTCTGTAAATTAAAGACATGAAATTCTCAGGAGTATTTGTAATAACACTTTGATTATTCTACTTCATCTTATATTTCAGCTTTCAAGGTTGTGCAGAAGCAGCAAATGACCTAAGAAATGAGAATTTAGGTCAATCAAGTTTATACTTGGCAGATCTCTAAGATTTGGTATGTCAAACATTACAAAATAAAATATGGATAGGAATTAAACTAAATTAAAGCAAAGGTATTGAAATATAAAACAACTAAGGAATTAATAGATTCAGTGTACACTTCCAGCACATTATGTAGCTTGAAAGCTTCCCAAGCTGTTTCCAAGTCTATGTCTTATGTTTTTAAATTAACAGAGGAACTCATGAGACTTTGGACAGTTAGGCTACTTTTAAGAACGGAGTATAAGCTTCTGTATAACTCTGTTTTTTCTTCTTCTCTTTTTTTTTTTCTTTTTCTCTTAAGCAGAAAAAAACTTTGAAATTGCATTTTTAAAAAATCTCTCAAATTCACCTCTGGTTTCAAAATTGTCAGATTATAATCATTATAGCAGAAACAGTAAGGTTATGGTTTACCCTAATTCACAACAATCTTTGCAAGAGTCTTAGTAAAACAGGGTGAACTGGTTTTAGACTTTCTTGTCTTAAGAGAAAATTGGACCTCATCCCAAGCAGAGTTTGACCATGCAAATGTCAAACCTAAAAAGATTCATGTAACTTCTTTCAGTGGAATGTTTTGGAAAGCTTTTATATGGAGGAGAAAGTTTCTAATTTTGGAATGTTAAAACTGCATTTTTAAAGATCTTACACTCAACAATTGAGAGGCATCATGCATTAGAAGGTGACCTGCAAAGACAGAGGTATCCAAAAAAGAAAGTAGTTAGCCAATATTAACTCTTAGTCAAGGTCAATCCAAAGCTAATTGATCTTGCTAAAAGCATCTAGAAAATCCACGATATTTTTACCCTGGTGGTGTTTAGGGAAGGTAGAGAGAAGCCTGGCTTAAGAAAAATTTAGGTATATAAATGTGCTCCTGAAACACTCATGAAACCTTCCCCATATCTGCTTTAGCCCCTTTCTGGGCAGTATTTGGAAGTAAAATTTCCCAGGCATTAGAATAGTACATTTGTTCAACACTATCTCAGTCTTCTGAGAGGTGAGAACCTCATGCTTAAAATGAACTGAAACTTACCCAAGACTTCTAAGTCCCACAGTGTTCTGGAGCCAAGAGCTTTGTCACAGTACAACTAATGAAGGTCAACAACCAAGCATCATTCAAAGATCACACAGTTCTCCAGTACAATTTTACATGACTGGATGAGGAAATCATTGTGTCTCCCTTTTATCTACGACATCTGGTGGTTAACGTACATTAGAGGTGGGCTTCTGCGCCCATCTAATGCCTTAACCAGTTAAAGTAATGATTACTCCTATATAAATACGAAGCTTGCCTTAAAGAATCTCAGAGTTTTTTACAAGTAGTAACACAATTTGAAAGAAAAAGTTGGACCATATCTCTGATCAGCTAAGACTGCAATAATTTATTAAAATATTCAACATGCTCACTGTGGGAGGCCCCCCTCACTGGGCTTCTAATCCACTTAGCTGATTTTACACTCATTCTGATGGTTGCCAGTGTGGCAACTGAATATCCTAACTTTGTGTTCAGTGCCACCGATTGGAAATGCATTAAATCTTTTTCACCCTTTTCACCTTCAACATTTCTAGAGGCATTGACTTATCACATATGCATGGATCAATGTTTATGTGGGTAACTATAATTTATAGAGATGGATAATCATCTTAAACAAAAGTGAAGTGCTATACTGTCTGTGTTACCTACCACAGTAAAGATTTTGTCCAGATATTTTGGGGTTTTTTGGCTGAAAAAAAGGTATAGGTATTTATTTTCAGGATGATACCAAATAGACAGAGAATTTATGTGGCTAAGCTATAAGCGAATTTCTTACACGGTATTTTCTCTACCAGCTTGCTTTAGGTAGCTCATTCCACTAGATCATATCTGGAGTGGCCATTGATCAGTGGACTCATCACTTATAAGATTCATATATTTATATGTGAAGCACCTTGAAACCTCAAATTTGATCAGTTTGGAACTTAAGTCTTTTATAGATTGCTACTGTATGGTCACACACAGAGGAAACTTTCCCAGCTGTTGAGCCTTGACATGGCAATTTTTTATTATTTTTTATTATTTTATTTTATTTTATTTTTTGTTTTGTTTTGTTTTGTTTTGTTTTATTCTGTTTTATTGTATTTTGTTTTATTTTATTTATTTATTTATTTTCAAAGAGGATAGTCTACATTCCTAGTGACTATGAGGCCATCAGCGCCTGTCCCAGTGATGCCATAGGATGTCAGTCTTGAGCTCCACCACAGCCCTGCACTGCCCAGCCATGGGCCCCACTGGCCTTGGCTTATCCCAGTCCTTAGGGAGGTGCCCGATGACCTGGTCTGGGGCTGTCCCTGGCTGCCCCCCAAGTCTGCCCTAATCCCTGGCTGCGGGCAATGGGATGGTCCCTGGCTGGCCAGGTCCTGCCCTGCCAGCTTCCCCTCTGGGGATCCCCCTCCATTCCCAGGCACCATGATAGGTTTCTAGGTTTGTTACCTTTTATTGTTATTGCTAAGGAATTGCTTTCTGCTTCCTACAAGCTTTCCCAGTTAAGTACTAGAACTGTATTTTTTTTTCCCATTTGTTTTCTGTAGTATCTTTAATGAAAATTCCTCTGATAATCTTGAATGTTATGCTAATGCTGACAAAAGATTTGCAAAGACAATTTTCCTTCACAAAATATTTTAAATGCAAGCCACTTGAAAAAGGTACACTGACTTAAACTGAGTAGCGCGTATAGTGCATACATAAAAATGGTCTAACACAACAGCTGGATAAACAGCAAATATTTTATTTACACATTCAATCTTGTAGTTAGCAAAATACCGTATTGGTAGAAGCAGCATGTTTTTTGACTCCAAAATAGATTGGAAGCTCATATGAAAAGTAATCTACACATTTTTAAGTTCTCAAAGGGCAAAATTAGCAATAGGTAAGAACCCCACCTGAAGCACCAAAATGTTAATTTTCTTGTGTGTTAGAGTTAGAAACACAGTAAGATTTTGTCATCAGTATTTACCTT
The DNA here is from genome assembly GCA_003993805.1 of Himantopus leucocephalus. Classification (NCBI taxonomy): domain Eukaryota; kingdom Metazoa; phylum Chordata; class Aves; order Charadriiformes; family Recurvirostridae; genus Himantopus; species Himantopus leucocephalus. Next base: position 30,680,647 of record RSEF01000031.1, read on the forward strand.
CATTCCAGAAAAATTTCAGTGGATTGATGTGGAAGGAGGTAGAGGGAAAGGTCCTAAAGAAAAGTGAAATGCCTAGTAGTAACTTAAAATTGTAAAAGCACATATATATTAGTGAAAAACCACATTTTACGTATATTAGCAAGAGAAGGGGAGGGACAAAACATGAACTTGTTTTTAAGTCATATAAAAATTGTTGGAAAGCTTTTCCTTTATAATTCAAATTTACCAGAGCAGTAAGAGTTCTGCTGGCCTTGACAAATGAAAATAGTAAGACACTGAATCAGTTTCATTCTCATGTAAATTATTAGAAGGGAAAACAAATAAATAATTTCTCCCTTTCACCCCCACTCCAAAATAACAACAACAGAAAAGGAGAAGTTAAGCATAGTAAAAAGGAGATATTGAAAAAGCAGGCAATACTCCTGAAATTGGAATACATATCAATTAGCTGTGTCCCACTTTAACATCAGTTAATGCTACTTAAGACCAAAACTTCAAATGATGTCAACTGCTACAAAAAATCAGATTCAGTTGTGTTGGGGTAGTTAAAAAGGATGGAATATCTGTTCCCCATGTTCTGTTTGAACATTTGCATGTTGCAGTAGTGTTAAGAGACCGATAAGATGTCTGAAGATTCACTTACCACAAGCAAAATTAGCAATAGGAAACCAGTAGTACGGATGGCTCTTATCACAAGCAGTCCAGCCATATCCTGTTTGTGACAGGGGCCAGAGGCACCTGAAACTTGCCAAACTAAGCGGGCACCTGAAACTTGCTGAACTAAGCTACAAGATGTGCTAAAGTTGTCCTCCGACATGATGTATGTGACCACCAAGGGGTATATCAGGGGCAACTGTCTTCCAAGATACTTAATACACAAAGACTGGCCAAGAAAAAGGGGCCTCTATACTGATTGGTCAAGTATTGAGCAGACTTTAACTATAAATTAGCACCGTGTCTCTCCAAAATTGGGATCCCGGGCCCCCCGCCATTGTTGTGATCAGAGGATCATGAGTCAACAGGACGCTGCTGACGGCAAGAGGACTGTCAGGACCCTGAAAAGGGCCTATGGTGGTGACTATACTCTTGCTGTGCTCCATAATACTGCTTCTCTCTTCTGCCTTTCCTATTCTTCCTCTGCTCTAGTGCTCGTTTCAGTAATCAAGGGTGGGAGATAACAATAAAGCTTTAGCAAACGGCATCTGACCTTGTTTGTGTCTTAATCTCACGCATGGAATTGTCACGGGTCCTCCCGGACTCCCCCCACCATGTCTTGGATTGGGACGTGACAGGTAGTCTGTTTCTCACAGTCTAACACAGAACTTGGGATGCAACATATTAATTCCCCTACTTTGTTTCCTGGAATTTTTTTCCTTTCCCAGTGCTGCAGACTTTAACTTAAGAATAGTTCTGTAGGACAAAAGATTCACTCACAAGGCAGGAGGAACATTAGCCACACCTGAGTACAATAAGTTTCCTTGTGTTCATGGCTCCTTTGTTGTTCAAATACACAGGCACACACACACACGTAGACAGTCACTGCATGGAATATAAAAAACATATCTCTAATTGAAGCACAGATTTTAAAGCAATTTGGAAAACAACTTTCCTGAAAAACCCAGGAATTTAACCATGTCCAGTTTGACCAAATACTTCCAGTTCCTCCATCATGTGACTGAGAAATCCCCAGGTTCTTTGTTTTCAAATGCTACACAGAATTTAACAGCTCCTGTTGATATTAAAAGGAGCTTCTCTGTTCTACAAAATGTGAAGAAATGGTATATGACAGCACTGAGAGGAGGAGAGAGTGTGAAGAAATGTCATCCTAACTTTGAAATCATTGTTTATAATATAGCAAAGAGTTACCTGAGAATCCAGGTAACTATGATTTACAGTAAAAAATGTAATTGGCAAATATTGTAAATGAAAATAATTTATAAGAAATTTCTCTAAAATGTATCTATTTCTGAATTAGTGAATAGATATTCGTTTTTCTTAAAATCATAGTATCATAGCATCATAGAATTGTTGAGGTTGGAAGGGACCTTTAATATCATCT
>RSEF01000031.1:30682805-30706898 GCA_003993805.1 Himantopus leucocephalus
TCTCTAGAGGTCCCTTCCAACTCTGAAAATTCCACGATTCCATAATAAAATGAAGTTCATGGGCGGGAAGTTCTGCAATTCATGAAGAAGACTGAGAGATTTGATGTACTATACATTTTCATATCATCAGATGGGTGGCTTTTCTTACAGATTATATAATCAGGAAAGATTATATATATGCATAGAAGTGAAAACCGGAAAAAAAAATAGCTGAGGATGGAGTATGTAATTACACAGTTTGAACTCCTAAACCAGAGTTAAGACAGGGTGGCTTGCAGATTTTCCCATAAGGAGAGATGCAGATTAGGGCTGCTTGCAGATCCTTTCATAAGGAGAGATACTGTGCTACCTCCTCTCCTCTTTCCTGAAACACCTGAGCAATTACATGAAATTTTAAGTTCCGTTGTCTCCCCACTAACCCTGCTACTTATATAGCTCTGTCATCACTTTTGCTACTGTTTTTAAGAACTTGCTGCCAGCACTCAGCAGAAGCCCTACAGCCCCCAGGAGAATGAAGGGACTACAGGCTGAGTCCCTGCCCTGAAATAAGGAGCAGGGATGTAGTCAGAGTGAACACCTGCTTTCTGCTTAAGTAAGCACTCTGACAGGTAACTGTTAAGAAACTGCCCCAAAAATGATTTTGTAAAAATTATTGACATTATTGAAGGCCAGTGTTTTATAGAAAGTAGCAACATTTCCTAAATTTTAAATTTTAAATAAATTCTTGTGGATGACTGGGTTAGTAACATCCAGTAAAACATCCAGTAGAGAAGATAATTACTTGATTGTCAAATGGAATAACAACAGTTTTTCCCTGCAGTGAAATCTCTACCACTGTAATTAGGTTATGTCATACTTTACCCTGAAGGCAATATTAAAAACACAAGACCAGCCAGTTCCATCCACTGTATTTTTCTATTTATAGCTTAGTGCTAAATTGCTGCCTTCATGATGCAGCAAAGACATCAATAATGGAATAACAGCTCTTCTGTTGCTCAATTAAGTTTGCTACATGGATATTAATGTAAATATGGATCTTGTAAGAGAATTCTGTTGACTAATCATTTGTATTATAATAATAAATATTATACGAATGAAGAGTTCTAAAAGAAAAAAATAACACAGAAGAAATATATACAACCAGGACAAAAAAGTAGCAATAAAAATATCTGTGTGGGATATACATACACTGACACTTTGAGTGAATTGCACATTTCCCTTCTTTTTTTCTTTTTCTTTTGCATTTCCCCTTAGTTCACTATGCAGCACTAAAAAAAAGAAAAAAGTTAAGAACAACACTGCTGGATTATAGTTTGATGTGATATGAAGAATTACCTACCACCTATGAGCCCATTTTGCAAAAATGAAATACAAAATTATTTGTTTAGATCTTTGCACCTGTTTGTTTGTGTTTATTTTTATAGATCAAAAAATGTTATTCACTGGTGTGAATACTGTTTGGTTTTCCATGTATATTTGACAAATAAGGAAACTAGATGCTTTTATACCTAATGCAAAATCATGCTGCATTTCTTTTGCCTAGAAAACCAGATTGTATTGCTGAGTGAATCACTTAATGGAGAAAAAAGTAGCAGAAGAAAATGGCTTTGTAAAGTCTTCAGTGAGTTAGGTGAATCTTAAAATGTTTGACATTTATGAAATGGAAAACAGCAGTAGCTTCATGTTCTCGCTGAAGTAAAGGTAACAGTTAGGGTGGCTTCTGGTTCAAGACTCAAGATTTCTCTTAAGAAAATGATATTACTTTGTAAAATAAATTATAAAAAAGAACAGGTACAAGACATAAGAGAAGAAACCGTGAAAAGGGAATTTGGTTAGATTTCTGCTCTGTTTGGTTTTCTTTTTTCTTAAAATGTTTTGTGGAGCTTTTGTAAGTGACACATCAGCAAGCCCTCTCCCCAGTCTCAGATGGCTCCAATACGAAGCTGAGAATGGACTAATAGGGATCTGGATTTTTTTTATCTGACCATGCACTGAGGCCCTTTGATTTGATAAAGAAGTACTTCTAAAGGATTTATTTGTTTAAGGTTACTATAGGAAATGAAACATCGTGATCTTTGGAAAAACAGGTGAACTAACAATGCATGTGACTGGCTTAGAAGCAGTTTCATCTAACAGGTGAGTTCATTTAAGAGAGATCAAATAATGCCAATGACAGCTAGAAATGCAGTATAAGGTCTTTTTTGAAAATTGCACAAAGTAACCTGCTTTTCTATATATTTATACTGGATAACTGGAAAGGGCTAAAAAAGAAGACATCATCCCCCTCCTCACTGCTTCCTGAAACAGAGACTAAATTTGTGGCGTAATAGTGCAAAAAAGGAAATGGAATTTCTGATTAAAGGACTGACATCAAGCAACCTCTGTGTGCTGAAATTGAGGTTCACACTATTATTACTACTTATATTTCTCTCCCCATTGCCTTGCTTCTGAATTCTCTTCCTGTTGAAAAGCCTGTCCTTGCCCGAGTGTCAAGTCCAACGAGCAAGTTTTCTGTAGCATTATATGCCACTTCAATAAATAGTTTATTTAATGTAAGTGTCACCTTTCTAAATACCTAAAATCTATTTAGCTACTAATGATTGTTTTTTTTTTAATTAAGCAAGGTGAACACAGGTAATTATCTCTTCTCAATTATCTATAAAAGCAGGAATTTATTACCAGGTGCTTCTAGACTGAAACAAAGCAACTGTTTCATTTCGGTCAGAGCAGAGTACTATGAAGTACAGAGTAAAAACTTTTGTGTTGGATAGTTCAGTCATAGCTCGGGAAAGCAGAGGGGCAATTCCCATTCTATGTCTGGTTAGGACAATGTGATTGATGTCATGTTTTTGGTGAAGAGCTCCAAGGAATTATTCCTTGTCATGGATAAGCAAAAAGTCAGTTTTACATGCTTTGCAAAAAGACAGCCACTTTGCTGCCACAGTGCCCTATAAAACATCAGTTCACTTCTGACTCAGAGGAATGTCAACAACAATGCTCTTAGACTTTTTGCTGGAAGCTTCATATTTGAAGTTCTAGCACAGTGCAAGTCTACTTAGTGTATGATATTCCGTGGGTTACTGACTTGAAGTGACACAACTGTATGCCACAATTTATTATGTGACATGCAGGTTTAACACTTCAGGCAACAGTGCTTTGTAGAAGTTTCAAGGGAATAATTTTTGCAAATCTAGAGTGAGAAGATACCAAAGGGAGACAATGTTTAATGATACCCTGGTTCTCAACCAACAAATCAGGTAAAGCCATGAGGTTATGAAGTAAGACTGGCTGTGTCAATAAGAAGGCTACAGCTATTGCTTCCACCCTGAAGGTCTTGTAGACATGGAACAGTAACTCTAGGACAGAATGGTTCCTGAGGCAGAAGGCCAAGGCACAAGCACTATCAATCTCTTGAACATAAGTAACAGTGCTAGTATCAAAGACATCCTGACAGTTTACAAAATGTTGTTATTGAAAACTATTAGTACATACATACTTGTTTTCTGTCCTTAGGGATGAGTAACAAAGATTCTTATGTATCTCAAATGTTTTTTAATATTTAATTTCAGCACCTCAAATTGTCTTTAGAAACTTAACATCTGGCATACATGTAATTACGACCTCCTCTGTACTAAGTGCAGTTGCTTATTGATGGCTTCTGTGATGAAAAGTCCTAAAGTTTTCCCAAATCTCTTTCCACGTGCCACGGTCATACACAGTTTTAATAGCTAAGTGAATGAACAATTTACACATGAAAATATGCTTGTAAATTAGCAATATTTTCCCTTCTTCTCTTTCATAAAAGAGCATTAGTGTTTTGCATTTGCTACTGTTTTGACAATGAGGTAGATTAATCTCCATCACCATCGGACTCCCTCACCAATGTGCACCAAGCAGGATTGAAAGATACTAGTTCTGAGATAGTTCAGTCCCTATGTCCATGCAGACCTCTGTTTCACTGCTGACACTACTAACAAGGATGAAGCTAAGAGGAATTGTGAAGGTGGCTTTGCTTTAACACTGATTTCTGTCTTCAAGGAGGAGGATTGACAGCATCAGCTTTTTTCACATAAGTTACTGGGCAGCACCCTTATTAAAACATTTTCAGTCATTACCAGCCAAAGCAAGATCAGAGTCATTGACCCAGTAGTGATGGAAGACTCTGTGTTGCATTATTCAATTTACCAAACACTTTTCACCCATAAGCAAATCTCAGAACACACAAATTAATCTGATCAACCCTTCCAAGATATCCTTACAATAAAAACAATCCTTCCTCAGGTTTGCAGTCCTGTGAGTAACCCTGTGCTGACTCTCATTGATCAGCTTTTATGACCGAAATGTATGGAGAGTTCAATATTTTCTTCACTTGATGCGCAGAATCTTCTCGCATATTTGTATTTTAGAGGAAGATTTGGCCAGAGGATGTAAAAAATTCTGTTTTCCATAGATGATTGCTCTCAAGATTAGTGTTCTGACAAGTAACATTATCAGCTAAATTACTGAACCTGTCTGGAAAGATCCTGTGGGGCTACAGATATGGGGAAAGATATTCTTAACTGCTTTGCATTAATTCCAAATAAAACAAGACGGAACCTTATAAATATGACGCAGTAAGTGAATAATACTAGCATGCTTTCTCAGGATCTCAGACCATGTTTCCTTGCAGTTCATATCTTCTTTTTTTTTTCCTTGAAATTTGCAAGATCATATTTATATTGATTGAACTTTGTGATGTGAATATTTTATTTTCCCAGGTTTTGCAGTAACACTGATATTTTATTTTCCACATTGGTATTGCAATAGGAATTCATTTATTTACTTTATTCTCTGTAGTTCCTGATTAGAAAAAATGCATATCTGTTATTTCTTATGCTGTGGCATGTGGCCTGTCATCCAAACTGTGTTGGGAGACTTTAAAAGGATGGTAATTTTTTGAATTTCTCTGTCACAACATTTTTTCCGCTATTGTTTGATCACTTGCAGGTATGATCAAGTTGTAATTTGAAATATTTTCTGAAGAAATATTTGAAGTTATGAAGTTAACTGAAGACATTTCATACGTGAAAATAAAAATAATTTAATGTGTGAACATACAAATATGTTAAAAAGGGCTGAGGTCGATTTAGATACTCAAGTTAAGTATAAAACCTTTCAAGCTAATTGGGATAAATGTAAATACAAGATCAATGAGAAAAAGGACAAAAGGTTTTGCAGCATTCAGGAATGAGAGGAATTAATGATAAGTTTCAAATCTCAGTGAGACACTTTAGGCTTCATGGCAGCAGAAATCCAGTGCTGAAATGTGACTTCATGTCTTCTTTTTGCTTCTGTCTCCCGACAAGACCAGTCTGCTCTTAGCAGAGCTCCTCTGTGGCTGCTCAGAAGAAGCTTCAAAGTCATCTCTAAGGAATTAATCTCCTTTGACCAGTGTTCTTACCCTGCAGAAATATGGTGTGATTTCAGGTTGCCAACAACCATCACTGATGATCAGTTTTTTCCCTTTCTTGCTTCCATCTCTAAAACTCTAGCTTGTTATGTGAACAGTGCAATACAAATAGCAGTTTCCCAGCTTCACCATATGTCAGGAGAAGTAGTTTTGCATTTTCTACAGTTTCTGTGTGCTTACCCACATACTTGGTTTGGTGCAGTGAAGGTGAAAATGAGGAAAATAATTGTCAAGAACAATAAAAATATTTTCACTCAGGAGAAATGAGTCAACACCACAAGCCAGCTTAGTATTTTATTGCACTGCCTGATGTCCTTTCTGCCATGCTATGCCATAAAAATCCTCTCAGTATTTGTCTGTACTATTTATGCCTTGTTTCACCCTTGACCTTCAAAAAAGACACATGCAGAAAGATCTGTTCTCCCAAACAGAGTCTCAATGGAGTCAGTGGGGGTTCAGGCAAGCAGAGCAGCACATTTCATGCACTGCATTGCTGGATCTGCACATTGGGAATACCCACAGGAAAGGAATTTATAAAGGTGTGCTTCCTGAAGAAATAAAAAATATTTTATCTCAGCAAAACCTGCTTGCGTAACACATCTCTAACAATACTGTGCTTTAGTGGTGGCTGTGCACTGAAAAACCTTTTAAATGTCCTAAATTACCATCCAATAGACTATAGGCTGCCACTGTGATACTCATTTGTGCCACGTTTCATTTATACGTATAGACTACAGGATCTGTCCTAAATATATACAGATCTGTGCTAAATATATTTCCTAAATATCTGCACCCAGCTCTGGCGCCCCCAACATAAGAAGGACATAGACCTATTGGATTGAGTCCAGAGGAGGGCCATGAAAATGGTCAAAGGACTGGAGCACCTTTTCTGTGAAGACAGGCTGAGAGAGTTGGGGTTGTTCAGTCTGGAGAAGAGAAGGCTCTGGGGAGACCTTATAGCAGCCTTCCAGTACCTGAAGAGGGCCTAAAGGAAAGAAGGGAAGGGACTCTTTGTCAGGGAGTATAACAATAAGACAAGGGGTAATGGTTTTAAAATGAAAGAGGGTAAGTATACCCTCTTTAAGTATAGAAGCTCTGTACTACTACTACTACTACTACTATTCACTTTTCAGTACTTGCCAGTTAGCATTTCCCATCCATAGACTTTTGCCTTGAACTTCTTGCCTTGCAAAGGAATTTTTTTCTCAGACCTAGACCTACCTGTCCACATCGACACCTGAGCCCATGTGTACTTTCTCAACGCTGCACAGAACCTTAAGTACTTTAACATGTGTAGCAGTAAGGGCCTTTCCATTTGCAAATATTCAGCCTGCCTTTCCTCTGCAGCTCTGTAACTTTTTACCTAAGTTGCTGTGACTGTGTTTTCCAGATCTCCTATGTATTTCTTCTCCCATGTTGTTCTCATGCTGTTTTTTCTTGCACCTGTAAACCGCAATTCTCTCACTGACGGGTTCTTATGCAAAGTAAATGTCACTGATGTGAGAATCATCCCTCTATTCCTTCTTTATTCCTACGTTCTATTTTGTGGGGTTTAGTTAATATTACAGAAATTCAAAACTTAATGAATAACAACATAGTAGTCATTTAAATATGCAGTAAGTAGTCCCTAATAATACGTATGCAAGAAAGCTTAGCAGTCAGTCAGCACATAATGCTCATGACTGATTATGCATACTGTAATCCATACTGATATCATCATAAGCAGGAACAACCCAATTGAGTGGATCCCAATGAAAATCATAACATACTAGGAAAAAGTGTGGTAAAAGTCAATATTCTCATCATCTTCAGCTTCACCACCTGCTGTGTTGGAGGGGATGCACAGGGAAGAGATTACATCAGTGGTTTTCCTGACTTGTCATTGGGAAACTTACCCCTTTTACTTTCCTTTTGATTTTTTGGTGTTTTTTTTAAATTATTTTTCCCCAGAAGTAACTTTCACACTTAGGATTGATGTGTGTGTCATCAACAATGATCCATCTAAGTAAAGCTTTGTGCATGTAAGTCTGCCTCAGCATCTTTTGTGCCATACATATTCCTCTGGTTTCATGCACCATTATGGAAAACATATAAAGCAAAGATTCTGGACTTACCTCAGTAGCAGGGAACCCTCTGACAGGTACCCTGCACTTGATCAAGGCCTGGTCTGCAATGGGCAAGCACAGAAAAAGTTAAGAGTAGTAAAATGATGTGGTTTATTCTTGCTTTGCATATGCAGACTACAGCAAGTTACAGAAGCTGATATCAAAAGTTTGTGTAAAGTATGGTGCCAGAGCACCTCTCATGATTTGGTGCTCTCAGCTCTTGTTGGCACCCGAGCAAACTCCTGATGATGCTGCTGCCACTGGTACAGTTTGAGAGTCGCACTGCCATCCTACTCCCATCTGCTTCGGCAAACGCTGCAGAGGATGGAGCAGGCAAACGGTATCTTATCAAGGAAGTATCTTAACAATAGGCCTCTAGCCTGAGATGAGGGACCTCCACCCTGCAGTTATCGGGAGATATATTCCAAAGTTATGCTGCTAATTCAATAACTGAAGAAGGTCTGAGAAAAATGATGTTTCATAAAAGGTGGAAGATGCATGGATGCAGATTAAGAATTGTGGTCCTAATGATTTCGTTGGTCCTAATGACTGAGGTACAACATATTAGCTGGTCAGCTTATAAGGCATTAGCCTACACTGTAAAAGCTGGAGTCTCATACCATGGGTTTGCAAACGTATTTGGTTTATGTGGCAAAGATGTTCATGTGTTGGTAGCAGAGGAAGGTGCTGCTGGGGTGGCCTCTGTGAGGAGAAGCCAGGGGCTGCCCCATGCTGGACACAGCCGGTTCCAGCCAGCTCCAACCTATCCACAACAGGGCACAGCTGAGTCCCTCAGCCAAGCTGCTGGCACCTCTGGGAAAACCTACTTAATAAAGGGTAAAAAAGCTGTGCAGTAGCTGAGCATGAAGTGAGAAAAATGTGAGAAACATCCCTGCAGACACCAAGGCCAGAGAAGGAGGAGGGGGGTGAGATGCGCCAGGTGCCAGAGCAGAGATTCTCCTGCAACCCATGGAGAAGACCATGATGAAGCAGGTTGTTCTCACACAGCTCATGGAGGATCCCACACCACAGAAGGTGGATGTGCCCTGAAGGAAGCTGCAGCTCATGGAGACTCCATGCAGGAGCAGGTTTTCTGGCAGGAATTGAGGCCCATCAAGGATGCATACTGTAGCAGTCTGATCCTGAAGGGCTGCACCCTGTGGAAAAGAACCATGCTGGAGCAGCTCTTGAAGAACTGCAGCCCATGGGAGGGACCCCACACTAGAGCTGGGGAGTGTTAGGAAGGGAAGGCAGAGACAAAGCATTGTGAACTGATTGCAAGCCCCATTCCCTATGCCTCCTGTGCTTCTTGGGGTGGGGAGGAGGTAGAAAAGTCAGGAGTGAAGTTAAGCGTGGAAAGAAGGTGGGGGTGGGGAGAAATGTTTTGAGTTTTGTCTTTGGTTCTTACCATCCTACTTTGTTTTTAATTGGCAATAAATTAAATTAATCTTCCCCAAGCTGAGTTTGTTTTGCCTGTGATGGTAATTGGTGAATGATCTCTGTGTCAACCCATGAACTTTTCCACCTAATTTTCTCCCTTGTCCTGTTGAGGAGAGGGAGTGAAAGAGTGGCTGGATGGGGGTCTGGCAGACAGCCAAAGTCAAATCCACCACAGCAATGCATCAGAAAAATGTATTTACCCCTTAATGAAGAATCATTCCTTGTCAAGACAGCAACAGTAACACTGTTTGAGAACTCTGATGCAAAAGAATCCCTTAACTACCAGTTGTGTACCAACCACAGAGTGTACCATGAGCTGAGTATTTTATGCATACTGGATGTTCCTTAAACCTTACAGAAGCAGTCACCTTTCTAATCCCAGATGCATTAGAAGTAGAAAGGTGAACATCAGAGTTGCGATTTGCAAATGAGGAGGGCAGTCTTCTGCACCATACTTGTTGGGTCTCTCATGTTGATCATCTAACGTGAAATATGAGATGAGCTCTGCACAGATCCCTCAGAAAATATCCTTTCCCATGTTAAAGCTCTCCATTCATGGTGGTCTTCCTAAAAGGTATAGCATAATCTTATGTTATCAGTTCTCATTCTTCTCGTGAACAAAGAGATTGTCAGTAACAGCATGTGATAAGGCAGATGACAAGCCTGTCCTGGAGTGTTTCCATATGTGTTGCCTACCCTGTATGTTGTCCGTCAAACCAAACATAGCCCACTGTGGGTACAAGGGCCTTTCACAAGGATGGAACAGCTGGGGTCTTTTAGAGAACCTTCCTGCTGGTGTCGTCACCTATGGTGACACCCACTAGCTCTTGCAGCCTCAGATCAAAAAGGCAAAAGGTGTCTAGTGTCTAACAGGTGTTATTTCCCTCGGTAGAGAGGATGACTCGGCAGCAGGCCATATGTCGTACAACACCATCTCATACTACCAAAAAATTGTTGCTATGTGATGAGGTAATTTATGCCCTGAAGTGGCATATCACATATGATTTACTGGATCTGAACATCCAGAAGGCTATGGCTCTAGTATTACTAATCCTAAAAGGATGGTCTAAAAGAGATTCTGTACCCTTTTGCAGGAGATTGAATTACAGTTATCCTTTTTAATCTAAGTAAATTATTAAGATTTCTAAACACATTAGCCATTATTGTTCAACTATGTTATACACTATGCCAATAAATTGTAAGTCGGACTATCCGCTATTCTGTTTATCTATGTTTTAGATATCTTTGGAATAAGGAATAATCTGAGGAGAAATTAAATAAGTCTAGGCAATAACAAGTAGACATAATGTGTTCTTCATCACTTAAATGGCTAGAAAGGTATTTAGTAGCACCTGTATAGGGTAGTCAAATATTGTAGAAAGACCCATGTGTGTACATTAAAGGAGTAAGGAAAGAAAACTACAAGTCTTCATTACTACTTCATCAAATAACTGAATGCATAGAATTAAAAACCAGACTGACAAAGACAAGAAAAAGTGGCATTTATATGCAAAATGATGTCTGCATACAAATGTATGGGGCAAGTATGTAGAAAAATTGACAGTTTCCAGAAAAAGAATCTTTCTGAAGAAGTGGGGTTTTTAACAAAAGGAAAAGAAAAAAGTGAAACACTTATTCAATATAACAGTTATTTTATCAAAAGAAGTTGACAATTTCTTTAAAAGCATTCTATTCTGACAAATTTGAATTAAAAAAGAAAGCCCTGTATGTGAAAATTTAGACATTCATTCTCTAAATCATAGGATGTAGTCATTTTATTCTCAAATGCAATACCTCCTTACATTCCACATTCATTCTTTTTTCATTTTTCAGATCCATGCAGAGTTTTAATCATCTCTATACTTATAAAGTACCCTAGTCATGGCAACTTTTAAAGCTGCAGTTCACTAAATGCCACGTCTTCCATCTCCATCCTTTATATATCTTGGCTATTTTGATTCCTTCATAAAGTTTGCTTACCTTCGCTGTTTCAGTACATTCTGTCCAAACTTCACACTTTTTAAAATTTATCAGACTGCAGATGAAATTTTTTTGCATTCATTTATTTGCAAATTAAGTAACTATTAAAATGAAAATTAATTTGGGTTGGGAGGAGTGTTGTTTTATGGGGGTGGGGTGCTATTATTTTTCTTTTAATCATGACACTCCATCAATTTTACATTCTTAGTTTTTCCTTGGTGGGAAATGGCTTGGGTACATGTTTTTGTATCCTTTGTGTACTCTTTCTATTCCAGGTTCAAAAGAATTCAGAATTGTGAAGCATGATGTATCAGTGACACAAGTAATCCTACAAAGACTATGGCAGTGCCTGACGACCTTTTTTGACCAAATGGGTTATCATCATCTAAAGCACCAAAACATACCTCCAAAAAATCAATATCACTCTGCTTTCTGTTATTTGAAGCCCCAAACCAAAGAGTAACAAGAGAGGTCATTCCAGAGATCAACTAGTTGAGGATTAAATTTCCTCAATAGAAATGTGGCTATGATTCTGGTGATCTGAGGCCAGGATCTGTGTTCTGGTGGGGTCAATGAATGAGGAATGTCATCTTTCGAAGAGTGTTCTTCACTATGCAGATGTTAAACGCTGATGCAATCTGAAGCTCAGCATCACAAAACCACAGCAAAACACATTCATCCATAAAGATTTAAGCTCTATACTTCAATTTGACTTTCAGGATTTATTTCGTATACAGGGTACCATACAGACTGTTTTAATTGTACTGAAAGCTAATACACACCAGAATTACTAGGGTTATGCTGTAGTCATGAGGTTATATCCGTATTTGGTGAAAGTGGGCATCTGAACAAATAAACTTTGGCTCTAAGTTCTTGTGATCACATAACAGCATGAAACCTCAATCCTATCAAATTAATTATCTACTAGTGAATTCCATCTGCCATGAATACCTTGAATAGGTGTAATGAAGGTCAGTAGCTCATTTTATATCCTATATATCCCTTCATACTTCTCTCTCTCTCTCTCTGTCCTGTTTTTGTGTTACTGTTGTATACAGAAGTTTTATCATGTTATGGCAGGTTGTGTTTATAGGACAAGCACAAATAGACCATTAAAAAAATTAGCAAACCCAGCTTCAGGAAAGTGAAGCTTGATTGCATGCTTTCCTTGTTTACTCAGGAAGCCCTGCTAGACTTCTTGTGCCATGCCATTCATTAGAATTTGCATTTTTTCATTTCTTTAAAGATGCTACCTGTTGCCACTCTCCTCAACAAATGCCGATTTTTCTGTTAGCCAGTTTTGGGATGTTCTGCCATATTTTTGTTCTCTTCTGTCTTCTATCTAATTTCTAGTCCTTTTTTTGCTATCCTGCCTTCAGAGCCAGTCCTTGAATTTAAAGGGCAATCATCATCTTAAATTCCTTTCCGTAAGATATTATTCTCATTAATTTAATAAGTTAAATTCTGCGAAGTAGTATTTTCATACAGTGCAAAACCTAAATTTAATAAGCAGGCATAGGTAAAAGAAAAAGGGTAGAGAAATCATAGATTTTGGTTACAGATACTAATAGGATTATCTGCGTCTCTGGTACAGATTTGATGATCATCTCAGTTAGGTTCCTGGAATTTAACCACCGGTTCAAAGTGGAACTCCTCCTTAGCTGTTTTCCTCTATCAGGACAATTCCTTTAATGAACTTGAGCTGTATTTTCTTTAAAAGTAATTGCTGATCATAATAAAATTATCTCTTGGCTATGTTCAAAAGCATTTAAATAAAGAAAAGCAGAAGTATTCAATAGAGAATGTAGAAGTGTCTACCACACTTTGCTGTAACATTGCAAGCTCTTTGTGTTTGTATATATGTATAAATAATTACATATGTGTGTATATATTTGATGAAGGAGGCCTTTTACACAAGCTTTTCATACATAACGTATGATGCTGCCTATGGAACAGGAATCTTGAAATGTGATTCCTTTATCTATTTTGAATTCTAACATGGAAAAAAATGACCTTATCTTTAGGTGAAAAGCAGTTCATTAATTGTTTTTGTCATGTTAGATTGCAGATGCTCTAGCAAGACAACCCAGAAGAACAGTTCCAAAAAGCTGTTTCCTGGGAGCAGAAAAAGAAGGAATTTCTAGGAGTAAGGAGCAAGTGTTCTTTTAAATATCATTGTCTCTCTCTTCACTTCACTATCTGGATGATATTAAAAAATTAGTGTTCACCTACAGCAATATTCCTCTAACAGCAGTATTTGCTATAAAGGCAGATTGTTATCAGCTACTGCAAAACTGAGTAACAGAAGATAAACACAGAGAGGATTATCCTCTTAGTCTTATCTATATGTGTTAAGTCAGGATCTCTGCATTTGAGCCAGTGGAGTTAAAAAGCAATGGAGTCTGAGCGCATCCAAACCCTGTCAGTTTGTCTCTCTGTGCTCTTTCTTTGGGAACCGAAGTTTGGAGAGGGAGCATATGCATTCCAGGCATACTCGCCAGTAAAGGTGCAATTGGATATACAGACAATTCGAACTGTTTTTCTGAACAAACCAGGGGGGCAAGCAGCTGTGTTACTGACAGTGATAGAAGAGCAGAGTGGAAATGAAATTGCTGTTAACATTCTACCTATCTGGGGTATCACCTTACTTCTCACCATCATTTCCTCTGGACATTTCCCTCTGAGAGGAGAAGTTAAATATAAGGAGGCAAATGTCATAGATTTCTCTGCAACTTCTCTCCATCTTCATCCGGTGGGAAAGTACCTTGTCTCCTCAAGCTGTAATGGTCATGAACACAGGCTAGCAGCCACTATACCAAAAATATCTATGAAAACATGGCTGGAGAGGAAAGTAGAATTTGTGGAAACTAATGATGTTGGTAACAGAACTGGAGAAATGGTATCCCTTGTTCTACTTTGAAAGATAATTAGTGACGACAAACCCTGTCCTGTCTTAGTTTGTGTAATATTGCAAATCTATCTTGATTAAGTTCACTAATAGTAAGGAGTAAAAATTCACTATTGTCCAAAATCAGACAAAGATAAAGTATCCTATTTGGGGTTCTTGCTTATTCGTTTTGTTTGCATTTGACGTGCCTTCAACTTGAAGGATCAATTAATGTGAAAAAAAAAGTCTATAAGTTAAAAAGCTGGTTGCATTTTTTCTCAGTACAACATGATATGCTTCTGCTGAGAATAGCGATGTAAAGCTCAAGGTCAAAGTGAGTTGTGGGTTGTTTAAGGGACTTCTTGTTTGTGGGTTCACAAACACATCGGTCTTCTGGAAAAAAAAAGATGCCTTGAGGTGGGCTAAGTAGCTAATAGTCGATCGTAACACCTCTGTACCAGAGAAAGGCAAACTAAAAAAAAGATCTGTAGCAAGATCTATGCTACCAGACACATTCTCCGTTATANAAAAACAAGAAAGTAAGAAGGAAGACTATTGCAAAGGAGATGGATTAGCTGTAGGCAACTGTCTGAAAATAAGCTTGGCAGCCTTTGTTCGTGGTCATGTTACGATCTGAGATTTTTCAAAAACCTGCAGCCAGAAGTTTCTTAAAACCATGGGAAGCAATGTAGGCAACTAGGAATAATTTGTTATTTATAGAAAAGAAAACATTTTTTTCTCACAGGATTTCCATAATTTTTTTTTTTTTAATTATTATTATTATTATAAAATACTGGGGGAGTTGCTTTTTTATAATTGTTATTTTGTACCTCATTTTTATCTGTTATCCTATTTTTCATCTTTCAAATACAAAAAAAGGCATACTGGTTTGTGTTTAATTTTTTTTTCTTTTTGTTACTTTCAACATTTCTGATGGACATGAACCTTGAGAAGCTGTAAATTAGGAGCTGGAATGTAAAAAACTGTTGAGAAGGGAAGGAAAATTTTGAAACTACAGATGTATTTTATTTATGGCTGGAAAACTTGGGAGTTTTTAAACAACAAATGATTTTTAGGCATTGGTGTTTTTATTAAAACCAAAAAATTTAAAAGAATATTTTCTAACAAAGTTACAAATTCTTCAAAAAAAATTTTAGCCCAAGCTATATTTATATTTCTGTTTTATTGGCATTGTTATACTTCCAATTTAATTTTCAAGTGTTTTCAATAATGTAGTGGAAAACTTCTTATTCTTCTCTCCTAAAAATAAATAGAAGTTCTGATATTGCTAAATTCTCCCAAAGGAGAAAAATACAGAATCATGGATTTCATCTTTGATATAGTCTTTTCTCCTTTTTGATTTTTATAATTCTGGTGATAAAAACTTCTAGTAGCTTACTTCCTTTAACTGGAAATTGAATTATCTGCCTGGTTGTGATTTTTTTTTTAATCTTAGCAGGAGTGCTATATGATGCTTGGGCTGCACTCAGAAGCATAGCTGAAAAGACATTTTAAATAGTCTTTGGTTGTGATGGAAGAGGACAGGAAGATGATCAAAGCACACATAAGTGGTTTTCTTCACCCTCTCTCAAGATATAGAATATTGTAATACATCATTTTATCTGTTAATGCTGCATTTAATGAATCCCTTCTGGGGGGGGGAGAGGGAGGGAAGAGATGGTTTGTTGTTTCTGCATCCATTTATCTTCACATATGGAAGCATAAAATACAGACAGAGGGTAAAGGAATAGGAACAGCTATGGTGTGGCTAAAGTAATTTTGTGTGCAGTGAAGATATACATGAATTGCTGCAAAATGCTGATCAGGACTTCTCAACTCTTTCTGGAAACACTGATTTCCTTAGTTTCTGGGAAATGTTGATCAGGACAAATTGTACCTGAGAACTTCAGGACATTTCCTAAATTAAAACTGGAAAATACCTCCAGAAAATTCAATTACTCTGGACTAGGAGAAAACAAGGTTCTGCAAAAAAATGTGTTAGCATCGGCAGACTAAAATCTTTACACAATTCACTTATTTATGTTTTATTCTTTTATGTATATATACTATAGACTGATTATTAAAGAATGTAATGTGAATGCTTACAAACTGATCTAGTATATTAATAAGATAGATAATGCCAAAGAAAACCATTTTGAGAGAATAAGGAAAAAATGCAACATGAGACAGCTGATAGCAATCAGCTTTTAATGCTTATCAGGCTACTGAAGTTTAAATATATTCTGCTGAGCTAATGTCCCCAATATTGTTAATAGTGCCCAGGTGCAGAAACAAAAAGATGAAAGCCAATGACCTATTTTTTTTTTTAAATGGAAAACACTCAGTTTCTGTAAGTTGCCCTTTCAGAAATGAAGCCATGGGTCGCTTTCTAGTTAGATAAGGAGTTATTTCAAAGCTATTTAACACTTTTTACTTATTTACTGTTGCTTCACTAAATAAAATTGTTTATTACAGTAGATCTTTGTTAAACATGGTGTATCTGGTTTGGGGATTTGTTTGTTTTTAATTTCACGTTTGTTTCAATTTATAAACTGTATGCAGTTTCTAGATGCTCTCTGGTAACTTCTGGCAACCCCTGGCAGATCTTTTCACAAATGTCCTGTAAATCTGCCATGTGTAGTAAATTCAGTAATTCTGTTCTTCAATTTATGGAACCCCTAATGTGGATGTATTGGTAAAAGATAATCTTACTTTGGAATTACTAATTTTAAAGTCGTTATGACCAAAAAGAGATGCTTAAATGTGTTGCGTTATAGTATGCTGTTGAATCTCTCTCCATTTTCAAAGAAAGGACATGAAGTGTTTAGCTTACTAAAGGTCTTTCTGTGTCAAAAACTCTTAATGAACACTACTTCATTTTTTCTCCCATTTTCCAGGCTGACACTTAGGCCTTTATTGCATGAGTATTTCCCTAACTTTGAAGTCCGCAGTTACTTTTGAAGAAAGTGTTTCATTTGCTATTAGCTCTGAATAAATGATACTGTAATAAGTGCCTTTGCCTTTCCCTGCCACTGTGTAATTTCTGAAAGTTGTTAATAAAGTCTGCTAAACAAAAGCACCTACATATACTGACAAAACTACCACAGTAAGGGGTTGTCTTAGTAGAATGTTCTCATGCTGACAAAACGGTGTTAGCCATGCACATAGGAGCAGACAGTGTGTACTAAGCCATGCTATACAATATTATGAGGGTAATTTTGGTGGGGGGTTTTTTGTTTGGTTGGGGTGTTTTGTTTTTGTTTTTTTTTTCTCCCCCCCAGCGGAGATTCTTTTAAATCACTTATACTGCACTAAATATTTGGGTAATTTTAGATAAACATCATTTTTATAAGACAGTAATAATATTTTTTTTTTGTGGTTGCATCCAGATTCTTTTGCCATCAGAGCTACCAGCATAGCAAAGTGATTATTTTGTTAAAACTCAGGATTTTTTTCCTGAAGAGACAGCACAGATGGGCAACCTGTTCCTCTCACCACCCTCATTGTAAAAAAAATCTTATATGTTGCTCCTTGTCCTGTCACTACAGACCTTTGTAAAAAGTCTCTCTCTGTCTAACGTAGAAGCCTCCTTGAAGAACTGAAAGGTTGGAGTAAGGTCTTCCTGGAGTCTTCTCTTCTTCAGGCTGAACAACCCCAACTCTCTTAGCCTTTCTTCACAGGAGAGGTTTTCCAGCCCTTTGATTACCCTCATGGCCCTCCTCTGGATCTGCTCCAACAGGTCTATGTGCTGAGGGGCCCAGACCTAGATACAGTACTATGGATGTGGTCTCACACAAGTGAAGTGGGAGAATCATCTCCTTTGGCCCACTGGCCATGCTTCTTTTCATGCATCCCAGGATATGATTGCTTTTCTAAACTACACATTGCTGGCTCATGTCCAATTTTTCATCTACCAGCATTCCCAAGCCATAGAATTGTAGAATCGTAGAATGATTTAGGGTGGAAGGGACCTTAAAGATCATCTAGTTCCAACCCCTCTGCCATAGGCAAGGACACATTCCCACTAGACCTGGTTGCTCAAAGCCCCATCCAATTTGGGCTTGAACATTGCCAGGGATGGGGCCTCCACAACTTCCCTGGGCTACCTGTTCCAGTGCCTCACCACCCTCATAGTGAAAAATTTCTTCCTGATATCTTATCTAAATCTACCCTTTTCCAGTCCTTCTCTGCAGGGCTGCTTTCAATCCAATCATCCCCCAGTCTGTATTCATATTGGGGATTGCCCGAACTCAGCTGCAGGACCTTGCACTTGGTCTTGTTGACCTTCATGAGGTTCTCATGGGCCCAATCCTCAAGTCTGTCAAGGTCCCTCTGCATGTCATCCCTTCCCTCTGGTGCATCAACTGCACCACTCAGCTTAGCGTCGTCTGCAAAGCTGCTGAGAGTACAGTGTATATGTCTTTAATAAAGATATTGAATAGTACTGGTCCCAATATGGACCCTGGAGGGACACCACGTGTTACTGATCTCCATTTGGACATTGAGCCAATGATTCAAAACCTTTGGCTGGGGTCATCCAGACAATTCCTTATCCATGAACTAGTCTGTCCGTCAAATGCATATCTCATCAATTTAGAGACACGGATGTTGTGCGGGACCATGCCAAAGGCCTTGCAGAAGTCAAGATAGACGACATCTGTTGCTTTTTCCTTATCCACCAATACAGTCACTCCATTGTAGAAGGGCACCAGATTAGTTAGGCAGTACTTGCCTTTTGTGAAGCCATGTTTGCTGTCTCTAATCACCTCCCTGTCATCCATATGCCTTGACATGTCTCCCAGGAAGATCTTTTCCTTGATCTTTCCGGGCACAGAGGAGAGGCTGACTGGTCAGCAGTTCCCAGAGTCTTCCTTTTTACCCTTTTTAAAAATGGGGGTGATGTTTCCCTTTTTCTAGTCACTGTGGACTGCCATGACTTTTCAAATATTATGAAGAATAACTTGGCAACTACCTCAGCCAGTTGCCTCAGAACCCTGGGATGCATCTTGTCGAGTCCCATGGACTTGTGTATGTTCAGGTTTCTCAGATGGTCTCAAATCTGATTTTCTCATACAATAGGTAAGTTAAGCAAAAGTGCTTCCTATTTGGTTCACAGTGGTATTATCTTTTCTTATTTGGTTGGGACCTCAGTGTCTCCAAGATCAACATCACTGCTATGCACAAATGCATTTCTTGATTTTCCCAGAGAAACAAATGAAATATGAAAGTTTCAGATTAAAAATAGCACAGTAAACAAACAAAAAAACAGTACCTGGGACCAAATGATAGAAGAAAGCATCTGGACTGGGAAGGTTATAATGATATACTGCATGATATTTCCAAATATTTGTTATATATTCCTGAAAAAAACTTTAATTTAGCAGAACTCTACAAACTGCCTAGAAGCTTGGTTATGTAGTACACTGTCAGATTTCAGTGCATTGCCAACATTCATCTTTAATGTCCTTCACAGCTTTAATCCATTAGGAGCAATAATGCTTTAATGAAGGCATGGCCAGCAAAACAACTACTGTTCTTCCTATCACATACATATTCAGAAAGTTTTGCAGTTGTTTTTTGACAGCTTCTTCCTTGGAAGAAGAACCTTTTCTCTTTTATTTAATGAGAGTAGAATATTCACGTAGCAGCTGAAAGAGACTTTGGAAGAGGACTAAGGAAAGGATTCTGAGTGGAAAACTGCACACAGTTCACTAAATTCTGATAGCTCATCCAAATCACACGTGCAATATCTTTTAACCTTGAAATAATAATTTGCTTTTTATCTTTAGAAAGAACAATAAACCAAGCATGTTCTGTGCTTTATATCAAGATCTCATCACTTTTGTTCACTCTCTTAGGATTTGAGACACCAAAAAAAGAGCAGCATGATACTGACAGGTTCAGTCCTTAACACAACTGGTCATCACCTGAATTCTTTTGGGGCAAACAGGGTATGTGACCAAGCTGTCCTTTAGTTAGGTATCTTGCATCTTCTGTGGCAGAAGTCATTAACTATTCTTGGAAACAAGATACTAAATTAAATGGAACTTGGGTCAGTTCCAGAAAAACCAATGCATACATATTGTAATTTCATATTGATGATTACAAGCCAAGGTTCATATGAAAGTTTTATGCAGTTGTTTGTTTTAAGGCAAAAGTAAGTCATTTATAATGTCCTTTCATACAGCATATGTTTGATGAAAACGAAATGAAAAACAGTATCTGTACAAGTAAAAGCTATCGCTTCAAAATCTGAGTACTAAAGCTATTTTTTTAATTGTTTTTCAACACTGTATGAAGAGGAATTCTGAACTTGTAATAGCACAGAATATTATCAGAAAATGCAATGTCATCAGTTAGTACAATATTTTTAAGGACTTCCAAAATCTCAATTACTGTATCTAGCAAGGTATCCTTTATCAACTAAGATGGCATTTGATTGATGAAGTTAATATTTAAGTATACAGCTATTGAAAAGGCATGGTGGTGACATGCGAAAACAATGGTCAAGGAGGATCTGTTCTTTGTCAGTCAGTAGTTTTATTGGCTCGAGTTTTCCATGGCTGCTTCCTCCAATCAATCATCAGTGATTTACTACAGCAGAACAAACCACAAAACAAAATACACCTATCTGCTTTATAAAAATGACAAGGGCATTCAAAAATGCCCTGATGATTGAGGACATCCCTTACTACAGGGCCATAAGGTCACCTTTGTTACACCTAAAACTGTGATGTCACCAAGATAATTTGTATCCTTATTACACTAACAAAACACAAATCTAGTAGAAATGTATGTAAAAGTCATTCTTACGTTATAACCCAGTCATGCTGAAGCTTGCAAGGGACAAAAGTAGGAATGCTCATTTTGAATGCAAAATTTTCCTGATATTGTGTCTCTCTCGTTTGTTATATTCCCTCTAAATCACCCTACGGTGATAAATCTGGCTGCTTAGGGTGTCTCTTTGGCAGGCTGTCCTTTGATTAGACAATTTATCTTTAACGTGCCCAAAAAAGATGTTCTCCATGAACAATAGTTGGCAGTTAGGTACTTGTACTGTGAATGCTATATTGTACTGGCTAGGTAATAGACACAGAGCGAGAGATCAGCCAACACTAATGCTCCTTAATAAATGGCCATACTCTGTACCAACAATATATAGCCATCAGTATACAGCGGAAAGGATGCTGTGGGATCAGGAAAGTATGGACACATTTTATTTCACATTAAGTAAGATTTATCAAGATCTTCTTCAGTAAAACATGGTTTGTGTTAGACAACATGTTCTGTGAAGATCTAGAGACTAGAGAAAACAAGATGGATGCTGATTATTTTATAAACTGCGTGAGAAAAGTGGTCTGCAGTTATGCACAAATACATGCAGCTGTAATGGAGTGGCCCAGATTTACATTAGAACAATATGAAGTATTAGTTACAAAATTTAAAACACTCTCAGACTCAACTCTTTTTCAGTTTTTCAGCTTCCTCAGAAACAGCAATGTATCATATAAAACTTCATGCACTAGTGGTGAAGACTTATTTTTCCTGTATTTCAGCCAAAATTTCAATATAGCTTTTGGTGGTGAATGTTTGATTTTTAGCTTACTTTGTTGGCTTTTTTTTCTAGGGTAGAAGTTATACAGTTTTCCCGCAGGATGCTCTGTTATCTGTGCCCACGCCACGTGCAGAAGAGGGTCAGTGCAGAACATGTTATATGTAAATAAATAAATAAATAAATAAAAATCAATCTAAGATTGCCATTATTATATAGGTACTTGTCCCTGAACTTTTGCTAAGTGAAAATGTCATTTTATCAAACATAATAAGGTCAAAAGTGGATTTTATAAAATTTTATGTAAAAAATATTGGTTGCCATTAAATCATGTAGAAAAGCAAAACTGAGGGGAATAAAATTTCCCAAACTGGAGAACAGGCATTTATTCTATAAATGAATCATGCTTTTCTTTACGCATTAAATACGTATAAATACATAACCAGTTATTGAAAGAAGATATATTTTGCTGCACTGCTACAAGGTGTCCTGCTAGATGTGTTGTGGACTCAGGGAGGAGTTTGAAGGTTTTACAGCACCATTCAACATCCTAGGACAATTCTGGCTGATGTATACATTTAGAGAGTCTCTCAAATAATATATTATAATATTTCTGCTTCATCTTCACAGCTCCAGTCAGAATGGGACTGCATGCACATGCAAGGATATTACTACTATCATCAGGGATTGTCACTATTACCACAAATTAACCTTTAGCTCCTGTGAAATGGTCACTATCACCATGCATACATCAGCTGCTACCAGATCCTTTTGTCTATAACCTGTTTTTACTCACATTTCACAGTAGCTTACATACGCCATTAAACACAGTGGAAAGAAAGATGGGTTGAAATTACTAAGCCGCTCAGCACCTGGGTGTTACTCATGGAATCATAGAATTGTTTGGGTTGGAAGGAACCTTTGAAGATATTCTAGGCCACCCTCCCTGCCATGGGCAGGGACATCTTTCACCAGATGATGTTGCCCAAAGCCCCTTCCAGCCTGGCCTTGAAGACTTCCAGAGACGGGACATCCACAGTTTCTCTGGGCAACCTGGTCCTATGTCTAACCACCCTTATAATAAAAAAGCAAATCTTCCTTATACGGAATCTAAATCTACTCTCTTCTAGTGTAAAACCATTGCCCCTTGCCAAGTCACTACAGGCCCTGGTAAAAAGTTTTCGTCTTTCCTATAAGCCCCCTTTATTACATTGAAAGGCCACAATAAGGTTCCCTGGACACTTTTCTTCTTCAGGCTGATTTTTTCCTATGAAAAGGGACTTCGTTCCCCCAACCTCTGCCTTGAGGTTCAGGGGCTTGAGAGATGTGGGAAAAGAGATTTCCATTGATTATAACCCTTAAGTTATTTGGGGTTTTTTGCAATATCCTAATAACACCAATCACGAATGGGCCATGCAACATCCACAAAGCATTTATGGCAATAAACTGGTTTTCATGTGAACTCATACAGTAGTTTTCGGCAGCAGCTGCTGGAGGCTTTCAGCTTAGGTGGAAACACAATGCTGATATATAATGTTTTGGTTTTGACCCTGCCTTTCCATTTATCTCTAGGACAAACAGGCTTTTTTAGGAAGTTTGCAGATATTTAGTAATAAATTGTGGAACAGTTTTCAGGCTTTAAGCTGGTTTATCAGCAGACCAAGGAGGAGACCTTGAATATGTAAGGTGACTATGATAAACAGACTTTGTTTTATTCTGTGATGCATTATTTGAGAGTTTTAGCAAGGTGTTGGGGTTTTTTGCTAGCCATGCCCACTGTTTGTTATTATCATGTCATGTTCTGAAGGTAGAGACTCTATACTAAACGAGGTATGGAAGAAAATAGTTGCCATTAAGGCGACCAATACGTCCCTTATAATATGATAATAAAAAGTTGCCTTTCTGAATAAGTGGATGTCATATATGAGTTTTGTATTACTCAGAGAACTGGAGTTGCATTTTTTATCAATAAGTTGCTGAACATAATAACAGCTCAAATATCTGATGTATTGCACTTACATTTTGACTTGTAATTCAATACATGCTGCTATATAAGCATTAGTGTTTATTTAGCACAGTATCAGTATCTCATTTAGAATACTATGATATCTCATGGTTCATGTATATTGTGATTATGAATATATGGTTAATTATTTTCTGTAATTCTGGCACAGCATAATTTCTAATATTAATGGAATTGATGTTTATTGTGCAGCAATCAGCTTGGAAGGGGTGGTGAGATGCTTATTGCCTAACAGCTACATGGCAGCAGCAAGCAACTGAGCACCTGTATTTGGATCTCCTTTGTATCCACCTCCTGCTTTCCTAATGTGTATCTGGCACTGCTGCATCAAAGAAAAACTGTTAAACAAAGCTGACAGGAGATAAAAAAAGAAGATGATATTCCAGAGAGAACGACGTCCTTGGAAGAACTTGCTTCTTTTTAGCATCTTTCTCTGTTAATAATATGTGTCTCAGATAGCCTGTTGGAGACCTCTCAATGGTATTGTAAATTGGCATAGTTTTAGAGGGAAAAATTACTCATTTATCCATGGCCAGTCAACAGTCTATGTATTAATGCATTTCTCATAGTGTTCACCAAGATAAGCTCTATGTTTCCAATGTTTATTCTCCAGCATTTCAAAATCATCAGGTTAAAAAAAAAAAAAAAAAAAAAAAA
>RSEF01000031.1:30706927-30723440 GCA_003993805.1 Himantopus leucocephalus
AAAAAAAAAAAAAAAAAAAAGAAATAACATATCTTTTATAATTTCCAGCTGATTCACAAAGAGAAAGCCAGACAACTTCTAGCAGCAAGTACCGTTATGACTACATAGTCTTCCTGTTTCTCAGTGTTTTTTCCCCACTGAACACTCAAACTTTCTACTCTGAAATTCAGACTGCATCATGACTTTGTTTGTTAGGTCCCAGAGTAATCACGTACTTCACTCCCACTTTGGCCTTTGATACAGGTGTCTTCCAACACAATCATGCCATCGTTGATCAATTTAGGGAGACTCGTGAGCAAAGAAGACAGAAATTTCACAGGATCGGGACCTAGCCTGTAGCACTCACTCCCACAGATACTGAGAATTCCCACAGGCTTGGCATTTTTCAGAACTAAGTACAAAACATGCTTTTATTTAGCTTTTCCCTGATAAGGTATTTTCACTAGAAGATATGCAAAGAGCCTTTCTATCTACCACAGATACATGCACATGAGCACCCCCTCCTCCTCCCCCCTTAAAACTGCGCCCCCAAACCCCACCCCAATTAATTAAGCTATATCTGTTACAGGGTAAGAATGGGAGAGAAGGAGAAAAAGAAGAATAAGGATGTCTGCTGTTTCTTCTATTTTTAAATACTCCAGAGGCACTTTGATTCTATGGTGATGAGACTATATATGCATCTAGATATTTAATTCCTTAGTCCTCTAAGGGAGTCACTGAAAAATAAATGTTGATATATAATTGACTCATAGACATATTGCCTCTGGCAATATGCTATAGAAATGGCATCATGAGAACTAGGGAAACAGATCACAGATTTTAGTAACTGACACTTCACATTTTGTAAGTTTATCCCTATATATTTCAAATGTTAATTGGGATTATAAATCTTTCTACATTTGGGTGAGGTTGGGCTTCATCTCCTTGACAGTAACCTAGTATTATATATTAAACTTACACAATTAAAGTGACTAATATCAGCATGAGTTAGAATAGTAAAATTGCATGTTAATTGTAAATTCATTAAAACCGACACTTGCTCTGACATGTGACTGCATGAACACTGTGGTGGTAAAGTGCTAGCAGTGCTTTTTTGACGCTGCATATATAATTAGAAAAAAATTGCTCCCTCCTGTCAGGGTTTTCTGTCTAACTATAGGGTATGTTTTCCATCTCTTTTGTTAATATTACATTTCTGAGGGTGTTTTATTGGTCCAACCAGTAACAAGTAGTATTCTGAAATTAAGGGGAAAGAAAATGGTTAGAGTGCTTAGTGTTGCATGTATAGCAAAGAAAATAAAATAGGAAATACTGTAATTTGAACACACAGATTTGAGATAAATTCAGAGGACTGATTCAGTGACAACGTCTAGATAGTTAACATTTTTAAGTTTGACTCCTTGAGGGGTATCAAGCTGTCTTTCTGACAAGACAGCATTCCCCTCAGATATGAGTAGACAATGCATTATAAGAGATTTAGGAAAAAAAAAAAGCAGGGGGAGGGGAGAAGAATCGCAGAATAATTTAAACCAACAGTCAGTAGAAGGCATAACTGTTTAAATACAGCTGGGTTGTAATGCATGTCAGGGAGACTTGTACAATTTTAGAATCTTAAGAGACCATATGTGGGGGCAGGCAGTGGGAGGAATGCAAAATTTGTGGGTTTAAAAAATAACAACAGAAAACCTGTGGCGAAGTTCTAAAAAAAGAGTATGTTAATTTGTGATTCATTGCCAAATGCAACTAGAGATTCATAGCACCAATTAAATCAAGTGTTCTAATTAAAATGTGTTTTTGTTTAAATCCATGGAAGTTGTGGGAAGTTAGCAACAATGTGTTTCTCTAAACTACCTAATAATTTTAAAATTTGAAGAATGAGGAAGATTGTTAAAAAACAGGAGAAGGAAGGTTTTGCAGTAATGTCACAAAATCAGAAATTAGGAGATCAGAGCTGCCTCTGTCATGCATGCAGTTTTGACCTTGGATAACTCATTGAAATTGTATTTATTTGGTTGATCTCAATGTTTTTAAGATCAAGGATCCATTATCCCTGTATTAAGTTCGTGCCCAAGAATTTTGCAACCAGACTGGTGGGAAAACTAGGTCTAGCCTGTTGCCCAAGTTTTAGCTCAAATATGTTGTACTGTGGGTAGTGTTCCATGGAAGATCCAGCATCAGAGGAGACATGCCTACTGAAGCACCTCGAAAGGGAGAACCAAGAGCCCAAGATGTGTAACGTCTGTATGTAGAAATTAATCTACAATTGCTGACACGGCATGATCTCCATTACATGGCTTTTAAGTCAAGAGAAGGAAATAAATTTTATCAGATTTTCAAATTGCCTGGTGTGTACAGATTTGTATAGTTTTAAATTTCTCATTTGGACTTTAGCACTTCATTAAAAAAAACCCCAAAACCAAAAACAACAATAACCCCAAACCAAACTGTTAACTATGATAGTGTCCTCTCTTTAGTCAAGAAGGTCCTCTGATGCCCAAAACTAGGTACCCATATTTATAAAAACCTTGGTGCATATAACACACCTCAGGAGTATTAGACACTTAGTCATTTTTTAGTCACAATGCTTATTTACCAATTAGCATAATCTAAAAATTTCTTAAAAGTCTCAAAAATTGTATTGGGGACTTTAAATTCTGTAAAATGTTTTACTTGGTTTTACATGAAGTTAATTTGAACCAAACTGACAAGCACTAAGCTGTTTAACTACTTTGGCATTGCAATTTTTAAAGCAGGAATAGTGAATTGTTTTTGCAGAGATCATCATCCCAAGATACAGCTTTGGGATATTCAGATAGAACGGCTAACCTGGAAAACACAAATCCTGCACCCAGAATGGACCTTTGTTTTTTAGAATGAGTCAGTTCAGCAACTGGTAATGTCACAATCTGTATGAAAAAGCATATGATCTTTGGTTCTCTGGTATACAACAGGATCATGAACAAGTACCTAAATTTCATGGATCCCAATATGTTTTGTAAGTATGAAACAGCATCACATACAAATAAAACAAAATTGTAAGTACAAGAAAGAACTTCCCTGAGAAGGCTGGCTTATTTCTGTTGACATTTGGAAACCTTGTGTATTGACAAAATGCAAATAAATTTGCAGATTTTCCTTGATTACTTAGAATATTTAATTAAATTAGTTAAGCAATTAAAACATAGATATATGAATTATTATATTCCATGCATTACATGAAAATAATGTAGTAATATAAATAAATAACACAGTAAACTGTAAGTCCATCCTAAATGTAGGAAAAAATCAGAAGCATATTTGCTATAAACTAATAGTGTAAGAGCAATTTAAATGGATTAATAGCATATAAAGCTTTTTATATCAATACTGAAATTTTCTTACTACAATATAAGTAATGATGAAGATTAATAGACAAGATTTCAATTTCTCTTTGATTTTTCGTTTGTTTTGCTTTGCTTTGCTTTTACCTTCCTTTTTTATGACTTAAAAAAATATAAGGTTTATTTAGATTTTTTTTAGTAGAAGATGAAGGTTCTGAAACACCTGTTCAGACACTCAAAGGAACAATCAGACATACAGCCAAAGGGGCTGGCATGGGAAAGACAAAAGATGAAAGATTATCATGGTGGTAATTAATACTAATTTTGTTTATAAGGTTCCATTACCCTCTCTACAAAAGTCCCTGTTGGAGGATCCATGGAGCTTGACACCATCATTAGACAACTGAAGACACAACTGAAAATACTTACAAAGAGCATGAAAGTTTGAGAAACAATGGCATTCCTGGGGCCCAGAGAGAGGCAGCAGTGGTAATGAAATATCAGGACTGCATTGCTCACATCCATCAAAAAAACCCTCACTCCTTTGGGTCTATGAGCCTCTAAAGGCCCAGGAGCCTACAGTCCATAAGGCAACAAACAAACAAACAAAACCAAGAACCAAGGCACAACGTTAGGAATCTGTTCAGAGTCCTAAAACCCTGAGGACGGCATTACAAGTCTTGCAACCTAAAAGGAAGGAAGAGCGTTATGAGTGGCGAATGGTTCTGAGGTAGCGACATCTCAGCAGAGGCAGGCAGAGAGGTAGGCAAGTCCCCAAGAAAAAAGGAGACATTCATCATACAGGACAGAAAATTGTGGTTCCTGCTGTAAAGACAAGTTTTTATTTTTGTCATTAACTGAGTAGAACTGTTCTTTTTTTGTTGGGTTAAAAATAAAAGGGTATGTAGGAAGTTTGGGGGCAGAATGTCTGTGGCACTCATTTTGGCTGGCAGGAACACTACAAGCCTGCAGGGAATTATGTTGTGTTCGAAAAATATGGAGCGGCTGAATATAGGTATTTCATAAGGACTGAGCTGTATATACTCCAGGATTTCAAACAACACCATAAGCACAATGAAAGTTCTGAAGCAAGTGGAAAATTTCATGGACGTCAACAGGTCCACAGACCCTGTAGCGTGGCTATGTTTTTAAGGCAAATTATGCATATGACAACCTCTTGCTCGTTGTCTATGTTCTTAACATGTGTTCAGATTAACTCCTTTATTATTGCTGAGACTTTTCTATTCATGTTGCTGAGACTTTTCTAGTCACGTGCTGGTAGCTTCTAGGCAACACAGCAACAACCTAGCTGCTCTGAGCTCTGATAAGTAAGCGCATAAACAGAAAGTCATTGTCGTGTGAATATATGGTTTTGTGACAAAAACAAATGTCCCTTTTTACTTCTAGCAACATTACTGAGTAACAATACCTGAGAGAAAATGGTATGAATAGCATTGGGTTTGTGCATCCCCAGTAGAGTATGCTGTCAGAGACTAGGTATGGTGTACACATGCACAGTCCTGCTGAGTTTCAGTAGGATAAATCTCTAAGAATAAATGTTCAGCAACACTGAGAAACCACCCTAGTCATCTGTTTCAATGCAGCCGTGATAGCATAAACTGAAGGAGATTGCCACATCCTAGTGAGATTGCAATTTGGACTGCTGAGCTTTCATTGCCAGAGGGGATGTTTGGGAAGCAATGAGCTTATCTTTACTTTTAAGTGTAAATTGACAGATAGGAATAGAGAGTTCTCCCCTCTCCCAAACCAATTTGAGATCAAGATTTGAAAGTCATTCTACATGGAAGAACTGAATGCTGACAAACAGGAATTCTTTACTGGTGGGTAGTTTGAGTGAAGATTCCTGTCTGAATAGAGCTTCAAAAGCAATCAGATACTCCTTTTTCGAAAGACCCCAAGAAAGTTTTTTGCCTGGTAGAGACATTAAACAATCAGCCTTGAAGATTAGTCTCTTGAGCTAACTTCTAACTCACTAAATAAACCATAGATTCTCAAAAGTTCTCAAAGTTCTACTAAGGTTAGAGCACCCTCAGAAGTTTAAAACTGAAAAAGACGTAAGGTGTGGTCTTACGGACCTGCTGTTTCTGAGTAAAGGGGCAGTGTACGAGATAAGACTTCTGTTAACAATAAGAGTATATAAGAAAACGTCCAAATTTTGTGATGAAAGTGTGACCACATAAGAAATGTTTTGCAGGAGTAGCATCCCCATCTGTTGGCATTTTTCCTCCCAGCAAGTGCAAGTGCAACTGTACTCTGATGTATAACATTAGAATTTCCAAGAAAAGACCCTAAAAAAAAATTATGACCTATTTTTTGGGTAACAAAAAGTAAGTTTTCATGCTATGAAATATTTGTATACATCTTCTTTTACCCAAAATGTTAAAAAGTCTTAGTTTAGGCTAACAGTATAGGGTTGGTTTTAAATGTTTTTTTTTGTTTTATTTTTGGAGGTGTTCTCTGTCAAATATGCAAAACTAAAACCTAAAAGACAACAAAATGTACACAATTATTTTTTTTGCATTTAATAGTTCATGCTAATCCGAATACATTTTATTAAAACAGATACTGGTTGGTAGTTCTGGATTGCAAGGGTATCTTTACACTTATTAAATGACAGACTTCTTAGTGATCAATTTTTTTTAGTTACTCTAGAACAAAATATTTCTGCAACATATGCATTTTCATACATTTGTGTTTTGAGCAATAATGTTTTTCTGTGTAAGCAACTGGTCTTCCAGTAGTTTAAGACCTTTATTAAAGGTTTATATTTTTCAATAACAGTATTAACTCTAATACTAACCTTAATTAAGCTAATATCTGAAAGAAATACTAATTCTCTATTTGTTTATGTGTATTAAGAAATCATCTAGTACAGAAGAAACATTTTCTTTTTCTTTCTAGTAAATAGTTAAGCATAATTCTACAGGCCTGTTTGAATTTGCAATTCCTCTGTCTTTTAGTGTATGTTATTATCAGAATTAAGTCAAAAAGTAAATATATTTCCATGTTCCCGAGTTCGTGCTTTCCTCCTTCTACTTGACAAATTTTTGGTTAAAGTGAAGTTCATAGAGATCATAGGAGAATGCAGACTGGCAGGGACCTGGTGAGGCATCTGCTCAGAGCAGGCTCAGTTGTGGGGTAAGACCAGGCTGCTGCAGGCTTCTCCCAGGCAGGTGTCCTCTGTCACTTCCTCCAGGTCCCTGATAGAGATTTTGTACACTCCACTTCACAGGAAATACCCTTGAGGTACCCATCTTATTACCAGCCTCCACAGTCTCCAGCATCTTGTTACCATTATCCACTGTCCTCTGAACCAAGCAGACTCACTCCATCATTTTCCAGTTGACCAAAGCAAGCCACTTCCTGTATCCTCCTTTTCTGCACTGGAGCTCTGGCATGAGTTTCCTGTTTAGCCAAGCTTATCTGTTGATACATCTACCTGTATTCCTGAGATGGACCATTCTTGCATCAGACTAGCTGACCTCCTTTGCCTTTCAGAGCTGCCTTCCCTGGTATCTCCTATCCTTATTCCCTGAATAGTTGAAATTTACTCTAAAAGTAGATTTGGCCCTAAACCCCTCCCCTTCTGAACTGGATCCTGAATGCCACCACTACATCCAAGACAACCACTGATTGTCACATACCCAGCAGGTTCCTCTGTATTAGTAAAGCTAACCGTGAGCAGACCCAGCTGTATGCCACCCTTCTTCAGACCATTCAGTACCTGTATCACCCCCCGGAAATTTTCTTGATTGCTTGTGTTTCTAGTAGGTAGTTACACTTGCACTGTCACACAGAATCACAGAACGGTCAGGGTTGGAAGTGACCTCTGGAGATCATCTAGTCCAACCCCCCTGCCAGAGCAGGGTCACCTACAGCAGCTTGCACAGGACGGCATCCAGGTGGGTTTTGAATGTCTCCAGAGTGGGAGACTCCAAAACCTCTCTGAGCAGCCTGTTCCAGTGCTCTGCCACCCTCCAAGGAAAGAAGTTCCTCCTCATGTTAAGATGGAACTTCCTATGTTCAAGTTTGTGCCCATTACCTCTCTAACAAGTAAACTTATGATCAGGTCAACAGGCATCCAAAAGAGGAGACACAGATAAGCATTCACTGGATTTTTCATTATTTGTGATTTGTGGTCTTATTAAAAAACCCTGAAACAAAGCGACAAATCCTTACTACAAAAAAGACTAGTGGTTTAATGTAGCTTGTAAATGTCATTTAATGCATCTAATACAAAAAGTTTCAAGCACCTAATTATGATGTGTTTTAAGGACCAGTCAGACTGCTTTTAAACCCCATAACAAAGTTTCTGGAGTTTAAATGTTTCGCAGAATCAAAGCTAAATCTTTAGTCTCAATTTTGAAATTAAGGTCACTGAACACTAGTCAGCACTCCCATGTTGTCATCCTTGTGTCCACCCATATGCTCTCCACTGTGAGAACAGAGATCATGGGACTGAAAAAAAAGCTGACAGCAAAGACAGATGTTCTTAATAAAGGTTAGACGGATTTCAAGAAGCGGTTTCAAGCATAAATAAGAGGATTGAAGTTATATGTAATGGGATTTTCTAAATTGATTCGAGAGCCAAAAAGTTGGAAAATATATTATCAGCCCAAGATGCCATGGGGACTATATTGATATATGAAGCTAAATCTTTTCAATGCCAAATGAACAGAAAGGTGAATATGATAACGGTGAATATGATGAAGGTGAATGAAGTTACTGGCATTCTGGAAGGCCTGGAATACAATGCTGTCAAACTTTTTGAAATGATTAGAGAAACAACTCCTGGCAAATGTTTTGCGTTGTATTTTGGGTATTGTTCAGCCAGTGGCTGACTCACCTATCAGCCCCAGTGAGAAGTCACTGTAGAAAAACACACTTACTCTCATTGCTTCCCTCTACAAGAATTCAGAAGTAAGTTAACTAGTTAATTGACCACTGAGAGATATCAGAAAGTGAAATATGGGACATCCTGAAAGAAAAGAACACATGAATCCCAAATATATGGACTTGATCCCTGAATTAGGCTGGCATACTTCTGTAAAAATGCAGGAAGTGCCCAGATTTATGAGGTTTTTATTATCTATAAAACAACTACCTGCAAGATATAGCCATGGTAATTATTTTACTTCCCTTCACCATTATTCTGGGGGACTAACAGCTTCTGTGTGAGCTGCAGCTGAAAATTCACATTCTCTGAAAGGTAAATCTACTGATGTTCTATACGCTGTTGCAAAGTGCAAAGCACTTCTCTTTTGTAATGATCATCATTTCTTTGCTTCCAGTTGCTGTAACAAATTATTATGTTTACATACTCTGCAACTGCATGTGGGCAATATCAGAGGTTATATTTTTCTTTTCACTTTAGTTGAGCTGGAATGCACAGATGCCATGGGCCTAGCAGTCCCAGTGCCAGCCTGAGGAGGGCAAAGAGTCTTGTCCTGGCCATACCGGATGGGGATAACTTCTCTGGGGCTATGCCAAGTGTTCTGTTACTTACCTGAGGCAATAAGAGGAGCCTGAGCTGAAGTTTGTAATGCTGTTCTAAATAATGGATCATAATGGAAGCAGGTATTCATTATTACATAAGCTACCAAAAGAAACAGCTCCTTGGTCACCACATCTTTAGCATTACTTTAGGAGTATTTAAGACTCAGCTCCCAGGACTCTACAATACTAGATTAAACCTGTTTCACACTGTAAACGTTTCAAAACTTAATTTATTTTAATAACGCTAGTTAGCTGGAATTGGAAGGGTTTTATTTGCTATTGATTCTTTGTAATTGAACACGCTGGTCATTAAGTAGTCTAGAGATTCTGGTTTCTTTTAAGCAGCCATTTTATTTTACTTCACTCTCATGATACGATTTAAAGAAAGTTTCCTCTTTTAGCACTTGGACTGCTGAAGGTCAGACTATGATATTGGGGGAGTTTGTCTGGAAATACTCACGGACCTGATTCTGAGTTCATAAAATTGTTGTACATCTGGTCTAGCACTAATGAAGCTAGTGTAGAGGAGAACATAATTAGGGACTTAAAAGACAAAACCAACCTTTGTCTTTATCATGCCTTAAAGTTTAAGACTTAAGCTGAATGACCTAGAATCTGGGGATTTAGTTGCAGTCTTCCGGTCTCACTGCATGTGTGAATTTTGCAGTGTAACACTGTGGACCCTATTACCCTCTGTCACATGTAGAACAGTACTGGAACATAAACTTATTAGGTTCTTTCTCAAGCAATTTATTAAGATATGTATAAGTGTTGTAATCTGGTAGAACATGGAAAGCATTGTATATCTCTGCAATTTATGGTTCAAATCACATTTCCTAGGTTAAGGGTTGTTTGTACGCTTACAGTGATTGTGTTGGTCACTGTACAAATATTTGTAGGAGGCATTCTAAATAGGTAAGACAGTCCAAGAGAGTGTGTACAGGGAAGATTTTTCTAGTGTCAAATGCAAGTAGAACTTCAGTGAAAATGAGAACAGAAATGCTTAATTTTCCCACTAAGCCCCTCCTTCTCTTTTCAGCTTCAATTTGCTTTTTATACTCAGAATTTTTGTCCCAGAGGAATCAAATGTATCTGTGATTCGTTTGGAATCTGACAAAGTATATTGGAATTTCTGGATAGTATGCTACTCTAAATCCAACAGTGGAAAGACAAAAACAAAATACTACATCTTGGTTTATCAAAGTTACTTGAAACGTGTAAGTAATCTTATAACGATAACAATAGATGTATTTATTATGTTATGATACATAAGACAGAGAATAGACTTTATCTGATCTTCTGTGGGTGGTTTTGGATGATATGGACAATAATTAATGAACCCTGTCAATAATATGTAAGAGCAATAAAATCTGTGAGACGCTGAAATGACCTGTATACCAGTTTCCTTGTAGTGTATCCAGTGCAGCACATTGAAAGCAGGAAGAGTTCCCTGTTTACAGTAGTTTAAATTCCAACTTTTTGTATTTTTGCAGTTAGCGTTTATGAAGCTATAGTTTTAGAAATATTTCACTCTAAGTAATCAAGAAAAATATTTCAATGTGTAGGTGAGTTATTTCCCGATTGTGAGTTTTACCTTTCGTAAGAGTATCAGTGGTTTTTTGAGATTATATTTATAGAGAGAATTGTTGATAAGAAATTTTAGTGTGGAACTTTGTTCAGAAAAGTAGGCATTTTCATCTTCTGAAATGCTTAATGAATTTTAACTTCAAAATGTTTTAAAAATATTTTTTTCCCTGGCACATCATTATAGTATTTTTCCTATAAAACTTCGAAGCCACTCTATTGAGTATGCAAAGTCTGCATCACATCTTAAAATATTGCTTTCTCAGGCAATATTTTCCCAACAGCAGTGTCACTTTAGATTTAATTTTGTTCATCCATAGGCTTTAATGTTGCTTCACCGTCATTATGCTTGCCAACACCAGTACTGGCACTATATAGCTGTGCAAAACTGTATCACTTACCTAATGTCATAGCAAATTGCTGAAAATACTGATCATTCAGACCTAGGCTGTGCAATGCCTCTCATCTATCCTCGCTACAATAAAGTTTCACTTTGACCCAAATTTCCCTTCCTTCCCTGATAGATCTAGTATTGCAAATCATAGACTTCTAGACTGCTGAATCATGAAAACAGGTTTGTAGGAAGGTGATTTCCATAAACAAGAAATGGCTGTTACATTAATCTGTAGATACATCCACTATTTTTCCCCCTCTTTTCTCTCTTCATCTTTCTTTTTCTTTCTTTTTCTTTCTTGCCCTGATCTTTTCCTGTCTTTTACATTTCACAGTTCTTGGTCATGTTCAAAAAATATGTATTATACATGTAAAACCTTTCCTAGCAATTTTATTGATGACTTAGATTTAGAAGAAATGTGAGATAATTCCTGCTCATGCTAAGTTTTCTACAAATCCGTGCAATAATTCATAGAGGATTTTGTACAGTTTGTATGCGTAAGTTTATGGAAATGCCATAAGTTTCTCTTGGTCTTTAAGTTATGTTAGGGAAGTATAGGCATTACAGCTGACCACCTCCTGCTCAGCATCTCAGCACATTTAATTCTTCACATCTGATGGGATGACTCCAAAAACATCGTAACTTTTGCATTCCTTTTCATATTACATACTTTTTTCTATTAATAGTTTAGCTGATATTCTATAGAATTAAATGGAAAAGTTGTCGAGAATGAGTTATGAGTCTGGACTTTCAGTGGAAACTGACAACTCTGAGCTTAAGTACTTCGTACAGCTTCTACCTGAACTATGTTACAATTTAAGAATAGTGTCCTATCTGCAGGTATCCACGTATTTCTGCAATGAATAGTGTCCTATCTGCAGGTATCCACATATTTCGGCAATGAAAGGTACAACAGAGGATAGAGCATGATAAACAGTCCTGCCTCCAATTATAGTTGCAAGAGGTAATAGGAAACACCAAAGTGAGGATAAATCTTAATTTAAATAGGCTACTGAAACCTAATTGGACCTTGGAAAAAAACTGAGAATAAATTAGCTTTTCGCCAAAAATTGAATTATACAGAATAAGTATTCCTATTTTCTGGACACTATGAAAACCTTCTGACAAACACCCCTTCGATTCTCTAAAGTAATTATTTTCTCTGAAGACTGTGTTCTTCACTTAGTTTGTATTTAAAAAGTATTTTAATGTGCCATATACAGAAGATTTTAAGTTGCATGGGCTTGGTCTATTGATTCCAATGATATAAAGCTTTTGGTTTTAATTTGTGGATGAATTAGAGAGACACCCATTAAACCCTAAAATGAAAAGGTAAAAGTAATCAAATGGGTAAGCCAAGAAGAAGGAAGAGATTTTATGGTTCATGAAGATATGATCTGATGTATAAAAAATTCAGCATGTATTACATTAGTCCACGAATTAAAAATAACATGCTTATCTGACACACATTCCACCAGGGATATAACCGAAGACTTTTCTCTCTTTAAACCATTAGTATAATAGAGATGAAGGTCATTATAAAAAGACCACAAAGAGAATTAAAGTGTTTTTTATCACAAGGCACATCATTATCTGCCTTAAGGAGTTCTGCCATCAGTAATCTCTTTTCCCCAAAGTATCACCTTATTCTCTCACCTTCGTACTTTTACTTTATTTTTAACAGTTCACTTCTTTTTAGTCAAGAATATAAAACATACGCTCAAGACATATCTTGTAGGAATTAGTGAAAAAAGAGGCTTTAAGGTGAGAACAACATTGTTTTTTCCTTTCATTTCAGAAATCTTAAGTTATTTTCAATTTGTACTCCAAGTGTATAAAAAACTCAACCAAAATATCAGTGGGTGGATTAATGAAACACTTGTCAAGCTCTTACCAGGTCCTCTGCTTAATAACAGAGATGAGGTTACTCATTTGGAGACCAATCCTGTCCTCACTAAATTAAATGGCAAAATCTTGCTTTATTTTCAGTATTGCAGAGCAGAATCTAAATCCATAATGGATTACAATCTGATAAAACTTCAATGCATGCTTTAATGCACCCAGAAATCCCTGAAATTTTTCAAGGCCTACAAGAACGTCAGTGTTGATATACTGGTCAGACGTGTGGTCTGGTCAGACAAGCTTTCAGACCTAACACCAGCTGTTTCTGTTGAAAGGAATAAAAGTAATGCAAACATATGTAGATGCTGGATACACAGTCCTTCACATTTATTCTCAGGTTGACCTTTAACAGTTAGAAATCTACTTTGACCCAAAGACATGAAGCTGGTTTTCCTTTTTTTGGTCTCCTTGGTTAAAATCAAGTAGGTGCCTACCCAGAGCTAAGCACACTTAGTAGTATCACACTGAAGAGTTTTGTTCCTTAGCTAGTTCTTGTTGCTGTAGTGAAATAACAAGAAACAGCAGTTCTATGAATTCAAACAAAGGTGCCTAAATTGAGGTTTAGGGAGAGGGACACAAGGGGAAAGAGCTTTAGGCTGTCAGATCAAAACACTCCGACCCACACTCTATAGTTTAAATGTTCAATATTTCCACTGATGTTATTAAAAATAGATGCAATTCTTTTGTGCAGAGCGAGACTGTTAACACATCAAAGGTCAGGAATAATGAAGAAAAATTATGGCATTCAATCACACAGGAAAAAACACTTTCTCAATGATGGGGATCCAAAGACCCATTTAGTCCCCTGATCAAAAGAAAAAAAAAGACAATTAAGAACGTCTTGTATTACATTTTAGTTTGAACTATTTATTTTTGTTTTTAAACTTTTTTAACAACAATACCACCAGACACAAGTAGTATTAACAAAATATTTTGAAGTACATACACTTGCAGATACGGTTGTTGTTGTTCTATAAATTAACATAGTCAACATGTAGATATGACTGTCCTATAATACAATGACAATCTTTTCTCATTAATAGATTCTGTTATGCTCCATGAGCTACAGTCCTTCCCCAGGAAAAATTTGCATTATGACCCACGAGACATTTGGCTCTTGGGTGTGTACCTAATCTTTTATGTGCAAGGAAACTCCATTTTAGCAACCTGAAAATTAAAGATTATTTCAGCAAGTACATTTTTAGGCACCTTGTGATCCAAAGGTAGGATAACACCTTCTCAAAGATCAGTTTCTCTCATTTTGTAAGGAAGCTAATTCGTGTATATGCATGCAATTCTTTCTTAATTTCTCTCATCATATGCAGATTTGGAGTATGTGTAGCACAGAGACACAGACTTTGAACAATGGGCAATTATGTTTTACGCACATTGAGAAGAAAAATACATATCATCTTTTTCCTGTCACATTTTCACCTGTCTGCTTTAAGATATGATTATTGGGGAAAGTATATTGATATCGGTACTGTGTAAGTTTTCCTTTGAATGTTTTCCTTCTTCCTTAGAATAATGTCTGTAGCCCTGACCAGTGTGAATAAGCAAGGTACAGCTATGGGGAGCTTGTGCTGACAAAGCTGTGTCACAGAAATTAATGCTGTGAAGATATCAGGGCTTCAGAACGGCTTGCAGGCACCTGGACTTTGCAGGAATGGTCCTTTTTTGTCTTCCAGGTGTTTACAAACTGCTGAGTCATCTTCCCAGTTTCTTGCAGGAGATGTTGGACCCTGTCCTAGGAAAAAAATACTCAAAAGGAGTTTCACAAAGCATTTCTTGCTGTGTTCTTTCCTGTGTATTTTCTATTCCTCTTCTCTCCTAAGTTTTATTTGGGGATGGGACGATTCAACCTGTTTGTGTTCATTGGGGCTATAAATACACTACATACCAAAATGTCTACTGCTTTTCTTTGGATGTATTAGTCCACAAAAAGCAGAAAGCTGAGCATTGAAGTTGGTTGAAAAAAAGAAGCATGTGTACCCTTAGAGACCTAAAGGTGCAAGTAAAATAAGATGGTATTTTGCATCTTAAAACTGTCAGGTTTGCAGTTTTCCTAGGCTTGCCTTTTCCATTGCACAAGCTTCATTATTATTTTTAAAATGCCCCACTTTAACCATACTTTTCACAGGTGGCTTGCAAAAAAGAAGTAAATTATGCCCCAAAACAAGTGCTGGTGATGTATAAAACAGCGTATTTACCACTAAAACTAATTTCTAAAAAAGCTGATATGCAAATCACCTTTCCTACTGTATCTTGGATATGGGTGCAGTACTGTCTCTATGTTAAACTTGGTTATTTCAGATGATAGGTGTCTGTCAGGCACTGCAACTTGGAGATTTCCTTAATTTGATATATTTTTATTTCTAAAGTAATGTTTGGAACATTTTATTTTTATTTCTTGTTTAATTCTCTGTGATTTTGCATCCCCATAGATTTTCTTTCAGTTGCTCTCATGTGACCAACTTTGTAACACTTTCTAGTGTGGAATTCACCCCAAGCTTCACAAACTTTAGAAAGCGGAGTGTAATGCTCAGGATGCAGAATCGGTGCTTCATTTGGGCTTCACATAAA
The DNA here is from genome assembly GCA_003993805.1 of Himantopus leucocephalus. Classification (NCBI taxonomy): domain Eukaryota; kingdom Metazoa; phylum Chordata; class Aves; order Charadriiformes; family Recurvirostridae; genus Himantopus; species Himantopus leucocephalus. The sequence goes on from RSEF01000031.1 coordinate 30,722,228, forward strand.
TTATGGCAAAGTGATCTCCTAACATACTATACTGCACAATACTTTGGTACTGATGAAAGGTAATATGTACCAACATATTACAAATTGTAGAATTTACTCCTGTGAAGAAATCTGCAGTGAAATGTAGGAATACGACATAGTAAGCTGGAAAAATCTAAGTAAAAAAAAAAAAAAATAAAGGGAAGGACTGAAGATCAAAAGGGATGAAAGATATATAATTCTAATTTGATAAGGAGTGTTAAGATGTTAGAATACTATTTTCTGCTACATTTAGCAGTGTTTTACTGTGTAGATAAAATCGGGTTTACAAACATTAGTGATGCCATATTTAGTCATAAATTAAAGCAATACTCACAAGTGATCTACCACAGGGGAAAACACCAATGGGAGGAACTATTTAAATTGCTCTGTTGCCCTGTCTCAATAAAGGTGCACTCTACAATAGCACAGTTTTCAGCATCTTTTTTTTTTTTTTTTAAATAAAGGGGTTACAATGGGGAGGGCGGTTTTGGGGTTGTTTTTTTGGGGGGGATGTGGGGGTGTTTGTTTGTTTGTTTGTTTCCAAACTCTGAATCTCCATGCTTCAAACTAGGTCAAATCGAGTTGCACATTAAAGAAAAACCGGCAATGCGCAGTACCAGGTGTATCAGAGAGGTCCCCATCGCCTGTCCTCTTTTAAGGGCAGTGCTTTAGGTTTACGCAGGGTGAGGCTACGAGCTGGAATAACACCTGCAAGCGGACGGTGCGCTCTCTGTCACTTTTAGGATGGGAAGCTCCTACCTAGCCCTTTTTCGGGGCGGGGGCTGAGTGCTTTCCCGTGACCTACTACGACCAGGGGGGCGAGCCCGTCCCGCCGCGCAGCCTCCGCGCCCGCTGCGCGCCCGCCCCTGCTCCACCGCGGTGCGGCCGCGCCCGGCAGCGGGGCTGGGGCGGCCCTGGGCGAGCACCGCGTTCCCTGCGCTGCCGGTAACGGTGCTTCACCTCGCAGCCTTGGCCGGAGGCGCCTCTGGCTGCGTTGAGCTTTTGGAGAGCCTTAGGCCCGCGCAGTGCTTCTCCTCTGGTTTCACCTGGTGCTTTGAGCCTGAGCATGAGGAGGTGGTTACGGCTCAGCGGGTGCGGAGTAGCAGGGGACCGGCAAGCGAGAACTGCACAGCTAGGGGTTAGGAAACGCGTATCATGGGAAGAAATCACCTTGATTCAAAACATCCCGGTG
>RSEF01000031.1:30727196-30737829 GCA_003993805.1 Himantopus leucocephalus
TTTTTTTTTTTTTTTTGAGTAGGTAACATTTGACATGGCTCATTGCTGTCTTGTAGTCCCTGCGGGCAGAGCATTAAAATAATATATCCAAATCATTTGCATGAAGTGTTTAGAGACTGCATAGAGAAGTTTATTAGGTTAAGCTTTCTGTTCTGCTTGGTGGTCCCAAACATGCAGCATGCAATGTTGAACACTTAACAAAGTGTCTACTTTTACAATAAAAGAAAAAAAATTAATATACATTTGACTAATCAAATAGGAACTAAATTGTTCAGTTTAGGTTGAATCACAGCATACTTAATGGCTTTATTAGTTTGGAGCATACTGTTCATTATTTGTCTTTTGGATTTTCTTTAAATCTAGGAATATCTCCTGGCAATACTTCAGTATCTGTATGAAAAATGACTTGACAGATATTCTCCACTTCTGCTGTAATTACTACTTGCTACTGTGGGAAATGACCTGAGTCAAATCCTGGCAATTAAGTTTGATACATATTTGCTCATATATGTATGTACAATCTTGATCATAATTGTTGATATAGGAAAATGTCAAATCAGGTCAATCTAATTCAGAAGAAACAACAGAGGACTTAAAAAAGACCTCTTGCTGTAAAGATATAAAGTTGATAGAATAAAGTTGCATGTGTCAGCAGTAATGTGTTTTATTATGCAATTGTTCTTGTTATTCAGATCAGATAATGGCCTGATGAAGTATATAAGCAGTCTGCAGGGAATGAATGATTAATTCCTCTAACGTGTGCTTATTGTAGGAATTCTTACTAATAAAATCCTGCATACCTGCATTAGTTTGCAGTAGATAAAGTCAAACACAATTGCCTATATTAATGTTAAACACTTAGTATACTGATGTACTACCAGACTTTGTGGTGATAAACTGTGATGAAAAAATTAAGACAAACTGTTCATTCTTTGTTACATGTGGCTTTACTGAAGAAACTGACAGTACACAAACAGACATGATACTTGATAGCACAAACTATTTTGAAATTTGTAGATATGATATATATCAAATAATACACGTTTTAAGCAGCTTGGTTTGTGTGTCTTATTTTAACAACTTATAAAGCATTAATAACTTTTACGTGTATGGATGTTAATTCTACAGGTTCCAAGTACTATAACAAGTTGGAGAAACTAAGATATCATTGGCTAAATTGAAAAACAGTCCAGTTCAGCATTTTGGGAAAGGTCACTGATACTTTTCATCAGTCCAAACCTTGTTTAGTGTGAAAACAGATTGGTACCTGAATCCCATGTATTTAGAGTACCCTTAATTGATTTAGTATCATTTGAAGACATTGTAAGCAGCAAATATTCTTGGCAGCAAATATAAATTTAACAGTGGCATTTAAGCAGATGATCTGTAATGTAGGGTTGGATTTTGATACCTGTACTCAAGGAAACTAGTTTTTTTCCTTCATTAGTAGCCACAGGGATTCTAGGGAAACCAGCTGGGGAGAAGGAAATATTCAGGGCATTCTTTAAAAATAGGAAAAAAGAGAAAAAAAGGCCATAAAAATATTTCAGATTCAAAAGTATTTGGGCTGTAGAATGCCTGTTTATGTGTTTTTTGGATTTATTTTTGCCGCACATATAAGGTCATTAGTACTAGAAGTTTCTTAAAGAGCTTTTACGCTATCCCTCCTTCTTCTAGACTTTGCACCTTGCAGTTTTGCATCCATATCCTAACAGAGACTCTGATAAAGTTAACAAGGGGTTTTATGTCAAAGTGGTAGCAGAATGATGACAATACGGTCGCAAAGTATTGACAAGGAGTGCATTTGGTTTATAATTTTTTGGACATATTTGATTGTGATGAAAAAATGTTTAGTAGCAAACAGATGGACTTAAAATTCCGATAGAAAATAAGCAGTAGGCATGGATGAATTAATTCTCAAACAAGAATTAAATGTGCTTAATAATAAAGACTAAGAGAAGGAAACGTGCACACAAGATTAGGCAAAAAGAATGTGTAATGGGAGGGTTTTTTAGCATTCTTAATGCTCTAGATGCTGTCTGATTTTCAGTTTATCTGTTCTAGTAGCTTCTTTAATAAGATTCAGTATAAAACAATAACAGAAAAGCTGGCAATAAAGGGAAAATTGCAGAGAAATTGCTACTTTTATGGTCAATACGAGGATTGAATTGCGCATCTATTTTCATTTGTTGTCAATAGCTGCAGAAACGCTCCTATTTCTCTTGTATTTCTGTTCTATTAAATATGCTTTATTAAGGCAAAATTATTGTGCAAGAAATCTCATTTTTTACGTTCTGTATTTCTCTACTGTTAACTTTCTAACTACTTCTAAAAAAGTGGACCTTTTTGTCAATGCATAAGCTTAAGATCTAGTTGAATAATATTTTAACAGATTAGAGAGTGCAGAATCTCATTTATAAAATCAATTTTATAAAATTTCTGACAGCAGTACTGTAAAATTTATCGAAATACTAATATGTTTTAAATTTATGCTGAATACAGGCATGCTTTGAAATGCCTTTAAAGTTGTTTGAAATACTGTTGCACTTTCCAGATTATGCACTTACATTGTGCTGAAATGTAAAATTAAGGTTTTAGAGATGTATTTGGAGAATGAGATTTCTTGATGTGTATGTTTGCAATATGAAGAAGGCTCCAAATAGTCCGATGATTTTTCCGAAGTGTGCTGTGTGGAATTTGTTCCAGCTGTAAGCAGCACGAGCTCGTGCACTTACCAGTTAAAAAAAAGATAGATATGTATTATAGGCCCAGTCCTCTGCTTTCTCTAAAGACTGGGTCTAGAAAAACGTTCTATATAGCAGTCAGTCCCACGCTAAAGTCTCATCTTGTTGTGAAAAGCTGGAAGGGTGTTTAAGCAGAATTCTTCGGAATGTTTCAGGATGCCTTTTCAAAAGGTAAGGTGGATGTTTTGGTGCATATGGTGCATTATGCTCTTCTCCTGAATTTAAAAAATAAGAGCTGTACACAATGGCTGTCAAGAAATTACACTTTCTCCAAACTGCTGCTCTTTATTTGCTTTTAGATTACCTAGCTCATTTGCAAAGTATGTGTAACACTGCCCAGCAGTGAAATGTGAAATGCTTATGCTTTCTGTTCACAGTGGAAAGATGGGTTGGAGAGGAAACTGTTTCAGCAAGGGTGATTGCCTAGACTGTAAACATGAGGACTCATGGTTTAATGGGATGTGGGACTATTTAGCTGTCCTAGTTATTGCTGAAACTGTGTGTGTAAGGTAAACTCGTATTTCCAGAGTGCTCAAGAAAAATCCCGGCTGATGAGCTTCTCACAGGTGACAGAACATTACTTTATGATGATTGATTTAAGGTGAGCAACCTGAATAAAGGTCCTCTGGTGGCAGCAGGTTGGAAGTGTACACCAGCCAGTCTTTTGGGAGCTGTAATTCCTAAGGTTACTGCAGCAGAAGTAACTGCATAAGAACAATTGCATCTACTCTAGTCTGGAAGTAAAGTGATTTTTAGATTCTCATGCAGCAGTTTAACAGTCAATGTGGGAGTATGTCAGGCAAAGTAACTTTGCTGTAGCTTTGACGCATTCTCTCTTTCTCTCCCCCTACACTCTTAAAATGTATCTTTCCTTGTGGTGCAAGACATAGAGACTCAGCAGGCCCTCTACTACCTAGGACAGCATGTTTAAGTAGTTCATGTTCATCTCTGTATTCTCCTCGCTCCTCACTCTTTTAGCCAAAAAGTGGTTTTCTTTTGCGTTTAGCATGACATTGTAACTATATCTAACGTACTAATTTAAAGTCTGAAGATTTTTTTTTCCAAACAATAATAAGAAATAAGAACATTTGCAGTACAATTTTTAAATCCACACAGAAAGACTTCATTATAACCTTAACGTCTGTTTTTGCGTTCAACTTCCAAGAAAGTATAACATAATTTCAATAGCTGCACTTAAGTATAAGGGAGAGCAATGCTGTAACTCTTACTTGGGTGGCTACAGAATTGCTGGCAATAACAAAAGATAAACCAAAATGATGTCTGAAATTGCTGTCCATTTGGGTAGCAGGACATAAGGATATCCATCACATCAGCTTAAAAATGACAGAAGAAATCCTACAGGATAATGCATTGACTCAGTCTTAAAAGATTTTCTTTTACATTGAAAGGAATGTGCTGTGATGTAGTGTTAGGCAAAGCTCAATAGCAACATCAGTTCTCAATGGAAAGGGTTCAAAGAGGAGAATCCGTATGAGCCATCCATGTGTGCATGAGTTGCTTTCCTTTTCTTACTGGAACCTTGAGGTTGCCAGATGGCATCCTCAGACTTCTTCAGAGAGCCGGAAAACCATAAGGAGTGCTGTCTTCATCAGAAATCATAATAATATCATGAAATTACAGTTGATGCTTCTCTTCATCTAGGTTTTCCTTAAGGAAGTGTGTGGTTTTTTGGCTGTTAATTAACAGTATACTTGTGGGTTTTGATCATAACAAAAACGTTATCATGCTCATGCATTAGTAGTACAAACCAACTCTTTAACTGTCAGTCTAGCTAGGATATTAGGATTCATACCATAAGAAGTTAGACTTGAAACCTGTTTTGAGACCTGTAAAATTCCTGTAGTGGGAGGAATGTGCTAGGAGAGGCTTGATTAACATTAAATCATTATTACTGAAATATCCTACATATGCTAGTAGAAGTATTTGAGGAATATACAAACATTTCTCTTTAGGAGGAAATTTAGTTAACTTTTTTAATACTTCTGTAATCCTCTGCAAATCTGTAAGTATGGATAAATAATAAAAGTGAATTTCAAATAATATATTGCACATAACCTGTAAAATGATTTGTGTGCTTCCTGTTCATAGAAATATTCCTTATGAAAAATTGTATTAATCATTGGTATTCCTTCACAAACTGAAGTCTGCCCAGCAAAGCGTGACATTAATTTCCAATTTGACATTAGTAGGTTTGGGCTGGCATCATTAACATACCAACTGGAGTACTTTAAAAAAAAAAGTAAAAAAAGAACTGACGCATTAATATAGTGATAACCTGTGTTCTCCTGTGGATAATTTAGCCACTTCCTCTGTTTTAAGCACAATTACTCTGTGAAGTTGTCCTTTTTCCATACGAATAAAAGATATACTAATGGCTTTTTCACACAACTGAAGTCCTAATTCTCCTTTTTTTTTTTTCCTCCTAAAAATGCTGGGCAGCTAGACTTGAAAACCTGCACAAATGCATTTGCCTGGTTTTGCAGAGCATAGGCTTTGAAATGGGCCATATGGTTGATTTGACTCCTCTTTTTCCCCTGTGAACCCAGTGTCCTCTGACAATTCCGTGAAGCTAAGATCAGTTAGTGATGTTGGAGATTCTTTTGTGAAATGCCTCAGCTAGGAAGTGTACAATGGACTGCAAAGCTTCAAGAGCAGCCAAAAGGTATGTAGGTCACCAAACCTGGGTAACCAAATACTGTTAACTGTGCTGTCTATAACCATGATGCGGTCTTCTGCAAAACTAATTTGTTCAGTGAGAATTGGGTCAGCACCATACAATAGATGTTACTTGGAAGAACTGAGAAATAATTTGAAAGCAGGGTCAATTTATTTTCTTCTGCATTTTTAGAACAAAGTGCAATGAGCTTCCTGTGCAGTTTGTTTTCGATTTTCCATTCTAATGGAAGTATAAGAAAGGATACAAAGTAGTGCAAAAGTCGTGTTAGCTACCGGAGGCCATTGGGTGAAATAAAGTGGTCAGAAAGTGCGCTTTTTCTGTGCAATCTGTAATAAGAAATATTCTAGAACTGAATAATTTCCTGAGCAGCTTCCATATAGGTTGTGGTGCTCTGCCAACCTAATCAGAGTGCCTGGTTCTCTCCTATTTTAAAATCTCTTTCCTTGGAGAACCCCCCATAGGTTATTTATTTTCTATTCTAGCATTTTTATGGAAAAGTGATTTTTGTATTTGGCACAACAGTAGTAAGTTGCATTGCAGTACCTGTTTTTCCTTGTCAGCTGTAGGTTTTTAGAGGTTTCTATAGGTGTGGAAATGAAGTGTCTGGATGTTCCCATTATCATATTCTACACAGGATCATAAATTAGAAAGTATCCAAATGTATTTGTGCTCAGAATCATGTCTTTTTTTTTCTTTTTTTTTCTTAGTACGGAGGCCAGCCTTCCCCACCCTTCCCTACCTTCCCTTTTTCATACCCTTCCTCTGCAGAAGGGTGGAATGTGGTTAAAATGTCTGACTATTTTGAAATTAGCTCATAACTCAGATTTCTGTTTCTTTTTCCTCACGGATCCTGAGGATAGTGACCCTTTCTCCTTGGGTAAGAATTCACTTTTAAGTAAGGTGATGTCCTTAACTTTTTTACTTTGTTTTTCCTAGAACTCATAAAAATGAGAGAATCCTTCAGTTTATGTAAATATCAGATGTTTCCTAATGTAGGGCGAGAAATGAAGAAGTAACTGGCAGTGTTCTGCTGGAGTCACGGAATTAATAAAGTAGACATTAATGAATGTTGGGGTGAGTTAGGTGTATCGATATCTTTGGGCGACACTCAAGTGCAGTTATACATACTACATCTTTTTCTCCTCCCCTCCCCCAACAGGTGTTGATTGGCTTGAGAACTTAATGGGGAGGGTGAAGGAAGCCCATGAATATTCTTATCTCTTCAGTGTTCTTTAATTTGTTCAGCACTGATGATTAATAAAAATCAAAAGAAGGCATGAATTGTTATATTTATTTCAGCATTTCTTGATTACTTCAATAAGGTTTTTTTTTTTAAAAAAAAAATTGCAATGTGTGTTCCCTTGTATATTTTAAGAAAGGGATTGTTACAAGGTACATGAGGAGGAAGGAAAGGAAGAGAAAGTGAGGGTAGAAAATGAGTAAATAATGGGATTGGAAGAAATCCTCAGCAATGAAAGGAGCCCCATTATTCAGGTCTCTGGTGCAGTGCCAACTCAGATAAGGCTTTCTTTAATCACAGGGGATGAGATTTAGTTGCCTAACCATAGGTGGCTCATGCATTTTTAGATGCCCTGAGGTATCTGCTCAGCCCCAGGCTACTGTTCTCTTATACCATATATGCCAGTCCCATACAGGTATTTCAGAAAACCAAGAATATATACAATTGCACATTTATTTGCGTTTAGGATTATGAATTGGGCATGTCTGTATTCTGATGTTGTATCTAGAACGTTGCCTTTCCTCCGTGCCTTTCCCAAAGGCAAGCATTTTTTCATGTTATGCTAATTATATCTGAAGCTAACAGAGAGAGCTCCCTTAATCAACACTTGTGCTTAACTATCAGCATAATTAGATTAATTATATTTTGGAGACATCCTAGAAATCCGATCATGCATGTATGCATCTGTGTGTGTTGGAAGTGACATCATCCTTGTCTTCATATTCTGAAACAAGCTTATCTGTTTTGTGTTTTGTTTATTTTGTTTTCATTTTTTCCCCTTTTCATAGATGATACACAGATTGATGGAGTCCAAAAGCTTATGCTACTAACTGTATACCATCCACAGAACCAACTTGTGTGCTTTCCTGCTCTGGTACCATGCTGGTGCCTCTGAGATAAGGCACAGGGGCACTGCAAAAGTGATAAACTGTGTAATGTCACACTGCCTTTTTCGTATTTGCTGCTTTGGTCAGTCACCTTTTTCTGTTTCTTGGAAAGGAAAGATGGACCTAGGGATCTGTGTACTATAATTATGCTGAGGTGAGGTGTGTTTTCTGTTTTTGTATTATTGACATCTTGACCATTATGCAGCCAGTAAAGATCACTGGCAGTAATACTTTCTTCTGAGGTCAGGGCTATTGATTTTGGAGTATAAGCAGAGCTGATGTGATAAATCTTATGGTAATAATTCTATTTGGATTTAACTTTTAACATCATTTGTTGTGGACAAAAAGTTTGAGATACATGAATATGCAGTTACAGAAGTTATTTGGATACGATGTTCCTTAAATAATTGTTACAAAAGACATCCTAGGTTTTTTGCTTGATAAGTTGTATTGGGAATAGCATGCATGAGAGACTGTTCTTAAAGATGGAGGTTGCCGTCTGTAACCTATCTGTCGAAGCTTTAGAAAGGCAAGAGAATAGGTCTTGTTTGTGAGCCAGAAACATTTTCCATAAACAGAATATGAAGTGGTCTTCAAAAGTTAACCTAATAATCACAAAGAATCAAGAAGTTTAATGAGCAGAAAAATGGATCCCAGAAAACCTTAGTCTGTATCGTTTCATCTAATTTTATTTATATGTCGCCCTAAGCAACATTCCATCCCTGTAGGACGGTATCCCAGCTCATGCAAACTGTAACATCTGTTTACGACATTTCACTGGCTGTCTACATTCTACTAACTTGGGGAAACAAAACAAAATAAATTATGCCAAGTTGAGATTTTCATAACAACCTCACTCTATGTCTCTAAAAGTAGTATAGTATAATTTCTTGTCATTTATGTCTGAATCATATAAAAGTTGTGATCCATATGGAACTCAGGGAATAATAAATAGGTTGACTAACAGTTATGATGATAATAATTATGGTGGTACTTTATGATTAAGTGAGAGCGAGACCACATTGTAAAGTTCAGAGGAAGCAGAATTTTTTTCTTGTTTGGTACTCCAGGAGAAAATATAGGAACAGAGTGAACAATGTAATGCTTCCTTTTTGTCTGCTTTGCTATCAAGTTGTGTTTTTAGCAGTGTTAGGAGGGAACTAAGATGGGACGGCTACCTTGCAGGAGAACTTTTGCAGTGACTTTTCTGCAGGTAGTAACTTTCCTCTTTAATTGTAGCAGCTAAATCATAATAACTAAAAATACAATTTTTAAAATCAGTTCTCACATAAGCAGATACGGTAATTTCCAAAGGTTGTTATGTGATAATGTCTGAAAGAACATTAACAATGGCCTGAGGTTATTTCACCAAAGTTTCTTTGCACAGGAAGTGGTGTGTTACTGGTTGCAACTTGAGTTCTACTTCTTATTTACTGGTGGTTTTTTTTTTTTTTGGGAGGTGANTTTTTTTTTTTTTTGGGAGGTGACGGGGAGAGGGGGTGTTGGAACATGTAGTGGTTGTACTGTTTCATCATGTCTGTTGTATTAATTTAGAATTGCTAAATGGACATTTTAAATTACTGCGAAGTATAGTATCACCTTCATCTTCTCCGTATCCAACACTTTCTGTTAGTACCATTGAATTTCTTTGTCAGGGAAAAATAGCAATAATTCTGGGTAGTATGTGGCTTGAACACCATCTATATGCTTTCTTAAAATAGCAAATGGTATAGTTGTTAAACCTGTTATTTTGTATTGGGAAGTAAATTCTTAAAAATTCTAACAGTATGGCGTTCTGCTGCTCATTTAAAAAAAGCTAAAGGTCTGAGTTAGTTAATGCCGCATGCACTTGGACAGAAGGTTTTTTAAGCTTTGTTTATGGCAGCAGAGGATGACTTGAGGAGAGAAACAAGCACCACTGTACTGCTTGTGTACCACTTGGTTTATGATGAGGACAGAGGCATACATTCCCTCTGTACTCAGGAAGAATTTTCTGTGGAAAAAATTAGGCTGATCACGCAGGTCAATTGCTTTCTGCTGCCTGTCTTTACAAGATGAGAGCTACGGAAGCTTCTTTAGTGGTCAGGAACAAGTAGTCAGAGAAACTAGAGCTGATTTAAAAACGTGTGTTGGTTTCCCCTTCAAGGCATCAGCGGTGTGTCGTATGTTGGGGGCAAGCCTGTGCCCTGTTCCATGGTGACGGCTCCAGTGGAGTGAAATGTCTCAAGAGTCTCTGCTAAGAACGTAGGTAAAAAATGCCTCTTTCCTGTGGAAATTTTGAAATACGATAACCCATTTGACTAAAGATGTCTCTAACTAGTCAGGTAAAAGGAAGCTTATCTTGGTGAGAATTTGTGAAGGCTGTCTTGTTCAGCTTGTTTATCTTGGCTTCAGTCGAAGTTGATAATGAGGTGGGAAGTAGCTCAGAGTTTTCCTCCCTTGAACTTTGAGAAGAGCAAATCAGTTGAAGAATTAAGAGTGTGTGTCCATTATTTTTTCCATAGTCCATATTTAAAGTCAGTATAAATCTTTGTCTCTCAACATCCTTATACAGAAATGGCTTTTATTTTTTTTTTCCATTTGTAAAACACATTCCCATTGTAATGCCTAAGTAGAAAAAGATGATATATAAGTGTAATTTGATTTTTATCCAGTGAAGCCCTGTAGGAATGAGAACTGGTAAAATCTGAAAACAAGGTGTTTAAACAGTTTTATAGGTATCTATTCCTTGTTATGGTGAAAAAAAAAATATCAAGTGTGACAGATGTGTTCAGACATTTGTGGAACAGTATCTGAAGTGTTAATTGGATTATATTTCCCTGAACATCTCTCTTAATCCCTGTAGCCCTCTATTTGCCTGCAGAGGAACTACTGTGTATTTTAAGTTGTAAATAAGAAAATGGGAGTAGTAGGGAGTACCAGATTGGGCAGTTTTATGAAGCAAAGATAGTGACTCAAGAAGAGTGTGGCACTGCTAAGGTGTTAAACTGCTTCTAACAAGTATCAGTTTGTGCCTTCCATCAATAAAGATTTCACAAGGAAGGCAGTGGACAGGAACCTGAGG